>JAHQRK010000020.1:0-1200000 GCA_019828595.1 Aphanomyces cochlioides | reverse complement strand
ACACTGTCTCTTTGTGGACTACTTTGTCATTCCTGAGGGTATGCAGCAATGACGAGCGCACATAACATGGCCAGGTTTTCTGATGGCCCCCAGCTCGAGCCAGACCAATTTGTCGGACGTTGTCGATAAAATGGTTTCAAAATATTGGAAAGCACTCCATTTTTTTCACGCTATCGTTGAAATTTCACAGATCGACGTCAAAATTGTGTTACAACAGCAAGAACGCCATGACGTTCGAGGTTTTCAAGAGTAATTGCCTGAGAAGAAGGGTTAGCCTATTCTTTTTTTACAAATCTATTCTACTAGTAATTCTACTTTAAATGAGTTATCCGGATAATTATGTTACCGTATTGGTCATATTATCTCACCACGAAATTTCGGCCTGGTGAGTGAACGAATGGCTCGGCTCTGGTGAACCATTTTGAACGATCCTCATTTGCCTGGTGAATACAAGTGAACGATGGCTTTGATCAACCTTAGAGATATTTTAAGCGAATATTATCCAATGGTGAGCTATTTTGACCGAAATATTGACTAATAATATAACCATATATCTTATCAGGCCAATAGAGAACTTTCGCAAGCCAAAAATCGTTGACGATTCAGATTCAAATAGAGTTAGACGTGGTTTAGGGGAATTTTTTCTCTCTATCTCAACTCCAAGAGGGGTAGGTTTCAGACAGCCAAGGCGAATCTCAAATCCGTGAGTGGTTTTAGATAGCCTCAGAGCAGGCGGCTGCCCAATGGTATTCATAGGACCGAAGCTGACGGGAGACCAAGCAATCGAGATTTTTGCTGCTGCATGGACTCTCTCGCGGCGGAAAAAGAAGCGCTTCATCGTGATAATGCGCATTTTGATGGCGGCGCATTGCTTCCGGCTACGAGAAGCGCAGCCAAATGTGGACAAGTCCAATGTTTTTGATGACATGACAGATCACGCAGTTGCAGTAGCTCGATATCGCTTTACAATACCACAACTACGCGAGCTTGCTCAAAAACTTGGCCTTCCCGAAGGTGGCGTAAAAACAAAGGAACGGGATCATGTATCGCTTGGAGGCACTAGCGCTTGTCTGTCGGCGTCTCTCTGAAGCATGCAAGCTATTAGAGACTTTTCGAAGATCTGTTGAGTTTCATTTTGAGATAAAGAAGTGTGCTCTCTTACGAGTCAATAAATGGTTCTCAACAAGCTGAACTAGATGTTTCGAAATCTTTCAGTTTGGTTTTGAGGGTCACTCAAGGATTTCTCGCGCCAAACCAACATGTCAGAAGCATTGCAAGATAACGCGGTCGACAAGACAACTCCAAGACGTACATTTACAGTCGGCGATGACATAATCCTTCTTATGGTGAATCGATACTTCTCGATTGCAGTCGCATCGTCCAAGTGCCGGTCAAATGCTTTGGTGAAATCGATTCTTGGGTGGACCACGTGTGAGGCGAAAAAGCTTCTTGTCTACCATAGCCCTGAACAGGAGTAGAAACCGGGGTATTGAGCGTCTTGACAAGAGGTACAAGTGCAGTACAAAGAGCATTGCCACCACAGGCCCGACTTTTGGCGCGACGAATGCCATGAAGTCTGGCACCCTGGAAGTCAAAATAATTTTGAGCTAAAGGTTTATTTAAGTCAACAAAAGTTGTGTTTGTTGAAAACAAAAAGATACGGATTTTTTTGTCCAATCAAAACACTTTCTGTTGTCAAACTTTATTTTCAAGAATTTTCGAAAAGTATCTATTTACGATTTCTTGTGAGTTCGGGCGCTCAACAGCCGCCTGCAGCCGGATCATCAAGGTCACCGTGGCATTGTTATACCAAAATCACCAACACCTTCTCTATTTTAACCATGAGATAGTGCGCGCAAGAATCACGAGATATTGTCAAGTCATCCATCTCGAAGGCGCCCCATTGTGCTGTTGCTGGGGATTTATTGATGGAACTCGACAATATGTAGCACGTCCGAGTGCACGTGGAACTATGACAAAAGATCCCGAGAATCTACAGAAATCCTTGTTCAATGGACATCCGCGTCGGCACTGTTTTAATTGGCAAAGTGTTCAGGCTCCCGATGGCATCATTGTAAGTCTCTATGGTCCCATAGAGGGACGAAGGCATGACTCCACTTTCCTCAACTTCAGTGGCTTGCTTGATTTGATGGAGAAAGACACTAGCGGCATGTTCTGTGGAAGACTTCTCTATGGTGATCCAGTTTATGGATCCAGCACTTTCATCACGTCAGCATCCATTTATCCACATCCTAAGTGCATTCAGTTCAATCGGCAAATGAGCTCAGTTCGTGAGAGCGTTGAATGGATATTTGGTCGTATCAAGACGCTTTGGGAATACATGAATTGGGATAAAAAGCAGCGTGTTCGTCAGGCTCCAGTTGGACTAAACTTCTTTGCAGCTTAACAAATTGCCATAATTGCTTACAACCTCTTGGCAATCAAATATCTATGTACTTTGATTTACAACCACCTACCCTTGACCACTATCTAAACCTTCAGTAGACTACAAAGTGTTTCGCTGATGATTAAGAATCTTCAGAACAAAATCTTGCATCATCTTGTCTCTCTCTCGATCGGCTTGCATTCGTCTATCCTCCATTGCAAGCTCATGCTCGCGTCGACGTGCTGCTTGACCAGCTTCATATTCTCGTTGCCGCTCAGCTTCATCCCGTTGGTACACTCGCTGCAATTCAGCTTCCACCCGCTTGAATTCCATTTTTCGCAGTTCCAATTCATTTTTTCTTCGTTCATCATCGTCGGTGGTCGCAAGAGCGTTCACTAAAGCGTCCGATATCGCACCAATTCGCTCAGACTTGGATATCTTTCCACAACGCTTGATAGATTGTTTGTATTTGTTGACGATGCTTCAGTCGTTGATGATTCTTCAACATCCTCAAAGTCCACATCATTATCATCGTTGGCGTCATCGTCGTCAATTTCGTCCATAGCTAAACGTTAAAGAACCTCCCCCGACTTCAGAAGAGCCATGGCTTTCGCGCTTTTTTGTAGCTTTTCTTGCTGTAGATGGTCATTCCAATCATCGATCTGACTTACTATTTCCTGCAGTAGCATCTCACGTTCATTAAACTCTTCGGTAGTTCCCGACTGACGCATCGATTTGCACTGGTCGCTTCTAAACTCCTTCACCAGCATGGTGAAACGAGTGCGAAGGGCGGGGCCATTTTTTTTACACCAAACAACTTGTGTTTGGCACAGTGAGCAGCAATGTCATCAAACACTTTCATGATACCACGGGACGTTCCAGCAGGAGCTCGCCAAGGACGGAACGCATTCACCACTTGCAGTAGAACAACGTCGTCGACCGCTGCAAACTTCTTCCGAATGAGTCGACCTGGCTCAGTGCTGGCCAAAGGAGACTCTGCGACACCGCTGACATCTAAACTCGGAGCCTCGGCAGCTTCATCACGAGACGACTCGCTGTTCTCCATGCCACTGATTGCGATACGATTCACTGTGAATCTGAACTCAAATATGCCAAACATGTGCGAAAGTTGATTTTTGCAGTTCGTTTCAGTTCAGATTCACATGGTAAAAGTGTCTCACTTTTAAACTCAATCACAACTCACGAGGTTTGCGAAAGTTCTCTAATATCTGGATTGTCTTCCTTGTCCAATGCGTTAGGCGTCCTGCCGACGAACCCACAGGTTGCGGGTTCGAGTCCCGCCGAAGCCGTTTTTGGTAAAATTTTTAAAATATCTGATTGTTCAACCTCCGACTGCCATTGATTGCTCTTTCTTACTTCACACGCACAAGTAAACGCATAGTTCTCATTCCTTTAACGTGCAATAAGCTATAACTAGCATTCCAATGTATGCCGCAGCACCATTGAGCACAGGCAGGAAACTCAAAACCTGTGTACAGCAGCAGCCTCTTGGTGATTCTGTTGCTGTACACAGACTATCCAATTCATGTCAATGCTCAATCATGCCTTGATATACCACTGCTTGCAACCACAGAGCCTGCATGTTTCATGGTTTGGTGGCTGTATGCAGACCGTATGCCACAGCATGACTGAGCATTGACAGAGACGAGACAAACCCTTCTAAGTTAAATTTAGAACAGGTGTGGCAAAAAAGAATAGGCCAACCCTTCTTCTCAGGTAATTGCTCAGGTTTTCAAGCGTGTCGATTGTTGTAATGCTCGATGCCGTCGTAGGGACACTTCTCGACAAGGACCAAGTGTACTTTCAGTGTCTTCCGGATAATATCTGTTTGCATCCGGCACATGTATTGGAAACTGGGTAATGCAATAGCAACATCTAATTATATATTAAGAATGCGTCTGGCAAAATTTCAAAATCAATATGCCATTTTCAGCTAAATTGGGATCAACGATTTATGGCATATTCAAAATGGAGGAAAAACCTCCATTTCGTAAAATGGCATTTTGAGAGCCTCCACTGAGTATATCCCAACCAAAAATATTGGACTTGGTGCAAAACTCTTGGAGATAAACAAGTTCATATTTTGACCTCAATTATTGAATTTGGCCTCGAAATGGCATTTTGGGCCTATTTATTGTAATATTTTCGGTTGCTAGACGGGCCCTAAAGCAATTTATTGTCATATTTTATCCAATCAAATCACACTATTTTCTTCTAACGATGACAACAGCGCCATGAAAAATGATTGAGGCGGCGGCTGGAAAGAGCATTGCTACAGCAGTTGATTCTTGCTATCACTTGGCATTTGTTAGGAGAGGAGGTCAGAAACGTAAAACTTCATCCTCCGTTAACCTTTCATGTCCTGAACAACAACCAAGGAAAAACGACTGCGTTAAAGATCCCGGTGTTCGTCGTCGTAATATTGCAAAACCGCATTATCTGTAGCTCTAACCAGCTTCCAAGCCATGGGTTTCAGATTTGATTAACCATGCTTGCCGCGAGATGCAGCGCAGTATCTACACGAGGGTCTGTGAACTCCATATTCTGATAGTACACTCGTCAAGTTCAAAGCATCAAAAGCGAATTTTCAAACCCCTTCAACCCCTAAAACCCTCGTTATGAAGACGTTAAACAATTTGATTGGCTCGAATTTCTTCCAAGGCCAGGTGGCACTTCGAAAGAGCTTCTCCACGGCGACGTCATGGGCGACTACTACGACGTCCTCGGCGTAACGCGGAATGCGACGCCAGATGAGATTAAAAAAGCGTATCGAAAACTCGCTATCAAGTACCATCCAGGTAGGTTTGCTCCTCCGCCGTCAGAAGTTGCTCAAACGCGTCATGTGTAGACAAAAATCCCGACAACAAAGAGGCGGCTGAAAAGAAGTTCAAAGAAATCGGCGAGGTACATGAAATACCAACAAAGGAATGCCAAAGTTGATCTTTCTATTGATTAGGCGTATGCGGTTCTCTCGGACGAAGATAAAAAGCAAGCGTATGATCGCTTTGGCAAGTCGGCCGTTGATGGATCAGGGGGTGGTGGCGGTATGCATCCGGGGTTCAACCAGCAAAATGCAGATGAAATTTTCCAAGCCTTCTTTGGCGGTCAAGATCCATTCAATGTCTTCTTCCAAGGCCAAGGCATGGGTGGTCAACGCGTGCATATGTCGCATTTTGGCGGTCCAGGCTTTACGTTTCATTTCGGGGGCCCTGGTGGAGGCATGCACCATCCCATGCATCGACGAAGACAACACCATCACCAACGTGAACAAGATCATGAGGAAGAAGCGAGGGGGGCTCAGCAGCAAGCTGAATCTGGCATTGGTGGGGGCAACATCATGCTCATTTTTCTCTTGCTTTGGTTCATGGGCATTCCATTCAGCTACCTCTGGATCATGCTCATGATCTACGGCTATTTCAACAGTGCCTTTGGCTCTCTGCAGTAATGATTATAGGTTAGTCTCGAATGAACACAATGTTTTACATCAAAAGCCATACCGCCATCCTCTCCACAACCAACATCACCCACAATCGATATCGTCGTCAAACTCGTATCACATTCCATCCTTTATAAATTACTGCTAGCTTGGAGGCATATCAGACCGTGCAGCGCGAAATTCACATTTTTGACGCTAGACTCGGAAGGATGCGATCGTGTCGACAGGACTTCGTCCGTGGATAATTTCAGTTTGTCTCGACCTGGTGCAAACACAGATATCACCTCTGTTTAGGAACATAGTGTTTTTGTTTTTGGGCTATTATAGTAATATATGTTTATTGACATCCTTCTCTTAACGACATTCATATGGTAATATGTCATTATTGGAAGGATATTTGCTTTGGCGGGCCATAGTGAAAATCACAACCAAGCGGCACGTAGAAACTCCATTCATTTTCCTTTGACCTGAAGACAATGCAGCAAGATTTTAACGATCTGTCCCCTCAGAGCGACAGTCCAGACTGGTTCCGCCGAACGGATCAACAGAGGCACAACGGCGCGAATGGTTCCCAGAACACTCAACGACAGACGGACTCTCAAATTGTTGGCGGTATTGTTTTATGTATATTCCTCTTCCTGTGGTTCAAGGGCGTGCCATGGAGCTATCAATGCATCCTTTTCGTGATCTTGGGTAGTATGACCAACTACTTTATGAGCAACCGAGGCAACTCAACGTGGGGACCTCGACAGATTCGAAGCCAAATTGTTGGCTGCTTTGTTACGTGTGTGTCCTCCTCTTTCTTTGGTTCCAGGGCATTACCTTCAGCTATCTTGGTGTCGTCTTTGTGCTTTTGAGCTGTTTGACCAGCGCATTATGGCCACCACCGCGTGGATAATAGGATAGATTCTCTATTGAACGTACTAATGCTATTCGTACAAGTCACGAAGGCGGCGAAGGAGCGAGATGGGAGCGTCCACTGCAAACATGTTGATAATGAACGATGGCACGTATCCGCCCAAGTTTATGTGGACGACCATGGTCACTTCGCATTCTGTCTCCGAGATGGGAGTGAGAATGTAGCCCGAGATGTATGTCGTGGCGCGAACGAAATATGGATTCAAGGGCACTTCTTCGTGTTCGATCGAACGAGTGGCAATGGCAATGTCATTTTCAATTGGTTCCTTCGCGGTGACAATCACGACATCACGAGCAGTAGTGGGGAACACAGCTTTGGCACGGACGTGCAAGATCTTTGTGTTGTCGTCCACGACTTCGATCACATCGACGGAGTCCGTGTTGTCGTCATACGAGGTCATCGTCGTGGGATCAGTAAGCTTTCCGGAGAGAAATTCAGCCGAGCATTGGATTCGCGTGACGGCTTTCATGCAGTTCCATTCGTTGTCTGGCACCACGCCTCGAGAGACAACGACGCCGTCCCATTCTTTCACGAGACTCCACGCCACGTCATCGTCCGACACGCGCGCGAGGAGGATTTGGACGCTTTCTTGGCCAAATGCCGCGTAGTCTTTCCCTGCTTCAGCGGCTGCGATGGGCGAATTGTTCTCGTCAGCAGTCGTCATCTTCTCGACACTTGGCCAGCTCTGATATCATGACCATTACACCCTCCCCTCTTCCAGGTCAGATTCAAGATGGACTGCAACGTGCTTATATTATTATTTTACCAATATTTTATTTTAACTTGCTTTTTGTATTGATCTTGACAATTATTAAACAATATATTGATAAGGTAGTCTTTATTATATTACCTCGTTTTAGTGACGTATAAAGTATGAAAAGAATAAGTTATATTTTTTACTTCAGCTTTGTATAATATTTAATAAAATATCTGAATATGTGAAATATTACCTGGAATTAAGAACATACGGAGATGTTAGCATATAATGTGACAGCTATTCAGCGTTTTCTGCGATCAAGTGCGGCGACTGAGATGCTTCGGCCGTCGACGAAGTGCCTGCGCGCAGTGATATCAACATGGGACGTGGGCAGAGCGCTTTCTTATCACATAGATCAGCCCACTTTTCAATTTCCCCAACGATGCCTAAGAAGTGCACCAACTACGCGAGCTTTGGAGCGAAAAACGTCGACCTTCTCCTTGCGCGCCATCGTGGCGTGGATGGAACGCACTGGACCAAAGTCCAATACGCCGACAGTATCACTGTGTCGCGGGGTATCGTTCCTGGCTCCAAGTGGTATTGTATGAAGGCGTCTGGTCGAATCGATTGCGCAGCAATGCACCTCGCCAACAAATTGAACGATCCCTCGCAAATGAAGATCTTTGACGATATGACGTACACCTGTCGTGTGCTCAAAGACGTCGACGGCGACAAGCACACTACTGTTCGCCACGTCCAAACGAAACCGATTTACCCAGCCGAAGCCCGCGATGTAGTCGTGGTGACAACTGTTGAACATTTCATCGATGGGATTGTCATCGCAACTCGCTCCGTTGACCATGACGAAGAGCTCTTCCCTGAACAAAAAAATGTCGTGCGCGCTAAGGTCCTCATCGGGGGCTACATCATTTGCCCCATTTCGGAACTCCAATGCGAAGTGAACTTCCTCATCCACATTGACTGCGGCGGGCAACTCCCAGCTTTGGTTCTCAACAGTCTCTCACTCGACTATCCCGTCGCGTTGATCATGCAGCTCCAAGCATAGTACGACATTGTTCCGTACTCTGCAAAGACTCTTGTCAAGCACGACGTCCTCCTTCACCACGGAATCGAGGTTGCCCATGAGGTCTCTCAAGCTCATGAAGTCATTCAACTTTGAGCTTGTCATTAACATTTTCATTTAATAAATCTATTTTCGAAATTTTCATTTATTATATATATTTTTCTTAATTTCATACAATAATACATATAGAAGTCATTAATTTAAATATGAGAATAGACCAATTTACAGTTAGCAAATTCTGAAGACAACATCGATGTCCAAGTGAATATGGCTTCGCTCTTTGAGCAAATTTAAATCAGCTTCTTCCACATACTTGGCCTTTTCAAGCCGCTAGATTCATGCCTTAGACTAGGTCGGAACACATGGGCAAAGGATATCGACAAAGGTGCATTAAGCGTTGGTTAGGGAATGCTAGATATCCTTAAAATTAATTTACTTTATAAAACTATATTTAAGAATAGACTAATGTACTACTTTTGGGATGTCATATGTTCATATACGACATAGTATTAATTTTTTTATAATATGACAGCTTGTTATATTTAATGTTCTTTAAATACTGTAGTGATATTCAATGATACAATTGCTTTATCCGCGGCCAGCGTATGTTGCAGGCGACGATGCGGCTCGTGTTGAGCGACGAAGGTTTGAGCTGAGGAATAGAGAAGAGCATTTCTGCCTCGCCATTCCAAATAACAGACGCCTGTTGTGTTTCTTGCGGGTGAAACGGCGAGCGCCTTGTGGTTCAACCGGTGGAAAATTAAGAGGTTGCTCTCGAAGATTCAAACGGACCAATCAGAAGTCGTCGAAACTTTAGCAAGGACATCGACTCCACAGAGTTCCATTTTCAAATCCGCGATGGAATCCAACCCTGCCATGAATACTGTGCGCCTTCGAACCTTGCAATGGTGGAATTGATTGTGTATCTCTGTAGATTTTGGAATTCATTGGAGACAAACAGGACGATGTGAATCTCTCGCCGGAAGAAACCCGCAAAGTCTTCTCCTTGGTACGCTCAGCTCAACGTCGATCGCAGCTCACATGGTGTGGCTAGCTTGGACTCGACTTGACGGACGCCCAGATCAAACTTCTCGAAGATATTCCATTAGATGGTATCAACAAGACTTGACGACGCTTGGAAATTCATGCCAATATGTAGAATTTCTCCAGTCGATTGAGACCCAATTCCATCCATCAAGACCGAGCTCCTCTGCGGACGACGACGAGGAAAAGCTCCCTGCTGCAACCATGCCGACGTCGTTATTGCGCGACGATCATACGATTTCATATAACCAACTCCATGAATTCCTCAAGAATTGCCACTTGGATATTCCCCACGAAGCTATCGTCGAGTTCCTCTCGGGATGCACGTCCACGACAGATCTGTAAGCTTTTCTTTCTCTGTGGGTTGAGCTGACCTTACATGCAGCGGGTCAGAGCTGTACGTCGACAAGGAAGGGCTGCATTCGTTTCTAGAGAAGCACGCAGCGATCAAGCAAGCACAGACCAAGGCAAACAAGAACAAAAACAAGAAACGCAAAGCCAAAGCCAAGAAGCGCGCATCAGCTGATGCCGCCGCTGCTGCTACTTGCGCCCCATAGTCTCCCATTAATCGTAGTTGCACCTGTGTATTTCTGCTTGATTAATAAGTTTTTACACTGCATTCCCAGCATCAACTGAGTCGCCTTGGGCTGGTTCAAGGCTAGTTAATTGCAGTGGCGGCGGAACTAAAAGATCCTTGACAGCATGGCGTCGACGGTTGCCCTTGTCGACTGCATCATCGTCCTTGTAGTCGTCAAGGAGTTTCAGATAGCCTGTTTGCTCCAGCTTCCCAACATGGGGATCCAGTTCATTTGAGCTAAGACAGCTTCAGATGAACTGAAAGAAAACCAATGACACTTACATGCCGTAGAGCTCCAGGAAACGGTCGAGATGCGCTGGTGGGACTTGTTTTCCGTCGCAGTTGACAAGAAAGCAAGCCAATTGATCGCGCGAGACGTAGTCGTTGCGGAAATGGTTGATCGTGTTCCATGAGTGCAGTGTTGGATCCGCACTTGCAATTGTAGTATGGTGGTCCACAATGCTAATGAATTCTGTCCATGTGGAAGATCAGCGTGGCTGATGAATAGCTCCAGGTTCACCTGGAAATGACATTCGGTCAAGCTCGTAGACGTGTTCTTCATGGGCAGAGAGGCCAAGCTACATTGACTAAGGATTCTTCGTGGCATTACTGAAAGCGTACCAGTTGAAAGATGCATAGAGCTTGCTTTGCTGACAACGTGCCATCGCGATTTGTGTCAAAGTACGCAAAGAGCTACATGCAGCCATCGATTAATGACGTCACGCGAGGGAAGCTCGTTCATACCGCACGCATACCAGCCACATCTGGCACCTCTAACGTCGTTGATCTGTTCTCATAGACAGACTGCAAGACTGACCGAACGTCCATCTCGACAAGCTGCGGGATATACCGATTTAGATCGAAAAACCATGAAACCGACCACTACCTGAAGCTCGCAATGTTACCAATACCTCTGGCATCACATTTCCTTGTCTTATTCACTCCTTTAGTGGAGAATCAATTCATTCAAGTCTTGGAAGTCTGTGACGGTGAAGCTGTCCGGCGTCGATGTCGTGGGCCGTTTCAGATTGCATGTTCTTCGATGCAGCGAAAAATTAAAAATACGGAAAATTAAATTCAAATTTAATTATAATAAATACATTTAATTTATAATGATTGATTTTATTAAAAAAAATCCAATAAAAAGATCAAGAGCATCCCTGAACAAACATCATTGACTCTTTTCCGACGTCGTATGAAGATCGCGTGGCTGGTGACGGCGGCGACGGCGCTCTTTGGAGGCCTCTCGTTGGCTCTAGATGAAGTTTATTCAAACGAAAAGATTGTTGATACCGTGCCAAAGGATGTGCATTGCCGCAAAGTCCGCAAGTGCGACGATCACAACGTGTGTGTTATTGTATGCGATCGTGGATCCGTCGAGATTGCGCCATGGGCAGACCGCGCGTTAGCGCTACAGCGAAAACTTGCCTATACACATAACTTATGCCACGCTCAGCTCCCAGGAACACACAACTCAGCAATTACGATTGTGGACGTATGGAAACGATGTCCCGCGAAGTCATTTGACAGTTAATACGTAGGGCTATGGTGTGGAAGATCACGTGTTTGAGAGCTTCTTATCGCATATTCCATGGATGCCGCTTCACTTGGGTGTACATACGAACGATCAGGTAAATCTAACCCGACAAACGACTTGCTAAAGTAATGCGTAGTTGTTCAGCTTGACAGATCAAATGCGCCTTGGTGCACGTTTGATGGAGCTCGATGTCCATTGGGTTGACGATGAGCTTCGTATTGCACACTGCGGAGGGTTCTCGTCACCGCTCTTGGACGATTTGATAATGTGGTTCAACAAGATAGCCAAGTTTCTCGGTGTCGACATTGAATGGGATTCCAAAACCATTGGATGCATGCCGTCGTTGAGCAGCATTCCAGCGCATTCCCAACGCCCTGTGAGGGACGCACTTGAAGAAGTTGCGGCATGGCTACATCATCCAGGTTTGAGGCTTCTATATCTCGATATCACGGCAATTTAGACAACAAGGACGAATTCCTCGTCGTGTACTTTGACGACGAACCCAATCTGCTATTGTGGCACAAAGTCCATCTCCTCCTTGACCTTATCAAGAGCTTTTTTTCACGCTCGGAAATCCTTGTTCCTGGCGACGTCCCTAGCGGCGAATGGCCTTCGTATGAATCCCTCCTTGCCTCGGGGAAACGCATTGCATTCCTCACCGCCTCGGATTATTCTCCCGTGGGAAATGATCTGCTCTTCCACAAATCGAACCTGTGCGACTGGCAAGAACCTGAACTCCCTTTTGAGCCATACCCTGCCTGCCGCTTCAGCGACTGGACTACGTCGACCATCGCCAACGACAATGTCCTCTTCCGCCCTGAAACCAGCGAGATCCAATATGGATTCCTCAATGCTATGGGCCACGTTGGGCCGAATCGATACCTGATTGACGAGAAGCTCTTGCCCAAGCTGCTCGAATGCAATGTCAAGATCCCATCGCCAGACAATATTACACCCAAGCGCATGGAAGCCATGATATGGTCGTTTGCCCCACAACAACCCATAAATACGACTGCTTGTGTGGCGATGGTCGCAGCCCATGGCTCGCGTTGGGTTAGCCTTGACTGTGCGTCCACAAAGCCGATGGGCGCTGCTTGCAAGGACGGCAGGACGTGGCATGTGGTTGAGCATGGCAAATGCCCCAAAGGTGCTGAGCCTGCTGTTCCCACAAACGGCTATGAAAATCGAGTGCTCTATGATTTGCTCCAGAAGCAACCGCACCTCCATGGCCTCTGGATTCCATTGCAGCCAGCCATGCTTGAAGCTGTCTATGGAGCATCCAAGACGACGCAATCTCGCGCTCATGTATATGACCCAGACGTCGTCGACCTTGCATCTTCCTCATAATGAGAAAATTCCATGGAGTGTTCAATTTCCGACTTAAAAGAATGTTTTCTTAAATTAGCTTAATTTCTTTTAAATTCTTCTAATCTATTCTTTTCGTGGTTGCTTAACTTGCTCCCAGCCAACGGGCTCGTTGGTTGGATGAAGGCATGAAATAAAGTAAATAAGACAAAGCAAGAACTCTTCGCGTCAGATTGTATTGGCTTTCAGTCTACAGAACGGGGGGGGAGAAACACAAAGCATATCGTTTTTGTCTTTAACTTAAGGAGTTCTTTAAATGTCTTTTAATATTTCTTAAATAATTTTATCACAATTAGGTCTCAGTTTCTTTTTTATTTCCACAGGAAAGATCGCCAAGATGTCGCTGTCCAGACGAGGAAGTAGTCTGCTCAATATGCGCTCCGGAGCTGCTACGAACATCCTTGTTGATGTATTTGATGCGAAAATGATATGGTGTCTCAGCATTCACGTTAGGCAAAGCAGAAAGCGAAACGATTGCTCCAAGAAGCCGAGAAAGTCCATGGCGAGTGTACAGTGCCCCACCTCCGTCAATGCCTTTCTTACCGTTGTGTGTAGTTGACATCCAGATTGCTGACTTACTTGCACAAGTATCGTTATATTCTATGATGGGCGGGGAATATGACGAAGCACTGCCGCTCCTCCATCGAAAATTGGTGATTCACGAGAAGTATGGACCAGAGGAAAGTGTCGGGGACACACTTCAGCAGCTTGGCACTGCTTATCGGTTGTACTCAAATCATACACTAGCAATCCAGCATCTCGAAAAGGCACTTGCGTGTCGTGAAAAACTCGAGGGAACAAAGCCAAGTCACAAGGTCGCAGAAACGCTCAACAGTTTGGCCTTAGTCTACCACAGGTTTGACATTATCACCTGACACTGCGACAAATACCTGCTTGTAGCCAAGGGAATGCTGCATTGGCAGAAGATTTTCACAGCCGAAGCTTGCAATGCTATTACCTTTGCACAGACACGGAAGATAGTCAGAGCGAAGATATTCCATGGGAAGTTTTCAAGCGGGTGCAGTCGGATAAAGGCCCTTCGACTGCTCAAAACAGCATGACACTATTGAAAGGCAATATTCGGATGGCTATCCAGCAAGCAATCGTCCAGCAGCAGGTTGAACGAGTTGACAAAACTCCAAATGAGGTCGTCTCGACACCTCCTAGCACTACTCGTCGACTCTATCGCTCCTTGTCGGATGGAGCCATGCCGCTGCGAGATGCTGAAGACTTCAAACAAGGTAAGATTGGTTCACTTGCCCTGTTAACTATATCTTAGTCGTGCCATCCTCCAAATCCAAACGAATCCTCAAGAAGAATCTATCGACGATTGAGCCACCATCTCCACGCAACATTGACATGGACATTGAATTCCCTCCGGTTGTTGATGAAGTGACCCATGAACCGATTCGAAGCTTTCCAGTCTTGCTCGAACGTGTCGAGGCTCTGAAACGCCGCACTGCATCTGGTAGTATTCAATTTTGATCTCCTGGCTTAACTACTGAAGGCATTGGCGTTGAGCATGAAGCGAACAGACTTGCGAGCGACATTGCACTGATTGCAGCAGGAGATTTACGACAAGTAGGGCTGGCTATGCTCGCACTTGTCCACGACACAATCAAATTGGCAAGCCAATTGGACCACAAACAGGTACATGGAATTAGTGATCGTGTAGTGACTTTCACTAGCTGCCAGTTCTCGAAGGATATTTGGAAAAGAAGAGCTCATCACTCTTTCGAGGATGGGAACGACGGTGGTTTAAAGTGGACTCGCGGACACTGGCAATGACTTACTACCACTCGAAGGAAGATCAAATGCGAGGATTTGCCCCGCGAGGAACATTTAGCCTCTCTCGCATCACGCATATTGTCAGACATCAGCACTTGCGGTACAAGGTCCTCATCGCAAGTTGGAATTGTCGATTGTCCTGATGTAGAGGCAACCATTACTCGTTTGACATGGTCGTGGACTTGAGTACGCATGCGAATCCGCAGGCAAGTCGAACGTTTGAACTCCGATGTGAGTCCGAAGTGGATCTGAAATATTGGGTCGACACGATTGAAAAGTACCGTGCATACACGCGACAGACGAACCGGCCGCCATCGCCTACCAAGCAATCATCCATGATCCATCAACTCTAGAGACACAACAAGTGGAAGAATGAACAATCATGTTACTCAGTTGACTTAGTTGCGCTTCTTGGCATCGCCAGCTTCCTTGCGAGGGGACGAGCAGTACGATGTGATGAAGAAATGCATGAAGAGCCAGAAGAGCGATTGGATGTAGACAAGGTACAAGATGGCAATGTTTTGTGGCGTGCCCTTGCATTCCTTGGAGATGACCATGATGGCTTGGACGTTCATTGTGACGAATTGAATCAATTGCATGGTCGTCAAATACTTCTTCCACCAGATCGTCTTGGTGTGCGAGCTCACGAAGTAGTACGTGTACATGATGGTGTGGATGAAGCCGTTCAAGATGATCGTGAGGTAAATATCACCATCGTATAAGGCACGGAAGTTCAGCCAGTAGATCGAGAAGATGGTCAAGTGGTGATACACGTGCAAGAACGACAATTGCTTCCACTTCTTGCCGACAATGATGAAGAAGGTGTCCATGAAGTCGAGGATCTTCGAGATGTAGAAGAGCCACATGACGTTGCCCATCACTGGAGAGGTCGCTCGGAATTCATTGCAAGGCATGGGCGAGTAGTTCTACAAGCAAATGTCAGGGTGACAAGTTCATGACAAGGTTGATACATACGTGGCGGTAAGCTTGCACACCAGCTTCGACGCACATGTACGAGCAGAGCACGATTTGGATTGGGTTGTACACGAATTGCAAGGCAGACGTGTTGATGGCAGGCACGCCGGACTTCATGACCAACGTGCCGACAATCACAAAGGCAAGGTAGCCCAATGCGATGGCGGCAGCCGAGCTGAAATCAGCCAAAGGCCAATCGGCCATTGGGTTGAGCTTGTACTGGCCGGAAGGATCAGCCCAGTCGAGGATTTGCGTCTCATACGGCGTCGTCAGCGCTTTGAATTCCGTCCACAACGCGTCCATGTTGTCGGATTTGGCAATGGTCGATTGGTTGTCAAGGGTGCTTCCATGGCTGGAATCGCTTCAACTGGGATTTCCCAAATCTGCCATCTCATTGGCCCATTTCCCACTGGAAGCATAATTTCCACCACACATTTCCTACGACGTAAGGCTATGGAATCTCCTACGTCATGGGTTCGTGCCCATTCTAATGTTCACGGGAAGGCATTTTACGTTCAAACTGGAAATTTCCTAAGAAATGGCCTTAGTGAAACCGAATGTTTCAGATTGGAAATGGGAAATTTTAAAGAAATGGGAACATCTGTGGAATTGTAATGTCACGTCAACAACCTGTCAATGAAGTATTCGGTTTCACGAGTTGCATATTATTTTTCACAGGTAATATTGTCAATTCCGGCCATATTTGCCGGATTCGGTCGGTTTTCGAGAGATATCCAAACCGTTCGAAGAATCGACGCTGCATTCTCATTGGTCAAAAGAAAATACAGTCTGCTCTACCAGTAAGGACTCCATCAAATTATATACATCTTAAAAATGAATATTTGCAATGAACAATTTTATTATCGAATTTGAGAGTTTATCATGCTATCTGGACCGCACGACCAAAAGCTCTTCGGGCTCATAGTGGTTGGTTCATGGACTGGCGGGGGGGTTATCACTGCTGGAGTACCTATTTGGATGGTGTAAGTGATGTTATGTCTGTCGGTAAACCAGGACGAGAACTGTATTGCTGTGGGGACAAGTGTCTGACGGGAGTTCGAGCATGTCTGGTTGATGGTGAGCAGCTGATCTACTCTTGCTGCTGTGGGTGCATCGCCACAATGAGGTTGTCAATGCTTTCTTTCTTGCTCTCGTCTTCCATGCACTCTAGCTTGCTCTGTCTTCCGTGGTGTTCAAATTTTGGGAAACTTCCAAAACAAATACGTAAATATTATTTTATAGAGGTCTGGCGATTGCTCGGTCGATTTCCATTGATCGATTCAATGGGGAAATTTCAAGTAGAACGCACAAAACTGTACTCATTTTGAGAGATTTGACGTTCAAGCCGGATAAAAGAATAAATATCCGGATAAAAATTATGACAGGTTGATTCAGATTGAGAGAATTGAAACCGGATCCACTTTCACTTTATCCGGAAGCTTGCGCTTGCGCGCGCACTTGGACCTGTTGGATGCAGGATGAGCCGAGTTATATGGGCATGCGTCCTCTGTCGGGCATTCCGCCACTGAAGAAGCCTGATATTGCGATGAAGGAAGAGTTTGCCGAGATATACCGCAGCAAGATGCAAAAACTCACGGATGACTTTGTCGACGAGGTAATGTTGCTGTGTCTGTTTGGACAATGCCTAACGATCCTAACGATCCTTGCAGGAAATGAAGAACTTTCGTGTCTTTAAACGCTTGTGGAGTCAGCACAGGCTCTCTGCGCTGTATCATATTGAGTTTGGAAACATCACTCGCCATGAAATCCTCTACGTCATGCTGCGAGAGTGCCTAGGTATGATTAAAGAGCGAATATGTCCTGTCTAGCTCATACGTGCAGGATCACTCGTCCAAGCAATCGCATTAACATCTTGGTCGACAAGCCAGTCCAGTGGGACACAAGTTGCTACAATGTGGTACATCGTCGCTCGGATCTTTGCTCTGTACTGCACCTATGAATGCCAAATCGGTCGTATCAAACAAAAGATTCTACTCGATCTATGTATCAACTCTCCATCGATTTGGTTAACAATCTTTTCTAGCTTCTTCCATTCAATTAGCATTACTTCCCTCACTCGCTCTCGAATGGCAAGTTTCACATGCTCAAGTTACTAGGGAAGCTATGGCAATGTTATCTCGACTTGACAACCAAAATGCATTTTGCAAATGCTTAAAGGGATATTCGCTTCCTGGACGAAATATCCATCAGCCACTCGACATTCCTGAAATTGAAGAAGTTGACAGCACGCCTGTGGTATGTCTGTCATGACGAAGCCGATTAAATCTTTGTCAGGTTGTTCCTGCACTAGTGGAGATTTCTTCCCTCACTGAAGCTCACAGTCAGTACATGTTGGCAATGGCGTCATTTCGCCCGCAGGTATGTCTACTTGGATATTTGATCATCTTCTAAATACTGGACAGGTTACAGACGGTGCTAGGAGGCATCGAGCGCCTTTGCACCGAGTGCCCAATATGCCATCTGCCTCTAAGCAGGACCAGTTGGGCCAATTCATGGACAAACTGAATGCAATTCTTCATCCACGGAATGCAACTGCTTCGCATGATGAACTGACGGCTATTTTGGAAGCTGATCTGGAAGACGAGCTTGCAGAGCTTGAGGCAGCTGAAATGAATGACCCAATGAAAGATGGAAGCGATGCATCAGATGATAATGGGCTAGAGAATCTCGAGTCAGAGCTGGAAGAGAGCCTAACGTTGAACTCGAACCCAAGAAATCGTGACCTTAGCAATCAAGACGACGATGTTCGAAAAGATAGCGATGCTCTCCCAACTACCCTGAATATGATTCAGATGCCAGCATCAGAACTCGTTAGAGAATTATCCCCTCGTCATCAGGATGGGTTATCGAACGGTGATAAAACTCAGAAAACTCCACAATCGACCAGGGACTGGACCGCAGATTTAACTTTGTCGTCGTCAGAAGAGAGTGACGAATATGACGCTGAGCTGGAGGCAGAGCTAAATGCTATGCAAGTTGCACCATCGTCTACCAAACCTCCAGAGGTGGTGGCGATATCAGCAGAGTCGAACGTACCCAGAGCTGCTGTACAGAACAGACATGGAGACGGTTCGTCAAGACAATCAAGTACAGTGCCAAATGCCAAACAGTCCATTCCACAGCAAGGAGAACAATCGAAGAACCGACTCTCCTCAAAACCTGCCCAGGGACGGCCTTCGCTAATTGTCCAAGCCACCGAGGAGATTGCCAGGAAGGAATCAAGGCTTCACGCAGAAGCGACGACAAGAAAAGCATCAAAACCTCCCACCGTAATAGTGCAAACTGCTCCTCATAGAGAAGAAATTCTAGCTACTGATTCCCCCATGAGGAGACCATTGGCGCCTCGAAGACAGGCGATGACTGCCGTGCCTCCACAGCCAGCCACTGCGCGTCATCATTCCCCAAGAAAAGTCAGTGGCGAAAGCGAAGAATCGAGTTCAAAGTCTGTTGTTGAGCCTGACCAGACGAAAAAGCCATCGCTTCCTCCAAGCGATTGGACCGCAGACTTGTCCTTGTCATCTTCAGACGATGAGGAATTCGATGAAGCTCTCGAAGCTGAACTTCATGCGATGCCTGTGGCATCAAGACCTTTTACGCAGCCGAGCAATGTTCAGCCATCACTTTCGAACGCAGCAATCAAACAAGTTGTGTTGGACGTGCCAACAGAGGCAAACGAAGGTGGAGCAATTCGCGTTTCCCAGCAAACTTCCCGTTTGCTGCAAGTCCCCACTATAGCGGCGAAGCAATTGCAAACCTCCGAGCCAGCAAAGAATCTTCCCCAAACTTCGGCAGTGACAGGGACTTCCCCACCAGAAAATGCCACGTGTGAACCACGGCTTGAAGCAAGAACAGCGAAGCAAGTAAATCAAGCAAATTCTCAAGTAGCAAGCGACAAGGCATCAATACATATTGAACGAAGACAACCAGCACAGCTGCAAAAGGCGAAAATACTGTCTGTACCTCGTAAACCCTCGCCAAGAAAGCCTCAACAAACAACTCCAGGCCTTCATGACAGTAGTCAATCTTCAATTACACCAGACGAAGCTCTCCATGGTAGACAAAAGATATCTACCGAAGCAAAATTGGTCCAAGACGAGCCCCCACATCGAATTGGCAAGGATAGCGATGATTCTGATGGTCTAGCAGAATTGGAATTCGAGTTGGGAATTCCACGCGAGAAGCGAGTACAAAGAGAATCTGATCGCTCAGCCAGGCAAAAAAGAGCAACACCAAAGCAGATCAAGCTTTCAAGATCGCCCATCGATGAAGAATTGGATCACCTCGAGCCAGAGCTGGGCATTTCTCGGGATGATCCAGGATCTTCAGACCTTGGTGCCAATGTACAACGATCTAAATCAGCTCTTAGCCCACAGAGTAAAAAGCCAACCGCGCGGCGGACACCAACTATTTCAAATTCGCTCGTCGAGTCTGATGATGAGCTGGACGCTCTTGAGACCGAGCTTGGAATTTCACGGCGTAATGAGCCCCGGCAGACTGTGTTAAGTGCAAAGAGAATGCAGAGAAAAGAGTCGACACAGCGAGCACCATGGAAGAAACCAACTGTGCAAGACATTCAAGCCATATCGATCCAGAAAATTGACTCTGATGAAGAATTAGACGCACTCGAAGCTGAGCTCAGTATTGCACGTCGGAAAGAAAGGCACCCTCAGTCAGCAAATCCACCTGGAGAGCGACGGAAACAGACGACTGAACGGATTGCACGCAAGAAACCAAGTGCACCAGTATTCACAAAAGAGTCAACTTCGTTCGAGACCGACGATGAGTTAAATGCACTTGAAGCTGAGTTAGGAGTTGCTCGGCCAGATGAAGCTCAGCGTCATTCTGTTTCAAAGGTGAAGGAAGGTTCCAAACCAGCACCAAAGCGCAAGTCGACTAAGAATAAAGTTGTGAAACAAAATGCTCAGTCATCTGACGAGGAATTGAACTTTCTGGAAGCCGAGCTGGGAATTCCACATCGTGCAGGAGCTCAGATGCAGACGACCCAGACAAGAAAGCGACAAGGCAAGCAAATTAAAACTCCAGCAGCACCGAAGAAATCGACCAAGCGGCAAAAGGCAGCTGTCGTCAAACGATTCGAGTCCGACGAAGAGCTAGATGCCCTTGAAGCCGAACTCGGCATATCTCGACATGACGAAACCCAAGTTCAAGGTGTCGTTTAATCCGGAGAGGCACAGAACAAGTTGCTTCGTAATCACGACCACGACCGAAATATCAACTTAGCCATCAGGTCGCACTCTCATGAACATGGATTTGAACACTCGGGTGAACTGGGAAGCTGGTTGATGATTCATTGTCAGTATTTTGGCTGGGAAATTGTTTTGCGATTTTGAAATCACGTTACCAAAGTGATATTTGATTTTATCTATTCCTCATGCTTGGTCCGTTTGAAAGGAGGACGAGAGTCTCCACGGCCTCCACCTCGACCACCACCTCGACCACCACCTCGGCCTCCACCTCGGCCTCCTCCACGTCCACCGCCGCGGCCACCGCCTCGACCACCTTCACGACCCCCAGATTGACCTCTGGAATCATCTGCTTTTCGTTTCGGTGGTCGTTCGTCTTCGACGCCATCAGTGGTTCGGAAACGCTTCAAGATGCCCATGAAGAATGCCCGGCGATTCCTACAATGCCACGTCATACACTTGAGTCTATTTGGAATGAATTTCGTACAAGACACGTTCACTGACGCTTTTGTTGAATTCGTCAAGGGCGAGCTTGGCTGTATCGTAGTCAAACCAAGAAAGAAAGTCAGTCATGCGTTCGTCAACGTCGTCCTGCGTCAACTTGCACTCGGGATCGTCCACGTGCTTTTGCAACAGAGCATGAACCTGAAGAATGAGTTAAAACTAGCCTCCACGATCACGCAGAGCAGTACCTTTTCAACTTGCTTGACCTTTTGTTTGTCACGGAGCAACTTAATTCGTTTCTGGCGAAGTTCCGACTTGTTGCCACCACCATTTGCAGTGAGTTCGACATTGATACGTCGGCCGTTCATCAAGCTATGGTGGCGAGCAAGAGCAGCACCGAGAGCCGCACTGTCGGCGACTTCAATAAAGGCCGTGCCTTTGAACTTGTTGGTGTTTTTGTCCGTGAGCATACGAACCTTGATTTCACCAGCTTCAGCAAAATGTTTGCGAACCATTTCTTCTGTCGCGTTGAATGGAAGCTGTCCCAAGAAGAGTGTCAAGTGGATGCTCTTCGCATTTGGGTCTTTGAGCTTACGCTTGGGCACCTTTTTCGTTGGCTCTTCACTCTCGGCTCCTCGTTCTGCAGCTCTCTTCTCAAGTCGACGTGCCTTGGCATTTTTATGTTCTGAGTCTCCATCAGCATTCGAGTCTGTCGTGTTCGTCTCAGAGGCCGCTCGTTTCGCACCTCGCATGGCCAGCCGACGGCTTTTAGCATTCTCTGCAGTGTCGGTCTCTGTGGTTGGTTTCTTTGAGTCGGATAGAGGAATAAAGCCGTCTTCATTGTCTTCTGTTTTCGGCACTTCTTTTGTGGTTGGTTCATCAGTACCAACAGCTCGTTTAGCAGCTCGCTTGGCGAGTCGGCGGCTCTTGGCATTGTCTGCATTTTCGGTCGATGTATGAGTCGGTTCTTCACTCGAAGCTGCCTCAGTAGAGACCTCTTGCTTAACGTTGTCTTTCACAGGCTCTTCCTTGACATTAGCGTCCTGCTTAGCGCTTGCAGCTCGCTTGGCTATTTTCTTGGCAATCCGCTCGCTATTCGCGTCTCGTACGACATTTGTTGATGGCAACTTGATGAAGTCCTCGTCATCACCTTTGACGAACTCGTTCTCAACATTGACTTTGGACTCTGGAACCGAAATTTCAGACGATTCTATCGACATTGTCTCGTGAGATTCTTGTTTGACGCTTGCTTCTTGCTCAGTCTTTCCCTGCTCAGCAGCGCGACGGAGCTTTCGTCGCTCCTTGGCGTTCATCTTGGCGTCGGCCATTTCTGCTATTTTGAATGGCAGGATCTTATTGGCACCACCAATAACTCCATCAACCAATCATAATCATCCGGATAATTATCTTCAAAATCCCTTCAACCCCTAAAAATAATTGAAAATGTATTTCTACATAGAAAAATATATTGGAAGCATGTACTGACTTGTCTTCGGAATTCACAGAAAAATGATTCTGTCTTGTTATTTTAGACCAATCATGCTCTATTTTGCTGAGAATGAAGCTTGGTTGGTTTCAAACTTTGAACATTGAACACTCCACTTTTCATGTTGCATCCAAGAAGGAGGTCCAAGACCCAAGAGGTTTGGACGACTTGAAGTTAGAGAACCCGATAATGGACATGTATTACAAGATTAACTGATTTGCAACTTTGTTACTCAAGAATATGCATGGATGGGTGATGGTTTGGCTGTTTTTCTTGTCGTTTTCTTGAGTACCCGATACTAGAGTGGTTTGTGGTTGAGTTCAAACCTCAGAAAGAACGGGAAAGGTATATGGGCATGTGTTACAGGATTAACTGACTTCAGCGTTCTTAGACTCAAGAAAATGTATTAGATTCTAAGAAGTTGAAAGAGAATAGAGAAAGATTGATTGTTATCTAGTCTTTCGACTGTCGCATGGCTAAAGTAGATCGTTTTTGCCAGTAAGGCAGCACCATTTCTTGATTTGGTTGACACCTGAAGTTTACTTTACTCTAGACTCCTCCGTAATGAGGTTTCTTCGAGCATCTGCCATCATGAAACCACGACGTTTCTGCATGCAAAGGAAGTGATCTCTTTTCATTGTTATTTTTGTCCTTTTCTTGATGTCTGATTGGCTTACACATCCACAGAAAAACCTTTCTGTGCATTCCTCGCAAAATGCATTTCTGTCAAACTATTTTATTACATACAAACATCAAGTCATATATATTTCTATCATGGAAATTACTTTTGATATTCACGAAAACTCAGGACAGATTTTCTGTAAATGCATTCAAAACGCAAGTATTTTTCTGTGAATTCTGGAGAATGAGCACTTCCAGCAAGAATCATGGCTGCAATCGTCGAAGTGTTGCAATCGCACGACGTTTCCACCTCGTGGGAGACTTCCAAGATGGAATCTACTCTGATCTGAGAGAGCGATTTGCAGAGCGCTACGATACGATCATTCCTTCAAACTGCATGAGCCGAGTGCACACATTGCCACCGACATTTCGAACTGTCCCGAGATTAGATCCACCACGGCAAATCGACATGGGCAAGTTGTTTCTTACGCTTCATCGCCGCGATCGAAGATTTGCACTGCATTTGGCAATCTTGGAGGGTCAGCTCCCACTCGTTCGACGCATTCTCAAGTGCAGGCCGAAGTTACTCTCGCTGGATGCTCTGTCTTATGGATACAAGTTGATATTGTCTACGAATTGTTTCCACTAACGCTGCGATTGCCACATGGACCGAAGAATTCGTCGTTGGATGGCCGAGAAGGACTTATTGACCTTGCAGCTCGTGTCAATAGTCTCCCCCTCGTCCAGTTTTTTCATGGCCAGCTTTTTAAAGAAGGGCTTGATGACTCGACATCAAGTGCAGCCATGGACTCAGCTGCAGCGCATGGTAATCTTGAAATGGTTGTATTTCTCCACGAGAACCGCTCTGAAGGATGTTCTTACCTCGCAGTCACCGCAGCTATTGAAGGTGGTCATCTAACTGTTCTTGTCTTCCTTGTCGATCATTGCATCCACCTCTTTAGCCAGCCCATGGACGTCATGGAAATATTCAAAGCAGCTGGAGCTTCTGGAAGAATGGGCATTGTGAAGCTCATTTGTCAAACTTTTCCCGACGATTCCACGACATCCATGGCAGAGGCCGCTGCAATTCATGGCCATGTTCATGTGCTTGAATGGCTTCACCAGCATCGCGGCGAACTGGGTGATTTTTCATGGTGGGAGCGCATTATCAAAGCTGGCCACGTCAACGTGCTCAAATGGCTTGTTCAAGTCCACCGTTCATCAACTACAGACTACGTTGCCGTGAAATCCAGTCGCGATAACTATGGCCCACCTATTCCTGGCTTCGTTGAAATGCCCATCAGGGTCAATCAAGTCAAGCTTGTCGAGTTTCTCCATAGCATTGGCTATTCCCTGGATAAAATCCATCCCACATCGTTACCCGTGCTTGAGTTCATGCACAAAGTCGCTGGTATGCCCTTGACACGTGAATATGTCTACGTCGCCGTCGGTGGTTCGTTTATCCGTGGCGCGGATTTGAATGGCGTGCATGGACATTTTTGAACCAAGTGAAGAAAAAGTTCGATGGACATTTAAATATTGTGAAATATATCCACGCGCAACCCGACACCGAGAGCTTGTTTTCAATTGACGACATGGCGTTTGCTTCCGCCATGGGATCGTTGGAGATCGTCAAGTTTCTCCATGAGAATCGTCAGGAAGGCTGCACGACAGAAGCCATGGACGCGGCGTGTACGAACGGCCACGTCGACATTGTCAAGTTTTTGATGGAGCATCGCGAGGAGCGGTGTTCCTCTGAAGCGTTGAGTCAAGCAATTTACGGTGGACATTTGAACGTTGTGAAGTTTCTGCTGGAGAACATCCATGACATCGAATGGGATTCAATTGCCGACGAGTACGACGACAAGCCACTCGATGGAATCCACGCAGACATGCTGGAATATTTGATTGCACGTGGCGCTGCATCGAATGTCCATCACGAAGTTCTCTTTGACGAGGCGGTGCAGTGCGGTCGACTCGATCTTGTCGCCGCTGTTGCGTCTTGGGGCATGCCTCTCAAATATCGCGTTGGGCTCGTGACAGCGATGGCCACCATGACGCGCGCATGGTCGCTTTAATTTGGCGCCTCGCCAAGCAAGTCTGGTCCGACTTTGATCGACAAATGCAAGCCCGCTACGTTGCTCGGTTCATGGAGTCCCCAAGCGACTTTTCAGGTCCCTGGGATGTCGTCCGCGCTGAACTTGAAGCATTTCAATGCTAGCCTGCTTGATAAACGCTGTGCGTACAACCGCAGTCGCACGACAATTCAAGCAACTTGGCAGTGTCATCGTCGACGACGCTCTCACTCTTTCCGTTGTCATTTTGGCTAAAATTAGCTCGCACGACAAGCTCAAGATGGCGCTCCGACGAGCAACGACGAGACTTGAGAGCGCGCTGAATATCCACTTGCGCCGTGTCTTGTCCAAGCCAACGCTCCTCCTCGTGCGCGTCAAGCATGTCGTGTGTGCTGTCTACTTTGGCACACTTGGCGCTGCCTATCTCATCGTTGACGCGGGGCTTCTTCGTACGACCGACGCGTATGCTCCACGCGTTGTTGGCGCCATCACGCTGGCCTTTGCGCTGCTGCATCTCTATGGCCTCGTGCTCACTTGGTGGCCTCACAATACCAATCTCTTTGGCTCGCTCTTCTCCTGTCGGTGGAAATGGCGCGTTTCGTTGCTCCAGCTCGCGATGGCGCACTTTTCAGACCTCGCGGCGCAGATCTACCAAGCGTACAACATGTCGCTCCACCTCGTGGACACGCGCGTGAGCTTTGTCTTTGCGCTTGTGCTAAGTCTGTCGTGCCTCTTGTCGCCGTGGCTGCTCCTCGTCCAGAACGCCTTTTTGCGCCGCTCGTTGCTCCTTCTCGTCGACAGCTACTTTGGTTTCTTCCTCTCCACGGGCTTTCCCTTTGTCCTGCTCTTTCTCTACTCGATTCGCATGGTGTTTCTCCATCCCAACCTCCAGAATGACATGCCATCCGTGACTGTGAACCAACTCTTCCTCAAGTATCTCCTCATCGGCTCGCCCGTCGATCTCGTCACCAAAGTCATCATTCAGTGCACGAGCTATACGTCTGTGCGCCGCCTTTTCGTCACGATGCGCGTCTCCCGCAAGGTCGCCCACTCGCCCCTGAAAGCCCCCTTGTCCCCCCTCGCCCCCCTTCGTTCCATGGACTCCCCCGACTGCTTCCTCCTCTTCGTCGTCGTTTCCCTCGGATGGAAGTGGCCATTTCATGAGTCAGCACTTTGGCCTGACGTTTCTAAAGAGTCGACGACGGGCCAAGCTCTACTTGGTCGTCCATCTCATCATTGGCACTGCATTGCTGTCCTCGGCAGTCGTTGCGACGTGGTGGCGTCGGCCTTGTCCATCCTCTTGTCTCCTGACCGTCGCGCCGTGGTTTGATTTGTCCTGCCATTGCGTCTACGTCGATCTCAACTGCGCATCGAGTCAACTTCCAGGCGGCGACACCATCGATGCGTTCCTCCATCCTGACGAAATCGGCACGGATCTCTTCATGCTCCACGTCAAACGCTGCCGTCTTCTCCATGGAATATCCTTGAGGACGCTCGAGCCCTTCCAGAAGATCTACGGCATTGCCATCTACTTTAGCAACATGACGCAGTGGAACCTTGAGCCAGCGCTCGCTTTGCCAGACTCACTGCGATTTCTCCATATTCGTGGCTCCAATTTGACGCAAGTTCCCGACGTCCTGCGCCGGGTGTCGATGAATTTCATCTTCTTGCGCATTGAATTGAGTCCGATTGAAGACGTGGCGGAGAGCTTTATCACGGCGTGGGCGTCGCTCTCCCTCTTGTCGCTGTCAGATCTGGAGCTGACGAATATATCGATGGCGATTCCATCGACGCTGCACAATTTAGCCTACTTGGAACTCCGTGGAAATCGCATCAAGGAGATCACGACGGAGTGGCAAGTCCAAGCGCAATCGACGCTTTCGCAACTGATCTCTCTCGATTTGAGTGCGAATGCATTGCAAGATGGACCTTGGATGCTCGCCAGAGCTGGTTTCACGCTCGAGTTGAGCGCCAACTTGATTGAATCCGTGCCGTCGACAGTGCCATGGTCGCTACTAGCTAGCAGAGCTGTCATCCTGGACGACAACCCGCTCTGCTCCTCCGTCAACACGACCAGTGGCGCAGTTTGCCACCCAAAGTGTTCCCAGCAGTGTGCGACGGCTTTTATCAGCAACCATCGCTGCGACTGGGTTTGTTACACGGCCGCGTGTGCGTTTGACGGCGGCGATTGCGCTTCCTACGGCTTCTAATCGTGTTTTCAATGCGAAAACTCTTTTGAGTGTTGAAACTGCCAGTTACGTCGGCGAGACAGTGCAAAGTTTTGTAACCGCCACGGTGAAACCGTCACCACTCATACAAAATGACGGCATTGCTTTCAAGTCTCTCTGAGCTGTTGCCGCGCGAAACACGCCGTCTTCTAAAGCAATTCGCTGGTCCGATGGCGACTGCGATGACCATCCGAGCGGCCAGAATGTTCGTGATGTCTCGGTCGTCGCTGGAAACTGCTGCACAAGTTGGTTTCTCCATGCGCCATCGATATCTCAGCTTGGTTGATCCAAGCCATAGGCTGCACAGTCGGCACCGTCAAAGGAACACGCGGCGGAGTAACAAACCCACTCGCAGCGATGGTTGCCGAGCAGAGACGATTGACATTGCGGTGCACACTTTGGCCGACACGACGCTGCTCCTGTCGTGGCAGTGGTGGTGGTCGAGCAGAGAGGATTCTCGTCCAAGAGAGGATTCTCGTCCAAGATGACAGCGCGGCTAGCGAGCAGCGACGTTGGCACTGTCGACGGCACGGATTGAATCAAGTTGGAGCTCAAATCAAGAGTCGACCAGCTCGGGCGAGCATCCAAGGTCCGTCCTGCAAGACATTCGCACTTAGATCCAGGCATGTCAGTCGAGAGAGCATCGACGTGGCTTGGATTTGCCACTCGGTGGAGATCTAAATTACTCGGCACGCGGCGCAGGACGTCGGGAACTTGCGTCAAATTGGAGCCACGAATATGGAGAAATCGCAGTGAGTCTGGCAAAGCGAGCGCTGGCTCAAGGTTCCACTGCGTCATGTTGCTAAAGTAGATGGCAATGCCGTAGATCTTCTGGAAGGGCTCGAGCGTCCTCAAGGATATTCCATGGAGAAGACGGCAGCGTTTGACGTGGAGCATGAAGAGATCCGTGCCGATTTCGTCAGGATGGAGGAACGCATCGATGGTGTCGCCGCCTGGAAGTTGACTCGATGCGCAGTTGAGATCGACGTAGACGCAATGGCAGGACAAATCAAACCACGGCGCGACGGTCAGGAGACAAGAGGATGGACAAGGCCGACGCCACCACGTCGCAACGACTGCCGAGGACAGCAATGCAGTGCCAATGATGAGATGGACGACCAAGTAGAGCTTGGCCCGTCGTCGACTCTTTAGAAACGTCAGGCCAAAGTGCTGACTCATGAAATGGCCACTTCCATCCGAGGGAAACGACGACGAAGAGGAGGAAGCAGTCGGGGGAGTCCATGGAACGAAGGGGGGCGAGGGGGGGGACAAGGGGGCTTTCAGGGGCGAGTGGGCGACCTTGCGGGAGACGCGCATCGTGACGAAAAGGCGGCGCACAGACGTATAGCTCGTGCACTGAATGATGACTTTGGTGACGAGATCGACGGGCGAGCCGATGAGGAGATACTTGAGGAAGAGTTGGTTCACAGTCACGGATGGCATGTCATTCTGGAGGTTGGGATGGAGAAACACCATGCGAATCGAGTAGAGAAAGAGCAGGACAAAGGGAAAGCCCGTGGAGAGGAAGAAACCAAAGTAGCTGTCGACGAGAAGGAGCAACGAGCGGCGCAAAAAGGCGTTCTGGACGAGGAGCAGCCACGGCGACAAGAGGCACGACAGACTTAGCACAAGCGCAAAGACAAAGCTCACGCGCGTGTCCACGAGGTGGAGCGACATGTTGTACGCTTGGTAGATCTGCGCCGCGAGGTCTGAAAAGTGCGCCATCGCGAGCTGGAGCAACGAAACGCGCCATTTCCACCGACAGGAGAAGAGCGAGCCAAAGAGATTGGTATTGTGAGGCCACCAAGTGAGCACGAGGCCATAGAGATGCAGCAGCGCAAAGGCCAGCGTGATGGCGCCAACAACGCGTGGAGCATACGCGTCGGTCGTGCGGAGTTGTGTCGTGTCGGCGGCGACGTAGATCGAGCCGAGAAGGCCAAAGTAGAAGGCGCAGACGATGTGTTTGAGTAGAAACGTCGGCGTCAACAGCACATGGCGCAGTTGAGTCGTCAGAGAGCTCTCTTGCCGCTTGGTCGTCGCTCGTCGGAGCGCCATCGTTGCCTTGGGAGGAAGGCTAGCTTGCAGGAGGCTGCAAGCTAAATTTAGGCGTTTTTTCGACAAGTTTTGACCCAAGAGTTGTAAAACGCCATGCCGTGGCGCGTCACACTAACAACGCGACGTTGATGCCTCCAACAAGTCGGCAAACGAGTCACAAAGGACGGACGAAACTGGATGAAAAGCCAACGAAAGAGTGTAGAATTAATTCCCAACGTCTTGTCATAATCACAGCGCGGTTTCAGCGCAACTCTGGTACATTCGCAAGGAAGCTACAGAGCTAGAGGTGTCGCCAAGCACAAAGAGAGCTCTGGGAGACTCTCGATTGCTTTGGAAGAGCTAAAAGTTTGAGCTTCTGTCGACTGAAAAGGTGAAACTGCCACGGAGTAGCTCAAAAGGACTGACGGTGTAACCGCCAGGGTGTAACTGCCACGGCTTTGTGAAATGTCGGACGACGAAGAGCTCGAGCGAGGCGCAGAGTTGCGACTCGCGCAGCGCCATCGAGTGATCATTCCAGGCGCTTTGCATGGCTTAAAGCTTTGGGAAGCGGCGGTGCATTCGCCAGCCACGACGGGCCAAGCGACGCTCCAGTTTGGCATCACCGGAGCGCTTCCCAAGGAGAGCACGATCGTCGTCGAGTTTCCAGACGCGGGATGGCGCATGGAGTTAGAGCCCAACATTACAATCAAAGCGTCGCTCGGGCGCGTCCCGCCGCGGGGAAAGGCGCACTGGGATGGCGTCACGCTGTGCATCACAACGTTGGACGAAGACATCGAAGCGGGGTTTTTTGCCACATTGCTGCGCTCCTTGACTCTCTCCTCGTAGAGCTACGCTAACGATCGTCGTGTCTGGAGTTACAACGCCTGCGTGCGCGACCGCCGCGACGGAAATGACCGTCACGACGTTTGAGAAGAAGATCATACGCAGCACAGTCCCGCCATCGATTCGCGGCGGTCAAATCATCGACGGGCCGTCGAAAATTACGATTCCAACGCTGCCTCCAGGTAATTTGAAAGCTCTTCTCTCAGCCATCCATTGCTTTCTAGGGAGTTTACATGGTGCTACGCGCTGGATGCCATTCAATTCGTGTCCCAACGCCGTCGCGGATGTTCTGTTGGAGCTTGGAGTGAGTGGAGCGATCCCAACGCATGGTACAGCGCCGCTTGCACAGCGCACTGGAGCTCACCAGTGCTTCAGGAAAGATCCTCGTGGAATTGGCAGTCGAAGACGGTGGCTGGGAGATGCCATTGCATCCGTCCGTGACTGCGAAAGTCCGTCCTGCAGCTTCCGTCGCGCTGGCCGCAACGTGGACGGCCGACCAGCATGTCTTGGAGCTCGTCTTGACCGACGGAGTGCTTCCCATGGGCTCCATCGTGCAGATTGCAATATCTAGCGTCAAGAACCCGCCCGTGGAGCGCCAAGCATCTACCGCTCGCGTCACGACGCTCGTCCATCAAGGCGGCGTCATCGACGGCCCTGGCAAAATCCAAGTCGCTCGCATTAGTGCACTGAGAGAGATCGACTTGGCGCGAGCGGCGGAAACTTTCAACGCGTTTGGCCCCAAGTTGAGTGCTACCAAGCTTTCTCGTCGTGTCTGACTGCTCTCTGTAGCGATCATGGACTGCTGCCGCTACCGAAAGCCATTGACGCCTACGGTAGCTTAGCTATCGCCCTGACAAAGGAGCAAGTTCCGTCACAGCTCAAGCTTACAGTCGTCGATGAGGCGCACGAGCTACCTCCAGTAGCTGCTGCGGCGCCACCACCGACTAGCAAAAAGGGCAAGGAGGACGTCAACGCCGCGCCAGCTCAGCCTCCACCACCCAAAGAATTTGTAGCCCTCGACGATTTCGTCAATTTCTTCACGACAATCTACACGCCAGCGTTCAAATACGGCCAAGACTTCCGCGCCAGTGCTGGACGTGGCCATGTAAGCTCCAACTCTGGCGGTGCTGTGCGCTACAACGCTGTAGCTTGACCGCGTGCGAGAGCTCATGACGACTGGCTGCGATCCAAACGCCAAAGACGGATATGGCTGGACAGCGCTGCATTATGCGGCCGACCACGGCGTCGTAGAAGTTGTCGACGCCTTGGCCAGAGTAGATTTGGATGCCCAAGACGTCGCGGGATGGACGCCGTTGATGTGCGCTGCAGCTCATGGCCACGTCGCCGTCATGTCTCGCCTGCTCGGTACGTTCTCCTCCAAGTTCTAGTACGATATGGCGGCAGAGCTTGGAGCGGATTTGAGCGTTGGAAGTGGTGAAGGACGCACAGCTTTGCACTGGGCAGCGACGCGGGGCATGGAAGCGGCGGTACGCTCTGCCAGCATCACAAGATTGAGGAGAAAGTAGGTGCGACTTCTTGTCGTGGGAGGCGCTGCAGTCGACGCCATGGATCGATCCAAATGGACACCACTCCACTGCGCGGCAATGCATGAAAATGTCCATTGTGCCAAAGTGCTGCTCGAGTATGGAGCGACGCTCAGCTCGGTCGATGCGCTGGGCCACAGCGTGTTGGAATACTGGGACGACTCTATCGCGCTGCAGCTCCAAGCGCACGTTCAAAAGCTTGAAGCGATGGGCATCCAGCCAAAAGTTGCCAGCTAACTCATGTAGCTATTCATGTTAAAGTATGGAAATCCATGAGATTCTTGGATGGCATGGTTGGTGATGCTGATGGAATCGTGGCCGCCGAGCAAGTGGCTGGCGATTCGCATCATGCAGCAATTGATCGCAGTGTGGATGGCTCCATGAGCAAGACGATGTCAAAGACGAGAGTCCAAAGGCAAACCCAGAAGAGGACAAGACCGCACTCGACGACCATGATTTGGCGGTTTGGTCGACTTAATCTTCTAAAACCGTTTGCACGGTGGCGTGGAAGCTCATGCCGCCGCGTCGATGGTGTCACGAGCTATGCATTGCTATTCATAGCGTCTTGAATACTTGTTTCAGCGCAGTCGATCGACTTGAATCGACAAAATGGCAGGCGATTTAGGCACATCGGCGTAAATACTCTATCATTACCGCGGCTTGCTCGAAAGGTATGAGCGACTAACTGGCTCGACGGGATACGCTCCAAGGAGTAAAGAAGCCGACCAATGCCCCCAAACAAATCTTCTCGTGGCTCGAATTCGTTTTTGAACTTTGAGTTTGGATTGAATGCAACTTCGAGGACATTTGAGAGGTGTGAAAGGTGCCATTTTCCATATGCAGCTGTCCATGCTGATGCCTACGGCTAGCCATGCAACCCTCTGAATATCCTGTCTGAGCCAAGACTTGAAAGAGCAGCGACGGAAGTGTTTGTCACTTGTTGTAGAGCTAGCAGTCGTGTCAGTGATGTCGCATTCGAGTTCTCACTCGTTTCGGGGATGAAACCGTCAAACTTGGCTATGAGATCACAACTCCGATACGCTCCTGCGTTCCACGCGGCAAAATCGTTGACATTTCGCCAACTGCTTGACATATTCATTGCTTATCGAGCGCATGCGGCTCGTGCAACGCCAAGAACAAGCTCATTCAGATCGATCTGGCCGTCAACGTGTCTGTAGTTTAAACCTGTATACTTAAATAAGTGAATTTTCACCATTGGGTTCACCAATCCAAATCAGAGATGATTATTTGCGTGTGGGATTCACCAGCATATGAAGGATGCCCGCTTCGCTACAGAATGTACTGAGCTTGTCTATGACTCAACTGGACATTGCGAATATTGTGCATTTCAACTTATTTGGCTGTTCTGGAGGAATTTTGACCATCTCCTCATTTTTCAAACCTATCGCTCCAGCTTAAACAGCAAAAGATTTATTTAATTCTATTAATTCCGATAGAAATTTCAAATTAAAACGACGAAACTTAAAATACAAATGTCGTGTCGGTCGAAATTACCTTAGAAAAAATTAAGTTGGAAAAATGCTTAAACGTCGTTGGAGGGGAAATGAAGTGGATTGGATAGAAAACACGTTTAAATAGATGTTAAAGGACATTTCAAACCTGTGAATGTCTGTGGCGCCACCGTCAATTGCCACTTTTCGTTTCACCAACGATCGCAACATGAGCCAATGCTTCTTCAAAGGCTGCCACAAGCCCGCAAGCGCAAACTCCATCAAATGTCTGCAACACCCCAAGAAGGGAATCTGCCGCACTCAGCACAACCAAGTCTACCAGCACGGAGTTTGTGTCCGACATGGAGGCCGTCGAGCCACTTGCAGCGAGACTGGGTGCGTCCACAAAAGCCGAGTGAATGGACTGTGCCATGCGCATTCCAAGCACTGACCAGCTACGATATGTGAGCATTCGACATGTCGATCGAAAGCTCGCACGGGTCTCTATTGCTTGCGTCATGGAGGACGCCGCAAGACAAGTGGACAATTGACCAGCGTCGTTGATGAGAATACGTCGAATCAAGCGACCAAGGCATTGCAATTGACATCCCGTGGATCACGACTTTCACCCAATTTGAGCCTCGACGAGATTGACGAACGAGTGATTCAAATGGACGACGTCTTGTCGCTATCTTTCCTCAACGATCGCACCGCCGGAATCGAAGATGGCTGCCTTGGCTTCTCGATGGATATGTTTGAAGATGAGACTGTGTGATCTTTCAATGGCGTGACGGAGATTTGCGGTTTCGAAGAGAGCTCCTTGACTGCGTCGAGTGTATTCGACTCGGATGAACTGACAGCCTTTACTGGATGGCGCGACTCTCGGGGGTATATTCGAGTGACTACAACGTCTACAGCCAGGATGGGCAAAGGTGGCATCTCGTGTATCTACATTGCATTCTAATCTACGATTTCTTCTTTAATGTGTGGCAAAACATCGAGCGACCACAATAGATTTGCATGGGAGAAGCGCCAGAGCACAACTTTGCTTGACTTGATTCATACTATGATTGATGAGCTGGTCTGCAGTTTTGCGAATCATGCAGTGTGGCAACTTCGAAAGAATCGCACGTGGATATAAATGCCAATACCATTCGTTCGTGTGTGCAAGCAATCTCAACGGATTCCTGTCTTGAGATCGCGCGGATAAAATTAGAGAACTAGCGTTATCTCTTTTGCGCAAGGCTTTAAGCCCCAGTGACGCCGTCCCTGGAGCGTTGCGATGACATAACTAGGAGACTCTTTTTGTTTCGCCTTGAGCTCAATTTGGCTGTTGCTGGGTCTTCATTTTCGCTTCGCCATTGAAACTTGGCGCACTCGTTCAAAAGAGCGGTTTTCGGCCGTGGGTGCATGCCGCTCTCGCGAACTTATTGCAACGCGGATCGACATTGAAAAGACAGAGTTGGCTTGTCGTGACAACATGATGTCTTGCTTGAGGCTTAGGTCACGGTCGCGAAGTAGGGCTTGGGGAGGGGCAGGGGTCTTTCAGGGTTGCCGTACGTGGCATTCTCTGCAGTGTAGTTGGTAAGGCCAGAGGAAGATGAGAAGTGAGTTAGATTAGCCAGCTTAGAGTTAAATCTATAAACTAAACAATACGGTATAGTTTTCGGTATACACTCGGCACGGCTACGGAATAATCTTCTGAGGGCCGTACACTCCCTGAGAACACACGTGCCTCTGGTCAATCTCAACTTAGTCAGACGGTGTCGTCAGCGTTGGACACGCTTGACTCGACACCCGTCTTGCCAGGCGACAACTATTAACCATTACTTTATTACATTCTCCCCCCGTTGTCGCCCTGGCGGCTTGATTTCTTCGCTTGAGGTCTTCGAGCAGCTTCTTGAAATGCGAAACTTTGAGTTTGATGTCTCGCTCCAGCTCCCACGTAGCTTCGTGTTCAGGCAACCCATGCCGGAAGCAAAGCAGGGCTTCTACGATATAGAGCTCATTCCCTTCGTCGTCGAAAACGATAGGCGTGGCCTTGGGGATGGGTCGACCTTGAAATCGCTCGGGGTTTGGAACGTGGTGCTTCAGCCGATCACCGTTGAAGACGTCGTGAAGTCGGCTCATGCTCCTAGGCAGCTCAAGTCTCATGGCATTGGGATTAATTACTTCGCTTATCTTGAATGGCCCAATGTATCGTGGAACTAGCTTTGCCTTTTCCGACGGGCTAGCTAGCTTTGCATGCTTCAACGGGATGTTTCGCGTAGCTAACAAAACAAAGTCGCCTTCTTTAAAGGTTACATTGGCTCGTCTTCTATCGTAGTATTCCTTTTGTCTTGCTTGAGCCTTCTCTAGGTTGTTCAACGCCATTTTGACGAGTTCTTTGCGGCGCTCCGCAAAGTTCTTGGCATTCTCGTTCAGTGTCTCGATGTCGTTCAACACTGGATTGCGTAGCTTCCTTCCTGTATCGACTTCGAATGGAGTTAACCCAGTAGACGTCTGTATTAAGCCTTGGTGGGCATACTCTATGGTGCCTAAGTGCTCACTCCAGTCATGGCCCAAGTAGGACACTTGACATCTCAACGCGTCTTCGAGCGTTCGGTTCTGTCGCTCGGTTGCTCCATCGCTTTGAGCTCTGCCGGCAGTAGTCATAAATGCTTAACTCCCATTATCTTCATTAACTCCTGCCAAAACTGGCTGGTGAACTTTGGATCCCGATCGCTGATGATCACAGCAGGTAGGCCATGATTTCGGACGACTGTGTCGAAGAACTCCTTGGCTGCTTGCGGCGCGTCTACGCTAGACACCTTGGCGCAGTACTTGGGACGCTTTGAAGTCTTGTCAACGCATGTCATGATTGCACCTTTGCCGTTCGAGACAGGCAAGCCGGTGATCCAGTCGACGGACACTGTGTGCCAACACTCATCCGGAGACTTGATAGGAATCATGTGTTCATTAGCTTTAGCACTACTAGACTTGTATCTTGCGCACGTCTCGCATGTTGCGACATAAAGCTTGACATCGTCTTCGAGACCTTTCCAGTAGTACCATTGCGCGACGTGGAGTTGCGTTCGACGGGCACCAGGGTGAGCAGTGGTACTCGTGTCATGACTTTGCGAGATAATCTCGCACTTGAGTTCATCGTCGTCTGGAACGCAGAGTCTCCACACTTGATCCTTAGACTTCACAAAGTAAAGATTGTCTTTCTTTACGAACTTCGAGCTATCGCTGTACTCTTTGCTCTTGGCATAAGCTCGTTCGAACCGCTTGACTAAGTCGTCGTTCATCTTGACTGTGCTATACGACACTTCTTCCGCATGGTTGATGACTATGTGTTGTGGAACCTCGACTTCGAGTAAGTGTGACTCAGTCTCCCCCCCGAGAAGGCGAGTCAGTCATCAACGCAAGTGTTCGCATGTCAATAGATCGCAGAGTCGCGACGCGCTCAGTCCATGAGTGGATGCCGCGATAGCGGTTGTAGCACGAAGCATCGCAGTGATGAACAGCGCAAGTGTTAACTTGTGCGCTGGACCGAGGTGGTCGAGAGAGAGCATCAGCTACAAGTTCGTCTTGCCTGGACGACGTCAGAAATTATTCGAAACTTTGTTTCGAAAGTTTAAAGGCCACATTTAAAAAAGAAAGGACATTTAAAAAAGAAAATCGATGATGCAGTGTGAAGTCAAAACTTCCAAAGAAGTCAAGCCATCGTGTTAGCTTAGCGGTTAAGACTGGAGTCTTCAGAAACCACTGACATGTCGAATTGTCAGTGAAGACGTCGAAATGCGAACCATACACATAAGGTCTCCATTTGGTTAACGCTAACTTGATCGCATACAACTCCTTCTCGTGTGATGGCCAATTTCGCTCGGTGTCGCCCAATTTCTTTGACAAAAATGCAACTGGGCGGTCGTTGCCATCATCGTCTTGCTGGGAAAATACTGCTCCGCAGCAATAGCCTGACGCGTCGGTCGTGATCATGAAGGGCTTGTCGAAGTTTGGCAGTTGAAGGACTGGAGCTTGCTGTAGGGCTGCTTTGATGGTCAGGAAGGCTTTCTCCTGGCGATCACTCCAAGTCCAGGGAACACTGTCTTTCGCTAGATCGCTCATAGGCAACACAAGATTGGCATAGTTAGCTATGAATTTACGATAGTAACCAGCCATCCCGAGAAAACTCAACAGCTCCTTGCGATTAGTGGGAGATGACCACTTCTCGATCGCTCGAACTTTGTTGCTGTCGACTTGCAAGCCTTCGGCAGAGATCGTGTGACCCAAAAAGTCGACTTTGGGTACCGCAAACGCGCATTTCTCCAGCCTTGCATACAGCTTCTCCTTGCGTAACACTTCGAGAACACAACGCAAATGGTTGACATGTTCATTAAGATGCTTAGAGTGCACGCAGATGTCATCTAAGTAGACGACTACAAAGGGGAACTTGTCGAAAAGAGATCGCATAAGTCTAGCCCAGATGCTTGGCATGCCTGCCAGTCCCATCGGCGCGACACACCACTGCAAAATCTCCTTGTGCGTTCGAAAGGCAGTGTACTTTCGTACTTTCGAGCATGGGGCTCGACCAGGATTTGGCGATATCCCGACGCAAGGTCGATCTTCGTGAAAACCGTACAACCATGCATGTTGTTGAACAGATCCTCGATGTTGGGCAGCGGGATCTTTGGGATTTCGGTCTGTGAGTTGACATGGCGGTAGTCAAGCACCCAGCGTATAGGCGTGATAGGCGTAGCAGTCTTTAGCCACACTTGCAGCGAAGGTAGCTTGCCGTTCTCGTCCTTCTTGGGTACGCCAAATATGTTGGAAATCCAGTCGCTCGTTGACAATTCAACCCAACCTTTCTTTTTCAAGTTATCTACGAACTTGTCTAACGCCGCTTGCTCAACCTTAGCTAGACGGAAGGGAGCTCGGTTCTGTGGCTTCGCATCGGGCTTCAACTGCAGATCGAACTGCACAGCACGCTTGGGAGGCAACTTATCAGGCAGCTCGGCAGGAAACACATCCTTGAACTCTTCCAGCAGTTCAACGATCTCTGGAGGCTTAGGCAGAGGCTGAGGATCGACATGACAAAGCTTTATTATCCATCCAGGCACGTTAGTCGAGACGGTATTGACTTCTACTTCATCGTCTATCGACTCAATTTCATGCTTGCGCCAATTAATGACTGGATTGAACTTCTGGAACCATGGTTGGCCCAGTATCACATCGAATGCCTTGTCTTTGAGATCCCATTCGGTCATAACGGTGTCCTTGAATGTGAAGAAGTCAACGTGGATCGTCTCCTTCACTTCTTTTGTCTGCATCTCCTGGGAGAGCACGCCATCATAGCCCGCAATTCGCACGTTCTTCATCCTCAGGACGTTCTTGCCGAGTCCCAGTCGGCACAACGAGTTGGTCGCTCCTGAGTCAATGAGCACTTTCACAACTTTGCCGTTCATTACGCCAGACTTAATCATCAACGCTTCGTTCTTCATATCCCGCGACCTCGCTGTCGCATGCGCCACTTGACTTGATTCTGCTTCAGGCGCTATCGCACTTGCATCCGCGTCAACCTCATTGACACAACCAAAGGTGATATATTCAACGTCCTCTGGACTTAACTCTTCTCGCACTTCGACATTGTTCTGTCGGCTCGTGGGCGGTTGCCCTGACACTCATCGCTTTGGCTTTCGGCACTCCGACGCAATGTGCCCGATCTTCTGGCAGTTGTAGCAGCGCAGCTTGCTGCGGTCCTTCTTGTGTTCACGCCTGACATGCAGGTTGTCGACCTCCATGTCGTCAGGTTCACGCTGTTCGCTTCGTGGAGGTGGTCTCTCCTCATGACGCTCGCGATCTCGATCAAACCTCTTGGCTCGAAATGGTCTCTCCGACTTGCCCACTATACCCAGTGACACTGCATGCACGCGCTCATACTCCAACGCTGCCTTGATGGCAGACGACAACGTTTGACACTGTCTGTACTTGACCTCTTCGCGCGTCTTCAGTCGCAAGCCGCGCGTGAAGAAGGTCACCTTGTCCAACTCAGACATGTCACGCACTTCAGTACAAATACGACGGAACTTCTCGATGTATTCAAGTAGATCCTTACAGTTCTTCTGCTGGAGTGAAAACAACTTGTCGCGCAGGCGCTCTTGCAGGTCGTCAGGCTCGAACTCCTTGCGTAGGGCTTTCTCGAAGTCAACGAGGGTATTAAGGCCACTACCCCCTTTATGTGACGCCAACTCTTGGTACCATGCCGCCGCTTGGCCTTTGAGATTGGCGACCACCATGGCCAGACACCACGCTTCGACTTCCTTGTCTTCCACTTAGTTCAAGTTCTTCGCCTTGAAAAAGGTCTCAACACGGTGAATGTAAAGACCAATACTTTCATTAATGCGCCCGTGGTAACTAGGCATAGACAGTCCTTCTACTCGCCGCTCTGTGTCGCGCTGCACCGGAGGAGGTGCTGCTTGTGCTTGCTCTTGTTGCTTCAGCAAGCGTTCCTGAAGTACTTGCTGATTCTCAACAAGTCGTGCTTGGGTTTGGGTTTGGGTCTGCAGCAGCTGATTGATTTGCTGCTGCTGCTGTTCCATCGTCGCAAACAGCCTCATAAAGAACTCTTCCATGTTTTCTTATTATCTTCTTTTTTTCTGATCCTGACATCTTAATTCGTTCTTGAAATGCTTCTTAAATGCTTCTTTTTTGTCCTTTTTGCCTTCTTTTTTTCTTTTTATTTCTTTTTTTTGTCTTGAGAGTTTGTTTTTTGTACGAAAAAGAGTTCTTTAAAGGTTAGCTAAGTACTCGGACGTTTCTGATACGACGTCGGTCTTTGGCTTTTCTTACTTGGGTTTAGGTTTGTAGTCGAGGAGGGCGTCGATTTCTTCGCCAATTAGTTCGCTCAAAATTTTCAAGTGAGTTTTGAACGTCTTTGTCCGAAATATACTTGACGCGATTCGAGTACTTTCGCGGTTCTTTGAGACGACGGGTGAACCCGTTGGCGACGCGGACGAGGTTGGAGATCTTGTTATCGGATGTCGTCGAGGTCCTTGATTTGATCCGCCTCCTAATAATGAATTTTACTGAAACTCGCTTTAAACCTACTCTTTTCTACTCTACTCTTGTCGCCTTGGTCGCTCGCCTTTCGCTTCTTGTTCGCCTTGGTCGCAGTCTTCATGCACGACATGGTCTTTCGCTTACACCAGACGTAAATGCCCAAGACTCGAGACTCCACCCAAGCAGGCTCTAGGATGCCCACAGCGCGGGGGAATGCAGCGGACAGGCTCAAACTTTCGTGCTCGCGTAGATCCAACACTGGTCACTTGAACGGTCAAAGATGAGCCATTGCGTGAACCAGATAGAATAACCTCTTCGACCCTCGAGCTATGCCTCCGGGTCTAAAGTCCTTGGTGTCGTAACCAAGAAGTGCTACCAACTGTAGTGTAGTTGGTAAGGTCAGAGGAAGATGAGAAGTGAGTTAGATTAGCTAGCTTAGAGTTAAATCTATAAACTAAACAATACGGTATAGTTTTCGGTATACACTCGGCACGGCTACGGAATAATCTTCTGAGGGCCGTACACTCCCTGAGAACACACGTGCCTCTGGCCAATCTCAACTTAGTCAGACGGTGTCGTCAGCGTTGGACACGCTTGACTCGACACCCGTCTTGCCAGGCGACAACTATTAACCATTACTTTATTACATTCTCCCCTTCTTAAGCATCAAAGCTCCCGCTTTGACTCTACGTAGCATATTTCTTCTCGCTCTGGGACGGTAACTATCAAAACTTGGTCTCATCAGGCGGAGGTAGAGCATAATTTGGGGAGGAGGAAGGTGAAGGGATAGACAGTAGGTCGCGGCTTGGAGTGGAAACACCATCGCCAACGCGTGGCTCCCACGAAGCTTCCATGATGGACTTGACCACATAGGCGTGGATGCGTTGAAAATTGACTGTAAGACGAACGATTTGCAAGTAGCGCGGTCTCTTCTTTTCATCGCCACAAGCAGAGTATGCCGCTTTGTCGCCAAGGCTATGAACGCAAAACCGACACAACAACCAGCGAGAGCCTACCCTGCTTCTCGACCAAAGAATGTCACGTGAAACACGTGAAAACAGGGTCTATGTAGGCTCTGTGGCGTCGGTCGGGAACTGAGGCAACGACACTTGTTAGGTCGGCGGCAAAAGCCAAAGTTAACTATCTGTAGCTAATCTAGTCAGGAAATCTGGTCGCGAAGTAGGGCTTGGGGAGGGGCAGGTCTTTCAGGGTTGCCGTACGTGACACAGGACACAAGTGGCACGCGCATGGATGAACTGGCACGCATTTTCTGGATTCTCTACATGAAATTCTGAAATGCGCACGGTTGGCTATCGCGTCCCACTCGAGGTACGCTCCTCCTTGCGATGAAATCCTTTGACCAATATACCAAATTATATGCAGCATAGACCATGCCTTGGTATATCGAGCAGAATGGAGGGTGATTAAATAAAATTTCAAGCAATGAAGTGGGCATTGTAGTTTAGAAATGATCCATCGTGATCCTGACATGGGGCGGAAAGTCTATCAAAGTTCTTGCCAGAAGGACATTTCAGATGTGTGCAATAAAACCACCGTCTTGAGTGATCATTTTCGTTTTCCTTCAATGGCTGCGATGAACTAACCTACGAGACACACTGAAATGTCTTCAACACCGCAAATAAGGCAATTGGCATGTTCAGTCGGTAACAACAGGACAAATGAAGAGCTCACGGCGGCTCGGATGGAAATGCTTCTGACGAACTCGTCAAAACTGACAAAAAGAAAACAGAACTTGGACAAATTTATAGAGTACAAGTTCATCAGTTGTGAAATAAAAACATGGTGACGATGGTGTGTGTTGTGGTTGGCGAGGAAAGACCTTTCTCTGTGGAGATTGACTGTGGAATGCTCGTTGATGCACTCAAGGACGAAATCAAGAAGAAGAAGATGTATGACTTCCCGTCCGATGGCCTGCAGCTTTTCATGGCCATGGGAGGGTTGAACAAAGATGCAGCGAAAGATGTGCCACTAGACGGGCATGGACAACCTCTTGAGTGCATCAAGATGGATGAAGTATTAAAAATCAATAACACAAAGCACTTTGGAATGAAATTTCAGCCGAAAGAAGGCAAAGTCTATGTGTTGGTTGTGCTTCCAGAAGGGGCAGTCAGAACGTTATCGACAAGCGTGTTTTGGGTGGTGAAGGGCTCTGTGGAGAGCGCTCTTGATGTGAAAGGAGTTCGTTCTATACTCTATCAATTGGCCCATTCGAACATTGCATATTATGATCCGAATTATGCTCATGCGTTCACATACGACGTCAAGAAATTGATGGTTCACGTTCTCTTCAAATCAGGTAAACTATTAGCTGAATTATCCTTGTCATTGAATATCGTGCAGAGGATAACGCGCAATTTTTTGAAGCCAAATTCCTCGATGAATACCACACATTTGGTTCTCCACTCAACATTCTTACAATATTGTCAAATGTTGACGAAGTTGCTCGTCCGTCCAACGTGTCCAATTTACGACGAGTGAAATTTAGCGACTTTCACCCAAGCGATTCGGACTCTCTACAAGAAATGATGTCACAAACATCGGCTCTGTCGGAGGTGTCATACTTGGATCAAAACACCGAATTATTTCAATATCAACGTATTGAAGACACCAGAATATTTCCATGCATCGCGAGAGCTGAAAAAGCTCATCTGATTTCGAAGGAACATTGCGAGAATTATGAAGGCTACACAAAGTACAAACATGACCCGAACAACTTTTTGGCTCTGTCTCGTGACATGCCTGGATGGTTTGACGCCTTAAACACTGATTTTCCCTTTTTCAAAGTTGACGTCGTGTCGTGGGAAGAGAAACCGAGCGTTAATGGAAGATACAAGGTCGATAGTGGGTTTGGAATATCTTATTGATTGTGTAGGTGATTTTGAAATTGACAGCGGCGAATTATGAGTGCAAGGATGCAGTATTTGGTCGATTCAAAGAAGGCTCTCAAAAAACAAGAGATGCCTTGACTATGAATACGTTCGTGTACGTTGAAAATCCAAAAACATTTCAGATCTGCCTCCAATGGAAAAGCAAAGAAATTGAAAAGGATTGGGATAGTTACTTCAGCATGAAATCGGCTGTTGCCAGATCTCGACATAATTCTTTTATCAATCAATTATTTTCTTAGGAGAACATACCACAAAGAAAGCCACCTTGACAGGACTTTCATGATTACAATGGAGATGCAGCAAAGTTCTAAAGGTCGCATCGACGAAAGTTAAGGAACAACTAATGACCTCATTTCACGTAAAGCAATCTGCTGAGTCTGCAATTGTTTCGTCACTGTACGGTCGGTGTCGCCAATCGTATTTTTATCGCTGCAAATGCACAAGCACCTGCCATAGTCAAGAACAAAAAGACGAACAACAGATTTCAGTAGCTTTGATCTAACTTTCGAGCCTTGTCTACTTTAAGAGCAACCGGTGCAGTTTGATATATTGGCTTGCCAAAGTTGGAGCAAAACTCTTTGAGATATACAAGTTCATATTTTGACCTAAATTATTGAATTTGGCCTCAAAGAAACCATTCAAAGCAATTCCCACATTGTCAAGTATCCACTTAAAACACGCCTTCCTTCATGACAACATGTAGTGAATGGATCTCTTATCGAAGGCTATTTGTAAACTACGTAGTAGCTAGAACAAATGAACAACAATCACTACGTCATCACTGAAGAGTGCCTGGAGAACACGGTGACGGCTGGTGGGCTCACGGTGGGTCGTAAGCGTTGTATTTCTTTCAAGTACAGTACCCTGGTTCGGTGCGATTGGTTCTTCGTGGTATTGTCTTTTTCGTCCAAATTTACAGTTTTGATCAAAATCGACGAAATTTGTGTGATCAATCTGTGGGAACGGGAATGTAGGTCGTAGCCGCAAGAAAATTAGAAGGGGTTGTCGATAGACTGGATCTTAGGTGGGACCAAGATCAACATAGCCACCCGGAGCAGCAAGCAAGGTTGATGGAGGGCAAGGTTGGGCAGAAAGTTGGAGTCGGATTCTTCCTTGGAGGCATGTAGGGACACTCGCGTATGCGTGAGACTTCGGAGGAGGTTGTACTGTGGCCCAAGTACTACGTCTAGCTGCGGCTGACGTTGATGCAGGGCAATGGGGAGAGATAACAATCGGTGTCGGCTTCTCACGAGGCAGCCGGCGGAACTCACTAAGCTGTCTTGGACTTGGGTACGCTTCTGGCCACGCCGCAAACTCACAGGATTGGTAAGCGAGGCAAAAAGAAGAGTGAATTCAAAGTTAATCTATCCTGGGTTCTTGTTTTGGTTGATCTGCGCGGCTCACGCTGTTCGAATGTCTGGTTGAGTCGGGGGCAACATGCTGTTTGCCCAAATTGCTTGGTGGAGCAGCCTCATCGCGAAATCTGGGGGATCTATTCGGTGACCATCTGGTGGAGTCTGACTCCATGTGGTATCCATGTCTGGCGATATCTTAGAGTTTGTATGGTTCATGGGGACGGCTGGTTTGCTTGACTCAACCGCGGAATCTCGCCAAGGATGTGGAATCCAAGACATACGGTTCTTCCAAGCGCTGGCCCTTGGCTAGCGAGGGCACCTTGTAGTCACTGTTGGCTTGACTTTTCCGGCATTACAAGCCACCCTGGTCACTTCGAGACATACGGAACGAGTGACCACAACGGATGCCAGTTTTGTCTTCGCAACGTCAGTCTCGTATCGCTCGCCGTCATTCCGCGCTGACCAGTGACTCCTCTGATTTTGAAGCTAAACGTCCAATGTCTTCTCAAGACCACCTCAGCAAGCCACGGCGTGTATCCAAAAGAGTGGCCCAGTCGTCTCAACCACACGCTTCATCGAATGACCCGACATCCTCAGAACCTCCAACGGTGCTGCCTGAGGCTTCTTCGATCCCTTCTAGCGCGCCTTCGTCGATCGGTCGTTCGCCATCTCATGGAGCTGAGTCGCCTGGGAAGAGTCCGATTCCAGGGATGAGCCGAGTTCCTTCGACTCAGGAGGAGTCTGACACTCAGAGCGATAGCGAGCCCATGAAAGCTGGTCCTGGTCCCTTCAGTGAGGATGTAGCCGAAGAATTGGTCAACCAAGCACGCTATTTGGTCAATCTCGAACGCCAATCTGACATCCATCGGGCTGCCATAGAGAAGTTGATCGAAGAAGTCGGCTGGCTCAAGCTTGCGGTGGACCAATTAACGGCTATAGGACGCAACGGCATTTGCGGGGTTTTGGATCTGGAGTCTGGTGAGATGTGCCTTGAGCCATACGATACGTGTCCCGCGCGTCGTGCGGGCGACCACCGAGATCGGGTCCGAGGGAATCGCCGCAGTGGTGAAATCTGTGGTATGTTCACCACCAAGCGTAAGCCTTGCGAGAACTTGAAGTCGACTTGCCCGGCGCGTCTTCAAAATCGCCATCCCCCTCAGCCACCGGGTTGGGGGGTGGAGTCTGATGCTTCCCAGTAGTTTCCACTTAATGCGATAATGATTTTGGGGGTCCTCTTGTACTTGATGTGACGGTTGCTTCCTTTGGGGTCCGATAATTTTGACCAATACATTCTCGTCAATTCCCGTCGGTTGGTGTCTTTTCTCTTTTTGAACTCGGTATGTGTCGAACATTCTTGATTTTCATGTCAGCTCATCAAGAGGCCAAGCCAACCAAGTCTACACACCCACCCAAGGCCGGTCAATGGGCGATTGATGCGGTTGCTGAGCACATGTCTCGCTTTCGTCGTCAGTCGCTTCCTGCCCTGGTGGACTCTTCCGTCCAGTTGGAGTCCCGATCATCTGCACAAGTCTCGCACCGTTCCAGTCTTTTGGGCTCTGTCCTCTCTGGCATGCGTCCGCCCCCGGTAGTCCCCGGCTATTCAGCCAAAGGTGATTCATACGATCGTTCGTTGAGACGGCGTCCTGTGAAGAAACGAACGCCTGCCACGTCCGACTTTGTCTTGCCACCTCTGTTGGCTCTTCCTCCGGCGCCACCATATTCAGCGCCGTCCACTCCGTCTTCCTCGGCGTCTTCTTGTGATGAGTGGGTGTACGATCGTCACGATCTTTACCGGCCAGCAATTGAGATCACCGAAAGCGAGGCGGAGATCTTTGGCTCGCCCAGCTCCGATACGCCTGGCCACGAGTTCGAGTATCGGCCCAACCGAATTGAAGCGAGAGTGTTCGATCCCGAGGTGGACCATCCTTGCGGCTTTGCCACGTCGCTCCACTCTCTTCGAAAGTCAAGGGCACCATCGTCGTCTGTGTTGGAAGTCGCGGCTCCCCCAACCTTTCGCATCAAGGAGGAGCCAGTATCTTCAGGTGCGCCAACGGAAGCGCTACTCGTAGACGTCGATTTTCCAAACGCTGAAGCGCTGATTGAGCCCTCATGGGAGGATGAGCCGAATGCCGAGGAGGCGGATGCTGAAGCGAGCTTTCTTGCTGAGCGGTTTTGGCGAGCCGAGGTCGAAAACTCCTTAGCCACTGCCACAGTCGACGGCCAAGAGGTGCCCCGTTACTTGCCGCGTATTGCACCAACCGATGCTCCGGCGCCATCAACTCTCTCAACCGCGATCGCCGAAGAAGTAGCTGGGCACTCGGAGGAGGAAGAAGACTCCAAGATGGAGGAGTCCGACACTAGCACCTTGGAATTGGACGATGATACCAGTGGCTCCTTGAAGACTCTGCCGACCGTTATGAGCACAGACCCATGGCCAATCATGCGGGGCGATTTGATAGCCGGGTGAGAGAGATCCTTGCCGAACTCTGACTCCTTGCGTCCGGCTGCTCAAGAGATGGTGGCGGCACAGCGCGCGTTGCTGCAGACTGCCATGGAACTGCACGACCAGATAGCCTGTGGCCTTGATCAAGACATTTTGCGCGCGAAGTTTAGGCTCCTTCAGCAGGTATCTGTGGCTCTGTCCGGCAGCGTGGTGTCCTTCTCAACCAACGCTTCTCTCGAGATCGACCAACTGTCTGGGCGCTTGGATGCATCCGAGAAGGCAAACGATTCGCTGAGCTCACGTTTGGCTGATTTAGAAGCCCAATTTTCTGCGTCAGAGGAGTCGCGTACTCGGCACGTAAGTGGACTTCTTTGATCTTTGGTTGACCCTCTTGGTAGGACACGGAAATGCTCCACAAGATTGACACCATAAACGAGCTCTTGGGCCAGATCGGGACCCCAATGCCTTCTGGTGCCAACGCTTTGGATCTTGTGGCGCCCACCCATGAAGATCGATTGAAGAAACTCGAGGAGACAGTCCGAGCGTGGCCGCAAGTCTCCGCGAAAATTAGTGACCGTTTGGGTCAATTGGAGCAGAAGTCCTCCACAGTCCACCCCTCGGTCTCTTTGTCCACGGCGCCGTCCGCTGTAGCTGGGGCGAAAGACTCGCAAGATGTGATCAGCCCGAGTTCTTTGGTGGCATCCCCAGCAGCCGGCTGTCAAGACAACTTGGTGAGCGAGCCTGAATCGGAGGAGGATCCTTCAGGACCCTCTCAGACGGAGTCGATGCCAGCTCAAGCGTCTGATCCCAGTGAGCAGCCAAACGCCTTATCCGAGCAAGACTGGGCCTTCTATTCTCGAGCGCTGGGCATCACAGTGGACGAACTGAAGGCTGCAAAGGATCTCCCTTTCAAGCCCAGCCGCAAATTCTCGAATCGCGCTCGCTGTGGCTATGTCGGGACCAGTCGAGTCGAGTGTATGAACCCTCTGGGCAGTTGTGGGAAGCACAACGCCGAAGAGCTCCTTCCTGCAGAGCTGGAGCAAGAGCGGCGACGTCAAGTTGCGAATGGTATTTTCTTGCTGCTGGTCCCAGTCACTCGGCGAACGGCCGCCATCAAGCGAGAGCGACGTGCGACCAGAAAGACTGCCGCAGCTGACGGCGGTAAGGATTCCTCCAAAAAATCCAAGAAGTAGTAAGTTGAGCACTTGCAGTCTTGAGTTAATCGGATAACTTTTCATTTTGATCGCCTTCTTTGGTCAGTCGTGGGTTTCTCGAATTTGACTAAGTCTTGAGCAATCCGCCTCCTGCGCCCGAGTCGGCGCCGTACCGCTTGTTCAGTACGAGGCAGGCTCTATAGGTTACACCGTTGTAGCCGCTTCTTGAAGGGGCCCTTCAGAAGCGGTGGGGGCTGGGTTCAAATCATCATCGACCATCATTGCTAGCCGACTCCACCCAAGTCGTTCTCTATGGAACTTCCTCAATTCGGGGGTGGACTCCAGCAGAGCTTCAGGCTCCCAAGTCCATGGTCCATCATTGATCAATTGTACTTCTAGCTCTCGGATGCCACCATTGAGACGAGTATTCCTCACAGCTACGGGCACCTGAAGAGGAGTCCCTGGAATGGACTGTTGCCGATTGGTAAAGGAGGTGTCAGGTAGTAGTTCTTCATCGAAGTCGACAGGGGGTACGCCTTCTAGTAGCTCTGTTGGCCTGAGTGGACTCAGTCGTCGTGTTTTCAGTCGGGAGTCATGGATTGTCGTGTAGAATCGATGGTTCTTTCCTGATCTTAGGCTTATGACCTCGACCTCGCTTGCATAATTTTTCGGCCGATTCACCACCCTGAAGGGCCCATGCCATAGGTGGGCTAGCTTGAGCTTGACTCCTGGTTTGACCTTATCGATATATACCCAGACTGCATCGCCTACTCTTATCCGAGTGTCGACATCGGCTGGAAGTCCTTCATTGTGTCGTCTGGCTCGTTCTTCCACAGCTTGTTTGACCCAGTAGACGGGCCATGTCCATACAGTGAGCGTGTTGGTGGTAAAGTTGCAGTCTCCATTCGTATGAATCCAAGTTGGCGTCCGTCTTCACGGATGGTAAACTAGCCATCATGGTGGTGTACGGATCCCACCCATGCATCAGGAAGAATGGGGTCTCCTTCTTGGTGGCCGACACTGAGGTGTTCAGGGCAAAGACCATTCGTTCAGCTACGTCGTCCCAGTCTCGTTGGTGTGGGTCCTGGATGTACAATTTCACCATCCTTGTGATAGTCTGGATTCCTCGTTCGGCGGTACCATTGGCTTGAGGTCGGTATGCAAAGGTAGGAGACTGACTCTGACCGAGCATTGCTGCAAAGTCTTTGAATACCTCACTCATGAAACTGGGTTCTCGGTCATGTCTGAGCTCTCTGCAGACACCAAACCTTCTGAAGACCGCCTCTTCGTATGCTTGAGCAATTGTATGGGCGTGTCTGTTTGGTGTAGCCTTGACCATGACCATGGCTGTGAAGATGTCCTCAAAGAGTACTAGCTGAGTATTTCCACGCAAGGATTTCGGGAGGTCTGTTCCAATATCGAAGCACACTATGTCCATGGGTCTTTGCGGTAGAAGGTTGCCTGGTGATGGCGCTTTGATGTGTGGTGGAGGGGCACCAGTGGCACAAGTTTCGCAATTCTCGCAGTAAGTTTTGGTGTCCGCGTATATCGAGTCCCAGTAGTAGAAGGCTTTGACCTTAGCGTAGGTCTTCATGAACTTGAAGTGTCCTCCTTGGACTCCATCGTGACATTGGCGTAGGATTTCGGTCACTAGAGATCGTGGTATGACTAGTGACCACGTGTGTTGGGGAGTCGGACTCCATTTAGTTGACCAGAGGAGTCGGTAGAGGGCTCCTTCTTCGCAGATATCGAACTGGTGCACGGTCTTGGCAATGTTTTGGCACTCTCGTTGGGATAGACCGTCCAACTCGCCCTTTATGTATTTCTTCATGTTGGCCCATTTCTTTTCTCGATTTTGAGCGCGGGATATTCGTTGCAGACGGATATGTGCTAGGGTGTCTGACTCTTGTCGTTGGGCTACCATAATGGTCCCGCGTGAGGTTGTGATAGAAAAAATTGATGGGGGGTATCAACGATGTCAGACTTACACACGCCACCCCGAGACCGAGACGCCACCGTAGTGGAGTCTGGTTGAGCCAAGTATTGGAGGTGCTCTGGGAGGGGGTATTGGGCATCGTGGACAAGGTGCGGTAACCAGTTCAGGGAGTGCAATAAATCAAGCGTAGAGGAATCGGTCACATCGCCTGTAGTCCGATCGGTTAAGCCTTGTGAAGCCAGGTAATCGGCTGCACCATTCCACACGCGTTTCACATGATGAAATGACGGACTGGTGAGCTGGCTGATGAGTGTATGGACTTCAGCAAGCAGTGTCTGCAAGTGCGGCTTGGTGCATCTCATACGATTGAGTACCTGCTGGATAACGAGCCGTGAGTCTCCGAAGACCTGGATACTGGTGAGGCGGAGGCGGATAGCTGCCGTGAGTCCCGCTAGAAGACCTGCATACTCCGCTCCATTGACCGTAGTATCTGTGACGACGCCATAGCTGGCCCATAAGATCTTCCACTCGGGTAATTGCCACAGGATTGCACCATAACCTCCCACTTGTTCGGAAAATTTGATGGAGCCGTCGAAAGTGGCTACTGTAGCAGATTCGTGGGGGGTCGAAATGACGTAAACTCTGCCGTACTGGGACCAAGGATTTCGTGGACTTCAAAGGGGCGTATATTGTAAGGTCGTCCATTGTAGAATCCGATGGCAAGCAAAGTGAGGAGGCCAAGAGCATCGGGATGCCGTCGAGTCCTTGCAAGTTGGAGAAGTCCTTCACTTGGATGGTCCAGGGGGACAATATTGCAGCCCAGGAGAGGTGATCGGTTCGCCCTCGCTTGTCCTTTCGGATCCAATCGATTATGCCATGCTTGGAGTACACTTTCAGCGAATTGTTTCGCAGCTCATAGAAGCAAACCTTGAGAGCGTGTAAAAAAGCCAAGATCTCTCGCTCCCAGTGTTCATAGCGAGGTTCGCCACCCTTGAGGACTCGTCCACAAAATCGAACAGGATAGAGGAGTCCATCATGCGGTGGCTGATATAGCCCAATTCGTGACGTAATGTAGTACGTGGAAGGGAAGGCTTGGATTAGCATGCCTGAGGACTGGAGTGCTAGCGTAAGCGCGCTTGAGTTCATCAAACGAAGCTAGAGCGGCTGAGGAGACCGACCCTTGTCGTAATTGGTCATCTCGTATCTCGTATAAGCAACTGGCCATGATGGAGTAGTTTTCGATAAACCTGGAGAAAAAGTTGATGGATCCCAGAAAGGACTGCATGGCTCGAAGCGACTTAGGGAAAGGCATCTGGAGGACTTGTTGGAGTCCTCGAGGTTTGGCATGGATTCCCTCCCGTGAGATGAGATGCCCCAAGAAATCGACCACTGATTTCCCAAACTTGCTTTTGAGGGCGCTGATGCTGATGTTGAAGTAGGTTAATCGTTGCAGAATGCGATCTGTGAGGTTCACGACTCCAGTCCACGAATCCGCCCCATCGCTGATGTCATCAACAAACGAGGGTCGGTTTGCTGGGGCTGGCATCGAGGAGGCATCGCGCACATGACCGATTTGGAACATGTCTCGGGGCTCACCGTCTTCGTCAACCTCGTTCATTCCCGGCGGCAGATCGACAAAGCCATAGAGCGCATTAGTGATCATTCTTTATAGATCATCGGCGCATTCTTCAATCCTTGACCCATACGTGTCCACTCAAAGTGTCCCAAAGGGCAAATGAAAGCGCAAATGAGTCGTGCTCGTTTGGTGGCACGCACCACCCAGAAACCACTGGCATTGTCGAGGGATAGGAGCCACTGCACCGCATGGAAGCCTGATAGCATGGCGTCCAAGGTAGGCATTGGGGACCTCATCAGTTCCTGGAGGTCGTTGATTCCACGGTAGTCGATGCAGAGCCGGATATCAGATCCACCCTTCTTGAGTACGATTACAATTGGGGACGCCCACTGAGAATTGGAGAAGGTGATGAGTCCATAGCTGAGGAGTCCTCGGAGTGATTCAAACAGCTTTTGGAGGTGTTCAGGGCGGACTCGTCTCGGCCGGTGGGCGATGGGTTTAGCTGATCCCACGTCAATGTCGCAAACAGTTCCTCGCGCTGGAGGTGGGAGGCCGTTCCCAGACCGGATGAAGTATGCCTTGTATTTGTCGAGCACTTCGCGCATCTGCTGTCGTTCTTCTTCGGATTGTCCGACTTCCCCGTAGTCCAGTTGGTCCATATCGAAAGGCACTTGAGGGGGAATCTCTGGAATGAGGGCTAGCTGACTCTCCATCTCTTCTGATGTCAGATCGACCCCTTCTCTGATGACCACTTCCGAAGGTAGTGTCTTTTGATCAAGATCAGGAGGAGGCGCCTGCAAGGTAAAGATACTTGGAGGAGAGAGCCCATGGTGATGTTTTGTGGTGAAGTATGAGAAGTTGGACTCCTGCCTGGTGGAGTCGTCCACCAGTACTGCTTCATTTCCGTCTTCTCCAACCAAGTCTTTTCTTGCGTCGACGTCTCCAGGTTTGGCGTCAGCCTCTCTTTGGGTCAGTCTTCTAATTCCTGACTGAGTTAGGAGTGCTTCTGGGGGAGCTCTTGGTGGTCTGTCCGTGTAAGGCATTTCAGGACACTCACCCGCCATGACTTGGTCTCGCATTCGTTGGTACCGCGTTGAGTAACTTCCTTCATAGGCTACAGCCTTCCATTCTTTGTACCGCAGACTGTTGGTGCGCACCATGGTATTATCATTGGGTCGGTCACCTGGAGCAGAGATGGCTCCAACAACTGAATGAGGTGGCAACACTAGTAGCGAGTTTCCCACATTGGTGACTTGGTATGACCTAGGCGTGCCCGAGTCATCGATAATGGCAGTGGTAACCCATCGGGCTCCTCGCTGGACCCAAAATTCGGGTGCACTGGTTAGTCCTGGTCTTGGAGTTAGCAATTTGATGTAGGCGCTGTCTCCAGGCTGGAGTTGTATCTGTCGTGGAGTCTTGACGGTGTCGACTCTTCCTCGTCGGTACTTGATGGGTTGCAGCACCAATGGAATCCAGTTGTCATCCGGGAGTTGGATTTCACGCTTCACAGTGTCAATGATCATGCCTGCCTTCTCCAAGAAGTCCATGCCAAGGATAGCGTGGAATCCGACAGGTCCAAAGTCGCAAACGGCAACTGTGAAGAAGTAGGTTAATCCATCTCCGATGGTGAGCTTGATTGGAACAGTGCCAGCCGTAGTAGCCGACCCATTCCCGAATCCATCGATTCCTGTCTTGGTGGAGGCATCCACCCGCAAACCAAGACGTTCGGCGAATCGGGTGTGTAGCACGCTCATGTTGGCACCAGTGTCGGCAAGGACCACAGCAGGTTCGTTCAGTATTTTGGCGTCCAAGAAAGCTTGACAGTGAGATTCATGATCCACTTCGCTGGTTCGCCAGAATCCAAGTCGTTCTCCCGCGAGTAGACTGAGTTGCTGAGGCATAGTTGCGCTATCCTCGTTGGCGAAGAATACTTGTGGAGCAATCGTAGGGGATGGACTTGATATATTCCAGATTACAGGTGTAGGAGTGCTCAAGCTGTTGGCATTGGATTCTTCTGAGATGACGGGCGGAGTAGCGGCCGATGCTAGCTTGGAAGCTAGGAGTCGGACACTGGCTCGCAATCGTTCCTCATATTCGTCCAGAGCCATGGCTTGGTTCCTTGTCTGGGGCACTATGACGGGCTTGAATGCATGTTGTGTCTTGGTTTTTTCTTGGTTATCTTCTTTTTTCGGTTTTTGTTCAGTGGTGGGTAATTGCAGTCGATGTCCGGCGCAACTGGGGCTTTGCAGGGCCCCCGGACTTAGACTTTTAAACAATCCAGGAGATCGCTCACGTCATCGCTGCCCAAACTCTCCAGGTGGTCTTTGAGTTTCGTCATCTGGGCCTGGCGCGGGCAGAAGTCGGTCTTCAGATGAGGAACATAACTTGGAGTCTTGCACATAGCGCATGCCTTGAAGCAATTGGAGTCAGGGTGACCTTTGCGTTGGCATAAGGAGCACATCGTGTTGGCCCAACACTTCCCATCCGGCTTGTAGTGTTCTTCGCCGCACTCTTGGCATAGTTTTCGTTTGAGTGGGCCTCGTCCAAGAGCGTAAATCTCCGCTCGCAAGGCTTCAGTTAGATCCATTGAGGAGTCCGATTCCATGTAGGCAACCTTGCCTTTGGTTCTGGGGATCGGTGGAGAGGCGGACTCTTTGATTCCATGTTCAAACGCCTTCATGGCTTCATTTTCGCGCTGAGTGTCGAGATGCTCTTCAAGTTCCATCATGGATTGGAATCCGATGGGCAGTAATGTTGCGCCAAATGTCTTATCCATTAGTGCTCGGGCGTATCGCTTGATATGGAGTCGGAGGTTCCTTCGATTACCCACGTAGTCCAAATTGATTTTTCGTGCAGCGGCATTGAAGCGGAACAGGTAAGCCTTGTTGGACTCACCGGGTCGTTGTTTCATGGTGTAGTAGATCTCTTCATTTGGGATCGGACTCTGTACGAATTCTTTGACAAAACGTGATCGGATAGCGTGCCATTTGACCTTGTAGCGGGAATCAAGTTGTGCAAACCAGTCTTGCACAGGCCGGGCCACATGCATGCGGAATCGCCGTTTCGTTTCCTCATCCGTCCAACCACAGGAGACAGCCGTCTCTTCAAATCTCTGGAGCCAGGCTCCGGCGGCGTCTCTTCCTTCTGAATCGCCTTTAAACGTTGGCAAGGACTCCACGGGCAGGATTTGGACTCGGTTTCCTTCGATTCGTCTTCCAATCGGAGGAGGTTCATCGTCGGGGTCATCTGGGTGATCGAATTCGTCTTCCAGGGAGTGTTTTCGTGAGCGATGAATGAGCGCAATCTAATTCTCGCTCTGAGCACAGAAGAGCGCCAGCATATCGGCGCGTGTTACGACGTCGTCAGGTCGCTGATGATCTTCGTGCTCGGATGCAGCAAGGCTGCCAAAGTTTCGGCGCGTTGTGTTGGACGCGAGGGAGGGTCCATTCACGGTCGAGGGGATATTTTGCACCCAGGGGTGCGTGGACACGGGCTCTTCCCTCAACAGAGCGCGTGGGTTTTCGTCGGAGCTCACACTGGCGTGAGGGTTCAGCTCGGCTAAGGGGACTTCAGCCGTAGATAAGTTGTGGTTTGTGATAGCAGAATCAACCATGCTGGTCGCAAGGGGTGAGCTACTCATTGATCCTCGGTCCCGGTTCGTGGCACCACTTGTGGGAACGGGAATGTAGGTCGTAGCCGCAAGAAAATTAGAAGGGGTTGTCGATAGACTGGATCTTAGGTGGGACCAAGATCAACATAGCCACCCGGAGCAGCAAGCAAGGTTGATGGAGGGCAAGGTTGGGCAGAAAGTTGGAGTCGGATTCTTCCTTGGAGGCATGTAGGGACACTCGCGTATGCGTGAGACTTCGGAGGAGGTTGTACTGTGGCCCAAGTACTACGTCTAGCTGCGGCTGACGTTGATGCAGGGCAATGGGGAGAGATAACAATCGGTGTCGGCTTCTCACGAGGCAGCCGGCGGAACTCACTAAGCTGTCTTGGACTTGGGTACGCTTCTGGCCACGCCGCAAACTCACAGGATTGGTAAGCGAGGCAAAAAGAAGAGTGAATTCAAAGTTAATCTATCCTGGGTTCTTGTTTTGGTTGATCTGCGCGGCTCACGCTGTTCGAATGTCTGGTTGAGTCGGGGGCAACATGCTGTTTGCCCAAATTGCTTGGTGGAGCAGCCTCATCGCGAAATCTGGGGGATCTATTCGGTGACCATCTGGTGGAGTCTGACTCCATGTGGTATCCATGTCTGGCGATATCTTAGAGTTTGTATGGTTCATGGGGACGGCTGGTTTGCTTGACTCAACCGCGGAATCTCGCCAAGGATGTGGAATCCAAGACATACGGTTCTTCCAAGCGCTGGCCCTTGGCTAGCGAGGGCACCTTGTAGTCATTGTTGGCTTGACTTTTCCGGCATCACAAATCTGGCAATAGTGAATTCAAGTGTAATCGGAAGGTACATGAATTTATGTGTGTGTGTTTTGTGTGTGTTTAAACAAACTCTCAACGCTGATTGGCTGGTTCGATTTGGTGATTGATTCAAAGTTTGATCGATTTCAGCCAAGTTCGGAAATTTTGAGTCAATAGAGAGTTTTCGGAGACCCAAAAGTTGACTTTAGATCGACATTTTCCTCTAAAAACTAATTATCCTGTGGAAATACATAAGTCGAGATTCGGATCTTAAGTCGTGATCAGATTGACTTAGCGGGCCTTTAAGTCGAACTCTGTAATGACTTAGTACAACTAGGAACCTTCCTAATCTCAAGACAAGATTGTCCGAAAATTGACATTTTCTAAATAGGACTTTGCTTAAGTCAAAGTCAATATTGGGTTACTCTCTAATCAGACAATACTGTTTTCTTTGCAAGAGGCCCCCAGGAAGCCAACACGTTGGTAGCAAGAGTTGCATTGGATTCGAGTTCTTCCGAAAGTAGACGATGGAGTAATCCATGTGTCAGACAAATCCCAATCGATCCTGGACAGTGAAACGCTGTTCAAGGAGTGCACTCTCGTTTTATGTACGTACATTAGTGATGGTGAAAAACTTGAAATGAGCACAGATGATGGAGGCGCTCATAGTATTACGTTTCTGGTTGCCATCTCCAGAGCACTCTGGTGGCGGTGATGACTTAGAGCTTGGCAGATATTTTCCCTGTCGCTTGTGAGTCTCACGGCAACCTTAACGTGGCACCGGTGACCCTTCTGTTTTGCTGAAGTATCTACATAACAACCCGGCGACGAATCTGCCCACTCTCATTCCAGTCGACAGTTTTCATCATCGTGTGTGGATCCAAGTGGTCATTTCGCATTTCTTCTCTTGGTGCAACATGCCTCAGTGCTTCTTCAATCGCTGTCACAAACCCACAAGCCCTAACTCACTCAAGTGTATCCAACACCGCAGAAAAGGCATTTGCCACGTCCAACCTTGCTACAACCAAGTCTATCAACGTGGATTGTGTGTTCGCCATGGAGCACGAGGGGCAATATGTAGCGAGATCGGCTGCGACAATAAAAGCCGTGTGAATGGCCTTTGCCATACGCATTCCACGCGTCGACCAGCTATACAATGTCAGCATCCAACATGCCGATCAAAATCCCGCTCAGGTGTCTATAGCTTGCGTCACACTGGCAAAACCTTACCTCGACAGACGTCAAGCTACCATGCGATTGTCGAGCCCACAGAAGCTACGCTATTCGCACTTTCATCGCAGTTCTCTCAAGTTGACATTGGCTTGCAATTCTTGGAGCTCGATGAAGTGGCGTCAATGTCATTCTTGGACGACAGCTTACCGATGGACGAAGTTGACTTCTTTCACTTTTCAAAGGACAGCCTCAATGATGAACGTCTGCGGTCGATAAAACCCTCAATTGAAGTGAGCGACTACCTTGTCAACAGCCCCATGACAGCATTCAGTACCTTCACCTTGGATGAATAGATCCCCATTGCAAAATGCTTAGCAGTAGTGATGGCCCAACATGAATTGCTTGAATCATTCGATGAATAAAGCATTCCGAGAGATGGGAGTTAGCAAGAGATGAAATCAGCGAGTCGGGATCTTGTTACTTCTGGCAAAACATTTTCACGATTCCACAACGCCAGTACAAAATAAAATGTATGATGAGAAATACGTTCTTCATTTTGCAATAAAATTCAATGATCAAGACGAACGTACCAACATTGTACGTTATCAGTACGCTGAAAACTTTGATTGACGAGGACACGACGGTAGTGCCAATCCTGAACCTGGATGATCTGAGTGCTAGCTATTCTCGATTGAATTGTCTCTGAAGAACTATCAAGTGAGTGAGACAGCAGTTGAGGGAGAGAGAGGAATGCGCAAGGCTCGAAAGTCTGACGTCGCCGTGACACATTTTGTCGTTTGTCGAATCGCCTGGCGATCCAAGATTACGTCATGCCAATTGATGCATGAATGGGTTGTCAATGAAAAAATCGTCGCGAGCCAAAGTCCCACGCAATGTGTAGCCGAATCCCTTGGAACTATTAAGAGTTGGCAAAAGGAAGATAGACGGTAGCTGTTTTTTTTATCCTGAAACAAGCTGCCTTGTTGCCTTTGTCTCTCTGGGATGTGCTCTCGATTGCGTGGCGCATAAAGACCACCAGCACGATTGAGGTGAACTCGTATCCATGCTTCATCTTCAATTTGATCACTCAACAAAAGAGTGAGATATTTGTGGACGAACTTTGGAGTGGAATATTAAACAAACCACGACAATCTCCTTTGCAGAGCAAGATGTGTCGTGGCCTAATTGCTTTCCTAAACAAATACTAGTATTTCAATTTCACCAATTTCAACACGACTCTTCATTTGTCTGACGGTACAACAAAAGTCGTCTTTTGGCTTTGCATCTCGCCGATCACTTGTCTGATGCTTGATGACAACACCAACAGGCAGCCGAAGACTGACTTCGTGGCAAATCATCCCCCCATCGAAGAAGACATATCCCTTTCTAGATTCAGAGTCGAACGTGTACGCTCCATCCGGTACAAATTGCAATCGTACTATTGTCATGAATGTTCGTACGTCAGACCGGTAGTTCTAAAGAATCGAAAATGACACATTCGAGCAGTATTGCCATCACCGCACAGATTGGCAAAAAGCGATATACTACAATTCACTGCTATAAGCTCTGCCTGTCATTATCCCCAACTCCAATGTTTTTGGCGTACAAAACACGTCAGTACATGACGTTACATTGTAGTTTGGGAGATAACCACTCGTGAGGAAGTTGTGATGACGAAGACATTTCAAAGGTGTGATTGGTTGTTGGAAGTTGGATTGGAGAAGTCACAATTCAATTGCCAACAACTGCAACATACCCCAGTGTTTCTTCAAAGGATGTGATAAACCAAATCTACGAAAGTCACTCAAGTGCTTGCAACACCGCAAGAAAGGCATTTGCGACGTTCGGTTTTGAAATGTCTACAACTTAAACTTCAATATGACGTGGCATTTTGACACAACATCAATTCAAATGACTTGGACTGCCTTTAGCTTTCCTTGGACGTTAGAGTTGTTTCAAGAGATACATTAGTCCTTGAATTGTGGAGGCTTCTTCGCCGTCATGGACATATAAGCTTCAATGAGATCTTCGCTCAGCAGCATGGACGCATTCCATTGCTCCACTTGGTGCAACGAATCTTCCGTCGAATGGTCTCGGCGGTAATTAATGGCTTTCTTGACGCCGCGAACAGTCACGGGACTCTTGGACGCGATCGTTTGGGCCAACTGAGCTGCATGCTCAAACGTAGCTGCTGCATCCACGTGATGCTTCAAGACAAGGCTAACTGCACGTAAGAAGACTGGACATAGAGAAGAAATCATACCCGATGTTCTCAGCTTCAGCGCCATGGAAAGATCGACCAGTGTAAGACAATTCCTTGGCCCGTTGTTCACCAATGAGGACGGGAAGACGTTGCAACGTTCCAATGTCAGCAACGATAGCCAAATCGACTTCCTTCACGGAGAAATCGGCAGCATTTTCGCAGACACGCAAATCACATGCCGTGATGAAATCCACAGCCCCTAAGGTATCTCAGCATTGTTCAGCTCAACCATCACAGTACCTCCCCAGCAGATTCCATGGATAGCGGCAATCACCGGCACACGGCATCGTTCTGGTGCGGAAATGATATGTTGGAATCGACGGATGACTTTCATCAACCCCTCGCGCTTTTTGGCTTCGCATGGAACTTTACCAAGAATTTCCTGAATCTCAGCAAACACTTGCAACTCCATGCCAGAGCTGAATCCACGGCCTTCACCGCGGACTACAACCGCGCGAATCGATGGTGTGTCTTCAATTCGTTCGAACAACGTCTCGAGATCTTCCCACATTTGCATGTTGAACGCATTGATCTTTTTAGGGCGGTTCAGTCGCACGTTCAGCACCGATGGATCGCAGTTGGCGAGGCCATCAGCCAGGCTTGGCGTAATACTGAGCGTCTCAAAGCGCGTTTCATGCAGCGGCGTAGCAACTTCCGGGCGAACCCAATTTTGGAGGATTTTGTCACTAAATTGACGTTTGAAAGGGGCTTCTCGCCGGGAAACTTTGGTCAGCGTGCGGGTCAACATGCGTGCGATCAGCCAAGATTCCAAGATGACGTCTCTGTTTCATCAACACCATTTATCCGGATCCGCATATACACTTCAACCATAGTATTCGGATCCGGATAAATTGTAGCAATGATGAAGATCGTCAACAATCCTGTTTCAGACTTGGTGCCTTGGAAGTGTCAAGGTGGCATTTACTTCAAAGACTACAGATGATTCATACCTCCATACGCTAGTTCCTTCGTTTGTGCCTATTGAACTCTTCCTGAATTTATTAGAACGAGAGCTATGGGGGAATGGAGATATGACTAAAATGTTGCCTCTCTCCTTGGTAGTATGTGATGATCCTGTGTGTATTCCATTTTCTTCATTTTTTATCACTCCGTGCTTGTGGTTACAGCCTGCTCCGTCGTTTGATCCGTCGAGGAAGATTCAAGCCAAAATACCACACAATCAGAGTATGCGCATGGTTAACTAAGCAGCGAATTGTCAAGGAATCGTGTGCAATGGCGACAGCATCTACTGCGAGTGAAATGGTCGATGAAAAGAATTCAGCAGGAGAGTTGCTGAAAGCTGGAATTGCTTAGCTGATGTGGCCTGTAGTACCTGAAAATCTTGTCCAATGACTTCATCACTTGTCGCTGGTAATTCAGAAAGTTCCATCAAGGCCAAATACAAAATCGTTTTGTTCTTTCGATTAAATACCACGTGATGCTTTACCATCCTTTCCACAGTTCGATCAAATTGACAACTTGCGCTGCGGTCGGTCGATCCTTGGGGTTTGCAGCAAGGCACTGGTCTGCTAAGTCTTTGACTAGTTTAGGACACGTTGGTTTGAAAGCAGGTCGCAATCCCTGGACGGTCACCCCTTGGACAACAGTCATGGGCGTCACACCCTTCATGCCAGCGTAAGGGATATCATGTGTATCTAAACATCGAAAATGTCAAAATCGACTGAAGGATTGGCATCGTCTTACCAAGTTCATTGAGGACACATCCAAACGAATACATGTCAGCCAGTTCCGAGTACCGATCCCCATTAAGGACTTCTGGGGCCGTCCAGTAGACCGTGCCAACACCAGCAGTCATGGTTTCGTTGTTGGAACGAATTCGTGAAATGCCAAAGTCCGACAATTTGGCTTGGAGGTCGTCGCTCACCAGTACGTTTTTGGCTTTCAAGTCTCGGTGGATAATCTTGGGAGTCAGTGCATGCAAGTACGCCAAGGCACGAGCAATACCAACGGCTAGAACCAATTTGGCATCCCACGTCAGGTTTGGTTCGGCGACCAAGTACGATCCCAGGTCGCCATTTCGCATAAACTCGACGATGCAACACATATTTGGCAGTGTGTTCCAAGCGAAACCCTTGAAAGCAACAATGTGTGGATGGTGGAACGACGCCATAAGGCGGATTTCATCAGCAAAACACTCCAGTTCGTTTTCGTCACTTCGCAAAGAGTCGAGGATTTTCTTGATTGCGACCGTCTCGCCATTGAATGTACCAAGCCAAACTTCACCGTAAGCGCCTTTGGACAGAAGACGAGTCGACGCCACTGCCGAGTATGGCACACGTCGAGATGTCAAGTATGCGTCGCGTTGAAAATCATTGAGCTTACGCGAGTCGGTTTGGAGGATTTTTGGAGGGAGCGATTGCAAGATGGCGGAGTCTTGAATCGTTGAATTGTGGTGATGACGAGCACTACTTCCAGGTGGAAGGTAGATCGTTTCCAATCCAGATTTGTTGATGCGAAGGCGTCGTCGTCGACGCCAAAAGTACCAAAAGACACCCGCAAGAAGCAAAACACCACCGACGACACCAAGAACGATACCGACTGTCGCCGAAGAGGACGAAGTTGAGTTTGTAGTTGGAGTTGAGGTAGTGGAAGCAACAACGGGACGGGATTGGGAAATCTCAGTGAGCCATTGGGTCATTTGAAGGCTTGGCTTAGGGATGCACATGGAAGTGCTTTGATTTTTGTCATAAACTTTGCAGGGGACGATGAGCGAACCTGAATGAACCGTAATGAGCGATGGTGAGACTGGTTACTCTTACCTTGACGACCTTGAGGGCAAGAACCATAGCTCGATTCATCAGAGTAAGCATCAGGAAGTGCGTGGATCGCCATAATGTCAATAGGAGTCCCATCAACATTTGACCACCGATGGGCCAAGATTCGAAGAGATGGCACAGTAGAGTTGTTCGATCCATCTTGTGCCCACATACTCGAGAAGGAGTTCGCCAAAGTGTTGTTTGGAATGGCGCATTTCACAACGTTGGCCAACGACGCCGCAGTGGCTATCTGTTGGCGGGCGTGGTCGGTGCACTGAAGAATCGTGGCAGTCTGATCGGATGCCAGAAATTCAGCCTTGGAGAGCATGATGTTGGCCATGGAGATGCCAGTTGCGCCATCGCAGGTCGTATAGACTTGCTCAAATGTCTTAGAGCTTCCATCATTGAGAAGCACAAGCCCCATATCCCAGAGGAGTGCTCGTTGCGCGAGAATGGGCAGATTAGCCCATGTCAAATTGACCGCGTTCAATCGATCCGTAACTTTTTGAGGAAGACCAGTCGCATCTAGCAGAGCAATCCCCGCCGTGTGGACGTCTGCTTGCTGTAATGCGTGGAACCGAGCGACAAAGTTGGCGCTTTCAAGCCATGGAGAGTCCGCCATGTGCGTTGCCGTCGGTCGATCAACTTTGAATATGGAAATCCCATATTGCCTTGTAAGATGCGTTACATATAAGTGGGTGATAATCTAAAACTGTTTCAAACGTCGTTGGGAAAGTTTTTTTAATCCATAAATAATTTAAAAAATAAGAGTTTAATATAGTATACAATAATCAAGTATTAATGAATATTTCAAATGATTTTAAACAAGTTTTAAATACCAAGAACTATTTTAACGTTTTTAAACATTTACGAAACAACATCCAGAGGTGACACTCGAACAGTAATCATGTTGTCGCTGATCGATTGAGCTCTTTTTGGCGGAAGGAGATAAAATTGGCTGATTAATCAAGGGGAATCAAGTCGATATGAGCTTAGAGCTGTAGCTGGATGACTCTGGCGATATCTCGGCCCTCTTCGCGTTGGACAGTAGGTTTTACGAACACGGTGCCGTGTAGAGGCAGAACTGACGTCCGTAAAAAAGTAGTACGTGCACCTTTTTGTCGCATAAATTTAAAATGCAGTCAAAGGACCATAGAAACAGAAAAAATATTTTATAAGCAAAGGATGCGGGAGGATACGGTCAGGTCAAGACTTATGACAGGATAAGAAGTGATCACAGCTCGCGATGTCTTGCGTCAAAAGGCTCTCTGTGCTCGTTGGGATGAAGAGGAAACGAGCTACCACTGTCAAGTCCATGGAATGGAAAGTTCGATACACTGCAGGCGACGAGCTGTGCTTTTGTTACGTCACGTGGAGGAACAGCCATCAGGAATGATCTGGCACGTACCAGTGAATGTGATGGCGATTTGATTTGCAAAGGATGATCAATGAAGCTACAATCAGTACAGTCTATCCAAGATGCATACGAGCCCCTCCAGCCTCAATTGCAGATCAACTGCATGAAAGGTCCAATGACTGCTGAGGCAGATAGAGTATCTCGATACTGTAGTGCGATGGTGATGGCAGAAGTTGCTCCCTTCCCTCATTACATCCCTGCCCATTCGAAGGCTGCTTTGCTATTGCCTTCATGGCGCATTAGAGTCCGTTCTCCTGCTCCATGAAAGTGTGTCCGTAATAAGGCAAACGTGCGCTTGAGCGCCTTTTCGCTGCTCAAAGTGAAACGATCTATTAGCAGTATGGAACAACAGCCTCCCTTGAACAAGGCGAAGTCGACGCGCTTTCAGCCTTGGTGGCGAAGAATGAAACCTCGTTTGAAAATTAACGTTGCCAATGTTGTTAGCAACAGGAAGACAACTTTCCTGGGAGAACAATCCACCCATGAAGGAAGAAAGGAAGGATTTTGAATCTCCATGGCAATTCTTTGTTTAATTGGCTAAAATTAAATTTAAAATAAATTAATTTCATTGGATAAAATAAATGGATTTTGAGTTTTAACCAATTAATTTCGAGAAGATGTTTCTGGGCGACGAACCGATACGTATTGGTGGATTATCATGTCGACAGCCCGCCGTCGTCGAGGCATCAAAGAGTCGCTTCAAGAAAGCTTGTCGGATCCGGAGACGCCTGAAGAGCGCTGCCGCTATGAAGCTCTGAAGGAAACAAATGTGGCTGAAGATGCTTCCGAGTCCGAGTCGGACACTGGTGCGTTGGGTGGTCAACCTCTCCGTGAGCCACGATGGAATTTATCCACCAAGGAAAAAAAAGTGACGCTCTTGGTCGATGAAGACAAGGCCAAGAAATGGACCACGTTCAAGACGCGCACGATTTACACGCTTCTCATGGTCGTTGGCTTCCTCTTTGTCGTGTTCCAGTTCAAGCAAGTCGGCTGCTGCCTGCTCGTTTTTTCGTTGCAAGCCACGATGTATGCTGAGCTTGTGGGTCTCATGTTCAAGCAACAAGTCGAAGACGAAATGCCCAAATTTCGCCGGCTATACTACTACTGGTTCTTCGTGTGCGTCTTCTTCGTGTATGGCCGCGCATTGATGCCCCATTTTGAAGTCCATGAGTTCGACACGCTCTTTGGCCTTTACATCCTCGAAAAAGGTTTTGTGAACCAGCACCACACGGCCATTTCATTTGCGCTCTACACGGGTGGATTTGTCTCATTTGTGTTCTCCCTACGCAAACGCAAGCATTACAAGTACCAATTTTCGCAATTTGCCTACTGCCACATTGCGCTCTTGATCATTGTGGTCCAATCGACATTCATGATATCCAACATGTTTGCCGGGCTCTTTTGGTTCCTTCTACCATGCTCGCTCATCATTGTCAACGACGTGTTTGCGTATATCTGTGGCTTCTTCTTTGGCCGCACACCACTGATTCCAAAGTTATCGCCCAAGAAAACTTGGGAAGGGTTCTTAGGAGCGCTTGTTATCACAGTCATTTGGTCTTTTGTGTTCTCTCGCTTCATGCTGCAATTTGAAATGATGGTGTGCCCCCAATTGGGCTTTCACTTGCATTTCAAAGCTTGCACGCCAGCGGAGATTTTTGTGCCACAAGTCGTCGAAAATTTCCCGTTCACGGTTGCACCAATCCAGTACCACATGATTTGTTTTGCGGTCTTTGCCTCGATTGTTGCGCCTTTTGGAGGTTTCTTCGCGTCAGGTTTCAAGCGCGCGTTCAAGATCAAAGGTATGATGTCGATATTGAACATTTTTGATTGACTGTCCATAGATTTTGGATCTAGTATTCCAGGACATGGTGGTGTTGTTGATCGTATGGACTGCCAAATCATCATGGGCATGTTTACCTACGTGTACTTCACGAATTTCATCCAACGCCCCGATCGCATTTCGAGCTCGATTCGTATGTTGGATCGCTTGAATACCGACGAACAATTGGTCGTCTTTCAGCACTTGCAAAGCCTCCTAGCTGAAGCAGGTGTCCTAACAGGTTAATGCAACAAAGTCGTTTGATGCGTAGACAGTTCACTCGATTCGAATGTTATTGGCATGTTAGAACCTTACATCAAACGATTCACTTGTTCATGAAAAGCTTGAAGGTAGGAGACATCACCCCCAATTTGAGTTGCTTGGTGTTGGAGACGCTTTGTCACCGTGTCCAGATTCGCAAAAGCTTCGTCAAACGCTTTTTGAATTTCTTCTTTCCCCTGCTCGTACGCGGAAACAATTTTTGCTCGGAGCTCTTTTAATCGCTCTAATTCGCTTTGCACTTTTTCGATGGACGCTTTGAAGTTGCTTTCATATGTCTCGTGTACTTCCCTACTCGATTCTGAATTGAAACCAAAAAATTTCCATCTTACAGCAGCTCTTTCTTTTGTTCCTCAAGGCGCGAAGCTGCAGTCTGAATGGATCGATTAACTTTCTCGGCCTCCCCGACTCGACTCTTCTTCGCATTTGAAAAGAGTCTCTCGATGTCACTCTGAAAGGCCTCAACGTACACTCGAACGCAATCTTGTTGACTCTGTTCTTTTTGACGTACTTTCTTTCTCGTCACGGGTAAACATCCAAGCATTCGTTTCAACATTTTACCTTTTCAGACATGCGCAAGAATACTTCTTTCATTGCTTTCATTTCTTCCGCAATTCCTTCCTCAGCAACAACGTGGAGTCCAGGATCTTTCTCGACATCCTCGTCTTGAATAACATCTTGTGATATTTCGACGCGGCTTTCTTCGTCGTCTTCAGAGTACTGCGAGGACCACATCTTAAGCTTTGAGACGAATGCGACGTTTTCGAAAATGATAAGTTTGGCGCCAAATTCAAAACTTTCATAGAACTGCAGTATAGTATACAGCGATCAAGTGTATTGCTGGAAGAAAGATACCTTTCTTGAAATTCACAGCCAAGACAATATGCGTTGAATCTCTTCGGTGTATATTGGCAATATACACCGTTCCCAAACTTGACGGTGCAATATAATATTGCACCGTCAAGTTTGGGAATGTCAAAGACAAGAACGTTTGTGTCGCTCGTGCCACAGACAATCGCATTCTTGTGCTGCCAGTAGGCTAAGCAGCGTAGCTTTTCATGCTTCTATCAGAGTTAGTTTTTGACTTGACGGTGCAATATTATATTGCACCGACTAGGAGCTAAAGTGATCGCGTCTATCGCGCGTATAATATTGCACCGTCAAGTCAAAAACTAACTCTGATAGACGCGATCACTTTAGCTCCTAGTCCATGGCCAAGTTCATGCCGAGCTCTTTGACATTTGTTTCTGCTGCAGAGTTTGAAGCGGTTCAATTGATAATGGGGAAAGAATGACTTGAATCATGGACGGCTTTACAGCAAACCCCAGAAACTTTGGGTCGAAGCCAGAAAATCATGCTTATGACTACCAAGTCGTCTGAAAACAGATATGAGTAGCTCGTGGAAGTGCTTACGCTGGCCGGCCATTTTCTGAGGTTTGCAATACAGTATAGCCTCTCTCGAAGAAACGCAATGGCACCTTATATTCCTTCAAAATTAATGTAATATCAATTGTGGAAGAACCGACTTCTTGGAATCACGAAGTCACTTCAGTTGACTTCATATCATACGAGGCCAAAGACGAGTCAAGCCGCCAACCGTGCGATAGAAGCCTCAGCTCACGAGTATGATGTATTTCGGCAATTTGGACAATCCCAACTTTGATCTTCTCGTATAGGCAAATGCATGGTGAATCAATCAACACGCTCTCGTGACTTCATGTTGGTCCTCACGCCACCTTTGCGGCGGCAATCGTACTCGCGCGATTCCCGCGCGATTTCTTGGGCCACCAGATTTGAATATTTGAATAAGTTCGAGAATGAAGGAGCCTATACTGACTATCACATTACAATTCGATCTCTGTTAGGAGCATGCAACAGGCTCGATACAAGAAGCTCTTTATGACAACTAAAATGAAGGCGCGGGTGCTATTACACTTCAAACAACATCCAAACATGACGCTCAACGAGCTATGCGTATTGGCATATGACAAGCTCAAGCTACCTTCGATTCCATCCAAGGCATCAATGTGTCGAGCGATGCAAAAAGGTGTGGACGAAAAGTCTCTCAAGCTTCGTCCAAACATGAAAGTGCTTCGACCAGTGACGTGTTCTAAATTGGAGACTGAGCTTGATGTATGGATAGACGATTGCGAGGAGTATGGAATCAGTTTGTCATACCAAGCCATCAAGGCACAAGCTGCCGACATCGCAACCGACTGTGAACATTGCGCCAAACTAAAATTCTCGCAAGGGTGGTTGTGCAAATTCTTGTTGCGTCGATCTATGAAGCGTCGTGGAGTTTATGGTGAAGCGGCATCTGTTGATCCCGAGGTTGTGAAGACCGGTCGCGACGAAATGATGGAAGTGACGAAGAATTTTGCCAGCCCAGATATTTACAATCTCGATGAAACAGCCTTTTTTTACTGCTTGGATCCGAAGTATAGCATCAGCAAGAAAAGTCTCAAGGGAAGAAAGGCCGTCAAGAAACGTTTGACCATAGCGCTTGCTGTTAATGCAGATGGTTCTGACAAACGTCAACTCAAGATCCTTGGTGACGCCGTTAAATCACAATGGCTTTCGAAACGAAATTCGATGGAACCAGCTTTGGACTACACTGGCACTGCAAAGGGTTGGATGACCTCGTCCGTATTTTCAACTTGGCTCCATCGCTTCAATGATAAGATGCGTGACAGTGATCGTAATGTACTCCTGCTGGTTGACAACGCTTCACCCCATCGGTTGAGGAAATGCTTTTCCAATGTGTCGTTATACTTTTTACCCCCAAACACAACCACCTACTTGCAGCCCTTGGATGCTGGAATCATTACCGCGTTCAAAAAGAAGATCGAGCAACGCAAGACACTGGCGCTCTTGTCGAAGCTGAATGCCTTGAGAGCAAAACACAAGTCGATTGGAACAAGGCCAACATCAAAAGAGAGGTCGAGTCTGTTTGTCGTAGAGACACGTGTCGCTGTGAAATGGGCGGAAGATGCTTGGGCTGAAGTCACAGAGACGACAATCTCAAACTGCTGGAGTCATGTCAACATCATCAATTCTGACATGGCTGAAACGAGCTCTGATAGCCGAAATCTCCACGTCAATGTTGCGTCGATTCAATTCATGTTGAATTGATGGTGTATCACATGTATGCCAATGTCAATTAATAAACTCTAAAAATCAATGTTCACCCTCTGAAATTTGTGTTCCTTCGAGAGAGGCTTTACTGTACATTTATATTCATTTATCTTCTACCGTAGGGAGTTGACAAGCGAAACACCTGCTCTTTGGTGGGTCCGAATCTGATAGCCTCATTGATGCCAGTGCTGAGCACATTGCATATCACGCTATTTCCATCGTCGTGACTGCGCTCTAGCCAAAGTCTCAGTCGTCCTCTGAGTTTCGGTGTGAGTTCATCGAATGATTGTATTCAATAGAACAATAATTCTGCACTGTGATTGGTCAGTTCTTACATCGAACATAATTTAATTCAATTTCAGCAACAGGCATACTTTAGTTCATATAATGTTCCAAAAGTATTTTAATAATTGTGCGAGAGACATATTGGACAACGCGGCCACCAGGTGGGCAAGCGATCGACCGTCTCGGCCCATGACAGATGCATCGTCCGTCAAGGAAAGCGCAGAGGACAAAATGCCATTGAGCACATCCACGCCGATCAGTGTGCTCCAGCTGCGCACGTTTGCGATCACATTCGTGACGTATGCAATCTTTCACATTGCGCGCAAGTCGTTCGGGTCGATCAAGGGTGAACTCGGCAAGGAAGAATGGATGGTGTCATCCTTGTCCAGCCAATCCACCATGTATGGCTTGATGGACATGGTTTTCATGGCCTGCTATGCAATTGGCTTGTACATAAGTGGTGTGCTTGGCGATCGTCTCGATCTCCGGAAATTCCTCACATCGGGAATGGTGTGCGTGGGATTAGTTCTCGTCGCATTCGGCGCTGCAGGACTTGGCGATATTCACAACTTCACGTTGTACCTCTTTCTCTGGGCACTAAATGGGCTCATGCAGTCATGTGGCTGGCCTTCCAACATTGCCATCATGTAATCTTCCATGTCGTCTTGATTGAACTCATAATTTCCGTCTAGGTCGAGATGGTTTGGTTCAGGCGAGCGCGGAGGTACGGTGACCACATTTTTAAGGTATACAACTGACCCAACTACTTTGTAGTCATCATGGGCATGTGGGGTTGTTGCTCATCCCTTGGAAACGTGGCAGGTGGCGCTCTCGTCGGGATTCTCTTTGCAATTGCCGAGCCTACTCTTGCTTGGAAGCTCGTTATGATGACCGTCGGTGGTCTCATGATCCTTCAAGCTCTGGTCGTTTTTATTTACCTCGTGCCTACTCCACCCGTAAAACACATCGAAGGTGAAGGCATCGACAAGGAAGAGCTGCATGCTGCTGCAGACGATGAAAAGCAGCCGCAGCTGGAAGTTATTTCATTTTGGAAAGCATGGACGATTCCAGGCGTATTTGCATATGCCATCGCATATGCATGCTTGAAATCCGTCACATATTCGCTCTTCTTTTGGGTCCCATACTACCTCACGGCGAATCGCCACATGAGCAATTCCAAGGCCAATCTCTACTCGGTAAGACTTTTCGACCGACTTAAATTTAGTATCATGCATTTCCTAGGTGATTTACGACGTCGGTGGCATTGCTGGCGGTATTATCGGTGGATACGTCACGGATCGAATGGGCGTACGATCACCTTATATTGTTTGCTGCATGTGCCTGAGCGGGTATGTCTGCCGCCCGTGGCTTCCTCGCTCGAAAACCCTTGATGACCTTCATTGTAGGCCAATTGTATACTGTTTCTATGGAGCATCCGAGTCCTTGACGGGATTGCTCTTGTTCCTAATGGGTTTGACTATGGGAGGATCGGAAATGCTCATTGGAACTAGTGTCTCGGCTGATCTTGGCACACATCCGTCGTTGGCGGCAAACTCTCAAGCTTTGGCCACCGTGACAGGAATCATTGATGGCACTGGCAGTGCTGGTGCTGCATTTACTCAATACCTTGTCGGAAACGTCGCCAATTGCCGCTCCATTTGTCCAATTGGTGGCATTTGCTCGACGGAGTGTGCATGGGATTCGGTGTTTATGCTGCTTTTCTTCGCTCTTGTTGTCGGTGTCTTGTGCTTAAGTCGACTTGCGTTCCAAGATTTGAAAGAGTGGCGTCGACGTCGAGCTGAATATTTGGTGTAAGTAGATTTGATTGAGATTGTGCACTCAAAGAGAGAGCAGGAGTCAGCCCCATGTGCCCGTGGCTGCCGATGAAGCAACTGAAACAGAAACAGCGGACGAAGGACCCGACGTATGTTTTTCCACCGTCCAAGCTTTGATTTAATGATGATGATAGACGCCGGGATCAACAAGGGTAGCGACGTCAGTGATGGACGAAACATGATATTAAATGCGCTTGATTTCGACCAAAGTTCGCTGAGCTACCTGATGCAATTCAGGAGATTCGTGGTGTCCTTTGGGCAAAATCGTCAATTCGGCATATGTGCCACCGGCTTGGCCTTTGGAAAGCTGGCCTGGGTTCACACATAGTGTTTCTTGTACTGCCTGCAACATTTGAAAGATTTAAAACAAAAAGGAGTTGGTGATCATACCCCACTAAAGCGATTGAGAACTGAAGGCAAGAGTAGGACATCAGGTCGCACGAGTAATTGATATTGCTCCAGATACTTCAAATCCAAAGGGGTATCGCCATTAGATGGAAACAGGGGGAAAAAACTATTGCGGAGTGAGGATTCTCTCTGATGGAATAGCAACCTGTTTTGGCGCAGGAGTTGCTCAGCAAGTCGATATAATCTCTGCTGGTTGGCTTGCTGTGATCGGTTGAACTCTGCACCACCCAATTCTAACAGAATATCGCTTGATGAGGCGCCAAAGACAGTGCCATTGATGGTGAAAGTGCACGGATTTGGAAATAAATGCACTCGCTAGAGCAGTGTCATGAGGCTGCAAATATTTTCAGTTCATACGCGTTGGTAGTCAGGAGAATCGAGGCCCTCGAATGTCTTTTTTCGGTCAAATGGAGGTTGGGGAAACACATAAGGATGTTGAACATCTCGGACAGATGGAATGAGGACCAATTGACAATTTGGCAGTTCAGAGAGAAGAGTGTTAAATTTGGCCACAACTAGAAAGTTATCAGTCTCAAAGAGATAGAATGCACCTTACTTTTGAACAAGAAAAGGTCGTCGAAGCTGACCATCACGTCGTCATATGAAACAACTCCATCCTTTACGTGATTCGCGTCAATGAATGGACCAACCTACATGTTACTATCAGGGAAGGATAACTCAAAGAGTATACCAGAATTACAACATCAGGTTTTTCCTTCAAAGCAACAGCAATCAAGTCGTTAAGCGGCTGATATTGAGGGTCGTTGTTTGCGGTAAATGGACCAGCAGCGGTAAAAACACGAACTGGTGCGGAGTCGTTTGCAATGGAAGTGGGCAAAGGCAAAGGTTCGGGCTAGAAATGCAGTGAGATCGATATGAATGTTGAAAGTGAGGCTTACTTCGATGAATCGCTTGACCTGCATGGGATTGCGAGTGTCGTTGTAAATGCCTTCAACAGCTACCAACTAAAATAGAGAATAACTATTTTGTCGCGATGATGGGTAATATACTTTTCCAGGGAAGGCTTCCATGGCTGGAACTTGGCTTAGATCAAGCAAGACACGTTGTCCACCGCAGTATTTACGAGCACCTTCTAATTGGATGACACTGGCATTCAATTTGCCTTCAGGAGCCTCGCAAACAATGCGACCACACACTATGACTTGAGCTGGCGAAGGATCACCCACTGCTCCACATTCCACTCCCAGTTGGGCTTCCATCCGAGTTTGGAAATCGACGAGAAGTTGATCGAGTGAAATAGCCCTGTCTGCCATAGAAGTGTACATGTAGTTCATGGATGAGCCTGGTAATAATGAGCAATTCGAACCTCATTGAGGAACATACCAACTTGCTTTTCAGGATGGATAGCTTCCACCTTCACTGCATCGTCACGAGTGTCTGCAGCATCGAATTGAGATTTTAGATTTACGTTGAATGAGTCCACGACTTCTCCTGCATTTGTTCGTGCAGCATATTCTGCACTTGGAGGTGACTGAAACGATCTACACAAGGCAGGCGTGAGACGACTTTAATACATCAGCGGCGGTACGTTGGAGAAAACACAGACGTCTTGATCATCTTCGCCTCGGGGCTTTGAAAAGCACCCGATGAGGAGAGTCGTTTCTTGGGTGTTTCTTGAACAGTCGGCAGCTGAACGCCGTACACCGACGCCAGAGGTTCTTTCTTCACCATGGACTTGTGCTTGAGTGATTCTCTGGGCTCCTTTTTAACTGTTGTGCCTTTCTTTTGCTGTTCCAAGATAATGGACGATCGGAAAGTCGCGAGTGATTCAACAGTGGCAGTCTGGACAGACGCGTTCATGGAAAAGACATCCCACTGCTCAACGAGCGATTCCACCGTGAGAGCAAATTCCCTACAAAGCTGAACGCACGTATCCACTGCATCCTTCTGGATATCCAAGCTTCGATTGTTAAACGCCGCAGTCACGTCCGCAGGTGTCGGCGCCGACATGGCCTCACCAACACTAATCCAAAAATGCGATTCCCCGCCAAAAAATCGACCAATGGAAATGCATATACTGTCAAAATTAATATTTATAAGGTGACAAAGACAAAGATTCCCTACTCCCTCGACAAATGTCGTTATCTAGAAGTATTTTGTATGAGATTATATATAAAGTCCGGCCGGAAACTATACACGCACCCAGTATTTTTGCTGCTGCTCACAGCATGTTGTACCAACGGTGAAACCCTTTAAACATAGAGGGTAAAATGATCATTCTCGTCGAGTGATGACATATGTCTCGGTGATATCGCATCGAGTGAATCAAATTTGACATTTCTAGAAATTGAGACTGGCCGGAATCTATAAATGCACTCAATTATCAAAGCTTAACGATCGATGCTGGCACCTCGTTTGAGGATTACCTCAGCTAGTCGTGTTGGTACGTCATCGACAAGGCGCCTGAGGTAATCTGTAGTTATCGTAGTCCAGCTTCGCTTGATTTGGAGCTTCAAATCATGCACAGAGTCAAATTGGCGGCCATTCTCGTTCACTGAGCGAGCCAAGAGCCCCATACGTTCTCGATTATGTTCAAGTGGGGGCGCTTTGTTGGCCACTCCAAAACGTTAACACCGTGCTCATCGAGAAACTCTTTGGTGGCCTTGGCGATATGAATTCGGGCTCCGTCATGCTGGAAAATTGGGTTTTCAATGCCACATTCTTCACGCATATATTGCAGGTATGGCAAAAGATACTCCCGTAGTGTTTCAATATACTTGGAGGAGTTTTGTTTACCTTCAAGTATAGCTACGTGGGATCTTCCACAGTTTGATATGGCAGCCCAAATCATGACTGAGCCACCGCCCATGACGCGCTTGGAGTAGAGTTCAGGCTCCTTTCGAATGTCATGCCAGTAATGCTGACATCCGTCAGGGCCGTCCAAGTTAAACTTCTTTTCATCACTGAAGACAACGCTCTCCCATAACCCCCATTTCTGGAGGTATTTCTTCGCAAACGCAATGCGAGCTTTTCGGTGGTGGGCGTTGAGGTGCGGATTGGGTTTTCGCCTGATACACTTGGCGAATTTCGATTGCCATAGCACCGTTAGAATCTTTGTTCGCATGACTTGAAACTTTATTGCAGACTCAATCTTCCTAGACGACATTTGTTTGACACAGGCGAGTCGAAAAATGCGTCGAACGAGTCGAGAACTTATTTTGAGACGCCTACCGACTTTTTTTCGGTGCAGGGTGGAAATGATTGCGTAGGACGTTTCTTACGAGGGAGTCGGTCCGATTTATTGCCTTTGCAATGCCTCGCATTGATTTTCCATCGCGGTAGAGTGCCAAAATGGCACCAATTTCTTGTTGTGACGGTGCTCGGCCTCTGGGCATGGTGCAAAAGTGAGACTGAACTGACTAGTGCTTCCAACTCGGCAATCAATTGGGTAAAAAAACCACCTAATTTCGCAGTCTAAATAGGCGTTTTTCTTTACGAAAGCTCTAAATAGGATGGGTGCATTTATAGTTTCCGGCCAGTCTCATTTTCAAGAAACGTGAAGTTTAGCTCACTTGTAGCGATATCACCGAGACGCATCTCACCACTCAATGAGAACGATCAATCTACCCTCTTTGCTTAAAAGGCTTCATCGTTGCTACACCATCGTATGAGCAGCAGCAAAAAATGTGGATGCGTGTATAGTTTCCGGCCAGACTTTATATTCCCCGACTTGAAGATAAATATTGACAGGTAACATGTACTGTATCACACAGGAGTACATTTTGCGGTCATTTCAACATTTCGTCGGAAGAGCAAAGATGGCAGAACCGGCGATGCAAGTGTTTGAGTGCGTGAGAAATCTCTGGGCCACGCGGTGCCTGTCGACTGTTGCGTCGTTGAAGATCCCAGATTTTCTCCGAGATGGTCCGCGCACGTCGACGGAAATCGCAGCGCATTTCAATCTGCATGAAGACAGCGTGTTTCGCTTGTTGCGCGCCGTCTCCACGATGGGATTCCTCGAACATTCCGAAAGCAATGTGTTTGCACTGACGGCGACTGGGGAATGCTTGATCTCGGATGTGCCTGGATCCATGCGTGCGTACCTTGTCGCGATGTGTGCTCCAGGACATTGGCTTCCTTGGGGCAACATTGAATCGACGATTGCATCCGGTGTCCCGGCAACAGAAATGGTATTCATTTTGTGACTTATTCAATGGAATTGATGCGATGTCTTATAGGAACTCGGCGCGGATTTGGGCAGCTACTACTCGAAACATCCAGACGAAGGCCATACATTCAACGAAGCAATGCAAAACATCAACAACATGTCGGCAGCTGTTTGCTTAGACGTGTATCCATTTGAGGAAATTGCATCGGACGACATGTGCATTGTAGACATTGGCGGTGCGCACGGTGATTTCCTCGTCGACGTCTTGCAAAAGTTAAACCGCCCCAGCATCCGTGGCATTCTCTTTGAACGACCTGAAGTGATTGACGCGGCTGCAAGTCTTGTTGGCGACGACATTGATCTCATTTCAGGTGATTTCTTCGACTCTGTCCCCCCGGGCGATCTCTACTTGGTCAAGCACGTGTTGCACGAATGGACCGATGAAGATTGTGTGAAGATCCTCAAGAACATTCGCGCTTCAATGGACACGTCTGGCCGCGTCTTGGTTGTAGAAGTCTTGGTCCAAGGCACAGAATCTCTTGTCGACATGAATATGCTCGTCATGTTCAACGGCCGAGAACGCACCGAAGCTGAATTTGCCGAGTTGTTCCGCCAAGCTGATCTCAAACTCACGCGTGTCATCCGCACATCGACGCCATTTGCCGTGCTCGAAGCGACCGCATAGATTGTCTTTAACCAGGTTGTTGTTGTCCTCCCTTTTGCGTTGCAAGGTACGCTGGTACGTTGGCGTCATTGTCGGTCATGATGAACTTGTGGTACTCTCGAGCAATGAAGAGCTTAGCAACGTCTTGACGTTTCGATCTCCCGACGTCGTCTTCATCTTTCGTGGCCTGCATCGCGCCATCTCCGAGCGTTTTATGCCAATCTTTCGGAGGCATGTACCACGCGCCGTACTTGGCCTTCCGGTCCCCTGGAGACTTTGGTTGAACCTTCTCCACCCGTGGCGATGGAGTTATCAGAAGCAATTGAGCTGGAATGTCCTGTGCAAGATGGACACAGTCTGTCGTTCGCCATACGATATTGGGGGTCGTCGGACGGTCTGGGCTTGGCTCGACAAGTGGTCCCTTGTCATGTGCAGCTTCGAGGGATGCTTGGACTGCTGCTTTGGCATTCGCACGGGCGGCGGCCATGTCCTCTGGATTGTAAATCGACGACCGTCGCCGTCGACTCACTCTTCCAGCCACCCCCTTAGCCGTCGCAATCGTGTCAATCCGTGGTGAGCTATCGTGGGAAGGGTCGTGATGACGCTGATGGTGCTGCATTTGATTCTTCTCCTGGCGAGTCTTCTGCAGCTCCGTCATGAGAGAGTCAAGCATGTCATCTCGTGCTGCTTTGCCATGGAGCTTAGCGAGGACGCTTCGTGATGGACTAGAGGCTTCTGGATCAGCGTCGGTAGCGGTGTATTCCGTCTCGAGGCGGTCCAAAAAGCCACGGGATAAAATGGATTCTGGCGACGATGGCATCAAATTCGCTGAACGTGACGTCGGTGTCGTTGGAGCCGATCGGAGGAAACGCCACTGGACGTCACAAAATTTCAGACTCGCGGCGTCATTGCGCTTCTTGCGCACCGATCGAGCATGCATCCAAGCAGAGTTGAAATGGAGATAACCGTCAGTGTGATCGTTCGTGGTTCCAATTTTAGCCGCGCCGTCATCGTTACTTTCTTGAGAAATGCTCGATCGATGGGGCGATTTCGACACGGATGCCTTGCTGCATGCTGAGCTCGCCGAGGAAGACCAAGCTTTCCTCGAGGATGCAGTCATCTCCACACATCAGCCAAGGCGGCACACTGGCGACGGAAAATCCAAGACAACAGCATCATCTAGATTGACCTCATCGTCAGGACGCGCATCGACTGCTTCGCAATCGACAGCAGCAGCAAGTAGTGGGGTTTTGTTTCCTCGTGTCCATGATAAGCACACTTCCGCCATGTTTACATGGATGCTCGAGTCGGAGTCGATGCGGCAGGATATTCATAAAGCTCTGGAGCCGATATGGAGCGCCGTGCAGGATGCGGCGGGTGGCATTCACTCCAAGATTCAGCCCGAGACGATGGATCTCGTGGCACAACGCCTGGCGAAACGATATCCTCGCGTGGTGCTTCCATCGCATGGCGTCAGCACAGCTTTGTCCATGGACTTGACATCGTTTGGTAGTGCCTTGTGTCAGATTCTTGTGCCTGTCATGACTTATACGAGCGTCCAAGACTGTTTTCAAGGCCTGTACGAGCTCGTGGCTGCTCTTGTGCGTCCCACTTCATCGTCGTCGTCGTTTACGTTCCAAGCTCTGGGTGACATTGTCTCTGTTCGACCTTTTCATCTAGTTCCTGCTCTCGCCACAAAAACAGCCTCAGCCAAAGGAGTGGGCGGAGGACAACGAATTGGCATGGAGCTCCGTGCAAATCCCACGCTCATTTTGCAAGACGAAGACCAAGACATTTCCAGTCGTCACCAAGTGCGAACTCCTTCGTCGTCGTCTTTCTCCTCGAGAGATATGGCCAACGATGCCAAGGTACATTTGAAATAGATCGACAAGATTGTCATTGAGCACTTGCTGTTTAGATTGCTCATCAGTACCAAATCGAGCAAAGACTTCGACTGCGTAAATCTTTTCATAGCTATGAACTTCCTCTCTCCACGGCGACTTGCAGCAATGAGCAAAGCCAGCAAGACCAACAGAATCAGCACTTAAACACCAATCAAGCTGGAGCTGGAGCGAGGGATGATGGGCCAGCTACGGAGATCTCCCTTGATTTGGCAAAGCAGTCCTCATTGAATCAGCAAAAGTCTCGCAAGATCAAAGGACAGCGCCGCTCACTGTCTCTGAAAGATCCACATGCCCCGACAAAAAATCCACAGGACAACCAAGAAGTCATCGGACATAATCTTAAGGAGGACAACGACGACAAGAACGGAGATGAGCTTGTCTTGGTGTGCTGTGTCTGTGCGATCAACCAAGTTGTCTTGTGGTGCTCTCCATGCTTCACAATGACGTGCATAACTTGCTGGAGCCACCGTCACATGTCTCCAGTGCCCGCAATACTTGCAACACCTTCCTCTTCGTCGTCCTTTTCGTCCTGTCTTCAAACGCAATCGAAGGTGCAGAGCCATTCATTCGGTCCACCATTGCCACTCGTCCAGCCACATCATGAGTCACGTTCGAATCAATCCACCACCCAGAAAAAACTCCATCAACTTCGTTTTCGAGGCAAATCTCACTGGAAACCATCAGCCTCATCATCTTCCCTCGCATCTAGCCAGCACATTTTATCTCTTGAGGAAATTGCAACGACATATCATCCAGCCAAAGCAGCAATACCCGGAGGAGGCATGTCTTCATCATGTTCAATGCCATCGCTTCATCCAAAACGTCAAAACTTGCCCAAAGTAGCGCCAGGTCAGGAAAAAAATCGCTATAACACCAAACCAAAGCCAAAAAAGCAACTGAGTCCACAAAATCCACGCCGTCTTGGACTGCCATGTCATGCCATTTCCATTCAACTGGAAGGAGAGGCTGCCACGTCATAGGTAGATCATTACAGTCGACCGTGGATCCGAAACACTACGTAGAACAAATTGTCGTCGCCAGTATTCGACGTGAGTTCATGGAGCACTTGCTGGCTCTTGAATAAAACCAACCGGTCGGTAACAACTTCGACGTGCTCTTCGCTCTTGCTGGCTTGCTTGGTGGCCCTTTGGAGATGTACCATTTGGTCATTTGTCGACTGCACAGCGTACAAGCAAGACAAGCGATAGCCATTGTCTGTTGCGGCATCTGTACCACAATCAAGACGCAGTGGCTGACCAACACCTCTTGGAAACGCCACGACGCTTGTTGCGCCAGCGATGGACTCTTCTGCGCATAATTGCGACTGTCGTTTCAAGTTGATCTCATAGGGGATTGAGAGCAGTTTATCCAAGAGCTCTGCGAGAGCAGGAAAGCTTTCACTCGTGTCTTCTATTGAAACAAAACGCATAAATGTTCGATCAGCCGTCTCGACGAGCTGGTTTTGTTTCCACATTCGAGCAACGTCTGACTGCAACAATGGGATAAAGTCTTCGCCCAGAAACGCATCTTGAATGCCAACGCCAGTATTGAAAAGGTTGTCAAGGGTCGATGAGCCAAGGACATCCCACGTGGCGCGCTCGGCATGTGGATCTGCAATGCAGCGGGTGTCTTGCGCTAACACAGCATGCTTGGCGACTGCCACGCGCTGAATCATGGCCAGAACTTCCCGCCCAAATGCTTCCCGTAATACCTAAATTGATAGCGTAAAGAAAGAACATTGATTTTGTAGTACCTGCGGACGCAGCGCTGTTTCAGTGGCAGCATCCATGAATTCTCCTTGCGCTGCTGCCTTACGCTTGACGTTTTCGAGCACAGATGTAGCTTTGGCTTGGACCTTTGGCATGAGATCTATCATTTCTTGCTCATACCACGGATCTTCGAGGAGCTGCTTGAGAGAACGAGGCAGATTCTTTTTTGTAATATCGTCAATGGTAAGTCCAGGATACATGACTCGGCGAAACTCCTTGTCATTCGTCAAGCGAGCGAAGACGCCATCCAAGACATCCTGGTTGGCGCTGTCCAGACTACTGATAAGCCGTCTCCAGAGTAGTGTAGACTCTTTCGTCGGATTCGCATCGGAAATTACGTGGGCTTTGTCAGCATAGACAGATCCAAGTGGAATGTTGAGTTGTTTGGCTTTTTCCTTGGCAATGGCTTGGACGATGCATTGCTTACGATAAAGCCCCTTATCCCAGGTCGGCATAGACTCGAGAGCTTTATTGATTTCGTCGAGCGCGTCGCGAAATTCCTTCAAGTGGAACAAACACGTGGCTCGGTTTCCATGGAGGAAATGCACTTGATCATGTGGCGCCGAGCGCAATGCAAGCTCGTACTTTTCGAACGCTTTCTTGTACTCTTTCTTCGCAAACCAGGCATTTCCCTCGGCCTTGATATCCTCCCATGTCGTAGTAATGTCATACGATCCATCCGCTAATGCTTCAACCTCGTCGCGATCCAACATTTTTCCAAAATGATTTTTTAGAAAAGTTTAAAACCCCTTCAACCCTAAACCCTGCACTCCTTACCCCTTCATCCCCAACCGAACGCAGCAATCAAAGTCGCTTCAAGGCTACGAATTTGCAGCAACACCAGAGCACTTAAGACACAGAATCTCACTTCCTCTTCCTTAGCCTCTGATTTGATAAGCTATCAGCCTAAAAACCTAAAGGAGCAATTGAATTCGGCGTATTTCTGTGAAGGAATACATTGAATTCGGCTAAAAATTGGAGCGAGACAGAGATGCAAGTAGAGCACATCGCTGTTGAGATCATTGCGATCAGCAATGCAAAGACTGGGAAGGTTTATTTATTTAACAATGGTTGAAACAAGTTTGGGTTGTCGAGGTCGAGCTTGAGGCTCTCTTCAAATGCTCGAAGTGCTCTGTATAGTTCGCGCGAAGGTTCGACGAGCATTCTAGCTGCGCGAACAACGGCAGTGGCTGCGTCGAGAGGGAGCAAGTGAACTTTCATGACATATGCAATGCACACTGCTCCACTGAGACGATAGCCATTGTCACAGTATAGGACGATATACTTGTATGAGATATGCTTCTCAATGAGTCGTTGGACGGTCGATGCCAAGTCGATCGTTTCTTCGTTTTCAATCATCAGGTCCAGAGAGTCATCGCTCTGGAGCAGCGGTAGTGATTTCTGTTTTGTACAGCATACAAAGCATCGACGAAATTTTGGAGGCGATTCTTGATTGCGTGCGAGGAGTCTGTCAACTGCAGCCACACTAGTAATCCAAATTCCAGGCACAGCTTGCTGCATGTCGGTCGCGAGAGCTATCTTAACGTGCTCACGCTTGGCGTAGCTCCTTACCTGGGATAGCAGTTGCAACTTCTCGTCTTTAATAAGTTGGAGTAAGTCGTATTGGGCGTGGGCAATGAATTCTTGGCAGGATTGATGTATGACCATCATGTAGTAATTCTCCAAGTGGAGCTCCAAGTGAGGATGGCGTAGGTCAAACTGCGTACTTTCGGGAGAAACACCAACGCTTCTAGCTCTCTGGCGCATGTATGCCGTGTGGATCGCGACGTAGAAGCGCAAGTTGCGCACTTGGAGATACTCCCATTCCATAACAAACGTGGCGACTCTTCAAGATCCATTCCAGTGCATTGGCTTAATTATAGCCAATCAAATTAAGTTTTGTCATTTTTTTTAGTGTTTTGATTGGCCAATAAATGCAACGTTGACTCGCGGAATCAATCGGAGAGGGTCAAATTTCTTGGATAAGCATTGAGTTTATGGCGATGGAAAAGCCCCAAGCTTCAGCTATGAGTCGCATTTATGCTATATATCTGTTGATGAGTTTGAGTTCGATGTACAACAACTAATGAGGCCAAAACGAGTGATTGATGCTAGCTACAGGGTGAAAACAAAGTACCATGGTCCAGTTTTGAGTGGAATTAAAGTGAGAGCAGGACAAGACAGAGAGAATGACCGCAAAAGTTTGTTCTAGATTGTTCTAGAGTTTACATTCGAATCGATCGGGCAATCTCTCGAATGATATTTTGCTCTGTCCATTTGCATTGGAGACTCAGTGTTTCACTTGTTGGGTCATAATGGATGTCCTAGAAGGCATTTCGTTATTTAAGCGCTTGATATGACTTGATCTTACCATTGGGGCTTTAGCAACTAAATTGAGACCTGCTCGTTCTTCACATACCAATTGCTTGCCAAAAATCTATTCATTCATGGACGTTTAGATGCTTCCAAACATGTGGTGTACCTCAGTGAGCTGGTTTTCATTTAGTTGTACTTGGACAGGTGTCAATGCTGGAAACCCGAGTGAATCCAAGTTTGATTGGAGGCCAAAGAGGCGCTGCACGGCTATCCTTCGGACCAATTCGAGTTGGATTTTCACATGCACGGGTAGTCCGGTTGATCCAAATGCATTGTTGCGCAGACTGGATTGTGCCTTGACTTGGGAAATAGATTTGAGTTCTGCCGACACCTTGTCTACAATGAGCACGAGCAACTGGCGTCGATGTTTGTCTAACAGCCTCGATGAGTCACGTCGTCTAGTAATATCATCGTACCTGCAAGTTTAAGCTCCAATTGGAGATGAGCTTTCTGTGTTTCCTTGCGTTTCTTGTCGAGTTCCTCAAATTGAGTTACTTGTCGTTGTAAAGCATCCAGCTGGACTTTCATGTCCGTTGTGATAGTCGTATCAAAGACAGCTCGACTGTCCAGCCGAGCTTGAGCTTGTAGCGTTGCTATTGTTGTCTGAAGGGCAGTCTTCTCGGCAGTCAAACTTGCAATCTTTTGGTCATACTCGGCTTTAATTTTCAAGCGGGCTTCATCAGCAGAGATGACCATTTGCTGGACTTTCTTTCTTAGCGATGCGTTCTTTTCACTCAGTTTATCCTTCTCCGCAGTGACGGTCTGGAGATCCTTCGTCAGTGTCTCGACTTGTTTCTTGACGAGGTATTCTGGTGTATGAGTCTTTGGTTTCTTAGCAGGTGGTTGGAGCGAGTCAGTTGCTAATGGTTTTGGCATTGGCATTCCAATTGATGGTCGAAAGAGGAAAATGTGCAAAGCGTTGCCAGGTTCAACCGCTTGAAGGATTTGAATAATGGATGGCAAAGGCATAGCGCTCACATCTTTTGAGTTGAGCTTGAGCAACACATCTCCAACTTGGAGGCCAGCTTTGGCTGCGCTCGAGTCGGGTTGAATTGTCGAGACTTGAATGCCACACATAGCTTTCACGGGCACAACACCGAAGCCAAGTAGACCGCTTTCCTTTGTCACAGTAACATGTAGATATGGCGACCTAGTCGTTTCCTTGGGTGGTTCCGTTGCTGGCACTATTTCGACTTTTGTTGAAATATCGTGGAGATCTGTTGGTAGAGCCAACGGGTCCGCTTCCAATGACTCTGGTTTCATATCGGTCTTAGTTTCTTTTGTCTCGTCTTTGCTATTGTGCTCTCCAAGTAATTGTGCGGTAGCAGCAGCAGTCGCATCCAATGAGTTTGCTGGCGCCACATCGGCAGCATTTGCGAGTTCTGATCTCGTTGGCTCCAATTCCAAATTGCCCGCATCGCTGATAGCATCTTTCGGGACTGTGCTCATGTATTCAATTGCAGTCAATGCGTCCACGAGAAGCGCATCGTCCAACATAGATTCGTCGTGGAATGGGTCGCTCATGGCTCGGTAGAGGACACAATTTCACTTGTGATTCCCGCCACGGAATCCGGTTAAATTTTCATTATCTGGATATTTCTAGGGGTTTAGGGTTTCGATTCCGTCGGGGTTTAAAAATATTTAGGGGTGAAGGGGTTATTTTGGTCACATCCTCAATCCTCAATGACGGCGTTTCGGCGATGGATGCACTTTGGGTACGAGCCAGTTGAATGTGTGGGCGTCGACGAGACTGCCAGCCATTACCTGAAACTCTTGCAAAAGGGCTCTTTCGGCTTGCTCTGCCTCAGTGTGTGCACTGCGATTCAAGAGGACGAGCTCGAGAGCATGCTCGTCAGCATCGAAAGTAACATAGCGCGCGCGACTCGCGTGTTCGAATGCGGTCTGAACGGTCTCTTCGTCCGTATGGATGTTGATCGGTCCGGCGTCGTACTCTCTCGTCACGTAGGCGTCGTCGTCACAAGACTTTAGAATCTACATATTGCCCGTCAAGGTGGGAAAGCATGGATATAAAGACTACCACTCGAGCTCGATCCACGCGATTCCGACACTTGAGTGCGGTGAACGAGTCCCACAGCTCAGGTTTTGCGTTGGGAGGACGACTCTTGATGTATGCTAAAGTAAGTCTTGAACTCGATGCATGTCCTGTAGTAGATCCCAGGGGAGTTTGCAGGCGTTGAGCTGTGAGGAACTTCTGGAGTTTGCAGCCGCCCATGAGTTGCACTTTCTTGGAAAACGAAACGATGTAACAGCATGGAGCACCTTAACTTGACTGTCGTCTATTTATGTTCGTAGTCTTGGTTGGACTATGACCGACGCTTTCGTGTGGCTTTCATGTGTTCCTCTACGAGTTCTTGAGCTTGGTCAAAAAGCTTGAGATTGTCAGTGTATATTTGAGCCTTGATGGCTTCGACAACCAGAGGGTGGTCTTGCATAAGCCATGTCAATGGCTTGACGCTGGTTTCAACGAGAAACTCTTGAACGATTTCGGCGCTTCGTCGTTGTCTCCGGTGCTTGGCAGGAGCAAGTTGAAAAGCTGCGCCTTTGATCGCTTCATCTTGAATGGATTTGAATCCTTCAACTGCTTGCCAGAAGCAAACTTCGTTCGACTTCCCATTGACATTACTTTTGACGTCGCTCTTCCGAGTGTCGGGCCTCTTGACGACAGTGTTGCTTGCAGTCATAACTATTGCGCTTTCGGTTCCGACGTCGCTTCTTTTCGATGGTTCAAGATGGTGTTGTTGGTTCTGCTGGGACTGATACGCGCCGGGGTATATGGCCGCGTACGCTTGCTGCACAGCATCTGACATTGGTTTTTCTGCAAACGATTGCCAAACGACGTCGCGTTGCTCTTTGCTTAGTTGGCCGCCTTGGAGTCCAGCCTAAAGCGAATTCAGTATAATTGATTTTAGCCAGAGATAGCTCACCTTGAGTGCTGGAGTTGACTGAGTGAGCTTATCACGACGAATGCCGACGCCCATGAGATCAATGGGTCGTTCTTCTTCAATTGTAAGGGGCAAAGGGACAACTTCTCGCAGGAATGGACGGTCTTGGAGTTTAGTCGACTGTTGGAATGCTAGTTGGCCCTTTTCATGCGGTTTTGAAAAGTCTGAGTTGGTTTGGAACAGCTGCAGATCAATGTGCGCCATGCGGCCGAGACGATTTTCATGAGACTGAGGGAATTTGCCTCTGGGTGCATTTTGTTCTTGTGGAATGTATCTCGGTGGCTTTGGAAGCTCTGGCATACTTTGGGCCTGCCGCAAGACAGATGCACCATCGAGCGCCAGACTTGATAGATCAATCGCAGGCAATTGCTTGGCTATGGGTCGCTTCGTGTACTTTTTCTTTCGCTTCGTGCGCCCTGTGATGAATGTTTCATCGCACTGGATGATATCTTCCATGGATTTGAGTGGCACGACAACTGAATTTGGGGGCGATGAAAAGTGTGGTGATCCTGGGAGGAACGCGATTCTTGCATCGTCTCCGTACTGGTGCAAGAGTGTCTGGGAAAACAGTGTGAAGTTGTCTAAAAGTGCATCGACGTCATCCGGCGATTCATCATTCTGAGGTGCTGCGGTAGGCGGGATCATTTCTGGCACTTCAGTAAGTATCGATGAAGACTCCGTCATATCTAGCTCGATCTCAACAGATTCGGGAGTCTGTGTCGATGAAGAGGCATCTTGTGGGCTGCTGGCATTGTTTTGAACATGGTCATTCGTATCGGATTGCTTTGTTTGTAGCTCCTCTGTCGGGCCATCAGGAAGTGGGGCAAGGAGCTTGGGTGCGTCGTTGACAACTGGTGGACGGGTTGTCGGACTACTCGAGTGTCGGTTGGATTGTGCTGACACATTTTCTCGAACAGGGGCTGACCGCACGCGAGTTGAATGACGCGATGTTGGCGATGAATGATGCTCTGGAGTGTGAGCCGATTGATTTGCCTTGGCTGGCGAATGTTCCGATCTGTTTGTTGGACTGTTTTGTGAAGTGCGTCCTTTTTTCGACACCGTCGTCCGTTCAGAAATGCGTTTTTGTACAAATGCAAGATCCGATGCTGATTCGGATGCCTGAATACCATCAGCTTTCCAAATAGCCATGGGACCGCCGCCTCGTGCGCTGTCAGGAGCTTCCCTCCGCGCACTCGGTGGGTAAGAGTTCGTATTAGTACTTTCCTAGTTTTTCATGGTCAGAATCCAATTTATGTCGACAAACTCTTACCGAAGTGAGAAATGGATCAACCGACGTGGCAAAGTTTGCGAATTCAAATTGCCGACCCCATATTTGACGACGACAGACGTCTATGTGAGCATCGATTTCAATTCTCGTATCTTCATGCTCTTCAACCTACGTCTCTGAGTAATGGAATGTGCAAGATACGTCAATACCGATTGTCCACGTGAAATTGCGCGGGCAATTTCGTCTCGTTTACGATTCTGCAGAGGTAGGAGGGATTGTTCGCTGCCTTGCAAAGTAGGAGGAACAATGAGCGTCGCTCGCCGGGTGGAGTTCAGTCTGGCAACATCCTTAGTAGTTGCTGTGTGCTTAGGAAGTTGAAGGGTTAATTCCACAGCAGATGGCGGAGGGTCAACTTTTCCTAGAGCACATAAAAACATTTTCCTTGCTGATGTGTACCTGTTAGAGGGTTGATCTCGACGAAAGATGTGTGAGACTCGTTTTCAGCCTTGATCTGCGACGCCATGACTTTTTCGACAAGTTGGCGTTCTGCCTCAAAAAGCAGTTTGCTGCTCCTTCGATACGCCTTCATTAATTCTGTCGAGACTTTCGCTGTAGGAGATATTTGCTGTTGTAGTACTGCAGCCACTTCGGAGGAAATGGAGTTTGCCGCTGTCGATTGTGTCCAAATGTCGTTTTCATCAATTGATCCCACTGTTTCGGTGGTCGCTGAATTCTTGAAATTGACATACCATTTATGCTGCTTGAGATCCCGCAAAACACTGGAGCTGCGACGCATGTGTGAGAGAACTTGATGCTGGAGGAGTAAATGTTTGGCAGTTTTTCGAAAATTCTTGCGCTGGGTGCGAAACAAATCAGCCTGCTCCGGCTGATCGACAGCTTCCTGATCAAGTTTGCGCAATTGTAGCTAGGAAGATAAGTCAAAAGAGGCAATTGACATGTTTATACTTCCAACTGGTTACGAATAGCAGCAAGTTGGTCAAATGTATGATTTGGAAGATGTAAAAGCCCACTCAACGTGAGATATTCTTCTTCTGTGAAAGTACGCTGCTCATTTATAGGCCCAGCAAAGAGAGTTTGAACCATCTTCAGCTGTTCAAGCTTGGCTTGGTGCTTGCGAAGTTTCTTTTCAGCCACTCGCAAAGCTATCTTGCTCTCATCAAGCTGCAATCTTGCCGTAACCTTTGAGGGGTTAATTAGGAACCTGAAATTGTTCACAAACCAGTTTGGAAAAGATATTGTCTGTGTCATCTCCATTATACTTGTCCAATAATTCTTGATATGGTCCTTGGTATCTTTGGACATCTGAAGCAACGTCATCGGCTGCACCTTGAGTGTCTTGGACATGTCGCTCCTCGGATGCAATCATTTCATTCAAAGTGCTGAGAATTGAAGCGTCGCTGGGTAGTGTCTGCTCCAACGTCGTGATTATCTCTGCTTCACTCAGTGACTGAGGAGGGGGTCTCTTTGGGTGTGCCAATTTAACGGCAATTCGTACGTCTGTCCATATTCTGTGGTGCTGAACATGCTTGATTTCCTGTAAAATAGCTTAGTCTGCGATTTCATGTTGAAATTCACCTCATCGACTGATGCGAAGATCTTTTTAGACTCATCAGAACTTCGATAGCCTGCTCCTTGTCGTTCCAGCTGTAAGAGTTGCTTCTCCGTCGATCGCACCATTGCATCCAGTACTTTGACTTCTTCCTCTAATGGCTTGACACTCACTGGTTTTGTCATCAGCTGCTGAACAAAGCCGGTAGCGAGCTGAGCCTCAAGGTCATTGTTCATTTCTTTAGTAAAATAATGTGTCGCATGAAAAGACGTGGTTGTTTCTTCGTCATCATCGTCTTGGGCGACCATCTCGTTGAGAGGGACAGTGGTTATGCCAGGAGCAACAATGGAAACCCAATCCAGGATACAATCATCTTCGACGAGCACTCGATCTCGAAGTAACATTTCTCGTGTTTTGTGCAAATTTTGTGCAATCATTTCCTGAACATTCTGTCGCACAGCTTGCACGCGATCTTGGTTGAGCAGCCGATTAGCCATGACATAGAAAAAGGGTGCACGAGTTGGACGGGTTTGAATTTGAACTGCGTTGTTTCGTGGAACGAAACTGTGCCAGGTGCCGAGGCGACAGTCGCCGACCAGACGTGTTCCCTGATCAATTTGAGTCAGCATCTGTGCTATCGTGTGCCAAACAGTTAAGGTATTTGCATTTTGAATGTCAATTCGTTTTGGGCTGTTACCCGCGTGAAAACCGTAGCTACAAGCACTATGAGATTCATGTATTTGTGGGATCTGCATACCCTTTGGACTGAAGGTAATGACGCATTCGTAAGTCGGACGTCGACATGATGGCACTCAAACCAGAATAATTGATCGCAAACGCAGATGCACCATGAGAAATAAGAGTTGCAAGCACGTCTCTTTGGTGAATCCACCCTTGTTGCTTGTCACTACGATTAACAGCTATATGTAGCGCAGTATTGCCATATACAGGCTCTCTGCAGTGAACTATTAGTGGATCTTGCTGGATTATCGCTTCCATCGTGGAAATATGTCCATCTCGAACTGCTGAATGAAATGAATACAAAGCATATGGCTCAATCTCAATCTAAGCACAAGAGAGTCAAAATTGAACATGAAGTGAACAATGCTGACCTTGACATCACAAGCGTACATGTACGGCAGTGCTTTTTCGACAGCATCAGCAAGGTTCTTCACTTGAGGGGTCAAAGTGAGAGAGGTGGCAATTGTTGGTTTGAAGACACCTCGCCAGGCCAAAAAGACATTGCTAATCAAGCAGCGGTCATAGAGCGACTTTGACGTGCACCATAGCTTTGCAAAATTTTTGCGACGATACAAAGACGACTTCCATCTGAGGAACACAGTGTGTTTCATGCGTTGAGAGGCGACATCAGCCCAGAGAAAGAGGATTTGACAAAGCTTTGGACAAACATGAGGTTGTAAAAATTTGGAAAGCCGATCGAGTTGAGCCATTTCGTGACGAGCACTTGCTTCTTTCCTAACGCCACTATGAGTCAATAGGATATTGCGTACTCAACGGACCAAGCTTCCCATGATTTTGTCATTCGTCGTTGGTAAGTCTGTTCCATTACTTTGCGCTTTTGCGGCCGACAGTGTTGCCTTTGAAGGGCGTAAAATCGCCACGCATGAAAGACTTGCTTGAGTCTTCCACGTGTTTCCAAGTGGACCAGAGTATCTTGATGCCAGCTTTGAAAGAGCCCTGAGAGCAACCTGCGTGCATAGTGCATCTTTGCTTTGTTATTTGCCCGTTTCTTTTCCTGGCGTTGGCGATAGTATCTTCGAAGAAGGCAAAAGTAGCGTCGTAGCCATGCCAAAGGTCCTAAAATGAATTGTGAATAAACTTGCAAAGTCATAGAAACCTTTGGCCTCTGCTTCCAGAATTCGTATTTGCTCTATTCGATAAGCTTGTAGCCATCGATCCCATTGTGGTAGTGGTGTTGAAAATATGGGCACCTCCAAGCATAACCGCTTGTGTCGATTAAATACAGTGAGGCGATACCACATGTGAAATGCAACAAGAACACGCTCACCAACCCACGCTGGACGTTGCATGAATGCCATGCGAAATGCCCGACGGAGACACATCTCTGCGTTTGTAGCAACACGTGCATGAGCCTGATGAGCAGCCTTCCACCTCAAGAAGGTTGTTTGGACAAATTTCCGCGCGACTGCAGCTCGTGCACGGTCCATTTCGAGACGCAGCCTATATACTCGGTTGGCCGTAGATTCACTGGCGCTCGCTTCGACACTGGTATAGGCTGGATTGACAACTTGAATGCTTCTTTGCGTCGCTGTCGGCGTCCGACGAGCAAGTGACTGAGGGCCATCAAGCCAGTCGTCTCCGCGCCTTGATGTTACGAATAGATTTTTCACAAGTGTCGGGAGCTGGTATAAAGTTGACGAGTGTTGTAGAAGTTTGAGCTCTATAAGACGCAGCTGTTTGCAAGATATTAGAACTGTTACTACGTGAGGATCACCTTAATGTTGCATTCGACTTCCTCCGCCCATTCAGAAAAGGCACGCCGACAAACACGTGTCCGAACCATTTTATCTACACGATGGATCATGGTCCATGTTGTCAACACGGCGCGCTGTCTCCTTGCCCTCGATATTTTCCACCGCATGAAGACTTTTCGTCGGGCATACATACGCCAAGCTGCTTGAATACGAGTCGCGCTGGGTTCTGCACGCACCTGGACAAATTTCAGAGCATTCCATTCAGGAAAATACCTCAGCTCGATATTGTTCGAGGAATAGATCGCATTCGCGGCGGTCGGCGTAGCTATCTTCATTTGCAGGAACAGAGTTTACTTGGCGATACAATTCCAATAACGACCTGGACAAGATACGAGTGGGCTGAAGTGGTCGTTCGAAGCCAAGGGAAGATGGCGGACCACTCTCAAGAAGCACCTGCGTCGACGGAGGTGTAAAGTTGAAATTGGTAGGGGTACTGTTGATAGTAAAATCTATCGTGGAGGCACTTGATGCAACATTGCGATTCTCAAGCTGGGTTATTCTGGCCTCCAGTTCAGCAGCTTCTTGTTCCATTGACAAAACAACTGCGGCCTTGCTGGGGAGACTGCAAGCAGGATGTGATTCAGTGGAAGGAGAGATGGGATCTGGAGACACTATGAGAGTGACACCTTCATTTGCTTCCTGTGGCTGTTTTCGCCTTGTCTGAATGCGTTGGCGCTCCTGCAACTCTTTTACCTTCTCAGCTGCACGAGCTAACTCCTTCCGATCAATTTCGGCTTTGTCAGTCTCCAGTAGATTTTGAATAGCTTGCGGAGTATACCAACCGAGAATCTTTTGCACTTGTGCATGAGTTCGCTTTTGCTTTCGCCGCACTCGTACTTTCTTGTCGACCGGTTTCGGAAGTTGAAAAATGACCGTCTTGACGTAGTTTGGTCGTGGAGGTGCATTACAAGAAACCTCGTTCAGCGATTCATCGTCATCACTGAGCGACGCAACGGACGACATAGCGTCCATGGCGTGAGCGTCGTCGGGATCAAGCATGGATCATCGGTTATCACAGTTCAAATTGTAACGCATGAAAAGCGTAACTGGGGGTGTGCGCTGTTGTTCAATGTGTACCAAGATTTCTCTTTTTCCGTGTAATGCTGATCTCGCTGTGTGAATTTCCCCAGGCACCAGCGTACAATTGGGCAATGAGCACTTAAGCATCCACAACGCATACATCACCAAATCTCCTCGCTGGTTCTGTCAAAATGCTGCTTAGACTTCTTAATTCCATCAATTTCATTCGCACTATGGCCTCTTCAAGCTGTATGACATTTCTTTATGAGCGTCTGCCCTGTCTGAAGAAATGGCCTCGATCAGTGGTCAGCAAAAATGAGAAAAAGTTGAACCTTGCGCGCCTTCCCTCAAACTGCAATTTTTTCTTCCATAGATCGCGTTTCCTGCCTCCTTCATTCATCGTCGATTGGGATGTACAATGGAACCCAAGGATCGCGTCAGTGCCAACTCCATGTTCCTTCAGCTTCCATTCTGTAAAATGATCCATCACTATCCGGAAAAATTGAATTCAAAAATTCATTATCCGGATTTTCGCATCAGCTTTCCGGCAGCGAGAGCGCGGTGAAAGAACGGCATGGGCTTATGGACAGAGTACAAGACAAAAGACGGCCGTTCGTACTATTACAACAAACAGACCAAGGAGAGCGTGTGGGAGAAACCCTCAGACTTTGTCCCGGCAGTCGTTGAGACGGCGTCCAAGCAAGAAGCACAATGGGAAGAACGTTTGGACAAGAAAAGCGCACGGCTGTACTACTACGACCGTGTGAGCAAAACGAGTCAATGGATCAAACCTGAAGGTGTCCACATCACAAGCTACGTAAACAAAGACCGCGATGACACCAAGACGGCTGAGGCGACGAAGCAAACGACAAATGCATCCACAGAGAAACCGGTATCTACAACAGAAGAAACAAAAGTCGAGACAAAAAACGAATTAAGTCCAAACGATGTAAAGGAAGATGCTGAAGAAGATGCAGCTGATGAGTCGTCGAAGTCGAAAAAGAGAAAAAAACGAGGCACATCTACAAAGTCAAAGCAAAAGAAACCCAAGACGGCAAAGAAGTCATCCCTCATTATTCGCGACACGGAAGAAGAGACGCAAGAGCAAAAAGAGCCGACAGATGAAGCAACACAGATACTTAATGTTTGTGATGGTTGTAGGGATCGATATTGATTCACCTGTATAGGTCCTTGGGAAAACAGACTCCATCATGGAATTGGATATCTTGAGCACTATCAACGCTTTTCTACGAACGCACACAGATGCAGATGGCCCAGGTTTGCTCGCAATTTGGCACTCTTCATTTCATTTTATTTGAATCAGAGATGCTCGTGAAACAATTATCTCGATCATATCGTGGACACGCACAAATGTGCCGTTTGGTTGGCTCATGGCTGGACGCAGTTCCACATCCCGAGAACAAAGCGTTGGCAAAGGAAGATAATTACTGGCTCGATGCTGATGAACTCGTATTTAATACTCTGAAGGCTACGATTATCGATCGCTACGATCCCAAAATGGTTCGTTTCGTGATGCCAACAATCAATTAATCAACCTCTAGCTTTCCAATGTCCTCAGTGATTCAGTTGTTGAACCCATTTGGCTCAAATCGATGCTCCAAGACAGTAAATGGCGACTAATGCTGATTGAATTGGCAGAAAAGCACAAGGTACTCAAGTTCAATGTTCCATGTCCCACCACTGCATGGTTAGAATTGCAGTTTGTTGCAATACGCAATTCGCCGCATCTCTGAAGCTGGACACCACAAAGAAATCGCATCCATTACGAATGCCAACAATGTTTTCCCCGTCTTCACTGCCATCGTTGCAGATATTCTCACAAGAGTACGTTGGGCTATGAATGGAATAAGGATAACTATGTCTCTAGATTCCATTTGCTGGTGTTGACGAAGTTCGCGAGGACTATCAAGCACTCGAGAAAATTTGCACTCATGCTGCTTACTCGTACATCTTCACCCAAAATGTCCTCTTGGAGATGGATGCAGCTTTGGCAGCTGCAACGCTCGACACATTACCTATTCGATCGAAGCTTGAACGATTACGTCAGCATTTGCATTTGAGCGTCCTTAAGAAATACGGCTCCGAAAAAATAGATTCGCTCCACGTGCTCAAGAGAGCTTCTATTGCCAAAGTATATCCAACCTTATCTGAAGCAATTGGTGCATTTGAATCTTCAACTCATAAATTCATGCATGCTTCGACTAGGCCTCATTTTGAAAGATCACCAGTGTTCCTCAACAGCGAGCAAGATGCTTAAGACAGCTTACAGTTCTCCCCAACCTCCTCCAGTGGGCCATATTCGAGAGCGAATTGTAAGTCCAACACGAGGTTTTATGTATGGCCTAAACTTGGTTTAGATCCTAGAAAGTCTCACAACTGCTCTCTTCCATCCATATGAGGCAATCGAAGGGAACGCCCACAGATCAGCATGCGCTTATTTGCTCGCATATGCTGCCGCAGCGCACGACGACAGACCTCTTCTTGATATTTCTGAGCGTGATGTGGACGTTAATTCAGAACAAATGCAAGCGATCGCCAGGGCGTTAGAAGACGCATCAGTCATTTGCAAGTCAGACACAACGCTCAGCTACAATGTACGATTTTTACTCAAGCAATGCTTATCTTTTTTTCCAACAGATGAATGAAGCTGAAGCAGTGGAGAAACTAATTCGTGGGATGGAATTTCCTGTTGTATCGATGGGCATTTTGCACTGGCTGCAGCTCCTCATGGAATCTGTGCAATTCTACAATGGTCCCTTCTTCCATGCAGCCTTCCCTGTCTTTTTGACAATCTTACGTCATGCAATTCTTCTCCATCAAGCTCAATGGCCGACGGTGTTTCAAGTGCTCGTCATCGCGTTGCGTCTCAATCCAGATGCCAATCCAGTCAAGGTCCTCGAGATGAAGAAAGAAACTCTGCGGTGTATGGTCCATCTCATGACGTGTGGTTATGTCTTTCCCGTGCTGCACTTTATGTCGACAAATACGGACGAGTTTGACCAAGCCTTGCTGCGCAACTTTATTCAACTGGTCTTCGCCCGGATTGCCCCTCCATATTCGAATCGGTTCACGCTTGCTTGGTGTACACTTCTCTTGCATCCAAAAGTCGTCCAAGCGCTGCGAACGTGCCCTGCAGAGACCAAAGCCAAGCTCAAGGAGTTTTCCCACGCCGTGCAGTCTCAAAACGATGTGCCCGTGGACTTGCGCGATGAAATTCGGGACTGTTACGAGGACAAAGAGGGCTAGGGTAGTTAAGAGTTAAGACGTATTGGTGCTTCTATGGAACTCTGGGCATCCGGATACTGGATTCAAAATCCGGATAACAATTCCGATGTGACACAAGGCGGAATTTGTAGAGCACGAACATTCGATCGAGGTTGTGACATCTCTTCCTGACCAGGTTATTCATTTTGAGAGGTTTTTTAGCGCGTTAAACTGCAGCTTTGTATATGTTTAAGCCGGGCGTTCCCAACCTCAAATTGGAAATTGGAGGATTGATTTTGAGAGGTTTTTTCCACTATGGAACAATGTAAGAAGGCAAGTCATTCAGGAAGATAAAATTCTGGAGCACGACGACGACGGCCGACGTCGAGATAGGAATAGCAACATGACAGAGAGCTCCCCCAAGATCGGGTACGTTTGCAGAGCTGTGGTGGATCGGATGTTGATCATTGTGGCTTTCTCTGTAGGAAAATATTCATTGGCGGTTTATCTTATGAAACTACAGACGGTGTGTCCTCGTGCCAAGCGCTCGAACCAAGCTTATGTCGATATGTGTAGAGAAATTACGGTCGTATTTTGGAGCGTACGGCACGGTGACAGATGCAGTCGTGATGAAAGACCCGATATCGCGTCGCTCGCGCGGATTTGGCTTTATTACGTACGCCGATCCAGCTTGTGTAGATAGAGCTTTGGCCCAGCCGAATCATGTGTTAGATAGTCGAAGGGTACGTCGCTACGAAGCACACTGCGTCGCTCATCGATCGACTAGGTTGAGGCAAAGCGTGCGGTCCCTCGAGCAGAGAGTTCGCGCGAAACTAGTGGTAGTAACTCGTCAAGAGGCAGTGTTAGTGCAGGATCGATTTCATCAAGTGCAGTCGGAGCTACAAAAAAAATATTTGTTGGTGGCCTTCATTATGAAACCAAAGATGGTACGTCGGTTGTCTCCGTCATGCCACGATCTCACATCCACGAGTAGCAGACTTCAAGAAATACTTTCAACAATTTGGCAAAGTTGTTAGCGCCGAAGTCATGTTCAACCGAGAGACCAACAAGTCGCGTGGCTTTGGTTTTGTCATTTTTGAAACGGAGCAAAGTGTGGAATTGGTACTACAAGACAGGGGCCACGTTATTGATGGCAAATCGGTATTGCCAATTGTTTTATTAGTTAGCATAATGATCTTTTTGGCAGGTCGAAGTGAAGCGTGCAGTCCCAAGAACAGATGCGCCGCCGTCTTCATCAAATTCAAACCGGCCATTATCTGCAAGGGGCTCCTTCAGTGATGTGGATCCGTCATCTACTCCCAGTCGTCTTCTGAGTCCACGGTCAACTCCCGTGTCCCCAATGTCTGGCCCCGCTAGCATGAGCCCATCGCTTCCTGCCTCTTCTCTTGGTGGATATGCTGCAGCAGTGCGTTATGGTGGCCGTCCTATTCCTTCGCCAGCTCCGGAATCTCTGCTACTTGACGCCGTTGAGCAGTTGAACATAGACGATAGTGTTTCACCCGAGCAGAGCCGTTTGTTCCGGCCGCCAGTCATTAATGGTGCATTCCCTCCACCTCCTTACCCCGCTACGGACGATCCTGAATCCCACCATTGGCATCAACCTCAGTCTTCATCCGCTTCGTGGAAACAATGGCCTCAAGAGCATCCTACTCTGCACAATCCCAACGTATTTGGTGGTGGCATGTTTGACATGGCTTCGTCGCGGCCTGCAGCTTCCGCTTGGGATCCCTACAATGCCAGCTTTCGCTTTGGATTGGGCTTTGGCGACGATGCGCCGCCGTTTGCGTCAGGGCGGTTGGATCAAGATTTCATCGAGACGGACGATTCGCTGCGTTTGAGCGGCGGCCACGACGCCTTCAGGGACAACCAAACTGCTGAAGCCAGCAACGAGCCAAGCGATCCTCATCTCTATCGGAATCCCCGACGTGAAGAGGCTGGAGCTTATTATCCTCAGTACAGATAGTGGTAGGACTAAGTAATTGTAGACACCCGATAGTTGTGGCGTCGTCTGTTCGTTTTTCGACTTGACGATCGTTTTCCGGAAATCCGGATAATAGACCAAATGTTCGACAATTCATTCGAATCGTCCCGTTTGGCGACATTTCAGAACAATGTTCGCCGTCTCCAAGTCGATGGATGCGATTTCTGCCTCCATGTGCACGATGAAGCTCTGCCGAGGATCTAAATTCAGTATCGAAGACTTCGAGGTACGTACTCCTGCCATTAGCACACGCTAACTGTCGTGATCGACAGACGTGGTGCAATCAAACGACCAAGAACCCGATCGTCCTCACGGTAAGATTCATATCCTGTGGCTGAAGATCTCAACTCATGACGATTTAATGAAGGTATCGGACCCTGAGATTCGAGGCAGCTATATTAAAAAGCACACAACGTACGCAGTTCGTCAAGAAAACACCATGGTTCGCCGTCGTTTCAGGTACTCTTGGATCGCAAATAATTGTGAGAGACTGAATGTCCTCGAAGTGACTTTGAATGGCTGCATGCTACTCTGAGTGGACGCTACATTGGCATGTTAGTTCCATCCTTGCCGGAGAAGCTCGTCTACAAGACAGAGGCGTACATTAGAAGCCGCATGCGTGGTCTGACAATTTTTATCAACCAAGTCATGCGGTCGCCATTTCTGCGCCATGATGTAGCTGTCGTCGCTTTCTTGACAATTGCTGACGATGTTGAATGGGACCAAGCCAAGAAAGTAGGATAAAAGTTGTTACCTTTTGTTCTGAATCGGTTATCTAGTCGTCGGCTGTGACTGAGAATGGCGGCGTTGGTCACTTGAAGTGGATGCAATGCCTCCTCAACACCGACGTGCCTGAAGATCCTGACAAGTATCTACCGCTGCCTCGAATTTGCTTACCACTTAGCTGTAGGTTTATTGTTGGCATCAAACGTGACGTGGAGCTCATTGAGAAATGCTGCGTCGACATTGGCGCCTGTACCAAGGTAAGCTCCTTTAAGCTCGTCGTTTGGTCCTCACAGTGCGTAGCGTCTCGGGGAAAAAGCCGCCGCCCTATCAAAAGACTTGTCGGAACTGCATGTACTCTTCAATGAATGGAAGAACAACGAATTCAACGGCTGCGACGACAAGGACACTACCTTGAACAGCTTGCTATCTGCAACAAGTTGACTTTCAACCTTCGCACTCGTCTTACCTTTCAAGTAGCAACGACGACTGCTGGGTGGCACGACGTCCACTACCATCAGCCTGCGATTCACGAGCTGATGCTCCACGAAGGCATCAAGTACATTGTCGCGCAGGTGAAAGACTTCAAGGATATCTTCAAGCAGCGTGAAGCCGCTATGGTACATTGTCCCCATCAGGCATGCTTGAAACTTACGCCAATGTAGATCCAATACGAGAAAAGTACCAAGCAAACCACGCCCCCCAAGGCGTCTTGGTACTCGAGTGAGCCGAATCCAGTCGAGATCGAAGGACGCTACGATCATGTGATCAACTGTATCAATCGCGCGCTCTTCTTCTCGGAAGCCAAGCGCTTCAAGTACGCAATCTCCCCTCCATGGGGGCAGAAGTCCTGACCACCATTAGGACTTTAAAGGCCGACTTGTTGCGTGATACCATGGGGCCCTTCGCGTGTGCGGAGCACAAAGTTGCGAAACGAGTATGATAACTACCTTCTCTAGCTCATCTAACTCGCTTGGTTGCTCGTAGTTGAGCAGTTTGTGGAGCAATTTCCTCGCGGCGGCGGAGATTTCGCAGCCTGAAATGATGATGATGGCGAAATCCATCTTGGACGCGGCGGACGTCGCCGTCGAGCCCATGGATAACCAAGAAGACTAGATGCGATGACCGACTTTGATATATATATATATATTAAAATATTAGATTGAGAGTTCATCTTGTAGATGGGTTGGCACCGGCAGCGGCGGCGCTGTAACGCGCAGCATTGGATTGCTGATCGGCAATAAATGACAAGACAGCTTGCATGTTGCGATCGAGGCCGGACATTTGAGCTTTGACAGTTTGCAACTCTGATTGAAGCCCCGTGACAACATTGGTGAGCTCATGTATTCGGCTCGTGAGGAATTCTTCATGATCCGTGCCTTTTTTGGGTTTGGGCTTGATGATGGGAAGCTCCCCTTGCATACCACGGATAAACTGCGGATGACTGAATTCATACATGTGACCTTGACGCTTCATGCGACGAAAGCCGTACGAATTGAGCTGCCGCGCAAAGCTTTCAAACTTGATAGGTTTGAAGTAGAGCGGGATCACTTTGCGTTCAAATGTAGGCACATCATAGACGGCAAATGACGTCCCATTGTCAGTCCAACCCGCGATCGAAGGCGCACATTTTTCCAACATGTTGTACAACTTCTTCATGTACAATCGGGGTTTTTCGAGCACTTGTCGGTCCGCTTCGCTGTCGCCGTTCGTCTCCGCGTTGTCTTCTGGCCCAACACGCTGATTCACATCTTCTTCGCGTGGTCGTTTTTGTCCCTTCGGGCTGCTTTCGATGTCAGTACGGGCACCATCGGGACTTTCATCGGGTTTTGAAATCGACGCATGACGAGGATGAGACGATAAGGAATGCAAAGATGGAAGCGTGGGGGTACTCGGTTGAGTGGCTGCCGCCACGGGAGTCGCGAGTTTCGGTTTGTCCTCGGCTGTCTTGGAGTCAGGTGTAAGCATCGACGCTTCAAGGTCAAGACGGTCCCGACTGACGTAGCTGATGATGGAAACGCCCGTCGGGTGTGTCCACTGACTCTGTTTCGTCACGCGGTTGTAGTAATATAGTCGCAATGTCTTCTTGTCAAGTCGCTCTTCCCAGTGCGCATTGTCGGTCGTTGTCTCGGTCGGAGGCGGTTTTACAAAGTCGTCCGGTCGCTCCCATACGCTTTCCTTGGTTTGTTTGTTGTAGTAATACGATCTCCCGTCGAGGGTCTTGTGCTCTGTCCACACTGGCGTCGTCGCCTTGCTCGATTCGTCCATCGAGAGAGAAGTTCCTTCGGGAAGAACTTTCCTTCGCTAAATTCTAAACTGAACAGGTCTAGGGGTACCAAAGAACATCATATCCGGATATTCGTTCAGCACATCGCATTACAAACAAATAACCTATTTAACCTACTTGCCAACCATTTAGGTTTTTATTATCCCCCCAAAGACAACTCTTTGACTTACCGATTCTCGAGTTTACATCAGTGTTTGCTCATGAAGCGGAAACGTACAAACTAACAACACGCTCTGAAGGTCTTTGATAGAGCCAACGACGCTGGCATGACGCTGTTTCAGCTTGTGAGTGTCTATCTCCATTGAAAAGTATATACTACGAGGTATATCACGTCCAATGTGCTTGCCATCTTGAAATTGACATGAGCAGAATAATTGCATGTGGCAACGGAAACCAATGCAAGCATTTGGTACCCTAGAGGGGGCTAACATTGACAGCCATAGATAGATGGGACTGAACTTAAAAACGGTGGTGACTTGTGCTTCCATCATTTGTCAAGCCTATTGCCAAAACATAGGCAAATGTGAACGTGAAAAGAAACTACGCTTGGCTATGGCATGCATAACTTTGCTCAGCGCGTGCACGAAGGCGTGAGATAAAAGGATAAGAGACGACATCCATGTTGCTATCGTCGCCAGTGAAAAAACGTCCAAGTGCGTTTTATCTAAAGTTGAGATCTTGGGAATTCGCCCTCTTCAATATCCGGATGACTCGGTGATATCCACGGACGTTCGATGTAACAAAAAAAAGAAAATCTGGAAAAAAGATTTCTCCCTTGGGCTTCTCTCTCTCGTTCGATATTCGTCCTTCAATATATTCCTCAGGCAAGATCGATGTCCTTTAAACGAGACGAACCAGAAATAAATCTCAAGCGGCGATCTGGATCGAAATCCTTGGGATGAAATGTCTCGCGGTCGGTTGGGACTTCTATCGCGTTCATTTGTCCTTCAACCCGAATTTCAAATTTTCAAGTTGGGCATAAAACCACCGAAAAAGTGAAACAAACACGTAAAAACGAGGAGAAAATGTGAAATATACAAAAAAAATATGAAAAAAACCAAAAAATTTGAAAAAAGCCAAAACGTTTTTCAAAATACGAAACATATTTTTTCGAAAAAACAATCTTTTTTTCGATAGGGTTGTTGAAGTTACGAGAATTTCGAGCCAGAGATGGATCAACCAACGCATTAGCCACGACTGGCGGCAGAAACTTAAGCTTGACGCAACGCTTCGACCTTGCGCAAGCCATTAAGACCAGCCACGCGGTACGCTTCAGCGAGAGTCGGGTAGTTGAACACAGCATTGCGAAAGTAGTCCATCGTGCCGCCTACAGCATCCATTGAATCAAAAGAGGGGAGGAAGTCGACATACCGGTCGACATGACGACTTGTCCAATGTGAATGATTTCTGTCGCGCCTTCGCCGATAGCATGCACGCCGAGCAATTTCAAAGTCGTGGGGCAAAAGATCAACTTGAGAAAGCCTGGCATGCCGCCGAGCATTTGACCCTTCGCGAGCTCTTCATACCGAGCTATGCCGACCTAGAGATAGATATTGTGAAGGAATCGAGAAGGGAGGAAGAGAACCTCGTAAGGAATGTTTTCCTTGGTCAATTGTTGTTCCGACTTGCCCACCATGGAGATCTCGGGCACGGTGTAAATGCCAAAGGGAAAGACTTCACCAGAACGCATACGTGTACGAGGATGCGCTGGGTCATGATCTTCAGCGTCTGGGCGCAATTTGTTGGTGGGTTCAGATGTGCGCATGTGAACTGATGCCAATCGGCCTTGCTCCATCGACGTCGAAGCTATCATGAGAGGGTTAGCTGTATGGAAGTAGAGCTTAAGACAAACCAAGAGCAGGGTAACCGATGCAGTCACCAGCAGCATAGCTAAGGCGGGCCACATGAGGAAAAGAGGCAAAGGAAGGGCTTACATATGAGGGACAGCCGTTTGAAAGTTGTTGTTGACTTCCAGGATGCCGCGTTTGTTGGCAGAGAGGCCGACAGCTTCCAAGTCCAAGCCAGCGACGTTGCCCTACGCGAGTTCATCAGCCCATTTGATCCCAAGGAGGTAGTTGTACTTGACGCCCTTGGGTGTAGAGAAGAGCATCACCGACAATCGTCTTGCCGCTTGTCAAGTGCACGATGACTTCAGAGTCGTCCCTAGTTTCAACCTTGACGATCGTCTCTTCCGTGAGAAAGCGTGCTCCACGTTGACGCATGTAATGACACAAGGCATCTGAGACTTCCTTGTCGGCCATATCGAGGATCTACGACGCCATTTCGTTAGAGTCAATAGAAGTCACTTAGTTCGGACCTCCTTGCGGCCATCAATCACAGTGACTTGTGTGCCAGGGATAATGCTGATCATGGAGGCATATTCCATGCCGATAACTCCAGCACCGACGACGATCAAACGCTTAGGAACGATATCCACGCCACCCCAGAGCAATTGATCCGAGTCAAAGATGAGGCGGCCGTCGTACTCAAGATCTGGACGACGAGCTGGACGAGTGCCGCATGAAATCAAGATCTTATCAGCCGTCAAGACTCTAGATTCAAGCAAGGTTACGGTGAGGCGTGATGATGCTCGTACCGCTTGCAGATATTGGCATCGCTGTGACGCTGAGCATCGGTTTTCTCGACATACGAGTCGTTGGACAAGACCTACACGCCACACTTTGAAGATAATGAGAAGATATCGATGCCTACAGCAATTGTCTTTTTGTCTTCGGTGGGAAGAAAACGTGCCGTGCCGTTGATAAGGACAATTCCGTTGCGCGTCAATTGATTCCTTGTGAGATCAGTTTCTGCTTCTTCGACCTTCTTGACGCGATCCAAGATTTCATCAAGACTCAAGCGCTTTCCCGTAGGCGACGCGGAGTAAGCATTACCGTAAAAACCTTTGTGACGATGGGCAGTCAAATGCAGGATAGCTTCTCGGAAAGTTTTGCTTGGAATCGTTCCCGTGTGAACACACACACCGCCGTGCATGTCTTTCTTGTCAATGATAGCCACTTTTCGTCCATGCTTGGCACTATCAATGGCGCACTTTTGACCCGCCGGTCCACTGCCAATCACGACCAAATCAAAGTGCTCACTTGCTCGAAGATTGCGCAAAACTTCACTGAAATGCGATGTCGAAGGCGCCGCTTCAGCGCTAAACAGGCGAGCGGCACTCGAGCCAAGACTGCGACGACGGTACAACAGCATGAGGTACAAAGAAAAGGGAGCTTGGGTTGACTGTCCCCAAAAGGTCAATATTTTATCACTGATTGGCTTATTTTATGAATATTTCTGGTATTGTTGATTTGATACGAATTTCCAGAATCGAATCACGCCGGCGGATCGATTCACCAATCGACGCCATTGGCTAATAAATATTTTGGGCAATTGTGATTGGCTGAATAAAATTTTAAAGAAAGTACTGTTCTAATTTTCATTCATCCAATGTATTGGCGCGATTGATACAAAAAACGAATCCAAATTAGGAAATTTCTAGCGAATCCACAATATTTTATCCAATAGAATATATTAATTTCGATGAGAAACTTCAGCTGCCAACCAACTCGAAATTGATGGCTAGCTCTGCGGGTGGAGACCAGCACGATCATTATACAGCCGCATATCGCTTCAGACGTGCCTGGGGGTACACGTGGCCAGACTAGGACTTAAATTCGTGGAACCATGGGGGCACCAGCTACAACAGCCAATGCAAGGAGTAACGACTATATCCAGCAAAAGATGCGAGCCCTTCAGAGAAATCAAATCGAAACCTCAAGCTTCTGCAGTGCAATGATGGCTCGTCTGGAGTGTCTGGAGACTGCTGCGCTGGTATGATCGTTTTGTACTCAGAAAGGGGTCTGCGACAGATTTACGATCCCACACATTGGTTCAACAATATTCGAGACAGTTCAAGATTTTTGTCGCTCAAATTAGTTCAAATATTGTGTTTCGGAATCGATTCCAAATCAAACGAGCATTTCTGATTGGCTAAAATTTCAATCGATCAGCCAATCAAAATCGAGTTACTACCAATTTCACGCCAAACATCAAATCGATTTGATTTTGGTCAAAAGTAGAAATTTGGTTGAAAATGACAAGGGACAATTAAATCTTGCTGAATGATTTATATTTTGCAGATATATTTTTCGGAACTATATGGAGTTTTCTCGGTCATGACTGCGGTCAAAGTTCATTTTTGGTCGTTTTATGACCATGATAAAATATTCTGTTTTTTTCATTTTTCTTTCACAATAGGACACCAAAAATCTTGTTTTCAAGCTTAAATCAGGCATCACAAGACATGTAAACTTTGTAATGACCGCTCTAGCAGTCGAGATGGCTCTCATCATGGAGCATGATAGCCTTGACCTTGGCAGGAGTGATGACAACGAGTGTTTGTATTAGCTTAAAATTAGTATGATGACCAGAGTTAAATATATTTTGAATATTTATTCAAAAACAGCCAATTTGGAAACTATATCTCGGATATTTATTTTCTGGGTCATGACCCTTGTCATGACCGCAAAATTTATATTTTTGGAAATGTGTACGACACAAATTGGCGAAAGAAAGCAACAATATTTTTTAAAATAAAATATTGTGCTTTTGATACAAAATTGTGAGGATGTCGAATCGATTCCGAATCGAACGGGTTTCTCTGATTGGCTAGAATTAAATATTTAAAATTAGTCAGCCAATCAGAATCGATCAGCCACCTAACTCACGCAAAACACACACTGACACACACCACTTCAGTATGATGAAATCGATTTGAAAATGAATTCGCTTTTTGGTCAAAACCACAAATTTGGTTGAAAATGACAATAATGAGAATATTCATGATGGCAAATTCAGAAGCAATTATACCCAATCAAACAGCTTTTGATCTATATTTTACACCAATTAGACCTCAATAAGTATCAACAATGTGCTTAATTGGTTGATTATAGTGAAATTCAACAAACTATTTTGGATGAGGCAACATTTTGTTCTGACTGTAACGTTAGCTGACATGCCCGACATCGGTTTTGGTATTTCCTGCAACCACACTGCCAAAGAGGATGATGAACTCAGTGGCGAGGATCAAAGAACATCCTTGGTTGAAGCTCATGGTCTTGGTTCGAGCGGGATCAGCCACTCCATTCATTGTGATGACATGGACTCCTCAGAAATAACTTTATAAAATAATCAATTTTGGTTTTTATTATATTTTTACAGATCTCGACACCATTGTCATATTAACGATAGGTCGAGATACAGTACTCTCCCGGAATAACGAACCTCCAAAAACTATCAGTTTTGAGAGGTATTTGTCATGCACAAGTATAAGATTAAGTGGGTTTTTAGATGGGTGACACTTGCATCTGATTGGTCAGAATATCCATGATACTTGCATCTGATTGGTCAGAATATCTATGTTTGCATGAAAAACTTGCCGAATCCGAATATTATTCGGTTTCTGGAGGGGAAACAACCTCCAGAAGACAGAACGCACAACACAGACCACACACTTCTCTTAGAGCTTACGAATACCGTCTACCAACTCATAAACTTCTTCGTCTAATATGCCTATATGCCGGCAACAATTAGCTATTGTGTCTTGACTAACACATTGCCATGCCTCAATGGTCCACTCTAACGCTTGCAACAAACTGACATCGTGCAGTTTTTTCACAAGTGAGGCAAAATTTTCCTTGTCGGCTTCGTCTGCCGTATCAAGAAGCAGCTCAAATTTGTCCACAATGTCAGGAGTTGTTTCTCCTCAATTGTGAGTCGTAATCGAGAGGCAGGCATGTTGTCGCAAATTGAAGTCAAAATCGTGAAAAGAACTTCTAAAATCTATATGTGTGTCCATGCAATATATTATAATTTTATAAAGTATATTAAGTTTAAGTGGGTTCGTTATTCCGGTTCTGTATCCGGCTGCCGGATAGTGTCGACGAAAGTTTTGGCATGCACAGGCGTTGATGAATGGTCAACCCTTGTTGATGTCATTCAGTTTCAACGATAAGAGCCGATGTCATCAGCGCAACCAACGGAAAATGAGCCTGCACCACAACAACTGTCCAATCGAGGGGGACGGACGCGAAGCCAAAATGTCTGTATTTGTCCCTCAATGTGGTTTGAGTTTGTTGTAGCAAAAGCAAGGATGGGTCGGCCAAAGAAGTATCCCACCCAACCATCAGCAATGTGGTGTGAAGAAAGCGTTGGCCAAATGTTCCACTTGCGATACAACTCCGACATTTGCTCACGCTTCGACTCCAAGAATAACTTTCAAAAGAAGGTCGCTTACACAATGCTTGCGTCGGAATTAACGACCCGAATGCTGCGTCCATTTACACCAAAACAAATCAAAGACAAGGTAAAATCACAGTTGATATAAACTCTAATACATCAATTTTGCAAAGCTGAAGTCAGATTGGTCGTTGTCTAATCCATCCGAGCCGGCACCAACGGGAAATGCTACAAGATTGACTGATGTTCTCAATGCAATCAACGAGCAATCAAACACGATAGCTCAATTGCTGGCACATTTAGTTCAACAAAGTAATAAACAAACGAATAAAGTTCATTCAAATCTCAATCTTGAACGTTAAACGAGGGGTCGCCATTTCTACTGTAAAACCCCTCGAAACCCCCCTGTGATCCAACAAAATTGAGATACATGGCAATCTTCTATTCGAGCGAATGGCACGAATGCCGAGTTCCATAGTCGGTCATTTCCAAACGTAGAGCTTTTAAAATGCTTGGTAAAAGTGGCTTCTCCACATCTCAAATTGTCCAAGAACCACCTCTCAAACTTAGGATTTCCCATCATTGAGTCGAAATCGACGTTGGTTATCGTACACATGTTATACTTGAAAGAGGCGCCAATTCCATACACACTTGCAACAGCACAGACAGTAGATATAGTCATTGCAACGCCAGCCATCACTAAACGAACGTCAGTCATGTCAAACGAGAGTCAATACAACAATCCATGGGAATTACAACAACACATCTCGCTGACCAGTGAAAACATTCATCGACGATTGTCGTCCGGATATCATTATCCAGATCATACTTACATCGACGCTTACTTTCGTCGATATTCCGCGACCAGACGCTTACAATCATTGGGTCAACATTGGTAACGATGTATGGCTTCATCTTTGACCACAGCAACAACTTCGTTTCCCATGTTTCGTACAATATACCATATCGTACACACGCTATTTGAAGCGATTCCTTGGTATTCTTGACCTGATGAGTATCGTGTGGCTTACTACAATGGTAGTTAGCGTTGTCAAGAGCAATAATAGCATTCCTGACACCAATGGAATCCAGTTCATCGATAAGTTTTTTTTGAAAAATTGAAAATAGTACGCCGTGTCGAACATCCCACGATAGTCCTTTGGAGCCCTCTTACCGATCTTCTTTTGCCCACAAAAGATGTCAAGACGCAGCAGCTGGCTCGGCCCATGGCATCCATCGTCGGCAATGGCGGCAATAATACACAATTTTTGCGGCCACGTTAATAGGCATGTTGTCGAAGCCATCGTTGGACTGCCCTTAAAGCAGATGCCAAGCCATTGGGTGTTGATTGGTTCACTATGATTTTGTCTTCAGCTTCGAGCAGTCGAAGAATGTCTTTGGCAACTGTTCTTTCGTGAGATTCTCTTCTATCGCGAACGAATCGTTGAACAAGAGATACAACTAGGGCATGTTGTACAACACGATTTTGAGTTTTTGCTCAACAAGGTAATGCTGTTAGCACTACACGTTGTGCAACAGGGCCATTACATATGGAGAAGTGTATTACTATATGTACTAGTAAGGCGCATGGAGCTCTGATGCACAAACGTTAGCTGAAAGCTATGGTAGAATATGATCACTTTTCGGACAATATCTGAGAATGAATCCTCGGACATACTTGACGTTTGTATTGGACTTAACGGAAACATATTTTGTCCGAACACTCGGACAATATGCAATATGCTCGGACATACCTGTGGTTTGTATAGGCACAAGTTGGGTATATTCGTGTTGGCCCCGAGGCCCGGGAGGCCGTCTGCGCAAGCGCGGCCGGACGAGAGCGCGGTTCTAAGCCTCTCGTGTTAACCAAATGATCTTTATTTTATTCTCGTCGGGAAAAGCGGCAGGTAGGCCTTTAGGCCGTGCCGCTCCCTGGCGAGGCCTGTGGAGCAATGAATCACACTTTATCGGAAAATAGTATTTTATCCGTTTAAATGCTCTAAGTACGTGTCCGAAGCGCGTCGCATGTCCGAGTCGTGATGGTATGGTAAGATGCAACAATGGTATCTCGCGCATCACTAGAGTAGCTGATGGTTCTAGGAGGATCCCTTTATTGGTAAAAGATACATTTGAGGAGAAAAAGACATTCAAAATCAATTCGGCAAATCGACGTAAGTTAGCAATATAAAAAGTTGTTCTCAAAATAGTGAAGAAGGCTTTGAATACTTATAACAAGTTGTTCTGTTAATATGAAAAGAAAACTTTGAATATTTATAACAAACTTTATAACAAGCTTTTCTTGATTTATAACAAAACGTTATTCAATTTTAGTACAACAGACCCGTTGTACTACAACGATTGCACAACGTTTTGCACAACGAACCAGATTGTACAACCTGCCTTAGATACAACTGACAAGTTTCTTGGTACACGCGTGTCATGTGTTTGCGAGTTTCCAGGAGGCTTGGCGACTGTGATTTCTCCCGTGGCTTGAAACTCTCGCCATACATCTTGCACGAGTAGCTGACCTCGGTTAAACATTCTTGCAATAGTTTCACTCACTTCATTTGCCCCTGCCGCTCGCATGTTAGCTTGGAGAATCAAGATATCGAGATTCTCCGGGAATGTCAAGGTGTGGGGTTGGTTTGCTTTGACGTAAGTGATAGCATCGTCGAGTTGCGGCATATTTGCTGACTGACTCTGTGTGTATAAATTTATAAGTTCGGAACCTTCGAAAAGCTATATTTTCAAACTTGCATGCTTTTTCAAAACTTTTTATCTTTCCAGGCGAAAATGATCTTCATTCTTTATTTTGAGCCAGCCATTTCGGCAGGATATTTTGTTGTAAAGGTGATTGATTGTTGAGTGTGACAGTTGCCAACCAGACGTTTCAAAAGACTAAACCCCACTCTATTGGGTAACTCGGTTGTGATATACAGTCAAAAGCAGTCTCGATGGGGTCGTTGTCTGGTAATCTCAGCACAGCAATCATCATGTGAAATACGGAGATAGTGGCTGCGGAGTTAACTGTAAGCCAGAGCTTACTGTATCCAGAACTGGAGCTCCACTGCAGTCGATCAGCGGAGAATTCGCCTGGAGAGAGCGCCGCATCGCGTCGTTCACAAACTACAATTAACGTTATGTCCGAACGTGGCGTGGTATGGAAAGTCATATAACGTAAAAGACCGAAGTCGACCACATATTTTTTTTCATTTTTTGTTTCTTCATTTTCTCAGCAACCGAAATGGTCACAACAACTCGTGAGGTTGCTCCAGAAACAGTGAAAGGTGCGGAATTCGATTAAGACAAAAATTTGGCCATATTCTATTGTACTTTTTGTACAATTTTGAGTCTAAGATGAAATTTGCTTACTTTTTTAGGCTCGAAGTCGAGCATACTTTTAGACCCAATTAAACTATAGAAAGGCGAAGTTCAAAGAGGTCAGATATTAAAGGGGTAGGTTATTAATTTATGAAGGGCATATCAACTGTCAGAGACAACATATTTTGTGAGGTCAGTTGGGAACATGCCAAGTGAAGAAAAGACGCTTGGTTGAAGCAACGAAGATCCACATGACCCACGACATGAAAACACAATGTTGAGCGGTACATGACTACACTCTACAACTCAATGATCTCATACCCCATCTGTAGAGCTGCAGTGCCTGGTTCAACGACTGCTTTTGTCTGTCCACTTTGCGTGCGTTCGGCTTCTTCCGTGGCTTGTCTCGTTGCTTGTTCTGTCGCTTGTTCCGTGGCTCGTTCCGTGGCTTGTTCGCTGGCTTGCTCCGTGTCTCGCAGTGTTGCTTGTTCGCTGGTGCTTGTTCTGTGGCTCGTCGCTTGGCTTGTTGCTGGACTTGCTGCTTAGCTTGTCGCTTCGCTTGTCGCTTCAGCTTCAGCTCTTTTGCTTGGGTTGTTGCTTGTTTGCGGGCTTCTTTGGTTACATCTTGCTCCGCCAGTGCCTCGATTGACAATATTCGGGCTCCTGTGACAACTCTTTAGCCCCCACGCTTGCTGGTCGGTTGCGGTGGGAGCGTGAGAACTTCAGCTCGTATGGCATCGTGAAAAACTATCCATTCAGCTTGCTCTATACGAACAGGTACACCGTTCTCCCGAAAGCGATTGAATCGCTCTAACATTTTATCCTTTGATAGTGGCCAAATTCCACAGCCTGTAAATCCCGCGATTACATTTTGGACGACACATTTTCAAGCCATGCGTCCGATGCAATTTCAAGTCCTTTCTCTTTAGTAATTGTCATAAAGTCACCAGTGTCTACGCCATAAGTTAGCTTGACAATGAGATAGTTTACCGTCGTTAATCAAAGCTTCAAATATCTTTCGTTTAATTGAACTCTTGAATGATTTAAATACTGCAACATCTCGAGGCTGCAATATATGAGTAGCATTAGAACTTTAGCAAAGTAGCATAATTCCCAGGTCATTGTCAACCTTGATACTATCAGGACAGCAATGTGACGAGAGTCCGTCCATTGTCAATACAACAGGGCGCTGGACATCCGGTCCAAGGCTTTCACCAAAGTGTTTGAGCCACGAAACGAAGAATTCCTCGTTCATCCATCCCTTTGGTGCAATTGTAACAGTCGCTCCAGCTACCTTGCACGAATTTGACAAGCTTCTTTCCACTGATTCGCCAGGAAACACGAATGTTGGAGGGAAAAATTTTCCATCGGCTCGCACACAGGCAGCAATAGACAGGTGGTAGTTTGCATTTACTGTATGGTTCCACACATTTCTTGAGCCTTTCACGGCCACCACCTTTTGACCCCTTTTGCGTGTTTGAAAAGCAGTTTCGTCCATATTCCAAATTCGGTCAGGGGTTAAGTCAAGGGTATCGACCAGATTCTCCAACAATGCATATAATGACTCGACGCCATCAGTGTCTACAGAATTGCGAGCTCGGGAGATTGTTTGGGAAATCCGATCACTCAAGATGGGATGGCGGGATCTAAATCCTTTGTACCAACCGTGTCCAAGGGAAAAGTCGGGTCGCATTTTCCAACCAACTTTGTTTGCTTTTACCATGATGTCTTGACGTCGAACAGGGAGACCATGAATTTGCATAGCAATAATCCAACAGACAATGTCCTTCTCGCAGTCGAGAGGCAATGCTGGTGGACGCCCGTCAGCTCGAATCTTCTTGCCGGTCTTGGTGGCTCTCATGTGTGCTGTCAACGTAGAGTATGAAATGCCAGTTTCATTGGACACCAGTCGACACGTTTCTCCGTTCAATACTTGATGGATTGCAGTGTCCATTTCGTGCCTTTTGTCAAGTTGTGGTTCAGGTGGCATATTGAACCAAGGGTCAATGCACTTGGCGGGAAATTTCAATCGGAATCCGGATAAATAAAATTTCGAGGGCGGGTGATGCAAATTTGCATCAAATTCTGATTTTCGACTCGTTTTTTGGTCATAAAATGTCAACAATTGTGATTTGTCAAAAATAAATTGTTTCTGCGAAATACCACTGTTTCGGCGAATAAGAACAAGCTGCTATGACTGAAACACTCCTACACGTTGAGGCGATTTCACCACGAAAAGAGCGGCGCTACCGACTTTGCATGTGACCATATGGAATGGTATTGTAAGCATTACACAAAGCTTTGACCAAATATTGTGGGAAGCAACACCAGTAGCTATGTCATATTCAAACCACATCGAGAAGGCAATTTGCCCATTTATATCGCAAAATATCGTCAGATATGTCAAAAGATTGAATGATATTTTTAATTTGTCCCGCCAGCAACAAAAAGTATCATATGGTGTTTCTCACAAAATTTCTTCGTCCATTTGTTTATCCGAAACAGAATATATGGAATTTTGTATGGAAAATGTGATGCATTTTTGCATCGAATCAGAGGGATAGATTATGTAGAGTTTTCCCTCTAATAAATACTGGACTGTGATTGGTGCTCGACTTTGAGCCCGTGCTCGACGTCGGTCTTTTACGTTATGGATGCCTCATGGCGAGTCGTTCTTTGCCTGGAGAAACCCAAAGACCAAGAAACTACAATGCAATCGAACGTGGTGACGCCAACAGCTTGCCACCCTCGAATAGACCAGGACATCAAGTGTCTCCGATCTCTGGGAGCTCTTGATTGTATCGTGCTTTGTATTGGAAATCAACGAGTAACGCTGAGGTCCCACTTTTTACAGTTGCTCCCATGAGTGGTAATCAATCCATGGGATCGGGGAGGTGGTGAATCCAAATCTTGCGCCAAATTTCATTTCGCATCACAAAGCGCAGTCCGTGCATTCCTCGACAGTTCCCCCACGTGCCGCAAACGAATGATCTCGACTCGATCCCTTGACATTCTCTTGCCGACAAGTTTGATTGTAACTGTCATGACGTGGGTCATTCAATCGGTTATCAACGGCGACGTCCTTGTCCCTCTCCGAGTAGACTACGTCTATTGCATGTTGTGTCCCATTCCCTGGAGCACCGGCATGACGATCGCCATTTGGACGACCTTGTACGCCATATTTGGATGGATCGTTCACAGCGTCAGCGGCCTCTGGCTTCAACCTTTCCTGCACGACTATGAGCCTTCCGTGCTCATGTGGTAAGTGATCTCCACGACGGCGAAGTGTGAAAGAGACTCTTAGGTGTTTCTACCCCGTGACGATCCTCATGGGAGTCGTCACAGTTGCAGTAGGTCTTCTCGCCAGCAATGTCTACTTAAGCGACCTTGTGGGCAACAGCTCACATCGCTTTTTGCATTCGTACGCGTCGTAACATGAACTTTGTTTGAATTGATTTCGCATCGAGTGTAGTGGTTGGAAAGGGGACGAACTCGCTCCCACCTCAAAGACGAAGAGCGTCACACGACGGTCGCATCTGTGAGTATATCTGGATGACAATCAGCAGCTTCATCGTAGGTTTCAGTTTTAAGATGCTGACGACGTACGCACCCATGCTCAGTCTAAAAGAATGTCAACCACGCTGGTGCGAGTATCGGAAATGCGGAACCTGGGACCCTCGAGCACAGCCACATTGAACATTACTGGCAGTGTCTCATCTCCTGGCACCGCTGCTCGTGCCAGAGCCATGAGAAATGCCTGACCAAAGATCCCCGTTCTTAAACGATATCGTCGGTGTCGGGTACTCTTCAGCACAATCAGCGAGCTGTCATTTGCCTTCCACATTTTTGAGATGTGACGGCTGCAGCAAAAAATAACGATCTCCAGACGTGACAACTTCAGAGATGTGTTGAAGTCCATTTGCAGCTCTCTTTTCACGCGGAAGGGAAGAACGTCCATTGAGCTGAACGAACTAGTCTTTGGTCTGGCCATTTGCATACAAGTGTAGCATCGTCGGTCAGCAGTCGTCACTACAAGTAGATCACAAAACCTTCCTCGAATAGAAACGGAGTGAACCTTCGACGTGGCAGCTTTGCGTTCGACCACGCATTATCTCGCCTCAACATTTCATCCTGGTATTCATCATCCAAATCACATTTCATTCCAATTTACACAAATTCCGCTAGCGTCTCATGGCGAAGAATTTCTTCGGCTGACGGCCTCGCAAGTGGATCTGGATGCATCATGCTGGCGATTAAATGCTGGATTGAGCTCGAGTAGTGTCTATTCAGCCACAGTCAGCATGTTTGACACGACCAATGAGTCAATACCGAAAAACAGTCAATTCACCATCACGTAGCTTCTGCCACTCATCTCCTGAACTGGGTAGCCCCTCGCCTCTTGCCTAGTTGACCATCTTTAAGCCCATCATTTCAACAAATATTGGACTGACCAACTCGTACATGGTCGCTCCCAGTGCAAAAATGTCACCAGCGCTGAGATGCATGCGATTCCCTTCGAGCAGTTCTCTAGACATCGGTTCATTCTATTCCGTATCAGGGTCGGAGGAAAATGTACCTCGATAGATATCGATTGTCGCCTTCCATAATTTCCATCGAGCCATCCATGGGGACTACAGTGCCCAAGTCGCCCAATTTGTAAACTCCACAACTTGTGCGAAGAATGTTATCGACCTTGATGTCCATATGAACAAGTTTGATGGCGTGAATGTCTCGCAGAGCCTTAGAATCCAGTATGAGAAAATTCTCTAAGCAGACGAGGTGGTACCTTGGCAATGTGAGCGAGAACTTTGCGGAGGGTTGCTTCTGGGACTGTGGTGGCACCATCGATAAACGTAGCAAGCGAGCAGCCGTGCATGTATTCCAACTGAATGTACAATAAATCGTCCTCGACCCAGGCGTCGAAATAGCGCACAATATGTGCACTGCCACTCAAGGCAGCGAGAGCATGGACTTCTCGTAATGCACGCTGCCTATCGACAGACATGAGAGGTGCCAAGAAATTTGACCTTACTTGTCAGACTGGCCACGAAAGTGTCGTTTGCTTTTCTTGATCGCATAAGTCCATCCATCAAAGCGTTTAATGCACTTGAATACTTTGGAGAACGCTCCAGAGCCAACGACCTAGACATTAAGTATGGAATACATCATCAATGGAGCCATAAGAACCTCTAACTCGACAAATTCGCTCAAGTATTTCGATGCTGATGATACTCCGAGAAAGACTACGTAGCCACGACTTCAATGACGCTGAAGAGAGATAATTAAACTCACGTGGAGGCGAAACGCTCTTCTTCTTGCGTTTTCGTTCACATGAAGTTGTGGTGGCAAACGGATTTGTGTTGACTTCAGCAAATGGCGTTGACCTAGATGATCGTCAGATATGAGTTGTTTCAGTTGAACGCACAAGGCAGAGGAAGCGCACGACGTTTGGCCTCGAGGAGAGTCGACTACGTTAATGAGTAAGTGACTGGGTCGATATGAACAAACCGTACTGACACTGCCGGCTTCACTGTTGGTCTCGTTGTCAACGAGAGGATTCGTTTCATCAAACGGCATCAAGCGAACAGTTGGTAGAGTTCGCTGTCGCTTCTTCACTGGCGAGGGCGATCGTGGATGGGACATATGCACAACAGGCTGGTCTTGAGGCGTTGAGAAGTCGCAGAACGACTGCTGACTGTACATTTGTGAAAAGCTCGGGGCAAAGTCTTCGCTCCATGGGTGATTCTGCTGGTTATGCGAGAGCTGGCTTTCCGACTCTTCTTCAACAGCAGCAGGTTCATGATCTGGTTCACTGCATTGGCTCGGCGAAAACGAGATGCGCTTCGGGCGTGCAAAGTCTTGGGTCTGGAACTCGTCTTCGTCATTGTACGTGACATTCATTTCGTCGTCGTCGTTTGGAGGCAGGTCCGCGACATCGTCGGCAATGTCTGAGTCTGTTTCATCTACAAGTTCCAAGCGCTTCGACACGGATTCAGGCGTCGCAACGCGCTTGGCGAAGAAGTCATGCAGCGAGCGCTGCTTCATCCTTGGAGGTCAAATTTAAAAAAGTGCCATCTTTCTTGCGCGGCATTTTCGACTTGGAATTTGTATACTCGAACGACCAACACTCGTCCCAGAAGTGGCAATCTTTTTTAACCAATCAGCGATGAGTATTCAAAATAGATCCAATCGGAATGCCATATGGAATTAATTTTATCCAATCTGATTTCTCCAAGTGAGTTCCCGCCGATCAACAACGCTTGTACTGTAGAACATTGAAACAAGAAAAGCTGAAGCTCGCCACGACTGCGATTCCACACGACGAATTCTGATATATTGGACGATACCTAGACCAAGAGTGATCTACGGAGAGGTCTGGGATGTCTAATCTTCGTTGATGTGAGCATGTTTGAAGCTCCAACCTGTACTATACCAACATTAAGTCAAACTAGGGTGAGGCCAGGGCTACGCCCCTGGGTGGAGCGTTTTGCTTTGGAAATAACAAAGATTTGCTCACACACATGAAACGTTTGAAGCCATACAATGAATTTTGAATTTGATTCAGGCCCAGTTCGAAGTAAAAAATAAGTTAACGCCGAGCATTCTGATTGGCTACTGTTGACTGACGAATATTTTTTTTTCGTCAGGAGATAAATCATGTCCTGACCAAAAAACCGTCGACTCGTACCGAAAGAAAAATAAATTATCCAATCAGAGATCATATTATTTTCAAACTAAGGAGACGGCATTTACTTCGCACTCCTTATTCACTTCTTTCTTATTTTACTTCGAATTGGCCTCCATAGTTTCCCTGTTTTGTTGTGCAAAAATGCCAGTACTTGCACAGATAACACGAACGACTTATCAGTGATAATACAGACGCTCGAGGTACCCAGTCCTATTCACGGCGCATTTGACGGCAAGACACTGATGACCATGCGCTTAGATGATGCTCAAGGCGACTACTGTCGGAGACATAGTATATCTAGATGGAGAAAGGCGAACAATAGATGGTAATCTACGGTTGTGTCCAATGTGAGCGTGGCATGTGGTGGGTGGAGGTTCTAGGAGCACGGCCAAGAAGGTCAATTTAAATGCCGAAGTTTCAGCAGCTGGTTGTACTGCTGGTATAGAGATCTTTCCCGTTGCGGCAACTTTGCGCACGATGTGAACGGCAAAAAGACTGTTTCCAAGAAGCAGACTCTTTGATAATTTTATAGCTTGCCGCTGTTCGATATGCTTCTCCCATTTTAATGCTGAGGTTGAATCTAAGCAGAATATACCCAAGTTCAGATTGCACAATCTGTGCGATCGATTAGTAGATCGAGGTCATCGTTGGTTGACAACCACGTACTTCTTCATCTTGTAATACTGTAACGTTGAATCTAAGTATATGGTGCGTAGTTTGGGGTTAGCTAATCTCGAGGATTTATCGTCCAATTCATCGGTACGATGCAATTGGACTTGATCCAGGAAGTCACGGCAATTCCACAACAACACAGTGTATATATTTGTAAGAACATGATAACGTTTGTTAGTTATGGAGGAAGTTTTATGAAGTCCTGCCTATTGTAATGCTTCTTGATACACAATGTGTTTCGTGTAGATTCCAGGCAGTCCATCGTCCTGTCCATTGGCGGTCAAAAACTTAATGTTGCCTTTTGCTTGGGCTCTTGACATGGCGACGTAAAGCTGTCCATGCGAGAAGACGGGTTCTGGAAGGTAGACGCTCACGTGAGAAATCGTTTGACCTTGAGCCTTGTGAATCGTCATTGCAAAGGCAACTTGAACAGGAAATTGTCTTCTGCGTAGCTCAAAGGGGTAATTGTTTTGCTCACCATCGTGAATTGTAGTAGTTCGGGGAATGTAAACGATCTTGTTCGTGTGGGAGCCGTTCATAATTTGAGCCTTGATACATCGTGTTTTCAGCTCAAGAACAATTAAACGTGTTCCGTTGCACATGCCTTCCGAAGTACACAAATTACGAAGCAGAATAATGGGGCAACCAACTTTCAAATGCAACTTGTGGCTGGGGAAGTTGTTGATGTCTATAGAATTCAGAAACTCGATGGGGAACTCGCATGCATTTGTGTCCGAGTTGGGTTTGTCAGGAACGGAATCGGCGGACAAATATGTCATTTCGCAGTCGGAAGTGAGTCGCTCAAGAAGTGTTGTGTTGATGTCAGCAACAACACTATGTTTGGGTGCAAGGATAGCTCGACATCCAAAGTACGATCTAAGTGCATTGATGCGCAGGTTGTTCATGTCTTGATAGACGTTGTGTAAAAATGACCCCAAATCATCAGGCGACTTGTATGGAATCGCCAAATCATCAGGTAGTCGAATGTAATCGGCACCGAGTTCGGTACATGTGGGGTATGTTCCATGACCAATTGACTTGAGCAATGCAGCAAACTCTCGAACACTCTCTGAGTTGTTGTTGGTCAACCTCATGTTCACCGTCAGATGAAACTGTGCGATATTTCTCCAAAGGTAGCTGTTCTTCAAGCACGCTTCGAGGATTAGCCCAGGTGTGCCCTTCAAAATGACTGGAAGCATTTGCTTGAAGTCGCCCGAGAATATGACGACCTTTCCACCAAAAGGAAGCGCGTTGTCCATCAAATCTTGTAGCATGTGATCAACGGCCTCCACAACATACTTGTGCATCATCGAACACTCGTCCCAAATGATAAGTTCTGTGAGACGTAAAAGTTCCGCAAGATGTGACTGCTTCCGAACGTCGCATCGGCTAAGCTTGTGCAATGATCTTGGAAGACAGAATCTCGAATGCGCAGTTGTACCTCCGATCAAATTCAGAGCAGCAAGTCCGGACGAAGCAACAGGCAACGCAATTTTGTTCATTGAGCGCACTTGAGCCAGTAAAATGTTTGAGATGAACGTCTTCCCTGAGCCGCCCTCACCTTCGAGAAAATATACTTTGCCTCTTCGAACAGTGCTTTCCTTCGTAATCTCGCTCATAACGTCGTTGTAGAAGACCTCGTGCTCTTCGGTCATCGTAGACCTGCCTTCCAAAATGCTTTGGATTTGTTCTTGGTTGTGCGAAGATTCCATAGTCACTAATCGGTTGGATTGACGGCCCCTGTTTGTTTCCTCAAGAGCAAAATATTGTTCGAAATGTGCAAGCTGTGGAAGCTCCGGAAAACGATCCAAGCTTGATGCATTCGACTCGGGGCATCTTGATAAAGCCTGAATTGCGAAAGCTGTAGATTTTTGAGAATCGTCGGGGTACATGCGGTGAAAATCTTGCCTCATTTCATCTTCGAATTTGTTCCATAGCCCTCGTGCGTCCGCAGGTTCACAGTGAATCAGAATACTGACAAAAAGTGTTCGGAGCTCATAGGGAGTTGCTGTTTCAGTTGCTTCTCGCATGCAGGTTAGCCATTCCTCGTCATTTTCAAGAAAGCCAAGGGCAAGTGCGGCTGACTTGAACGTCGGATGAACCACGCCATTGACGGTTCGCAAATCTTCGTGCGATGTCGGACCTCGTCGGTAGCATAAGAGCATTCGCATAAAAAAACAGTCTCCCGAGCGGGGTGACACCGTCATCCTCCCGATCATACGATCACCACCCCTTTTACGTGATGTCCACTTGCGGAGCTTTTTGTTCCATACGAAATGCTCGGGGATATCATGGTACAGACATTCACGCGCAAGTGCTTGTGGATCACTGTTTTCACGGCACAGTTAAAAAAACGCGGTGAGTTTCGTCCGGTTCCTCCTTGCCAATTCCTGAGGGCTCATCGGGCGGTCGGTAGGAATGCATACAACTTGATCACCTTCCAAGTGTATTTCGAGGTTCTCGACAGCGTGAGATCGTTTGAACATGTCGAAAGAGAAAATGCGTGTGAGGGCCTCACAGCACGATACATAGCGGGCATCTTGGTATTGCTTGATTTCGTCAAGTTCACTGGACTCAAGTTGAAAATTTGAGCGGTCTGAGCCCTTGTAGATGTACTTGTACAGGTACTTGACTGCAGATATACTTGTACACGCCTCGACATTGATGTGGCAGTCGAACATGGCACTCAACGTTGGGCAGTACGGAATAACATATTGGTTGGTATACTCAGAGGGCCGCTCTGCCGAAGAGCGGCGACGACGGTAGAGTGGATATCCATCACTGCCTTCTGATGTTTCGTTGCAGTATGCTTTTGGAAAGTTTTTCTTGCATTTCCCGTTTTCCAGGCATCGGTCGCTGCATTTGTGAATCATGCAGGTTGTAATAATTTCGTGCAGTCTTGGATTCTTTTCCTTGTCGGGGATTTCTGCACTGATAATACTGTCAATATCGGTAGCTGTCTTGATTTTGTCGTCCCCAGTGAATATGACCAATATATGGGCATAAGGCAGACCACGCTTTTGGAATTCGACAACACGAACACACGCAGCTTGTCGACCCAAAACTGCCCCCTTGTACAGCATGGCTTCAATGGCTAAGAGCTTGAGGCGGAACATGCGCGTCACTAAGTCAGGTCGATCAGCTGGAGATCGTTTAAATCCATAGTCGTCTTTCGCCAATTCCAGCTCCCTGTCGATTTCAACCCACTTTGGATTGCATGTCACAGTGATAAAAAGGTCTGGTCGACCGAACTTGCGAACAATTGCCATGGCGTCAAGGTAACGTTGTCTCATGTACCGAGGTCCACCCGTGTAAGATGACGGCAAAACAGTCCTTTTTTAATGCTTTTGAGGTCCACATCATGCGAAACAGCGTCATGAAGTGCGCGGTACGTGTCGCTGCGGAGGTTGTTGGTTTGGTCACGAATATATCGAAGCCTTTGGTTTTCCACCTTTGCAAAATTGTCGACTGCAAACACTTGAAATAGAGGTCCGCTGGCATGTAATGGAGAGAATGCACCGCGCTCGTGCAAATGGTATCGAGCATAATCGTTCAAACTCACGTTTTCATGATTGCGACCGCTCTTGTTGTCAAACGACCACCCCAAAGTCCCAGTGGGAAAGAGCAAAGGGTATTGAAGCGGGTCATATGCCGAATGAAATTCCTTAATGCGAAATAAGCGTTGTTCCCCAGGTTGTCGATCCAAACGCACATGTTTACCAACGTGATAGTTTCGCTGAACTTCGCTGAGTACGGGGCCATCAATACCATGCAGTAAGATATGACGCCCTGACTTGGACGTTTCTGAAAAAAGAACAGCGATTTCAGAACACGTAGGAAGGTTATGCGTTCGGCTGTTGCTTCGAGGCTGAGCAGTGAGCACTAATCTCATGTCGTCATCCTTTGGAATATCCTTCGCATGCTTGTACAGCTGGGTGAACGCGTTGTGCTGTAGTAGTAGACGCTGGATTTTCGTCACAGTTGACACATTAAGATTTCCCCCAAGCATTCTTCGTCGTATGCTTGCTTGCGTTTCAGGATCCGTAATGTAGATCTGGGCGTAACCGGCTTGTTCTTCGTCCGCAGGCAACAGTGGTCCAATCAAATGATGCAAAGCGCCTTGGATTGTATAAGATCTCGGCCCACCGTTGCCGTGAATAATTTCTTGGGTACCAATAGATGTAAAGGCAAAGAGGGCGTTGTACCGGCGAGTGTTATTGACAAACCCTCTGGTTTTGAACAAAGCAATGTATTCGCGAAACTCGGGTGTGTCAGGCCAGGTAGCAACAGGCAGCACTCGAGTGCCTCCACCGCAGCAGTCCTTTTCTTCGCCTGGCCAAATCTTCGCTTCGCAATGGCGGCAAATCGAACGCTGCTCAATAGTATGAAGAGGCACCAATGATTCATCGAAGTCATCGAAACTGACGCGTGCACTGTTGTGATCACTCTTCTTCTTCGGGCGACCCTTGGGTTTATTCCGGAGACTTAATCCTTGCTCGCGAGGAGGTACATCAATCAAATCCACATCCACGTTTAGCGGAGGATCAGCATTTGCCAAGGCAAGTAATTGATTGTCAGTGTTGCAATCCACATTTCCATCGGAAATATCTTCTTCCTTGGTTTCTTCTTCACCTCCTTCATTCATACGGTTAGGTTGTAGCGCAGCATAGATCCTTCGATTGTCAACTCTGCGCTCGCGATCTTCTTGCTCCTGAGCTGCCAGAATCTTGAGATGATGGTCACTTTGAGCGTGATAATGGATTCCGTCTTCTCCCTCCTTGGTTTCCTCTTCGTCGCTCTGATCCATGTCCGTATGGTGCAAAATGATGGCACCCCGCCCTTGATTCGCAACCTCAGTGTTGTGCTTTTTTTCGCGAGCACGTTTGTTGTATTCGGCCTTCTTGGATCTTTTCATAGCCACCTCTTTGTCGAAGTCTTCCACGATAGCATGCCGTTTCTTTTCGCGAGCACGATTGTTGTACTCCGCCTTTTTGGATTTGTCGACCTCTTCCAGGAGAGCTTGCCGTTTCTGTTCGCGAGCACGATTGTTGTACTCCGCCTTTAGAAGAGCTTGCCGATTCTTTTCGCGAGCACGATTGTTGTACTCCGCCTTTTTAGATTTGTCCATTGCCACCTCTTCGTCGACTTCATCCAGGAGAGCTTGCCGTTTCTTTTTGCGAGCACGTTTGTTGTACTCCGCCTTCTTGGCCTTTCTCATAGCCGCCTCGTCGTTAGGCATCAAGGCATCGTCATCCACAGCTCGGCCATGAGCTCCAGTTGATGCAGACTCTTGTTCGGTAGCATGCACTTCATTCCGCTCTGCTTGCTTCCCAGGTTCGGAGTTATCGATCGCATGTCCTTGATTGTCATTGTCATGATTGCCATTGCCTTTGCCTTTCTTAGAGGCCGAGTAGTTGTTACTTTCTACGCAGAAAACTGCGTCAGACAAATGTTCATACAAAAACATCAACACAAAAATGATAATGTGATTGGATCGTAAAAATACTGTGGATATGTGTCCCGCCACTTAAGCTTAACATAATGTGGTTTGCCAGAAAATACTACTCATTTCTTTCATAAATCGTACAGAATTCGCGGTATTTATTAAACATCACATTGTTTAATATCGCTTATTGAACTCGTACATCCAATGAGTTGAAACTTTGATACTGGGTAATACACCTGCTAAGTATCATGAAACACCCCTGAAGTGTTTCAATCTACTCGCCGTAGGCCCACTATCAACAGTGGTACTCCATCAAAAAAAGTAGCACCATCAGTTGCAATAGTGGTAACCAACGTTACACATTGTCCCCTTACTGTAAAAAGTTGAACTATGGGGAGAGGATTTACTCGTCCAAAGTCAATATGAAAATACAGTAAAAACACACGTTTTAGCTGTCCCTGGCAGCTCTATGAAAATGTCCGGTATTTTCGAGCCAAAAAGGCCCTACTTCGTAACATTCGCATATATAATTTTTTTATTTTTTAAAAAAATTTCATGATCGCGTCGGAATTCGTCTTTCGGAGTCCAAGCCTCTGGCCAGGGTATGGCTTAAAGTGGCAGAAAGGGCTCGTTACCCTACTGCACAGTGTGTTGACCGCTTATTCAGCGGCCTTTTCTGCCCGAGTGAAGCTATCCTAAGACATGCATCTCATCTTGCATCGTCCCAGAAAAACCCAATTGCCATGCATCTCGTGGCGCTCCTCCAAAGGAACCCCACTGGACTCTTTCAACCTGTATTAACGGACAAATGACGAATTGATTTTGTATCCAGATAAAAGAATCGATTATCCAGATACACTATAAACTCCAATCTGACCCCACAAATGCGCGCCATTGAAAGAGAACCATCCAATCCTTATACTTAGAAATAGAATACCACTCCAGTTGAAACCCACTAAACACAAACAATAAGAGCCATTCACTTGTCTGGACATACATTTCGAAATTTGCAATAGACAGTCTATATGACTTGTCCGATGTCTCGGACTACACGTTCGACAGGGTTATGAAGGAAACAGTCAGCGAGTCAGCCGCTGTTGAATGGTGCATGAAAGTAAGTTGAAACTCCTGTTGAATGAAACTCACAGTCAATTGAAGGTGTGTGGGAAGTACGTGTGAAACAGTACTTGAAGGCCATGCGAGGTGTTCAAACTGACGACCTTCAATCTTACCTTGATCAGTTCATGTGGCGAAGCAAAACGCAACAGGTAGTATGTATTTTAAAGGCTTAGTGATAGCTATTCGTAAAACCTACATCTAATACATGACAGCGTTCATTGCATTCCATGTCACTTTGTTCCGTCCAAGGAAATATCCATGGATGTTTCCATGGATATCCGGATAATTATGCGGACGGTTTAATACAGGTTGAAAGAGTCCAGTGGGGTTCCTTTGGAGGAGCGCCCATCTCGTCTTTGGCAGGTATTATTTTAAATAGTAGGACAATATTTTCATTTTGTATGTGGAATTGTTTGATTATTAATATTATCGACAACTGCCACGTCCAGCATCATGGGTGCATGAACGAACTTGTCTCAAATTACTCTTTTTTTGGCTTGGCGTTTGTATGTAAAAATTGCTCATTTTGTACTTGGATAAAGTATATAAAAATTGCTCATTTGTTGACTAATGTTGCCTTTTGCTTGGGCTCTTGACATGGCGACGTAAAGCTGTCCATGCGAGAAGACGGGTTCTGGAAGGTAGACGCTCACGTGAGAAATCGTTTGACCTTGAGCCTTGTGAATCGTCATTGCAAAGGCAACTTGAACAGGAAATTGTCTTCTGCGTAGCTCAAAGGGGTAATTGTTTTGCTCACCATCGTGAATTGTAGTAGTTCGGGGAATGTAAACGATCTTGTTCGTGTGGGAGCCGTTCATAATTTGAGCCTTGATACATCGTGTTTTCAGCTCAAGAACAATTAAACGTGTTCCGTTGCACATGCCTTCCGAAGTACACAAATTACGAAGCAGAATAATGGGGCAACCAACTTTCAAATGCAACTTGTGGCTGGGGAAGTTGTTGATGTCTATAGAATTCAGAAACTCGATGGGGAACTCGCATGCATTTGTGTCCGAGTTGGGTTTGTCAGGAACGGAATCGGCGGACAAATATGTCATTTCGCAGTCGGAAGTGAGTCGCTCAAGAAGTGTTGTGTTGATGTCAGCAACAACACTATGTTTGGGTGCAAGGATAGCTCGACATCCAAAGTACGATCTAAGTGCATTGATGCGCAGGTTGTTCATGTCTTGATAGACGTTGTGTAAAAATGACCCCAAATCATCAGGCGACTTGTATGGAATCGCCAAATCATCAGGTAGTCGAATGTAATCGGCACCGAGTTCGGTACATGTGGGGTATGTTCCATGACCAATTGACTTGAGCAATGCAGCAAACTCTCGAACACTCTCTGAGTTGTTGTTGGTCAACCTCATGTTCACCGTCAGATGAAACTGTGCGATATTTCTCCAAAGGTAGCTGTTCTTCAAGCACGCTTCGAGGATTAGCCCAGGTGTGCCCTTCAAAATGACTGGAAGCATTTGCTTGAAGTCGCCCGAGAATATGACGACCTTTCCACCAAAAGGAAGCGCGTTGTCCATCAAATCTTGTAGCATGTGATCAACGGCCTCCACAACATACTTGTGCATCATCGAACACTCGTCCCAAATGATAAGTTCTGTGAGACGTAAAAGTTCCGCAAGATGTGACTGCTTCCGAACGTCGCATCGGCTAAGCTTGTGCAATGATCTTGGAAGACAGAATCTCGAATGCGCAGTTGTACCTCCGATCAAATTCAGAGCAGCAAGTCCGGACGAAGCAACAGGCAACGCAATTTTGTTCATTGAGCGCACTTGAGCCAGTAAAATGTTTGAGATGAACGTCTTCCCTGAGCCGCCCTCACCTTCGAGAAAATATACTTTGCCTCTTCGAACAGTGCTTTCCTTCGTAATCTCGCTCATAACGTCGTTGTAGAAGACCTCGTGCTCTTCGGTCATCGTAGACCTGCCTTCCAAAATGCTTTGGATTTGTTCTTGGTTGTGCGAAGATTCCATAGTCACTAATCGGTTGGATTGACGGCCCCTGTTTGTTTCCTCAAGAGCAAAATATTGTTCGAAATGTGCAAGCTGTGGAAGCTCCGGAAAACGATCCAAGCTTGATGCATTCGACTCGGGGCATCTTGATAAAGCCTGAATTGCGAAAGCTGTAGATTTTTGAGAATCGTCGGGGTACATGCGGTGAAAATCTTGCCTCATTTCATCTTCGAATTTGTTCCATAGCCCTCGTGCGTCCGCAGGTTCACAGTGAATCAGAATACTGACAAAAAGTGTTCGGAGCTCATAGGGAGTTGCTGTTTCAGTTGCTTCTCGCATGCAGGTTAGCCATTCCTCGTCATTTTCAAGAAAGCCAAGGGCAAGTGCGGCTGACTTGAACGTCGGATGAACCACGCCATTGACGGTTCGCAAATCTTCGTGCGATGTCGGACCTCGTCGGTAGCATAAGAGCATTCGCATAAAAAAACAGTCTCCCGAGCGGGGTGACACCGTCATCCTCCCGATCATACGATCACCACCCCTTTTACGTGATGTCCACTTGCGGAGCTTTTTGTTCCATACGAAATGCTCGGGGATATCATGGTACAGACATTCACGCGCAAGTGCTTGTGGATCACTGTTTTCACGGCACAGTTAAAAAAACGCGGTGAGTTTCGTCCGGTTCCTCCTTGCCAATTCCTGAGGGCTCATCGGGCGGTCGGTAGGAATGCATACAACTTGATCACCTTCCAAGTGTATTTCGAGGTTCTCGACAGCGTGAGATCGTTTGAACATGTCGAAAGAGAAAATGCGTGTGAGGGCCTCACAGCACGATACATAGCGGGCATCTTGGTATTGCTTGATTTCGTCAAGTTCACTGGACTCAAGTTGAAAATTTGAGCGGTCTGAGCCCTTGTAGATGTACTTGTACAGGTACTTGACTGCAGATATACTTGTACACGCCTCGACATTGATGTGGCAGTCGAACATGGCACTCAACGTTGGGCAGTACGGAATAACATATTGGTTGGTATACTCAGAGGGCCGCTCTGCCGAAGAGCGGCGACGACGGTAGAGTGGATATCCATCACTGCCTTCTGATGTTTCGTTGCAGTATGCTTTTGGAAAGTTTTTCTTGCATTTCCCGTTTTCCAGGCATCGGTCGCTGCATTTGTGAATCATGCAGGTTGTAATAATTTCGTGCAGTCTTGGATTCTTTTCCTTGTCGGGGATTTCTGCACTGATAATACTGTCAATATCGGTAGCTGTCTTGATTTTGTCGTCCCCAGTGAATATGACCAATATATGGGCATAAGGCAGACCACGCTTTTGGAATTCGACAACACGAACACACGCAGCTTGTCGACCCAAAACTGCCCCCTTGCACAGCATGATGCTGGACGTGGCAGTTGTCGATAATATTAATAATCAAACAATTCCACATACAAAATGAAAATATATTGTCCTACTATTTACAATACTACCTGCCCAAGACGATTGAATGGCAGTTGGGTTTTTCTGGGACGATGCAAAGTGAGATGCATGTCTTAGGATAGCTTCACTGGGGCAGAAAAGGCCGCTGAATAAGCGGTCAACACACTGTGCAGTAGGGTGACGAGCCCTTTCTGCCACTTTAAGCCATACCCTGGCCAGAGGCTTGGACTCCGAAAGACGAATTCCGACGCGATCAAGAAATTTTTTTAAAAAATAAAAAAATTATATATGCGAATGTTACGAAGTAGGGCCTTTTTGGCTCGAAATACCGGACATTTTCATAGAGCTGCCAGGGACAGCTAAAACGTGTGTTTTTACTGTATTTTCATATTGACTTTGGACGAGTAAATCCTCTCCCCATAGTTCAACTTTTTACAGTAAGGGGACAATGTGTAACGTTGGTTACCACTATTGCAACTGATGGTGCTACTTTTTTTGATGGAGTACCACTGTTGATAGTGGGCCTACGGCGAGTAGATTGAAACACTTCAGGGGTGTTTCATGATACTTAGCAGGTGTATTACCCAGTATCAAAGTTTCGACTCATTGGATGTACGAGTTCAATAAGCGATATTAAACAATGTGATGTTTAATAAATACCGCGAATTCTGTACGATTTATGAAAGAAATGAGTAGTATTTTCTGGCAAACCACATTATGTTAAGCTTAAGTGGCGGGACACATATCCACAGTATTTTTACGATCCAATCACATTATCATTTTTGTGTTGATGTTTTTGTATGAACATTTGTCTGACGCAGTTTTCTGCGTAGAAAGTAACAACTACTCGGCCTCTAAGAAAGGCAAAGGCAATGGCAATCATGACAATGACAATCAAGGACATGCGATCGATAACTCCGAACCTGGGAAGCAAGCAGAGCGGAATGAAGTGCATGCTACCGAACAAGAGTCTGCATCAACTGGAGCTCATGGCCGAGCTGTGGATGACGATGCCTTGATGCCTAACGACGAGGCGGCTATGAGAAAGGCCAAGAAGGCGGAGTACAACAAACGTGCTCGCAAAAAGAAACGGCAAGCTCTCCTGGATGAAGTCGACGAAGAGGTGGCAATGGACAAATCTAAAAAGGCGGAGTACAACAATCGTGCTCGCGAAAAGAATCGGCAAGCTCTTCTAAAGGCGGAGTACAACAATCGTGCTCGCGAACAGAAACGGCAAGCTCTCCTGGAAGAGGTCGACAAATCCAAAAAGGCGGAGTACAACAATCGTGCTCGCGAAAAGAAACGGCATGCTATCGTGGAAGACTTCGACAAAGAGGTGGCTATGAAAAGATCCAAGAAGGCCGAATACAACAAACGTGCTCGCGAAAAAAAGCACAACACTGAGGTTGCGAATCAAGGGCGGGGTGCCATCATTTTGCACCATACGGACATGGATCAGAGCGACGAAGAGGAAACCAAGGAGGGAGAAGACGGAATCCATTATCACGCTCAAAGTGACCATCATCTCAAGATTCTGGCAGCTCAGGAGCAAGAAGATCGCGAGCGCAGAGTTGACAATCGAAGGATCTATGCTGCGCTACAACCTAACCGTATGAATGAAGGAGGTGAAGAAGAAACCAAGGAAGAAGATATTTCCGATGGAAATGTGGATTGCAACACTGACAATCAATTACTTGCCTTGGCAAATGCTGATCCTCCGCTAAACGTGGATGTGGATTTGATTGATGTACCTCCTCGCGAGCAAGGATTAAGTCTCCGGAATAAACCCAAGGGTCGCCCGAAGAAGAAGAGTGATCACAACAGTGCACGCGTCAGTTTCGATGACTTCGATGAATCATTGGTGCCTCTTCATACTATTGAGCAGCGTTCGATTTGCCGCCATTGCGAAGCGAAGATTTGGCCAGGCGAAGAAAAGGACTGCTGCGGTGGAGGCACTCGAGTGCTGCCTGTTGCTACCTGGCCTGACACACCCGAGTTTCGCGAATACATTGCTTTGTTCAAAACCAGAGGGTTTGTCAATAACACTCGCCGGTACAACGCCCTCTTTGCCTTTACATCTATTGGTACCCAAGAAATTATTCACGGCAACGGTGGGCCGAGATCTTATACAATCCAAGGCGCTTTGCATCATTTGATTGGACCACTGTTGCCTGCGGACGAAGAACAAGCCGGTTACGCCCAGATCTACATTACGGATCCTGAAACGCAAGCAAGCATACGACGAAGAATGCTTGGGGAAATCTTAATGTGTCAACTGTGACGAAAATCCAGCGTCTACTACTACAGCACAACGCGTTCACCCAGCTGTACAAGCATGCGAAGGATATTCCAAAGGATGACGACATGAGATTAGTGCTCACTGCTCAGCCTCGAAGCAACAGCCGAACGCATAACCTTCCTACGTGTTCTGAAATCGCTGTTCTTTTTTCAGAAACGTCCAAGTCAGGGCGTCATATCTTACTGCATGGTATTGATGGCCCCGTACTCAGCGAAGTTCAGCGAAACTATCACGTTGGTAAACATGTGCGTTTGGATCGACAACCTGGGGAACAACGCTTATTTCGCATTAAGGAATTTCATTCGGCATATGACCCGCTTCAATACCCTTTGCTCTTTCCCACTGGGACTTTGGGGTGGTCGTTTGACAACAAGAGCGGTCGCAATCATGAAAACGTGAGTTTGAACGATTATGCTCGATACCATTTGCACGAGCGCGGTGCATTCTCTCCATTACATGCCAGCGGACCTCTATTTCAAGTGTTTGCAGTCGACAATTTTGCAAAGGTGGAAAACCAAAGGCTTCGATATATTCGTGACCAAACCAACAACCTCCGCAGCGACACGTACCGCGCACTTCATGACGCTGTTTCGCATGATGTGGACCTCAAAAGCATTAAAAAAGGACTGTTTTGCCGTCATCTTACACGGGTGGACCTCGGTACATGAGACAACGTTACCTTGACGCCATGGCAATTGTTCGCAAGTTCGGTCGGTCGACCAGACCTTTTTATCACTGTGACATGCAATCCAAAGTGGGTTGAAATCGACAGGGAGCTGGAATTGGCGAAAGACGACTATGGATTTAAACGATCTCCAGCTGATCGACCTGACTTAGTGACGCGCATGTTCCGCCTCAAGCTCTTAGCCATTGAAGCCATGCTGTACAAGGGGGCAGTTTTGGGTCGACAAGCTGCGTGTGTTCGTGTTGTCGAATTCCAAAAGCGTGGTCTGCCTTATGCCCATATATTGGTCATATTCACTGGGGACGACAAAATCAAGACAGCTACCGATATTGACAGTATTATCAGTGCAGAAATCCCCGACAAGGAAAAGAATCCAAGACTGCACGAAATTATTACAACCTGCATGATTCACAAATGCAGCGACCGATGCCTGGAAAACGGGAAATGCAAGAAAAACTTTCCAAAAGCATACTGCAACGAAACATCAGAAGGCAGTGATGGATATCCACTCTACCGTCGTCGCCGCTCTTCGGCAGAGCGGCCCTCTGAGTATACCAACCAATATGTTATTCCGTACTGCCCAACGTTGAGTGCCATGTTCGACTGCCACATCAATGTCGAGGCGTGTACAAGTATATCTGCAGTCAAGTACCTGTACAAGTACATCTACAAGGGCTCAGACCGCTCAAATTTTCAACTTGAGTCCAGTGAACTTGACGAAATCAAGCAATACCAAGATGCCCGCTATGTATCGTGCTGTGAGGCCCTCACACGCATTTTCTCTTTCGACATGTTCAAACGATCTCACGCTGTCGAGAACCTCGAAATACACTTGGAAGGTGATCAAGTTGTATGCATTCCTACCGACCGCCCGATGAGCCCTCAGGAATTGGCAAGGAGGAACCGGACGAAACTCACCGCGTTTTTTTAACTGTGCCGTGAAAACAGTGATCCACAAGCACTTGCGCGTGAATGTCTGTACCATGATATCCCCGAGCATTTCGTATGGAACAAAAAGCTCCGCAAGTGGACATCACGTAAAAGGGGTGGTGATCGTATGATCGGGAGGATGACGGTGTCACCCCGCTCGGGAGACTGTTTTTTTATGCGAATGCTCTTATGCTACCGACGAGGTCCGACATCGCACGAAGATTTGCGAACCGTCAATGGCGTGGTTCATCCGACGTTCAAGTCAGCCGCACTTGCCCTTGGCTTTCTTGAAAATGACGAGGAATGGCTAACCTGCATGCGAGAAGCAACTGAAACAGCAACTCCCTATGAGCTCCGAACACTTTTTGTCAGTATTCTGATTCACTGTGAACCTGCGGACGCACGAGGGCTATGGAACAAATTCGAAGATGAAATGAGGCAAGATTTTCACCGCATGTACCCCGACGATTCTCAAAAATCTACAGCTTTCGCAATTCAGGCTTTATCAAGATGCCCCGAGTCGAATGCATCAAGCTTGGATCGTTTTCCGGAGCTTCCACAGCTTGCACATTTCGAACAATATTTTGCTCTTGAGGAAACAAACAGGGGCCGTCAATCCAACCGATTAGTGACTATGGAATCTTCGCACAACCAAGAACAAATCCAAAGCATTTTGGAAGGCAGGTCTACGATGACCGAAGAGCACGAGGTCTTCTACAACGACGTTATGAGCGAGATTACGAAGGAAAGCACTGTTCGAAGAGGCAAAGTATATTTTCTCGAAGGTGAGGGCGGCTCAGGGAAGACGTTCATCTCAAACATTTTACTGGCTCAAGTGCGCTCAATGAACAAAATTGCGTTGCCTGTTGCTTCGTCCGGACTTGCTGCTCTGAATTTGATCGGAGGTACAACTGCGCATTCGAGATTCTGTCTTCCAAGATCATTGCACAAGCTTAGCCGATGCGACGTTCGGAAGCAGTCACATCTTGCGGAACTTTTACGTCTCACAGAACTTATCATTTGGGACGAGTGTTCGATGATGCACAAGTATGTTGTGGAGGCCGTTGATCACATGCTACAAGATTTGATGGACAACGCGCTTCCTTTTGGTGGAAAGGTCGTCATATTCTCGGGCGACTTCAAGCAAATGCTTCCAGTCATTTTGAAGGGCACACCTGGGCTAATCCTCGAAGCGTGCTTGAAGAACAGCTACCTTTGGAGAAATATCGCACAGTTTCATCTGACGGTGAACATGAGGTTGACCAACAACAACTCAGAGAGTGTTCGAGAGTTTGCTGCATTGCTCAAGTCTATTGGTCATGGAACATACCCCACATGTACCGAATTCGGTGCCGATTACATTCGACTACCTGATGATTTGGCGATTCCATACAAGTCGCCTGATGATTTGGGGTCATTTTTACACAGCGTCTATCAAGACATGAACAACCTGCGCATCAATGCACTTAGATCGTACTTTGGATGTCGAGTTATCCTTGCACCCAAACATAGTGTTGTTGCTGACATCAACACAACACTTCTTGAGCGACTCACTTCCGACTGCGAAATGACATATTTGTCCGCCGATTCTGTTGCTGACAAACCCAACTCGGACACAAATGCATGCGAGTTCCCCATCGAGTTTCTGAATTCTATAGACATCAACAACTTCCCCAGCCACAAGTTGCATTTGAAAGTTGGTTGCCCCATTATTCTGCTTCGTAATTTGTGTACTTCGGAAGGCATGTGCAACGGAACACGTTTAATTGTTCTTGAGCTGAAAACACGATGTATCAAGGCTCAAATTATGAACGGCTCCCACACGAACAAGATCGTTTACATTCCCCGAACTACTACAATTCACGATGGTGAGCAAAACAATTACCCCTTTGAGCTACGCAGAAGACAATTTCCTGTTCAAGTTGCCTTTGCAATGACGATTCACAAGGCTCAAGGTCAAACGATTTCTCACGTGAGCGTCTACCTTCCAGAACCCGTCTTCTCGCATGGACAGCTTTACGTCGCCATGTCAAGAGCCCAAGCAAAAGGCAACATTAAGTTTTTGACCGCCAATGGACAGGACGATGGACTGCCTGGAATCTACACGAAACACATTGTGTATCAAGAAGCATTACAATAGGCAGGACTTCATAAAACTTCCTCCATAACTAACAAACGTTATCATGTTCTTACAAATATATACACTGTGTTGTTGTGGAATTGCCGTGACTTCCTGGATCAAGTCCAATTGCATCGTACCGATGAATTGGACGATAAATCCTCGAGATTAGCTAACCCCAAACTACGCACCATATACTTAGATTCAACGTTACAGTATTACAAGATGAAGAAGTACGTGGTTGTCAACCAACGATGACCTCGATCTACTCATCGATCGCACAGATTGTGCAATCTGAACTTGGGTATATGATTTATCTCCTGACGAAAAAAAATATTCGTCAGTCAACAGTAGCCAATCAGAATGCTCGGCGTTAACTTATTTTTTTACTTCGAACTGGGCCTGAATCAAATTCAAAATTCATAGTATGGCTTCAAACGTTTCATGTGTGTGAGCAAATCTTTGTTATTTCCAAAGCAAAACGCTCCACCCAGGGGCGTAGCCCTGGCCTCACCCTTGTGGTCTCTTAAATGTTTAAATGAGCCGGATATTTATCCGGATGATATGGACAATTTTCACACTGACAAGAGCATAAGAGCACCATGCCGAAAAAGGCAATGCATCCAGAGAAAGAACTGTAAAGTGAAAAACGCAACACGGCCTTGACAATATCCAGAGGCATTGGGCTTCTTACTGTCGTCTCGAGAAGAAAAATCCGGATAAAGTATTTGCGGATGTCATCACCCATTTTCCCTCAACAGCACATGCAGTACACCCACAGAACGCAACTAAAATTATTAAGTGATGCATTGTGACGCATCTCTAAGCTATCTCGGCGTTCGAGTTTCGATGCATCTGCATGGCGAGCCTACGCACATCATCCAGTTGCAAAGCATGGCGTTGTCGTTCAGATTACTAAGACTGTCCGGATAATATCCGGATATCTAACTGCCTTACTTGTTAGAACGGCAAAACTATGGACCCATTCGGCATCAGACAACCAGACTTCGAGAGATCATTAACAATTGAATATTTGTGTTGCTTAGCACAGTCGTGGGCAGTGTCTTAGCTCATCTTATTGGTACAAACAACGATGGAAACGGATTACAAAGACCAAGTAAATTGGAAAAATATTCGGATAGTTATCCGGATATTCTTAAAACTACGAAACGTCGCAAGAAGATTATTGAGCGGGCATGAGGTCGACCTTGGCGTGGACCGACAAAGTTCCTGATCGGAATGGCGTCAAAGTGGTCGTCCAAGACTTGGCGTATAATCCAGATGGGACTCAAATCGTTGCCGCGATCGGGAATCGCGTCATGATCTACGATGCTGGATCTGGCACGTTGCTTCATTCCTTAAAAGGTGCGAGTCCTTCCATCATGTCTTTTCTTATGGCGACGCGCGCTCTTTAGGACACAAAGACACTGTTTATACGGTCGATTATGCCCACGACGGCAAGAGGTTTGCGTCAGGAGGAGCAGACAACGTCGTGATTATATGGACGGACAAAGCAGAAGGCATTCTCAAGTATACGCACAACGAGAGCATTCAAAAAGTGGTGTACAATCCACAATCACAGTGCCTAGCAAGCTGCACAGCCTCAGACTTTGGTCTTTGGTCTCCAGAACAGAAATCTGTCGCAAAACACAAGGTAGAACACGTTGGAAATACTATTTGAAGAGGCTTGTGGTCTAGGTTGTGTCCAAGATCCTCAGTGCGAGCTGGAGTTTAGATGGAGAATACTTGGCACTTGGCATGTTTAATGGCCAGATCCTTATTCGAGACAAGCAAGGTGGTGAGAAAGTAACGATCGAGCGGTCGGCGCCCATTTGGACATTGAGCTGGAGTCCCAGTCGAGACGAGCAAATGGACATGCTTGCCGTCGGGTGTTGGGATCGCACGTTGAGCTTTTACCAGTTCAACGGAGTGCAATATGGCAAAGACAGAAAGCTTCAATTTGATCCATGCTGTGTGAGATACTTTAGGTACCGCTAGTTGCGTGCCTGATTGACTTTGAATGCTCTCGTAGCAAGGGCAAGTACCTCTTGGTCAGTGGATCCCATCGGAAGGCAAGTTTATACACCAAAGATGGCATTTTTCTCTCCGAGTATGTCCTTCAATGCTCTGCGGTCATTTCATCGCTATGTTTCGTAGCTTGTGCGACGTCTCCAGTTGGATTTGGGTCGTTCGTGGTCGTCCTAAGACCAACACGATTACAATCGGCAGCGACGACGGCACGATTTCAACGTACCATGTTTCATTCGGCACAGTCCACGGCATCTTTCAAGAGCGGTACTCGTACCGAGAAAACATGACTGATGTGATTGTCCAGCACCTCATGACCGAGCAGGTCTTCTACTTTGATTCTTTCACTTCATGGCTCATCGACTATTCTTTTAGAAAGTGCGCATCAAGACGCGTGATTTCGTGAAGAAAATTGCCGTCTACCGCGATCGTTTGGCTGTGCAATTGAGCGATCGCATTATTATCTACGAGCTCTCGAATGAAAACTCGTATGATATGCATTACCGAGTCCGCGAACGCATCCAAAAAGATTTGCCATGCTCGCTCTTGGTCGTCACGTCGCTCCATTTCATCTTGTGTCAACAGCGCAAACTCCAACAATACAACTTCTCGGGCAAGAAAGAACGTGAATGGGTTTGTCCTCCTCCTTTGCCCAGAGATGACTGTGATGTAGGTGTTGGAGTCGCCCATTCGATATATTACAGTCACTGGTGGTGCCAAGGGCAAAGAAGGACTCTTGGTTGGACTCAAGGATGGCTCGGTGCTCCAAATTTTCATCGACAACCCGTTTCCAATCCCGCTCATCAAGCAATCCAACCCAATCGTTTGTTTGGACATCTCTGCCAAGTACTCCATGACTCGTTTGAGCGTCAACTCAGCTGATTAAATGTCTTAGTCGGGAAAAATTAGCAGTCGTTGATGACACCAACACGTGCTTGGTGTACAATCTTGTAAGCCGTCTCTCTCCTTGGGCTTGTTTGTTTGCTGACGATTTTGTGTGTTGGTTTAGATGACAAAGGAGCTATTGTACGAAGAAAAAGGAGCCAACAGCGTTGCATGGAACACTGAGTTTGATGATATGCTCTGTTTTGCGGGCCAGAACCAGCTCAAGATCAAGACGGGCAACTTCCCAGTTCATGCACAACGCATGCAAGGCTTTGTCGTCGGTTTTACAGGCTCCAAAGTCTTTTGTCTCCACGCTTTAGCAGTCCAAGTACGTCTTTTACCTAGACTTGCTTGTTCATACTTTGGTCCAGGCCATGGATGTGCCGCAGTCGGCACCACTTCATCGCTACGTTGAGCAAAAGGAATTTGAGCTAGCCTACCGTGTTGCTTGCCTTGGTGTGACAGAGAGCGACTGGAGACTGCTGGCGTGGGAAGCGCTCAAGAACATGAGCTTTGATATTGCAAGGAAGGGATTCATTCGCGTGCGCGATATCCGCTACATTGAGCTCGTGAACAACATGGAAGCCATGCGAAAGAACCAAACAACCGAGATGGACAAAAAGCAAAAAGCGCTGCTCCAAGCTGATATCCTCGCGTACCAAGGGAAATTCCACATGGCGGCGAAGTTATTGACAGACTGCGATGAAGCTGCCAAGGCAATTCAATTGTTTACTGATTTGCGTATGTGGGACGAAGCGAAGAAGTACGCCGCAGCGTCGAAATCGATCGATGTCCAGCAGCTCGTCCAAGACCAAGCCAAATGGGCCGAAGATGTCCACGACTGGCGCGCTGCGACTGAGATGTACCTGGCTTCAGGCAACATCCTCCGAGTATTGTCTTTCCACAACGACTCTGAGTTGATGACATGACTCTAGGCGGTGCAAATCATGGGCGCACGTGGCTGGTTTAATGATTTGATGGACGTCGTGCAAAAGCAAGACTGTGACGCCAAAGTGCTCTCAACATGTGCGGACTTCTTGCTCCAAGCTGGAAAATTCAAGCAATGCCGCGATGTCTACTTAAAAGTACGTGGAGATCTTCTTGGATGGCCAAGGGCTGATTGTGGTTTAGATTGGTGACTTTGATGCTCTGATGAAGATGCACATTGCATGCCAAGATTGGGAAGAAGCTGTTCGTCTTGCCCAAAAGGTACGCCTGAAGGCCACTCACAGTGTTAACACACTTGCTTCTTAGCACCGTGACAAGATCAAGCAAGTTGCCGACGTCTATGTTCCCTATGCAGAATGGTTGGCAACACAAGACCGCTATGAAGACGCTCTCGCTGCTTACACGGAAGCCAAACGACCGGACCAATGCATTAGGTTGCTCGAGCAGCTCATTGCATCCGCTGTGTTTGAGACGAGATTCAAAGATGCGTCGTACTACCACTGGCGACTCTGCGATGAACTCTTGGCATGTGTTCAAGCAGCATCTCCTGAAGGTACCGATCGTCGCCGTCTCTCCATCATTTAGACTTGTTCGTAGCCGTGACTGAAGAAGAGCGATTGAAAATTGAGAAAGCCTTACAGCATGAATCGTTGGCCGACATTTACTACGCCTACAGTTTAATCTTTGCCTACACGGACGAGCCATTCACGACATTACTGCCTGAAACGCTCTTCCATGCGTCACGCTTCCTCCTAAATGTTTTGGCAAAGCAGTCTCCTCCCCCTGGAATCTCCATTGCACGTGTTGCTTTCACGCTTGCCCAACATGCTCAACAGCTTGAAGCGTTCAAACTTGCGCGACAAATGTACGAACGACTGCATCAAATGCGTGTCCGACCCGAGTGGCAAACCATCGTCGACTTGACGAGCATGACTCTCCAGACCAAGCCATACTCGGACCGCGACGATCTCCTCCCAATTGATTACCGCAGCTCGGCGACAAATCCTCTCTTGAATCCCAATGGCACGGGTGATGTGTGTGTTCACTCTGGCCATCCGTTCGTTCGTTCTTTCGCGTCGTTTGACACGCTGCCGCTTGTGGAATTTCAACCGACGCCTGATTTGACCGACGAAGAAGCGCTCGCGTTGATTGAAATCCTCCCGTCAACGTCATCTTCGATGGACAACAACAACGGCGATGGATGGAAAACGACTGACACGGGGGCGACCCAGTCTATGAAGCTTGACGATGACGATCCAGCATCGGGAGGGTCGTCTGACTCGTCCAAGGCAAGTGGGTCTCAGCTCTTTGAACGCGCGCTGAATCGCCAGACGATTCCACGGGGAAGTCCATACAAAGTGCTCCATATCGACGGCAAGATCCTCGCAGCGCTGAAACCAAACGAAGTGTTTGTTGTCAAGTACCCGACGAAGGCGCTTCGGTGGAAGTTTTACAAAAACATGATTCCCGACATCAAGATCCACTTGAGTCCGCTCTGCCGCAAGTTTTTCCACGAAGACGACTTTGAATTCGAGTACCTCCGTGATGGCGTGTGTGTCTACTGCCGCGTGCCGGAGCTAGACAAGTAAATATCTCATAGATTGGTTCTTTTCTCTGTCTTGTCCATGTCAAACCGTTACTCGTATCAACTTGGATTCATCGAGCCGTTAACTCGCGCTGTTACACTGCCACGTAATGATCGTACGTCAGAGCATCCAAGACCCAAAACAACCGGATAAATATCCGGTTAATTATCCGTATAACACTTTTCCTCGATTGATCCACCGCTGGTCATCCCCTCCAAGCCCAAGATCATCCGACTTGTTCACAATCATAACGTTAGAGGTTTGAATTGACTAGCAGGAGGACATTTGCATCGGCAGCATTGGTTTCATGACGATGGAATAGTAACAAGGGTGCTGTGGTGGAACTTTGGTATCCGGATGATTGTTCCGAAAAACGTCAAAATTTAAAAAAATTCAGAGAGCTCCATGGATGTCCGTCCAAAAAAATACGGTAGAAATGTATGAGATATTTTTTGTGTGGGAGTGTGTTTTTTTTTTCGCGTCGTGCCGCGCTGCATCCAAAAAACATCTTGGACATCCGCGGCCGAGATTCAACTGCCCAGATATTACGCCAGATAAGAGGTTTCCCTAATCAAGTACGGTTGCAAGCATTGCGTCTCTAACGAAATGGATTGCACGCACGTGGACACTTTTTTGTTGTTTCCACGCCAATGTAGACGTCAACTCACGCACGAGCGCGACATTTTAGCTCGAAAAGCGTCGCATCCATGTCGATCGGATGCCCTTTGATTAAGGGAATGACCATCGCTAAAAAGACCAACACTAGTTTATATGAAATCTTGTATAAATCAGAATTCCGGATAATTTGAATTATCCGGATGAGCTTCTCGAACTCTTGGAAGGTCACATTTTGCAATTTGCACAGCAACGACTACGATGAACCGCACGGGAATGCAATTGGCCGCGATTGACCGCCGCTTGAATCGATTGGAACGCGACGCGCCTCAAGATGATGAAGCGCTGCTCGCGATTGTAGCAGACTGCCGCCGGAAACTGCGCGATTTCCAAAACCAATACCAACTCCTCTTGACATCGGAACTCAAGATCCAATCCCCCCCAACGACAGACTTTCAAACGAGACTGGCGGAATGGCTCAACGACGACAGCATTCTTCGCAGCAACGACGAGGAAGATCCGGAATTCAGCACGTTGGATGGATTTCTGCTCGTCGAAGATGTCGACATGCTCACGCAGTTTGTCCATGACGTGGCGCAGTCCAAGACGAGACGGTCGTCAACTTCGTTTATCAAGACGCCGTCCGCGACAAACGTTTGCTTGGACCAGCCGACGCTCGTCAACTAGATCGCTTTTCTTTATCTTCCTCTATCTATTTTGTAATCTATTGCCTTCTTCTTCTGTGTCCTCTCGTTGCTGATTTCGTGCGTTGATGGATACAAATCTCAGTCTTTTCTGTATACTGGTCGGAAGGGGATCGATGAATCTGAGTCATCCCACACACCTTCATCCTCCTCTTGTTCTTTTCCACGTGCGGTCTCCACTTTCGAATCTCGAGAGAGCTCCACTGCATAGACCACGCTTCGATCCTCCGCTCCATCCTTCTATTCCTCGCTGGATTGAAGCTTATTCCTTGGTGTGCAAGGAATTGTAGGCCATGAGGATGCTTCAAGATCTTGCAGAGGCGTTCGACTGCAGTGCCATGTGGCTACCATCGTACTGTACGACGCATAGCTTCTCCAAACAAATTCCTGCCACGCCAATCAGACCCGTCAGGCGTTTCTTCTTGATGTGGTTGTGAAGCAAGCGCGTCGTTTCTGTACGGTATCGCCGTTCCAAGTCTGCCATCAAGCGTTTCACGTGTCATGGCTTTGCCGACGAGATCCTCTCGCCGCTAGTGTTGTCATAGAAATGGCTCGATTGCTTTCAACGAAAAATCCATGGACAAAGAAAACGCTGAAAAATTGCAGCTTGTCTATGGCCGAGAAGAGTGCGACTGATTTCGGAGAAGAAGTTGTCGCCGACGGCGATCGTCGTCATCATGTCAAAGTTTCACGTCGACTTGCATAATCATGCAAGTCGATCCGGCAGATGGCACCACGACCAATCTTGAAATCCTAGTCAAAATATCAAGCTTTATTGAGCGATATTCTAAAAATATGACTATTTTGAGCGTTACTTACAAGAATTAAAAATATTGAAATATTTTGAGCGGATTTCGGTGATTACATTGAGATATTATGAGCGATGAGAAGGATCTGCAGATGGTTCTGCGGATTGTGGCAAAGGTTGAAGTGGGGTGGAAGCCATGGAAGCGACGGTCATGCCGACGCGTGGACTTGACATGTCAGCGACGCGTGTCCATGATTGCGTGACGCCGTCAAAGCGAAGGACAGAACTTAGATGTGGCTCCATGGCGGACGAACCGCCAATGCAAAAGACAAACTGGTTTTGCCACACGATGGCGCTATGACCACACAAACTGATGGGCAGCTTCGCACTGGATTGCCATTGATCCAACGCGAGATTGTACATTTCGCCGGTGCAAACACGCTCGTCTTTGCGAATTTCGCCGCCGAATATGTACAAGTAGTCGTCGCCAAGTGATACAAGGGCAGCGCCATTGCGAGGAACGCTCATGGGAGACACGAATTGCCATGAATTCGCCACTGGATCGTAGACTTCCACTGAGCTCAGATGGTCACGACCGTCAAAACCACCGACGGCGAAGATACGATTGCCAGCGACGGCAACATTCAGACCACTTCGAGGGGTTTGCATGGGAGCTGCATGCTCCCAGTGTCCGGTACCAAGGTTGTATCGTTCGACGCAGTTGAAATGACGGACACCATTGTAGCCACCAAGAGCATAAATGTAGTTGCCAAGTACAGCCACGCCAAGGTAGCTGCGTTCGTGCATCATGGAAGGAAGCTCCAGCCATTCATCCGTGTCGGGACTGTACACTTCCATGGACTTCAAGAAGACAGCGCGATTTCGTCGACGGTGATGATGGCCTCCGAGGACAAACAAGCAGTTCTTGAATGTGGCACTTCCAGCATAAGCGCGGCGCGTAAGCATGGGGCGAAAAGGAAGCCAAGTACCGGAAACCATGTCGAAATACTCGGATGACTTCAAGATTGCCTTGCCGTCTGTGCCACCAAGCGCAAAGATGATGGGGAAAATGCGACGGCGAGGACTTGTCGGTGGTGATTGAAAGTAGTTTGTGAGGTGATCGGGCGGCACATTGAGCCATCTTGAGAGATACCACGCTTGTCGGGGCCAGCATGGCTTAGACAGTGTAAAACCATTTTGACGGATGCATGCTAATAGACGTGGAAGATGCGCGACTCGACTGCTGGACTCATGGGCAACCCAAGAGACTACAGCAGCAAGAACTTGGTTTTCATCATCGATGCAAAGATTGTCACTTTGGAGGATTGTGCAGACATGTGAAACTGGGATCTGGCGAAATGACTCTGAAAGAGCAACGATAGGAAAAAATGTCGTGACAAATGTCAGAGCGATATTTCGGAGCATTGTGCAGGGGGGACGAAGCTGAAACTTATCTGCGCAGGCAAAAATGTCAATGCAATTGTGAACTTGGAGCTCCATAATCATTTTGACGCAACATGCATTGACCAGCTCCTAATGGAGATTTGAACAGTCTCAGGTGGGCAGATATTTACCTCAATTTGGAGATGATCACTTGCGTCCAAGAGTGGCCACACATTTGTGTCACTGATCGAGATTTCGCGGCCAGAATACATGTACTCGACGATAGAGGCCATGGTGTCAGGATCAACCACGTCCACATTCACTTCTTCCATGTTGCTTTCTTTCATGCCGTTGGTGAACATCGCCAAGAAATAGGGGCTGTGGAGGGCAAGGACAAGTCGATGAGCGTGGATTTGCTCAGTTCCGACACATAGTGTCACGTCGGTGAGCAATTTGTTTTCAAGTGCTTCATGCAATCCTGCTTGCTGTCGTCGTACAAACGCTTCCATGCTGTGTAATAGAGAGAAGATTTCAAACTGAGCGAAGAGACGACAGTTTCGTACATATCATGCAGACTTCCTCGCTTTCTACGAAGTATAACTGGCATGTGTGTTGCGGTATTTTTGGAGCAAGTTTTCTCCTGCGAGAATCGGCGGATACTAGGATATACGTGAAATGGGAAGATCGAGGAAGTGTCAATGAACCTTGGCGGGTCGATCTGGCGTCACGCACGATGGAAAACACGTGACGAGGCAATTGAAGTTGGGCTCAAAGAAAAATGGAATTGAATAACGTTCTCGCCCAGTTGTGTTAACAACACGATGTTCTGTTGACTTGAACAAGCCATTCGTCCAACGCTCTACCACAACAGAAATGAAAGATTTGTGGGGTGTTCACGTACCAGCGAGATCACCGACATTGACAATAAAAGCATTTTCTACGTGAGGAACATCAATCCATTCCCCATCGAGGCGAATTTGAAGGCCAGGCTCAGAATCCGTCGAGAGCAATGTAAGCAATCCTGTCGACAAATCAGCATATCAGGTCATCTAATGTCCTGAAGCCTACCATAATCGCAATGGGCACCGGCACCAATGATTCCCTTGTCCAGATCCGATGGTTCAGCATTGTAATGGAGCATTCGAAGGACAGCCATAGGTCTGGTAAAGATAAGTCAAACGAAATGTAGTACAACTTACCGATCAAACATTCCAGGCGTCTCGAACATCCCGGGGACTCCAGCCGCAGCTGCAAACAAATGGGCAACATGCAAACCCAAACTGCTCATGGCGTCGAAGTATGCCGTGGTAACTGAACGAAAATCAGGGAGCGTGTTTGGGTCTGGGAAGACGTTGTCCGTGTCATGGAGTGGAAGATGCTTTTCGTCGGGAAGTGTTGGACGACACACATGATACGCTTCTTTTGTATCTCCCTTGGATTGATTCACAGGATCCAATGTTTCCTCATACATTGGCGCCCATCCTCGCATGTTTTTATCAGCCGCTGCTTTTTGTTTTTCCGCAAGAGGGAGATGAAAAAAGGCCTTCATCTGAGCATACATTGCTTGCTGCAACTCCACAGGAATGCGGTGTCCTTCCAGGTAGAAGAAACCAACTTCAGTACATGCCTACAGGGAATCCTCATCCTACGTAATATGTGCGTCTCATGTACCTTCCGGAGTTGCTGACTCGCCGACGGACTAAAGCAATTGACGCGTGGAATGCGCATTACGATGAAAATCCGAAAATGCGCGAAAAGACGCACGGAAAAGCCATTTCATTGGAGAACTTATAGCCAATAAAATTAATTCAATTTTCGATTAAATTGTAATATTTTAATAATACTCAGGACCACGATGATTGCCAGGTCCATACTACAGTAAGTCGCTTGCATACGCACAAAACTCTCATTTCTTCCTTTGGACTGCTCCCGTCAGTGCAACTCCCTTCCTTCTTTACGCAATAAGTCCATCGATCTGCCGAATTATTGACTTCATTTTTGGGACGTTATTTGAGTGAGCAAAAATATTCTTCCATTGAATACACTGTACAATTAATAGTATTTTTTTGGATCGTATTGGATACAATAAAATTAATGTTAATTTGGTTGTCAAGCAGGGAATCCGAGGGAGCGTGGCATGGAATTTCCAACTCGATTAAAAGCTCAGCTTCTCCTTGTCGAGCTTGGGCTGAGCGAAAGAGCATAAGAGAGTTGAATGGTATAAACGTTGTCGTCAATTGTGGGATGAATTTGCTAACAGGAGTTCATTTTTTCTATCATATCAAATCGCTAATGGTCTTTCAGAGAAGCAGCAATGGCTGCGGCGAGGTCGTCGGCACTTGTTCGCCTTCCAAGAACTTGCGGCTTGATTTCTTCAACCGCATTGAGCATCTCAATGGCAGATTTTGCTAATTCTTCATCGTGCTGCACGTCCTGGGACAGACAGCGACTTCGGTAGCTTTCGACCAGCTCACGTTCTTTGCTAAAATCGTACTGGAACACTTCCCGGTTGAGGAGATGGTGCGTTAAGTTTGCTGTAGACGTTGCTGCTGGTAAATCATCCGTCTTGCCAACGTTCAGGACAACGCGGGAATGCTGGAGCAAACTCGAGCAGCTTGTCATGGCTTGTTGGGTCTTTAGAAAATTTGAAAGTGAGGAAATTTATGGCTTTTCATTTTATTATCTGGATATGTGTATGTAATAATTTAAACAATATTTAAAACGTTGGTTTTATACCCAAGATATATTGAGAATCTCTGGAATGTTTGTTTTATTTGAATATTTGTAGAAGTTCTCGAATATTATAACGTCGGGTTCGCATTTTTCATTGCCTCGTGAGCATGTACAGCCAGTACGAGCAACATGAGCCGATGCTGGGAAAGCAGGCGCCGTCGCGACACCATGGAGCACCAGTCCAGTCCATGCGATTGGAACCACCAGCGCCAAAGTGCAACGATGCGTTCTTTGGGTTTCTATTTATCGGTCATTTGATTGCGATCGCGTTCTTTGCTGTATGCACAATGTCGTTGAAGTCGCGCGCTCACATTGTTGTTTCTCTTTAGTTTACGAAAGGGCTCGAATACTTGCGCCAATTTGAAGACGAGCACAAGACTCCGGAGGCGCACAAGAGTCTGACGGTTGTCTTGGGTGTCAGCGGTGGACTCATTGGCTTTTCGGCCATTTTTTCGGCGTTGTGGATCCAAATCCTCATGGCTTGCGCAGAAAACATGATTCGTTTTGCGCTTTGGATGAATGTCGGCATGATGTTTGGCTTTGCGATCATGTCGATCTTTGTCAATCCATTCATGGGTCTTTTCTTCCTTGTTGGAGCTGCCATCAACATCTGGTAATGACTGAGTGTCCTGCAGTGGCTCAGCGTCTATGTCTAGCTACATCTACGCTGTCCAGAATCGCATTGCATTTGCCAGTGCGCATCTCAAGCTTGCATGTGTTGCATTGAGCAAGCACAAGTCGGTATTCCTCCTTGCGTTGGTTTTTATCCTTGTCCAAGTACGTACAACGACAACTTAGTGTCGTGATTGTAGAGCCTTTTTAGGTGGTGTGGCTTGGCGTCTGGTCGCTCAGCACTGTTGGCGTCTATCAAATGTTTCGTTCGGCTGACCCTTCATGCAAGAAGGAAGAAGCTCGCGGCGAATTGTGCGGTGGCGCTGGCTTTAACGTGACTCTCTTCTTCTTGCTTGTGTCGATCTTCTGGGGTCAACAAGTCATTCAAAACGTCATGACGTGCACTGTTGCTGGCACCGTCGCGACCTGGTGGTACAACACGCGTACAAACAATGCTGTCTCTGGCTCGCTCTACCGTTCGCTTACGACGTCGTTTGGCTCGATTTGCTTTGGTTCGCTCATTGTTGCCATCTTGAGCGCCTTGCGCACGGTAGACTCTGTTCATTTTGCCTTCTAACAACTATGGTTGTAGACGGCGCAAATGATCAAGAACAAAGCCGCCGAAGAAGACAATGCTGCGCTTGCATGCGTCGCCTGCATGGCCGAATGCATTCTCAAGTGCGTGGAAGACTTGGTGGAGTATTTCAACATGTGGGCATACACGTACGTCGGCATATACGGCTTTGATTTCCGCACCGCTGGGAAAGCCGTGATGGATCTTTTCAATGGCCGCGGCTGGACTGCGATCATCAACGATGATTTGTCGTCCACTGCCCTTGCTATTGGTGCCTTTGGCGTCGGTGTCCTCACATGCTGCATTGGTTTGGTTGTTGCTCGCTTTGCTCCGGTCGATTGGGCTGCTGAATTTGGCCATGATGAGTCGACACGCTACGGTAATCCTTGCTGTTGATTGATTGTACTGGTAGCTGACTCGTCCTCTACTTGTAGTGATCTTTGGCGTGCTCGGTTTCATTGCTGGTTTCAGCATGGCGATGATCTTGGCCAACCTGGTCACAACGGCGCTTCATACGATTTTCGTGTGCTTTGCCGAGGTACCTTGGCCTACTGAGGAATGGAATTTGGCTCATTGAGTGAATAGGACCCCATCGCGTTCCAACAATCGCACCCTGACCACTACAACGAACTCATCCTCACGTGGCGTCACTTTCAGCCAGATGCGCTCGTTTCAGCCTACGGCTCTGCAGTCTAAGCATTTCGAAAACAGCCTCGAGCTTTGCATACCTTCTTGCATGTGCTTAATGCATTTTCCATTTTGTATTTGAGCTCCAAAACATTGTTGCCCGTCATATCCTTTCGAGGAGCATGAGTCCTTGCTACGCAGTCCATCTCAGTCATGAAACCTTGTCCTCGTAGCGACGAGTGTATTGGAAAGCTTCCTTGCTAAGCGAGCATGGACAAGGAATTTGAGCGAAATCGCAACATGAGTCTTGACGTTTGACGCTCCATGGATGCGCTAAAACAATGGAATTCGCATGGAATATGGGCCGACCATGGCAATGAAAGTTGTTGATGGAGCCCATTCGCGCGAATCGACGAGTTTGGCCATGAGAGAGCGAAGGGGACCTTTGTGTTGATGCAGAACGAGGTAAATCTTCAAAGATGAAAGACATGGCCGTTTGTTGCAAGAACTGGCCAAGGCTACAGCCGACGGAGGAACTCTTAATGGCCGGGTCACCGTTGTGGGTGGCTGCGATGGCTTTGTCAACAAGGAACGCGAAGTCGCGTCGTCGTCGAGTTCTGTCTTGCCTTCAAGTCCTTCAAAAGTTTGACGATGGGGCTGGCGAAAGCGTTCGCCTTGAGTCTCCGTCGCCGACAAAGCGAGGATTGCAGCGAGCAAGACAAGAGCAAATGCGCATTTGAGAACAACTTGTTGGGAAGCGTGCAAGTGGTAGAATGACGGAATCGACTTCATGAAGAGCAGTTTGACAAGCAACGACTACAAGAGGAAAGTCTTAATGACACATGCAAGTGGACGGACTGCTGCCTCTGCGGCTCATCAACGCCGCACGTTTGTAATGCTCCGTCCACCCGCAGTGACGAACCAAACTCCATCCCCGCTGCTTTCGATCAACGCGGACAAAGAGGAAGCGGAGATGGAGAATATCATATTCAATTGGATTTATCCTCGACATGATGTTTCCAATGACTTCTTGACGGCTGCGCCTTAGTTGCGGGGTGGCTTCATGTTGTGCACTGCATACCACAAGGGGCCATGGCCATTTTTGTCAGGAGTGACTCCAGGTAGGCCGCCATACTTGCTGCCAGGCCCTTTGCGTCCACGGGGACGGAATCTCGGTGGAACTCGAGCGGCGACGACAAAGAATGCAAGGATGACGACGAGCAAGAAGAGTGCAAGGCGCATGGTGTCTTGCGCTGCAGGAAGCAAATCTCGATCTGTTTCTTTGTTGACTTGTCCTTCACGTCCGCTGCAAGGATCAGAGTACAACCGACCAAAGAAGCGTCGAAACTCTTCTCGACACACGGCAGAATCAGCGAAAGCGACTTCAATTCAAAGAGAACGCATTGCCTGCGGTCGCATCTAGAGAGCTAAAAAGGCTCTTCGTGTGCTCGTGGAGCTCATCCGTCTTCTTCGTGGACTTCTAGCTCAAAGAAGAGTCCAGCATCCATCCGTTGGCTGATGAAAGTTGCTTTAAAATAGTGGTGGACGCAAATGCGGGTGGACGTTGTGCTTCCAACCATGGGAGTGTGTTGCATCAAGCATACTTGTCGCTCTTTCGCGCTGCTGATTGTACATCGTGGACGGATAGACTCGTCACTGTATGATTTGCAACTGCACTCTTCAATGGAATTCTCGAGATTGGGGCGGGTTCTTGTTGCAGTGGCAGCCTTGATCCTTTTATTGTCGACTCCTGACGTTCAAGGCCAGCGAGTTCGCAGGGGTCTACCTGCCCAAGGACGTACATGGAATGTAGAGCATTACCGCCGTGGTGTCTCGCGATTCAATTCGACCAAACGCACCACGAAGTCTCCCACAACTCGACGTCCTCATCCCTATGGATTCCCCAATGTGCACTTCGGATATGGCCACCGCATCTTGGAAACAGTTGACCGTCAAGACTAGCCGTCCATCATCCACAATGAGCAAAATACTATGGACATGTAGATGCAGCGAGTCTGTTCCTCATACGACGACCATATTGATGAACAACTCTTGACCAGCGTTGATAGTCTCGGTCACAACGACCCACAGTACTCGTTGCCGTCGTGGAGTGTACTCCAGTTCGCAATTCTCTCGTTGCTGTGGATTGGATCGCTTGATGAATGTTCCCAATCCACAACCCATGCGTGGTGCCTTCAAGTCGACTTGCCCATCGAGCCAAGTGACTCTGTCGCCGGGAATGAGTTTCATCGCAGCGAAAAGTCCAAATCCCGTACCAGGAAAGGTCGACTCTTGTATCTTCACGAGGGGCTTCTTGCACTGAAACGATCCTCGCGCTGTAGCTTTCATGTAGTTGAACGGTTGGGAGCGTGCATGCTGCTTGGCATGTTGATGCATTTCGCGCACTTTCTTGAGGTATCCATACGGCATCAATCTCAACTTCTGGGATACCTTTGGGCTTGTGGGAACTAGGTCTTTTCGATGGTGCGAGTCGATATGCGAACGCAGCGACGGTAGCGCAGGAAAGCACTCCTCACAGTAAGGATACGGCCACACGCCGCCGACTATCATGGTCTTGTCCGTTTCCATTGCAAGATTGAAGAAAAATGCGCCATGAGCACTTCAACCAGCGTGAAATTTGAAATTTGACCAATAGAAATGCATTAAATATTAATTTTTCACCAATCAAATTGCTTTATTTGGACAACAGAGTTTCCATTTCCCAATGCAGAATGCCACCTCAAGGCCAAAGACTTCAACCAGTGAAATCTTCATGGAGAACGCCCTCCGTGCGGAGTTTCTGAGGACTGTACACTCTCAAGGTAACTGGTCTTTGGTTGATATCGCCTCTGGTTTGAGGTTGATCCTTCATTATCGTGTTGTGAGAAGAGCTCGACTTCGTGGACCGAAGCGTTCATCTTCTCCCGCGAGCTTGATGGTTCTTTTGTCACTAGACTGGCCCCGTGGTGTCGTCAAGAGTAGACAAATCCAAGCTATTCCTTGATTTTCGACGCTGGTTCGCTGGAGTGTGCTTTTCCCGTCGTTATGAAGCGTTGTGGCCATTTTCCACGTCAAGTTGAAGACACCTAGGCAAAACTATGAAGATGCACTGGAGAAGTAGAGCGAGCTGCCTCGATAAGGGCAGCGAGAGAAACACTCTCGTTGACATGTTCTGGCCAGGGTATTCATCGGCAAGCTTACTTCTCTCTTAGGAAAGCTTTGCTCACTGTCAATGCCACGGTGATGCATGTTTGACCACGGAAATGAAACTCAACGTGTTAGAGCTGTTATGGCTAGTTGGTCTTTTCATCTCTCAACCTGCGTTTGAGGCAACAGTTTGTCGGGGACCAGCGATATGGCTGCCAGTATGGTCGATAAATTTAGCGCATGGCAGGTCTCGCCTCTTGGATGTCTGCCGAGTCGACTTGAGCGTGATGTTGGTGCGAGTGGTGCTTGGCTTCAATGCAAGCAACAAGAGCCGCGAGGATAGCAAGAGAGAAGCGCATTGTTTCAGTTGGAAGCAATTTCGAAAATGTCTTTCAAGCCGTTCAAGCTGCACGACACAATCAACAACAGACACAATCAACCATGCACATCCCAAAGTTCGCGCGACCTCACAACCGGCAACTGCAACAAGCAAAGAGGCTAGCCAGCCTCAAGACAAGATGATTTCAATGACTAAGGCATGTCGAAGGAACGTTCTCGCTCTCAACGTCATGCGAATCTCCGTGGTTGGTCGACCAACCTTGAGTTTCTCTACTCTAGATCAGTGTGAATACGCCGGAATACACACTGAAAGCTCATTATCTCACTCAACTCAGGCAGCCTCTCACTCTACGCCGTTGAGCGGCGCTAGTTTCTTACCGCGGCGGGGCATCGACGATTGCCGAGTCAAGACCATTCACTTGAAAAAGCTGGAACTCGAGGGCGTGCGTCGCATGTTACATGCTTGGGATGCTCTGTCTTGATCTTGCTTTGGACGGCGCTCATGGTGTCTCCAGGACTAACTTCCGAAAGATGGAGAACCCGCATGATCGACATACGATGGACATTTCAACCTTGTGAAATATCATATATTCAATATTACAATATTTCACAAGGTTGAAATGTCCATCGTGGAATTTTAAGTTCGACATGCTCGTTTATATTCGACAGACTTGTGTTGACGACGATGGATCTTGTCGTGGCGGCCTTGCTCGTTTGGACGACAGTCGTAGCTGCTCAAGTCGATCCACCTCAGCATGAAGCCGTTGCTGCACTTAAAGGTCTCATCGCACGCCGTCTTGGGCCGACGTATGCCTCCCAGGTACTGAAGAAGACAGACTATGAACCATGACACTTCTGCATCGTCTAGTTTTCGCTTGGGACGCTCCCAGCTTCCTCGACCGGCTTGGACGTAGCCCAAGTACATGCTAACGATGGAAAGCTCGTCCTGGAAGGGTCTAGCGCCACAGCCATGGCGTATGGACTCCATACGTACGAGCCATCGCGGTGAAATGTTGGAACTGACGACTCTCACCTCGTAGATATCTGAAACAAGTCGTGAAAACACAAGCTGACTGGGAAGACCATGCGCTTCATCTCCCCCGTGTTCTCCCACTGCCTTCAAAGCCAATTCGTCTCGAGAAACAGTCCAAGTATATGTACTACCAGAACGTTTGCACGGCGAGTTATTCCGCGTGGACTTGGTCGTGGTCCAAGTGGGAGAAGCATCTTGACTGGATGGCCCTCAATGGTACTGCGTCCAACGCGTTTGGATAGCTCTAACAGCTCTCCTTTTAGGCATCAACATGCCTCTGGCCTTCACAGGCCAGGAAAAAGTCTGGCAGGCGACATTTGCTCGCTTTAACATTACGTCCCTCGATAATTTCTTCGCCGGCGCGGCGTTTCTCGCGTGGGGCCGCATGGGGAATATCCAAGGCAGTTGGGTCCGCGGTCCATTGCCTCAATCGTTCATTGACGATCAAGCGCAACTCCAGCATCAGATCCTCGATCGCATGAAGGAGTTTGGCATGATGCCAGCGCTTCCAGCCTTTGCCGGCCACATTCCCGCCGAGTTTGTCGAGCTCTATCCCGCGGCCAAAGTCATCCAGAGCGACGCCTGGGCTGGTTTCCAGCCGCCATTTACCCAAGTCTACCTCATGGACCCAACCGATCCAATGTTTCTCAAGATCGGCGCGGCATTTCTCGACGAATACCAAGCCGAGTATGGATTCACGGCCCATTTGTACCAAACGGACACGTACAATGAAATGGACCCGCGCGATGCCTCGGCGTCGTATCTAAAGCAGGCTTCCTCTGCCGTCTTGAAGAGCATGCAGGTCGATCTAGCCGCTGAAAATGAAGCTAAGAATGCTGCTGTAGATGGTCGATCCAAAGGCCGTGTGGCTCATGCAAGACTGGCTATTCTCCTTCTCCCGCTTTTGGACGGATGCGACGATGGAAGCGTATTTGTCGCCACTGCCGATCGATAGCTTGATCGTATTGGATTTATACGCTGAAGTACTACCCCAGTGGAAGAAATCGCACAATTTTTTCAACCACGCTTGGATTTACTGCGTCTTGCACAACTTTGGCGGCAGTCTTGGCATGCGCGGCGATCTCCCGACGCTCGCAGAGGCGCCGACAGTCGCTCGACGTGAAAGCCATGGCCGCATGGTCGGCGTGGGGCTCACGATGGAAGGCATTTTTCAAAATTACATCGTCTACGACTTGACGCTCATGATGGCGTGGTCGTCCCGCGCTCTTGTCGTTGAAAACTACGTCGAGGAGTACGTCGCCGCGAGGTATGCCGGTGGAAATGCTGCAGTCCAAGCTGCATGGAAGGCGCTCGCGTCGTCGGTGTACAATATTCGCAATGCATTTGGCGGCGTGACCAAGGACATAGTGTGTCTCCGACCGCGGTGGAATTTAATCCACGATGGATTCATGCCGACAAGACCATTCCACGACCCAAAAGACGTCCTGCGCGCTTGGAAAGAGCTCTTGAAAGCGCCGCTGCCGCACGTTGAAGCGTACTTGCATGACTTGGTCGACGTCACAAGACAAGCGATGAGCGACGGCATTCTCGCTCAGTACAAAATAATCCAAACGCAGCACGACCGACGGTCTGCGACTTTGCCAGAGGTAACTAGCTGCTTGTAGCCTTGGAATTCACAGTCTTGTTATAGATGGAGACGCTGCTCAAGGGTTTACTGGAGCGCATGGCCGATTTGGATTTGATTCTAAGCACGAGCGTGGATTTTATGTTGGGAACGTGGCTCCACGACGCGCGAGCTCTCGCCCGCGCAGATCGAGCGGACGACGCGGATTACTTTGAGTACGAGGCGAGGAATCAAGTGACAAGATGGGGAGACAGCAATTTCAACACGCTGACAGACTACGCTGGGAAAGAATGGAGTGGACTCGTGTCGTCGTACTATATTCCACGGTGGAAGATTTGGACCGACGAAGTTTTCAAAGCCTACAAGGAAGAGCGCAGTGTGGACAGTCGCGCCGTCGTGGATGCCATTGAAGCGTTCGAGCTCCAGTGGCAATTGGAAACGACGCGCTTCCCAACGACGCCGCAAGGGGATTCTATTCCAGTCTCTCGACAGCTCTATGTGAAATACGTCGAACCGATCGCTGACGGATTGCCGCCGCCTCCGCCGGAGTCCAAGGCGTTGAATCTCCAGCAAGCGACGATGAAAGACACCACGAGGAGAGAGATCGACGTGACGGAATGGGTTCAATTCTGCTTGGCAGACTGCCTCTGGTGAAAGTCGCCAGCGATCTTGCTATGACAATTTTGACAAGGATGGTCGACATCAGAGCGTCAGTGAGCATGGATTTCAGCATGCCATGCGTGGGTTCGTTGCTTGTCGTCGTCCTAGTTGTTCCTGTGCAATGAATATTGATTTTTGGCTCCGTGGCATTCTTGAGGAGACATTTGAAAATGGTGAAACTTTGCCAGCTTTTCATACCGTCCATCACATCCAGAAAGATTGTATCATGCATTATTTGATCAATCCATTCGATGCGAGCTTTCACGCCTCCCCACTCATCATGACGGTCCCTGTGATAGCCAGAGAGAGGACAGCAGCAAGTCCTCTCGTCTCCAAGCCCCACGCAACTCTCCCAGCACAGTCATTTCCTTGTACGATGACGATAAACTCGTCCAACTTGACGAGAAACGTCCGAGAGGTCGTGTTATCATCGCGAGCTCAAAGCCAGTGCTTGTAAAACTTGATGTAGGCCACGACGGCGGTGATGATGGAGCAGAGGACGGCCCACCAGATGTAATAGCCATTTTGCGCGTGGAGTTCCGGCATGTTGTCAAAGTTCATGCCGTAGATGCCCGTCATGAACGTCCCGGGCAGTAAACAGGCCGCGACAACCGACATAATATAAAGAGCATCGGCTTGGCTCTTGGCTCGAATTTCCTTGTCTTCTTCAATGAGCGCCGCCAGAGTCTGGTAGTGGCTCTGTAGATCCGCTGTCATTTGCTTGAGATGGTCTTTCACATCCCGCAAGTAGTTCTTGACTTCGCCCTAGACAACGACCATCGACTTCGAAATTTTCATCAAAGAGACTTCTTACGTGGTTGAATTCGTCCTGGTCAAAGAGATGATCTTGGACGAGATCCAGGAGCGGCCGGACAATCTTTTCAAGCGCTCGGAGCTGTTTCTTGGCGAGCGCAAAGCGCATTGTGTCGAATTTAATCCCTTCGAGACGCAAAAGCTGCCCTTGGAGCTCAAACTTGGCTTCAAAGACTTCGACCAGCGGCAGGATTTCATCCACGACTGCATTCAAGAGCGAGACGACAAGGAACGGCGCGTCGTGGCAGCGGACTTTCGAGTAGGATTTCTCCATGTTGTGGTCAAAAAGAGCATCCCATAGCATAAATGCCGACGTGTCATTGTCCACGTCGGCTTGGACACTTAAGACGTTGTTGGTCGTCAAGTTGACAAAGACACAGAGCTGTTCTGGGACTTGCGTTATGATTTTGAGCTCGTTGAGCTTGGCAGTGAGCGAGTCTTTGCTTTCAACTGATGCAGGCTCGACAATTCCGTCTTTCATGAGTGCCTGTCTTTTGTTGAACACATCTTGACGATACGCTGCGATGCAGTCCTCGATCATGCCGCGTTTCTCGAGATTCAAAGCTCGAATCACAGGCACAACCTAGAAACAACATGGCCATCAACAACTGGCCCTGGAGATGCTACAAGTATACCAAGAACGCGTGATCTTCGTAGTGCTCGTACTTGCATCGGATCTTGTCGTTCTGGTTTAGACAATCTTCCACGGCGAGAGGATGGAGCTGGTATTTGATGGCGAGACGGCGCATGTTGAGGTCGTCCAGCTTGTGAAAGCCAGCCAAGTGGACCCACCGGACCTTGGCCCATGTCGGTTTGGTGGAAAACATGAACGACTGCAGCTTGGTCACCGGCGCCACGGCGTGCATATTCGTCGGGGAATAGTCGACAACGCGGAGAATGTGTTTGTCGACTTGGTCATGCTCTGGTCGAAACAAGTGAGCGAGTTTGATCATCTGGACCACTTTGACGAACTCGTCCAAGCTGATGACGCCGTCGCCGTTCGTGTCGACTTTGCGGACGAATTCACGAAAGCTCATGGACGATGGGACGGAAATTCCCAAGGCGAGCAGTCCATTTTGGAACTCATCGTACGTCACCGTGTCTCTGCCTAGAGATCAACTATGCTCTCAGGACTCTCTACTTGCTTTATGGCGACGTACCGTGCGGAGTAAAGTGCTTGAACATGCGGCGGAGACGTCCCGTCGTGACGTCGTAGAATGGATCGAGGAGGACACCGAGCTCTTCCTTCGTTTCCCGGTCTGGATCGCCGAATTCAGAGCTGCGGTAGGAAAGACGGCTAGCTTTGGATCCTACACGACTTGGGAGCGAATGTCGAAGGTTTTGCTTGGTCACGTTGGCGTAATCCCATTCCATGGCTTGAGCATCCTGGTACGTGAACTGCGGCAGGATGGTCGACTCGACCCACTTCTCATCATGAACTGGGACGACCGTCGTTGGGACTGGCGCGATGTTGATATGGATCGTATCACCCGCTTCTTCATGGTCTTCCACGGGAGTCTCCAACGCTGTATATTGCGTCATGGCGTTGATCTGCCGTCAAGTTGAAAAGGTCCAAGTGTGGGTGGCAAAAATGGATTGCCATGTTTGTAACACATACCTTGGAGGTGATAGGGGTTCAATAGTGACATTGAAAAATCCAACGCGTTGGCAGCTTGTATTCCTTCTTGGCTGGAGCTTGTTGCGTTGGCCAGGTTTCTCCATGCAATGAAGAATAAGCCAAGCAAGCTCGCAACCTGCCTTGCATTGGGGATGATGTCACGGACGAGACCGATGGCGTCGCGGGAGATTTACAAATCTCCACCAGTCATTCTCTATATTTAGGCTCACTCGGCTCGTCACAAGTTCATCCTTCTTGCAATCCATCCATCAACAGGTCTTCTTGGGTTAACTAGCAGCGTAGGCTAGACATCCGCGCGTCTCCGTCGCCTTTCGCTGCTTTTGCCGACAACCTAACGACAACATTGGGTATTATAGCCAATCAAAACTCGTTAGTTAATATTTCATCCAATCAAATAACTCCAAGTCAGAGTTATAGCCAATCAGATATAAAGATAATTCTAAACACTGTCAAATTTGTTGTTGATTTTTGATACAAATTTCAAGTCAAACATCAACTTCAGCATGATCTCCTGTGGAATTGGCACCACCATCGACGCTGTCATGACCACGGGGAAGTTGAGACTGCATCTCCAGACGTAGACGAGTCAATCAAGCAAAGGATTTGCTCCACAATGAAGCCACAGAGGCAATCCTGCACGGATGACTGGAACGTGCTTGTTCAAAGTTTGACTATTCTTGATAAACTTCAGAGCCTGCCACGTTAAAAATCAAGTCTCGAGTAACAAATATGAATTTGGGGATGGATGTTGAGACTGCGTGAGAGAGGATGGCTCTGTCGTTGTCTAAGATGAGTGTCGACAGCATTAGATAGCAGGAGAGGTTTCTAGTTTGGCGGCTTTGGCTTTTGTCCACTTGATGTTCTTCTCGCGACCTTTCAGGCTGCCCCTTCTCCAAGTCGGACTGATGGCAGGTTGACTACTCGAATAAGGAGATGGAGATGCACACTCGACAATTGACTTGGATTGAGTATGGTGGCCCAATTTCGTTGGGGTTTCGCCTTCCCAAATCTTTGTCAAAAGCGCATCGACCACGATGGCGACGGATCAAGACAAGTCGTTCTACACCGCGCTCGCAAGTCCGTCGGCCAATGCGCAACCCCGAGACTTTGAATCAGCGGTTCAGATTGAGATCCCACCAATTCCAATTGTGCCGCCAGCTGACGAGAAATGGATCGAAGTGCCAGTCTTGCCGCAGTTCACGTACCAGGATGCCCAAGCCATGGAATGGGATTACGCCAACGTCACCAAGCAAACTTTGCGGCAGTCATTTCGGAACCACGCTGGGTCCAAGACGAGCCAGCTCTCGTTCCGCCCGAGCTCTGAATTCGGCGATCCAGACCGGGAAACGAAGGAAGAGCTCGGTGTCCTCCTCGATCCATTCTACGACGTCACGACGGGACGTCTCCGCCGCATGTTCAAGCACTTTACTCCGCACGGTACGTCGCCATAAAGCAAGTAGAGAGTCCTGAGAGCATAGTTGATCTCTAGGCAGAGACACGGTGACGTACGATGAGTTCCAAAATGGACTGCTCGCCTTGGGAATTTCCGTCCCATCGTCCATGAGCTTTCGTGAATTCGTCCGCAAAGTCGACACGAACGGCGACGGCGTCATCAGCTTGGACGAGTTCGTCAAAGTGGTCCAGATGATCAAACTCGCTCACTTGTTTCGACCAGAGCATGACCAAGTCGACAAACACATTCTCCGCGTTGTCGACTATTCCCCGACGAATATGCACGCCGTGGCGCCGGTGACCAAGCTGCAGTCGTTCATGTTTTCCACCAAACCGACATGGGCCAAGGTCCGGTGGGTCCACTTGGCTGGCTTTCACAAGCTGGACGACCTCAACATGCGCCGTCTCGCCATCAAATACCAGCTCCATCCTCTCGCCGTGGAAGATTGTCTAAACCAGAACGACAAGATCCGATGCAAGTACGAGCACTACGAAGATCACGCGTTCTTGGTATACTTGTAGCATCTCCAGGGCCAGTTGTTGATGGCCATGTTGTTTCTAGGTTGTGCCTGTGATTCGAGCTTTGAATCTCGAGAAACGCGGCATGATCGAGGACTGCATCGCAGCGTATCGTCAAGATGTGTTCAACAAAAGACAGGCACTCATGAAAGACGGAATTGTCGAGCCTGCATCAGTTGAAAGCAAAGACTCGCTCACTGCCAAGCTCAACGAGCTCAAAATCATAACGCAAGTACCAGACCAGCTCTGTGTCTTTGTCAACTTGAAAACCAACAATGTTTTGAGTGTCCAAGCTGACGTGGATGATGACCAGTCGGCATTTACGCTTTGGGACACGCTTTTCGACCACAACATGGAAAAATCATACTCGAAAGTCCGCAGCCATGATGCTTCGTTCTTGGTGGTGTCCATTTTAAATGCAGTCGTGGATGAAATCCTGCCGCTGGTCGAAGTCTTTGAAGCCAAGTTTGAGCTACATGGTCAACTTTTGCGTCTCGAAGGGATTAAATTCGACACAATGCGCTTTGCACTGGCCAAGAAACAACTGAGGGCGATCGACAAGATTGTTCGACCGCTCTTGGATTTAGTTCAAGATCATCTTCTCGATCAAGAAGAATTCAATCAAGTAAGGATAGCTCCCCTTCGAGAATGCGCTGAGTTGTATACCATGTAGGGTGAAGCCAAGAATTACTTGAGGGACGTCATAGACCATCTCAAGCAAATGACGACAGATCTGCAGAGCCACTATCAAACTTTGGCAGCGCTTGTGGAAGAAGACAAGCAAATTCGAGCACAGAGCCAGGCAGATGCCTTGTACATCATGTCTGTCGTGGCTGCTTGCTTTTTGCCGGGGACATTCATGACGGGTATCTACGGCATGAACTTTGAAAATCTTCCAGAGCTGCACTACGAAAATGGCTATTACGTCTGGTGGGCTGTCCTGTGTTCGATCATTCTGCTGCTCTTGGGATATCTCAAGTTTTACAAGCACTGGATATAGGCGGACAGAGATAAGTTTGAGCAAGTGTCGAATGTGCAAATACTCGATGAAAATTGTAAAATTCCAATGTGTTGGCCATTTTCGAGTCGAGTTCGAACGAGTTTTCAACCCGCACCCACGAGTTTGCCGTCACGATCAATTTCCAACAACGTTCAAGCAATTCCAGCCACAATCCGTTTCTCAACCTTGACAATGTCTTTTGAGACACAAAACGCACATCTTAGTCACCCATGAGTCTCTCTGCGACAGAGGATCCGCGTGATACGTGCTGACCACTAGCATGTCGTCTCATCGATCACGAAAAAGCTGCGGGCCAACCAATATGACTGCATCACATACTTGGAGCAGTTGCGTTGCGTGTAAGCGCCCGCGGATCGTCGCAAGAGCCAGTCTGTCTCAAGGGCTGTAATCGACCTGCCTCTCTCATTTGTACGCTTTCAATCAGGAGAGCTAGCGTCTAAACCATTCCATGATAATTTCTGCAATCTTGGCCTTGGCACAGGGAGACAAGCTTGACCATCAATCAAAGAGCTTGGAGACCTTCACGGATGGGAGGTGATAAATATAAATTTTGCGGTCATGACCAAGAAAATAAATATCAGAGATATAGTTTCCAAATTGACTGTTTTTGAATAAATATTCGAGATATATTTAACTCTGGTCATCATACTAATTTTAAGCTAATACAAACACTCGTTGTCATCACTCCTGCCAAGGTCAAGGCTATCATGCTCCATGATGAGAGCCATCTCGACTGCTAGAGCGGTCATTACAAAGTTTACATGTCTTGTGATGCCTGATTTAAGCTTGAAAACAAGATTTTTGGTGTCCTATTGTGAAAGAAAAATGAAAAAAACAGAATATTTTATCATGGTCATAAAACGACCAAAAATGAACTATGACCGCAGTCATGACCGAGAAAACTCCATATAGTTCCGAAAAATATATCTGCAAAATATCCCACCCCTCTTTTTAAATGTCTACACCTTATACTTGGAATTTGTATACCCGAATTGTTGACAACAGAGATGCATTAGTACTACTAGTGAGCGAGTCGTTCTGAGCTTTAGCCAACAACTTTCCTGCGAATACACGAGCGTCTCCTCGGCGAAATAGAGTAAGTCGACATAGATCCATAGAAAATAGTCATTCAAGGTGGAAAACAAGACTCTTGCGCCAAGCCGCCGTCTCAATCAACCGAAATGTCCACTTGGACACAGAAAAGGAGTCGTGGCCAATCAATTTCCAGTGATCTTTGTGCCTCTGAAAATTAAAAAGAGGTTTGGCCAATCAAAATCCAATTGTTGGCTGCCAATACATTTCAATATTGGCCAATAGAATTTTGTGCGAACACACAGCGCACATTGAATTACAACTCTTTTTACCATTATTATCCAATGAATTTATTCATTGCAAAGCCAATCAGTACAGAGAAACTCATTAATCTACCAATCAAATATTGTGCGAACACCCACCTCGCATGACCTGATTGTTTCTCTATTTTCGTTCGTAAATCACACCCACCGCGCCCTTGAATTACAACTCTTGTATGACAGAGACAAAGCTTGGTTATCAACCAATTAAAGTACGATATGCTGGCATAAAGTTATGTATGTATCAACCAATCATAGTGCGTGCGATTTGACGACACAACAGTCGCCACACAATTCATTTCAGAAGTCAATTCCCCTCAAGCACAAGACATGCTATCGAAATTGCTCCTCGAAGACGACGACGGTCAATATACTTGTCCCGACTGCGGTGCTCGTTACAAAGTGGCCAACTCCATGCGAATGCATTGCTCACGCAAACACAAGATGCGGGTACGTTTCACACCAGTTGTACCCGACAAAGTCAAGAAGGCCAACGAGAGAAGTCGCCGCGCTCGAGCTCAAGACAAACGAAAGGCAGTTAGACTGCTAATTAGTTTATTCAAGGCCACTCCTCCTCGCTGACTGTTCTCTCTGCGTGATGCAAGAAAGCGAGGCAGCTATGGAGCCGCGAGGCCAATTGTTGTGACTGGCCCATCGAAGATTGAACGTGCTGGCGCTGTCGTGTTTGCTTGTGTTGATCTGCTTGCTGGCGACGTTGTCACAACGTATGATGGAGAAGTTGTGTTTCAAGTTCCTCAAGAGCCGTCTTACGCAATTAGATACGACTTTGGAGCGACGCCAGCGTGGATTGATGGCCTCCGAGAGTTTCAAAATGGTAAAGGAGTCGGCTCTTTTGTCAATCGTGCAGATCGAGACGGTTTCATCCGCATTGGTGGATCGATCGCTCCGCAGCCCCAGCACCAACTCCTGTACAAGCACTTGACCCACAGACTACTGCTCAGAGACGCGCGGAGGTAGCTCGAAGTGGACGCAATTTTTCATCTCACAGACGAGGTCGAGGACCTCGTGGAACACGTCGTATGCCCTCATCCTTCGAACACAGTGAAGCGAACAAATACCAAGACAGACGTTGCCATCTATTTCTTCCCAAATTCGCACAACTCAAAACACATTTCGATTACTACGCATGCGTTTTCATCCATACAATTAGATTTATACTCAATAAGTAATGCATTTGCAATGTATGATATGTTTTACATGTTTGCATGTTCACCTCATTAAAGTCTGTAGCCTCTTCTGTACGTAGTAAGAATCTCACCATCAGCCTTAATGATTTTTGTTATTTCAACGACGATCTGAGTTGTCCTTCTTGTACTTGGCAGCGCACTTGGTACAATTATAGAATCCATGTTCGTCAAGAAGGATCAGTGGAATGACCTTTACTTGATTTTCAGTGGCGTCCATTTGCTGGGTCACAAGCAAAATGGTTTGTGACTTAAAGGACTGTTGGATACGGGAAGTTGTAATTCAAGGGCGCGTGGGTGTTCGCACAGTATTTGATTGGTAGATTAGTGGGTGTCAGAGTGTCAGCAACTTCGAGGCAGCAAATTAGAAGTTGTATGTGATTGGATAAAAATTGCCGAAACTCATCCTGCCACTTCCCATCCAAACTGCCAAGGATTGTTGGCAGTTTGCAGCAATAAATTTTCACGAGGCTGATATGTTGCCTACCCGCGCATAAAGTTTAAAAGAACTCGATTCTGATTGGCCATCTTAGCCAGAAAAGTCATCGTTTCGGCGATGCGTGATGGGAGAGCTTGAGTGCAGAAGCTTGACTCCTTGAGATTGGTAGGTGTTCCCTTCAGTTCATTCATCTAAGATGCCCAGCGATGACAAGCAATGACCAACACAGCCAGCCATTCACTTCGCCCAAGGGTATGGCAAGGTCCAAGCGTGTGCTCTGGACGACCGACGCAATTGCTGGTGGAAAATCAAGTATGGACATTCTAATCGAGTGGTTGACTACTGAGGGCAACTACACAAGATGGAAAGGTGGTGACAAGCACTCTGGTACCACCAAAACTACACTTGCTAACCAAATTAACATGATGATAAAAAAGAGCGGCATTCACAACCGCAAGGCCAAAGACATTATTAAAAAAATTCGAGTATAGAGTCCTCCTACATGGAAGCTAAAGAGTGGAAAGAGAACACAGGGCAAGGAATTGAAGATGAATCAACAATCCAGAATGAGCTGCAGCGCATATGCCCATACTTCTTTCAATTGGATGACATCATGCGTGATCGTGCATCGACAAGTGCTATTTACACGAATGAAACAGTCGACGATGAAGATGATGACAACGATGACAAAAGGGAGAAGCGCGGGCGCAAGCAATCCAGCATGGACAATCAAGATGATGATCGCAGCAAAAAGAGGTCGCATGCACAAGCAAAGTTTGACGAATGGTCGGATTTAAATAAGCGAGCGTTTGAATTCAAGCTTCAAGAGGTATGTGACTTCTGGACTACTGATTTGTCTAATGCTTATAGTTGGAGCGTAAAAATGCCATAGAGTCGAAGAGACTAGATGTTGAGACGAAGCGAGAAGAGCGGCTTGCCGAAGAGACTCGTTTGAATGTGCGTCTGTTGTCAATTCAAGCTAATTCGGCTGAATTGGAATTTGAAGCAAAGCGCAAAGATATGGAAATTGGAAGACGCATCAAAATCATTTCAAGACGTAAACAATTGAAAGCCGATGGATGGAGTGATGGAGATATCGACTTTGCCTGCCCACTACATTTAGAATAGATCTTCCAATAAATCTATCGATTTCATCACTTAATGAATACAATTACTCTGTGATAATCTACAAATACGATCAGTACTGCGAGTCGTCTAGCACTTGAGCTGCAACGTGTTCTCGTTTAGAAAGGCCAGTGACAGGCTCGTCGGCATCGTCATCAAATGATTCAGTAGTCCTCGGGAAGCAAACTTTATAAGCTCGTACGTCCGCGTTGCAAAAGCAATTGTTCTGTAGTTCAATCCATGAAGCAGGAATAACATCGTTCTCTTGCAAAAGAAAATTGTGTAATACAGCACAAGCCACAATGGCCTCGACAATGTTCTTCATGGTGGCTTTACCGTTCATCACTTTACGAATTCGCTTGAGATATTGAAAACGCCCCTTCAGCATCCCTATACAATGTTCTGCTTTGATTCGGCCTTTGGCCAGTCTACTATTGAACGCTTCTTTCCATTGCTGCATTCTTTGGTTTGGTAGGTTTTTGAACGCAGGAACTATAGTGAGGCATGGCTTGTAAGCTGAATCTCCCAACAGGTATTGTTTGTCAGAGAAGTAGTCACGAGGTCTCTTACTAACATTGCTGTTACGCCACACTCTGTTGTCATGGGTTGAACCTGGCCAGCCAACAAATATATCACGAACAGTGTCATGATCATCACAAATCACTTGGCCTGCAACAGCGTAGCAACCTTTTCTGGAATAATAGTCTTCACCATGAAGTGTCAGCTTTGTTTCAAATGGAAATAATGTCCCGTCTATAAAGCCAATGCAATGTTTAAAGCCACACATCTCGTAAATGCGATTCTCCACAGCAAGAGACTCAATATAATTTGGCCAACGTACGAGCTTGCCACGTAGATTATAGACCGCTGCAATTCCCCGGGAGACGTATTCGGCCACTGTGCCACTGCCAATATCAAAGAAAGATGCCATGTGCTGATTGGAAACAGCATTGCCATTCGTGCCAAGGTAGTAAAGCAGTACAAGCAAGTTATCTTCAATAGATCCCTTTTGCATTTTACCTTGCACGCTTTTGAATTCAGCTGCATCACGGAGTTGGTCGGCGAGACGATGAAATGATGAACGTTCTACACGAAAGAGTTTACGGAAGCGATTATCTCGGATGTCGTATAGAAGATGGTGGAATCGCGATTTGGGATAGACAATATTTGTCCTGGGGTTGATGTATCGGGTTGACTCGATAGCTTGGATCCAACCAAGAAGCTGTGTGTCAACATCGTCTTCATCAGAGTTACTCACGTCAAAGAGCATTCGACGTATTCTCCATCTTTTTCTATCGTCAAACATCAACATAGCATAACGCAGGAGCAACTGCCGGTCGCTTGTCTTCACCATTGCACTATAGTCGCAGCCTTGACTTGTTGCTGTTATGAAACACTGGGGGTTTCAGAGTTAAATATGAATACAACAATTTCATTGGATATAATAATGAACAATGGAGTCTTTGCTGCCCCGAAGTTGCTGGCACTCTGACACCCACTATTAATGAGTTTCTCTGTACTGATTGGCTTTGCAATGAATAAATTCATTGGATAATAATGGTAAAAAGAGTTGTAATTCAATGTGCGCTGTGTGTTCGCACAAAATTCTATTGGCCAATATTGAAATGTATTGGCAGCCAACAATTGGATTTTGATTGGCCAAACCTCTTTTTAATTTTCAGAGGCACAAAGATCACTGGAAATTGATTGGCCACGACTCCTTTTCTGTGTCCAAGTGGACATTTCGGTTGATTGAGACGGCGGCTTGGCGCAAGAGTCTTGTTTTCCACCTTGAATGACTATTTTCTATGGATCTATGTCGACTTACTCTATTTCGCCGAGGAGACGCTCGTGTATTCGCAGGAAAGTTGTTGGCTAAAGCTCAGAACGACTCGCTCACTAGTAGTACTAATGCATCTCTGTTGTCAACAATTCGGGTATACAAATTCCAAGTATAAGGTGTAGACATTTAAAAAGAGGGGTGGGATATTTAGTGTCTCCCTTCACGGATGTACCATCCATTAGAAGCACTTGAGAATGACAGCCAGTGTGGCATGATATAGTAGTAACTTGGGGAGTCATCCACTCTGATTTGCTCAACGAAAACATTTCCGCCATGCCATTGGTCCACAGTGAACGGCAAGTTGAAGCGTCCAAGATCAGCATTTCTCAATTTGCCACGACCTGTGGACATGATTGTCATCGCTGTTGCCTGCCTTGTCTTGAACGCTGCGATCGGCGTAGCTATCTTCCAAGCGACTTCTGAACCTACCAAGGCCAAAGAAGACATGCCCAACTCGGTCGACCAATGGATCATTCCATTCTGAGCAACTTGGAGTGTCAACGCCATGGCGTGACTGACTACCTTCTCTATTTCTCTCTCATCTTTCAACCATCATCCTCTTGCAAAATTGTCGTCCAAGGAGCTGGAGTCGACGAGGGACGAGCTTTGATATTCATTGATTTTCCGTTCAATAGCAAGCTTATTTCTTTTTGCTTTCTTTCACATGTTTGACAGTCGAACGAGCCTAATTTGCAGCCTTGAACACTTGATCGCTAGATCCATTCCTTGAAAAATTTGAAGTAGGTAAACAGCCCGACGAGAATTGTGAGAAAAACGCCCCACCAAATAAAATAGCCGTATTCTGCGTGCAATTCCGGCATGTTGTCGAAGTTCATCCCGTACAAACCCGTCATGAATGTGCCTGGCAGGAATAAAGCTGCACTTATGGACATGATGTACAGGACATCGTCACGATGCTTTGCGCGGATTTCCTTGTCTGCTTCGACGAGCTCAGCTAAACTCTGAAGATGGTCCTTGATATCGCTCGCCATTTGCTTCAAGTGGTCACGTACGTCGCGAAGATAATTCTTGACTTCGCCCTACTCGGATTCGTTCTCAAATGTCATTTTCCCATTGCCGTACTTGCTTAAATTCATCCTGATCAATGAGTTGGCCTTCAACTAAGTCGAAAAGCGGACGCACGATCTTTTCAATGGCAATGAGGTTCTTCTTAGCCCGTGTGAACCGCTTCGTGTTGAATTTTGTTCGCTCAATTCGAAGCAACTTGCCCATCATCTTGAGTTTGGTTTCAAATACCATCACGAGTGGCATAATCTCGTCGACAACTTCATTGAGAATAGATATCACGAGGAACCAAGCATCGTGGTTGCGAATCTTCGAGTAGGATTTCGTCATATGCAGCTTGAAAACAGAGTGCCACAATGCAAAGCTCGCCACGTCGTCGGATGAATCTTCTTGAACACTCACAACTGTCTCCCCTTTTACGACAAAGACACAGAGCTGCTGAGGTCTTCGCATGAGAAGACGCATGTTGTCCAGTTTTGCCGTCAATTCGACTCTCTTGACTGCTTTCGTCGCGCGTTTCAGCTTTTCGTATGACATTTCACTCATTGAGCGGCCTCCCAACGACCTATCTTTCGCATACATGTCGTATCGATGACGACTTATGTACCCTTCCAGGTCTGTCTTCTTCTGCTTATCGAGGGGACGAACAATTGGTAAGCAGAGAAAGGTATGATCTTCGTAGTGCTCATATTTGCAGCGAACGACATCATCCTTGTTCAAACAGTCTTCAAGAGCTAGTGGATGGAGCTGGTACTTGATGGCCAACCGGCGCAAATTGATATCGTCCGAGCGATTGAAACCACACACATGAACCCACCGCACTTTCGCCCATTCTGGCGTGGCTGAAAACATGAACGATTCAAGGTTTTTCACTGGAGTCACGGCATGAATATTGGTCGGGGAGTAGTCCACAACACGAAAGACTGCCCCAGAAGCCAAGGAGGCCGGTTCATGTTCACTTCGAAAAAGATGCGCTTGCTTGACCATTTGAATGACTCGAATAAACTCCTCCAAACTGATGTAGCCGTCCTGATCGGTGTCAATTTTGCGCACGAAGTCTTCAAAAGGGACATCAGGAGGCGTTGAAATCCCAAGAGTCATTAGACCATTGTGAAATGCCTCGTACGTGACCTTTTCAGCACCTACAATGAATTTCAGGCATTCAATACCAGAACTTGCGGTAACCATCGGGAGCAAAGTGACGAAACATACGCTTGAGGCGAGTGGTCGTGACATCGTAGAATGGATCGAGAAACACGGTCAAATCGTCGTCCATGTCTTGATCTAAATCACCAAACTCTGAGATCAGCGAGTTCTTTCGGATCTCTTGGACTACATTCACGTAGTCCCATTCCATGTTTCGAGCATCAGTGACTGTGAACGTAGGCACTTTGCCGCAATCTGTCCACTTTTCATCGACGTTTTTCTCCACGACGATGTCCACGAGATTGATGTCTTCTGGTCTCGAAGAGTAGAGCATTCTTTGCTTGTCACTCAGTAACTCGTCAGTCTCTCTCTGATGAAGGTGAGGCAATGTCATCTCTGATCAACAAGGCAAAATGCCCTCGATGTCTTCATGGCTATCAAACCAGGCAACACTGGGAGGAGTTCTACCTTGAAGAGGGATTACATGAAATACTCACGCTGCTCCATTTTCAAAGTTTTGTTGTCGAACAACTCATGCTGTCTTTGCCCTTGCCACGACTTCATCATTTTGAAAGATCCACAGTGTTGCTGAAATTGAAAGCCACGGTCAGCAGTATTCAAGTAAGAGCACGGCGATAGATATGTTGGCATTCGAAATCTGTCACACAACGCACTTCAATCGTGACAACGATCTAGTCAGCTCTCAAGCATTCCCATCCAATGGGCAGATTGGCGCTTCGACAAATCAGTATCAACATCAACAATCGTGCTCGTCATTTGGGGATCGTGTCTTCCTAAAATTTGTCTTTGAAGCGATCCAAGGGGAAAACTGAAAGGACACAACGAGGCAGTATTTCTATCTATGGCAACGACGTACTTAGCATATCCTGTATGGATGCGTTGTCAAAAATTCCGCGGTCACGACCACGACGCATACCCAAACAGGAACCACGTTTATGTTCTTTGACGTGGCATCGTCTACCTAAATCCATTTCTTCACCACTCGGAGGTACGTGAAGAGCGACGAGATGATTGTGAGAAATACGATCCACCAGACAAAGTAGCCGTACTGGGTATGAAGCTCCGGCATGTTGTCGAAATTCATACCATAGAGGCCGGTGAGGAAAGTACCAGGCAAAAACAATGTCGCGCTCACGGTCATGATGTAGAGCACATCATCTTTGTGCTGCATGCGAATTTGCTTGTCTTCTTCCACGAGCATAGTAAGGTCACGATGGGATTCTTTCAAAGACGTCGCCATTTGCTTCAAATGGTCGCGAATATCTCGAAGATAATTCCTCGATTCTCCCTAATTTCATGCTTCATGATGCTGACGCTCAGTTCACTCATACCTTATCGAATTCGTCCATGAGCTGTCCATCGACAAGGTCTACGAGGGGCCGTACAATCTTTTCAAGCGCAATCATATTCTTCTTGGCCCGCGCAAGCCGTTTGCTGTTGAATTTGATACCCTCAGCTCGAAGGACTTTGCCCAACATAGTAAGCTGGACTTCAAAGACTGACACGAGTGGCATCATTTCGTCCACGACTGCATTCAGAATCGAAATAACTAAGAAACTGGACTCGTGATTGCGGATCTTGGAGTACGATTTCGCCATTTGATTTTTGAAAACTAGCTGCCAAAGAGGAAAACCAGTTGCTTCGTTGTCGTCCGCTTCTTCTTGAATACTCAACACTGTCTCACCACGACAGATAAACACACACAATTGTTGAGGCTTTCGCATCAGCACGCGCAGTTTGTCCAGCTTCTCAGCGTGGTCCACACGACGTTTCGGCTTCGTAAGACGGCTCGGAGTACGGAGAGACCGATCTTTTGCAAACAAGTCGTACCGGTGGCGATCGACAAGGGATTCTATTTCGAGCTTCTTTTCCTTGTCAACAGGTCGAATTACCGGCAAGCATAGGAAAGTATGATCTTCGTAGTGCTCGTACTTGCATCGTATGATGTCATCCTTGTTCAAGCAATCTTCAAGAGCTAGAGGATGCAACTGGTATTTAATTGCAAGACGCCTCAGATTAATATCATCCGAGCGCCTGAAGCCTGCCAAGTGTACCCATCGGACTTTGGCCCAAGTTGGCTTGCTTGAAAACATGAACGATTGCAATTTTGTTACGGGGGCTATGGTGTGAATTGATGTTGGTGAATAATCGACGACTCGAAGGATTGTGTCAGATGTTTGTGAATCGGCAGCGACATGCTCATGCTTGAAAAGATGCGCTTGCTTAATCATTTGCACGACATGGATGAATTCTTCCAAATCGATAGTGCCATCATGATCTCCATCAATCTTGTGAACAAAGTCTTCAAACGAGATATCAGGTGGTGGCGAAATACCGAGGGCTGACAACCCTTCATGAAATGCGTCGTAAGAGACTTTCTCTTCACCTAAATAACGTAATGACGCGCTGGTTTAGTGTTGTCTCGTACCATGAGGAGCAAAAAGTCGAAACATGCGTTTGAGTCTGCCTGTGGTAACATCATAGAACGGATCCAAAAGTACACCAAGCTCTTCGAAGTCGACTTGATTGAAATCCGACTCAGTTCGGTTTTTCCCTTCCACACGTACATGCGCATAGTCCCATTCCATGCACTGAGCATCCGCGACTGTAAATGTCGGCATGGGGTTTGTTGTATTCGTCCATTTTTCATCGACATTTGGGATCGTCTCCACAACCACGTCAATACTGTGATACGTCGTAAGGGGCTGTGGAGTAGACGTGGATGGGGGAAATTGAACCTGCGTCTCGCTTTTTTCATCAAGTAATGGTGTTGCTGCATTAATTCGTCGACCTTTGCGGCTCTTCGACGGCGACTTGGGTCCCATCCTGCAAATTTGAAAATGCGATCTTTCATGGTTGACAAGGTAGGAGGGGTGACATTGTTGGATACGGCATACAAAAAGAAAGTTAAAATTATTTCTCCTGTCCGATTTTCGCGCATTTTTTCTTATTTGCCAGATTGGACACACTTGACGGTGTCAAGGAGAAAGGATGATCAGTCCTTGAATGGATCTGGGACGATATCATCAAGCTTTGGCATGGCAGTGTGCTGCAGGGAACTTTGTGTCTTGAACTCTGCGAAAGCAGCCTGGAGTTCTCCAACAACTTGAAGGATCTAGCCGTGTTTTCAATCGTTGACGTGGTAAGGACAGGAATGTACCATATCGCTCTTGATGTTGACACGTTCAAGAAATTCAGAGGTATCATATGAGGCGTCATGTAGCGCGAGGAACACGACAGCGGCTGCGACCAAAAACGGTGGTCGCACCATAATGACATTTGTACGATAGGCAAAAAGACACAAGTCCCTTTCCGGGTGATAAGAGTCACATGGAGAATATGTCGACATACCAAGCCGTCTTAAAGCTGTTTTCATTCATTGGAAATGTTTCTTCAAATTCTTCGTAGAGTTTGATCAGAGTGCTGAAAGGATGATGAATGATCATGTCGTATTGCATTGCTTCGATCACGTAGAATTCGCATTCGATAATGTCCTTCTCGGTAAAATCGTAGAGCCAATCCTTATCTTCAGGAAATTCTAGATCAAATTAAGCTTGATGCTCTGAAGTAAGCCGGGAACGCACTGGATGTGAGTTCATGAAGTTGGATAGCAATATCAGCCAAGCGAACTTGGCATTCTTCAATCTTCGATGAGATAAACAGCGCCGTGCCTGCCACGAGTCGGGGATCAAACTCGCAAAAGCTTTGACTGCATCCATGTTGTCAATAAACCACGACTCAGGGCGTACATACGTCAAGTAAAATCGTTTGTAGACCACGATGGCTGTGCAAATGATGACCTGTTATGAATAGAGAGGATGATTGGACGCAGTTCTTCAGTGCTTGCCTGATTGATGTGAAGCCGTGCCCCAAGCTCTTCAATGACTAAGGAAAGATCACGTGAGCTTGGTCTCATGAGTCGTAAAGGTACGAGAAATGATGGCCAGATGAATGCTCTCAACTTCTTGGAGCGTCAGCATCGTGTCCTTGGGATTAATTCGCTTGAAGTCTTCGACACGAAGGTTCTTCATCCAGTGGAGACTATGAGATTTGTTGGACACATCTACTTCCCGCACTTACTAATGCGTAGACTGCCAAAAGTTGAGCGCCATGTCCGCTGCGCCGCTTGTTTTGGGTTTGGAAAATCCGGAACTCAACCGGATAGAAGAGAAATTGCACCATGGCGGATGATGCGAATGAGGACAGCTCCTCCTCGATGGAGCAATTATCGATCAATGGACGACCTTCTGGACCCGAGAAAGGTAGCAAGACGCTCAATGGCTTTGTCTTTTATGGGGTACTAGTCACGATTCAGTTTACTGCGGTGGGAGGAGCGCCGATCATGAAGCGAAGCAAGTTCACTGTCAATGGCAATGATCCACTGAGCAACGTAAATCTTTTCTGTAATGAACCCACAAACCATCAACCATGTAGGTGTACATCTTCCTCCGAAAGCAGCTTCGGCTAAAAGACGAAGACTCTCTTGTACGATGCGATCCTCATGTATTTCTCACAGTATCGACATTTAGTTTGTTTATTGCAACAACGCGTTTGCGCCGACGCCCGACCAACGTATGAGCGAACTATTTGAGGTACTGCTCTCATTAGGCGCACTCAAGGCGCTCATCGCTGCTCCTAGTGCTTTCAAATCAACGGCCTCCTCGTCCTGAACTATAGTCGAACTCAAGCCTGGGGTTAATCATTTATCTTATTCACGCATGAGAGCTTCCAATTGTGCCCTTGCAGCTCGATGCTTTAGCTGGAGTTGGTGAAGCTCCGACTGAACTTCCAGCTCTTGGTCTCTAGGCTCTTCAGGTTGGTCTCGTTTGCTTGTTCGTGCATTTTCCTTGGTGGGACTCACTGCTTTGCGAGTGACAACCTTGGGCCTCGGCACTTTTTGCTTGGCAAATGCAAGCGCTTTCTCCCGGTTTGATGGTGCTTTCTCCTTCTCCACGACTGGCTCCTTTTGCTTCTTTGGCAAGGTCTGATTGATTTGCCTCAAATTCTTGGAGAACTCCTTGATGCGCTCTTGGTTGGCTCGCTTCTCAACAAGCTCGGCGGCGTTCAAGTCGGGTTTGAGCTTCCCAAGCTCATAGTACTTGTCCTGCTTCTCCTGTCTGTACTCCGTCAGCGTGCAAGGCTCGTAATGAACCGGGCGAGCCTTCTTACTGAATGCCAACTGGTCGCCTTCCGTCGCTGCTTTGAGCTCATTACGATTCACAGGAGGTGTGTCAATCGTCGAAGCCTTGACAGGTTTCGTCTTTTGTGGAGACACATGCGGCGGCTTGCGTGGTGTCTCGTGGACAACAACTGGCTCCCGTTTTGGCATCAATTCTTCTTGGCGGAAGTCGTGGTTGTTATCGCGATTGTTGTCATGGATGAGTGGGGCCGGTTGAGGCTTTTTGCGGAGTGGCCCGCTTCGAACTTCTTCCATGCCGTCTGCACGCCGCAGAGTGCCATGCATGGTCACAGTGGAGATCTTGTTCTCAAAGCGGGCGAGGAAGCTCATGGGAAATGGGAAATGCAGCGATGGCGGAAGACTATGGTGCTATTTATAGACAAGGAGTGTTCAGAAGTGAGAGAGGAGAATGGCATCGCAACTCGAGCAAGCGGCGACAAATTGCGGGAAACTTGAGCTCTTTCGAAGAGCTACAGTAATCCGCCATCGATAGATTACGCTCGCTGTGACATTGCTCAAGTGGCAGCAGAACCTGGACATGAACTCTTCAAACACGGTAATGCAAGTCGCCCTCTGTCGAGTGCTTCAAGAGAATGCCCATCGGAATCAACTTCCTGTCGAGGCGAGGTCATGGGAGTCGCCCTCTGTCGAGTGCTTCAAGAGAATGCCCATCGGAATCAACTTCCTGCCGAGGCGAGGTCATGGGAGTCCTATTCGACGCTCTATTTCAACACACATATGAAGCCGCGTAAATAAAAACCAGTCTTATCAACCAGTTACCAATTTTCGAGAAATTGAGGTGCAAAGTATGGTGATGGGAAATTGGTGAAATTTGAGAAAACTAAAAAAAACAGTTTTGGGAAAGCATCAACTAGTTTACAACATATATGTCATTAGTTATAGTATTAGTGTTTGAAACAGTTTTATACTACGTATTACACTCCAGCTTTTTATTAATAACTCAAAATCAAGACTGAATTGCTCAATTTGAATAACACAGCAACATTGGTGTCGCTGAGACGAGTTGAACGATACCAAAAACTTAAACCTCAAATTTTGTCGGAAAAGTCGGACCACCAGCTTTGATGCCTCATATCTCGGCGACCAGAGCACTGTTTGGGGAGATTCGAGCGGCAAAACATAGCTAGAATAGTGGAAAATAACACTATATATCTAACTCAAACGGCACCCAACTGGCAATAAGACTGATTTTAATTTACGCGGCTTCATATAAGGGCGAGCAAGTTGCTCCGAGTAGCGACATTTCTATAATAGATTCAATGCGCCAACGTGGGAGCATGCATTTGAGAGTGTGAAAATAGGAAGAGTGGAGTTTGGGGTTTATCGGGATGCAGGCGGACTGACTCCACGACAGTGAATGACGCACATGACTCACGAATTCACTGCTGAACATCCACAGTCAGATGTTGCACGATCTCCAAGCTGATCCGCCACATCTGTCGTGCAAGCAACATCTCAACATGGCGTCAAATCTTGCCACTGTCGACTCATCCCTCTTCATTTCCCACTCAAATCCCCTATCACATCCCATGTGCATTCACGCAGAGACGATTCAATACCCGCTTTGCATCGTTAAAAATAGTTTCAGTCCCAGTTGCTCTCTCCTTCACAATTAAACGCCAACAAATCCCACGCTCCCTGGTCGATCCACGCACCGAAAAATGTTCCTCACTGTGTCATTTCCAGTGTTTCATTGCCGCGGGACTACGTCTTGCGATGCTTCGCGCCGTTCTCCCCGCTTCGTCTGTCGAGTGAGTCATTCGGTCTACGCTAAATAGTGTAGTGATGAGTCATCCATCCAAAATGAGTCATTCAGCAGTGAATGTATTTTTAAACCACAAACTATACAAATTTTCAGTTATTTACTTATACATTAGATTAAAAATAGACTTATCCGGATCCGGATACAAAATTCTAATTACACACTGATAAAAGTTCAAGGTGTCGTAAATCCGTGGCTGGCCCTTCACTTTGCAACTCGCGTCTCTCCGCTCACTTCTCTCTCGACCATGCACGCGACCACGACGCTCTGGAGACGCTCCATTGTACCTAGACTTTCCCGCGGCTTTTCAGCGCAATGGGATAAGCCGTTCCCGTCGATCTTGGTACGTCGCACAAGGAAATTCCAAGAGGGGCTGGACGGTTTTTCCACGTAGATTACGAAAGACGCGATCACAGCGCAAGGATCGTTTGCTAAAGCACAAGCAGCATACCTCAAGCCGAATTTGGAGACGGTGCGCGAGTTGGACGCTATCTTGGAAAAGAAGAAACTCGGAATCGTCGCGCATTTTTACATGGACCCGGAATTGCAAGGCGTTCTGTCGTCGTTGAAGTGGCCACATACGCTCATCGCGGACTCCCTCGCCATGGGAGAAGCTGCCGCCGTGATGGCGAAGAACGGGGCCAAGGCGATTGCTTGTCTCGGCGTTGATTTTATGTCCGAGAGCGTTCGAGGTATGAATTTCCTGGTGATGTTCAGCCCATGACTGTGAACATATTAGCAAACTTGGACTCGAATGGCTTCCACGATATTCCCGTCTACCGTCTTTCGAAGAAGTACATTGGATGCAGCTTGGCGGAGTCTGCTGAGAAGCAAGCGTATATGGCTTACCTGAAGAAAGCAGCGGAAACGCCAAAGAGTCTCCATGTTGTCTACATCAACACGTCGCTCAAGAGCAAAGCATGGGCACATCACATCATCCCCACGATCACGTGCACGTCGTCGAACGTCGTCCAGACGATCTTGCAGTCTTTTGCCCAAGTCCCAGGATTGTCCATCTTCTATGGCCCTGACACGTACATGGGTGAAAACCTCGAGCAAATGTTCCAACACATCGCGACGCTACCAGATGAGAAGATCCGTGAGATCCATCCTGCTCACAATCAAGCTACGTACGTCATTGCCGTGGTGCCGCTGTCCTGACTGCTACCTCTAGGATTCGAGAGCTCCTGACGCGCTTTGACTACTTTAAAGAAGGCAATTGCGTCGTCCATCACATGTTTGGTGACAAGGTGACAAAACGCGTCCGACAAGACTACGGCGATGTCTACACGACGGCGCATTTTGAAGTGCCTGGTGAAATGTTTACCCTCGCCATGGAAGCTCAAAACCAAGGACGTGGCGTCGTGGGCTCGACATCGAACATCCTCAACTTTATCAAGGACAAGACAAAGCAAGCACTTGATTCTGGATTGAACGAGCGCTTGCGATTCATCCTCGGCACTGAAGTACGTGTAGAACCACCGCGAACTGACGTGGATTGACTTGTAATCTAGGCTGGCATGATCACATCGATCGTTCGCGGTGTACAGAACACTCTGGCGAAGGGATCCTCGTCGCCCGAAGTCGAAATTATCTTTCCAGTGGCAGCTGATGCCGTTGCAACTGAAGGGGACACACTTGTCCCTGGCGTTCAAGGCGGAGAAGGCTGCTCGACGGCTGGTGGTTGCGCCACTTGTCCATTTATGAAGATGAACGACTTGGACGCACTCTTTGACGTCGCGGAAGCCATCGACTTGACTCAGGTAACTCGTGTGCCCCCTACTGAACTCTCATGAGAGAATACTAGACAAAGGACCCTCTCGCCGCGCATCATCCTCAAAAGTACAGCGAGCGCATCAACGGCAAGAGCATTTCTGAAATCGGCGTCGTGCCCATTCTTCACATGCGGTCGTTCATGCACGGACAGAAACTGTCGGATCAACTCGTCCAGGACGTTGTGACCCGCAAGCCAGACGCAGGATGTCCTGAATCCCATTAAGTCTATGTAATTTGTACACACGCTTTGGCATGAGATGCGCAAATTCGACCGCATGAGTCGTCTATGGCGCTGTCTTCAATGTGTCGCGATTGTAGCTTGTGCACGGATGTCATCGTCGTGAGTGTCCAGTCGACGGAGTATTGTGGCTACATGGTGGAAGCTTGAAGACTGGAGAAACTCGAGGTGGAAAGATTTTACGTTCACGACGCAAAGTGTTGGTCGGGTGCACACAACTAACGACGGACGGATTTCTCTTTGCTAATGCGCAGGGCTTGGTCCCCATTCGTCAGGAGAGTGTAGTTGATGTTGCGGCGACGATCAACAACAGGCGCAAGGCCATCCCCAAACTTACGATGGTTCTTTATGGCCGCCAGGAGCCATAACGGCAATGGCTCGTTTTAAACCCTCTCTCATCAACGAACACGTCCAAGTTGATCAGACGCCTGCACCCACACACAGCCCTGGACTCAACGTCCATGTGCTCTCTCTCTCGTCCTATTGTCACAAGCGAAAGTTATGGCTGCAGTATAACAACAGACGACATTACGATGCGCTGGCAGCATTCGTTTAATTCGTCTGTAACATAAGTGCGCCGCCGCGCGGTGAAGGGCTATTGGCAAGGGAAACAGTACAGAGGGGGTGTTGTCGGTACGCGGTGGGTACGACAACCAAACACAGGATCACGCCGCCGCAAATAAAGTCGGTTGGTCCTTCCAAACACGCTGTCTTGGACTTGGTTACTTCACAACAATGAAGCAGATGACCTCGGGGTCATACACAGCAAAAACGGAAGTGAATTCAAACTTACTCTATCTACTCTGACCTGGTCTGCACCTGCTTGACAATCTCGGTGCGCGAACACACGCATTCCTCTTGCATTTCCCACTCAAAACTCTTTGGTATTGGCTAAATGTCTCTTGTAGCGTTCTGGTTCCGAATCTGCGGGATCGCGCTCTTCTCGCTGCAGCTTGGACTGTATCTTCTTCATCTTGCTCATGCTCTGTCACAAGCCACCCCGGTCAGCGTGCGACTCGGTGAGAGTGAGCACCGACCCACAAACATGTTCCGCCAACCTTGTCCATGCTTTGACCCAGGCTGAAGTATCTTGACATTCTTGAAGGCTCTCACTTTCTTCACCTTTCTTTCCAGTGTCCCAGCCGTTTGGACTCGGTGGGAGTGCTCGGCTCGCCTCGATGCGCTCCAATGCTTCGTCAAGTGGTCGCAACAAACGTACTGCCAGGAAGCCATCAGTGGGTCCACAAAGCTCGACTCAAAATACCCCGCGAAGCACCCAGTCTCGCAATGGCACCGTGCCGACCTTCTCCAGACGCGACAGCTCAGCACTTTGCAGATAGTTAGCAGCCTGGTGCGGCTGGTCGTCGTCCTTCAGGATCGTTCCCAAGCCAAGCCGACTTTCAATCGTCCGGCCAGCACCAGTCCACTAGATCTCCGGCGACACAAGAACCAATCGATCATCCGTTACCACCATCGCCGCGTCACAGCAACACTGACACTGAATCCTTGAGCGGTATGCCAGGTCCTGAATCCCATGATCTCTTCGACGAACTTCGCAATCAAGCCTTCCACATCAATCAACTCAACCTTCGTCTGACCGGCCAGGGGCGTCAACTCGAACGGGCAGACGAACTAATCGTTGTGTTGCAAGCTGAAATCGATCATCTGCGCAATCTTATCGAGGAAATGCGTATAACAGGAGCTCAACCAAATGTTGCCAACCGTGAACCATGTGGAATGCTGACAATCCGTGGTCGTCCTTGCACAAAACCAAAAAATCCTTGCGTGTACCGAGCTGCAGGTAGCCACCCCGAGCAACGTCAACGTCGCCAATCCTTCGATGGTCATCAACACTTCGATGATGTAGGCATGGATCAAGAATAGCGTCATAACCTTCATCATAATCCATCTCTTTCTTGTCTCTTCCTTTCAATCATGTGTGCATTGACCACTTGGATGTCTGCAAATTGCACGTACGGATATTGTGCGAAGTTGACTTTCCGGATGATATCTCAATCGTGCACATGGTTGTCACTCGCACCGCCGAACGCATCAAGCGCGATGAAGAGGAAGAAGCGCGCCAGATAGCTGAAGCATTGGCTCTCTCCGAGGCTCAACCAGTTGCCGTCAGTGATGCCGATGTTCAAATTCTCGATACGGAGGCTGTCAATGAGGAAGCCAGCTTTGTCGACACTTCTCGAATTATGACCAAGGAACCATGCCATGCCGCTGTGAACCGCCAATTTTATCGTCGTCTTCTTCAGCTGGCCACCCGCCAAACTGAAGCCCACACAACGGAAGTGGCTGCCTTTCCATGGTCCGTGAGAAAAGTCGGGAGGAAGATCGCAAAATGAAGATCCGCAACGAGGTCAATCTGGCCGCCAGAAACACTGAGTACGAGACAGCGATGCGCCAGACGCAGGAACAATCAGAGCGCTGCACAGAGCTGGGCTACCATGAGGGCGTTGCCCACAGTCGCTTTCTTACATACAAGCGAGCGTTGTCGGAAATCATTGAGTTGATCTCACAGTGCGCCACCTTCCTCCCGTGCTTCAAAACTCTTGCCCGCCAGCGAAAGCGACTCAAGGAGCTCGAAACTCAAGCTGAGCGTGACTGAAACCGCTTGATCCACGAACTCCGCCAAACTGAAAATCTTTTCCAAGGAGCATTGCATCGCCAAGATTACATTGCTCGGCGTCATCCCGGCCTTCTCCATTTGCCCTTGGCTTCCCTTTGCGCAGTTCCTCAGTCTGGGTCGTTTGATCGTTCGCCTCCTCAAGTTTTAGATGTTGACGACGAGGAAGAGACCAAGGAAGAGCCAATATTATTTGAGATTCTCGATTCACCACCCCGTGATGAAAATCAAGGCGCAGTGCGTACGCAAGGACAGACTTCGTTCTTGCAGAGACCATCAATGCCATCCTCACCAGCCTCGGCCGAAGATTCACCACCAATTTGCAAGTTCAGAAGGTTGAAACGAGGCGCTGAAGCTTTGCCAGATTCACCAAGACCGGCGAAAGTCAGCCGTACAACTGCGCCACCAACTCCACCATCGCCGGCAACCACGATTGCTTCAGCTGCTCCATCAACACCGCCTACACGGCCATCAAATCGTCGACGTCGCTCTGAGTTCGCTGGTCACGAGGATGTGCAAGTTGGTCCGCTTCGGGACGGCCATATTACTTTGCGTCCGGCTGATTCAGACGAGGAACCATTTGATCCGTATGAAGCCAACCTTGATCGTCGTGGTTCAATGCAGCCAGATCCAAATCATTTGCCTTCTTATGCCTTGGACCGCTCGTTGGAAGACATGAGTGAAGATTATCAATCGATGGTCCATGAGGCAGACCCCCCAATGGCTCCAGAGTTTGCTCGGTCAGTATACAATGCAGTGAACCACATTGGGAGTGTCTTGCGCACCATTTTGGCGAGCTTTGGAGTTTTCAACTCGAGAATGCATTGATTGGATGTTTTGGCGAAGGGTTTGAAGACGGCTTCTGAATTTTGTAATATCAACTGTGCGTGGCATTGGTTTGCCCGAGGATTCTAGAATAAAGTCCATTTGGCTATCACATTGCGATCCAGTTTGGACTTCAATTGGGGCCAATCCATCAAGTGATGCCACAAATGTGTGATTGAGATTGTGCTGTACAAGTGGTAGAAGGTATGGCCAGTCATTGAGACTGACCTTGTACTCCAACGTCATTGCCTGTAAGACTTGGATAATGTCTCGATTGAGACGTTCAATTGATCCGTTGATCCATGGACTGTACGCAACGCAGAGTTTCTGTTTGCAGTTCATTTTTTTCGCCAACATGTCCATGACTTCACATTTAAAATGGCTGGCTGTATCAGACACCCATATTTTGGGCGTATCCATCCAGTTGGTGCTGCAAAGAAATTGCATAAGCTCTCCGGCGTTTATCGGGACTGGAATGTTTGAAAGACTTTGAATGCGAGTAGGACAGTGGCGGACTCCCTCTCCATCAATGACCCTACCACACCATTTCACCTGCTTTGCAAATAGCACCGTCTTCTTTGGGCTGATTTTGAAGTTGTACTGGTCGATCAAGTCAAGGAAGTTGTTCAAGGCTGCCAAGTAGTAATCAATTGACGCTGCAAATACTAAGAGATCATCAATCCATACAAGCAAGTTGGAGTATAACAAAGGAGTCATGGCCTTTTCCACACAGCTTTGGAAATACAATGCTGCACACTGTCATGTGTCATGAAGGACAGGACCTCTTGAGACTCAGGGTGTAGAGGTAGCTGCCAGAAACCTTTCAGAAAATCAAATTTGCCAAAGCAGCTCATTCCAGACACACAATCAAGTATGGTGTGCGGGTGAGTCATCCTTCCAGCCATAGGTTGGGTCATTGAATTGACAACTCTGTAGTCGACTGTTTGGCGCATTTCTGGTTTCAAATCGTGCTGAACGTTGTGAAGTATCGGAGTAAATCTGGTTTCCATTGGCTTCCGCACCGGTAAGGCAGCACTGGCCCATCTGGCATGTTGATTCTCTCGAATCCAGCCCATTTCAAGCAGTTGATTGTTGAATTCTGTCATGAAATCTTGTTCATGTTGGTTGTACTTTCGGGGCTTGCATCGAAATGGTTGGGGCCTGGTTTCAGCTCAATCTTGAGAGGATCGACCGACACAGGTGGATCATTCAAAAACGACACACGCCAACAATTGCGCCCGTTGATGCAATCGAATAGCTGTTGTTTCTTGTCATGAGGAAAGCCATTCTTGACAGCTTCATCAACCATTTCCCCAATACTTCGCTCCAATAAAGCATTGCCGTAATTTGAAGTAGGTGAATCGTCTGCGTTGATGTCATCGCCACCATCAGGGCTTGCTGAACTTGCAGCAAACTGCTCAAGTAAATTGTTGAAGTCTATCCCAAGGTGTTTCAGAAGAGCATTGCCAAGTAAGAACTCGTTCTCGTCGCCATCGATAATGAGGCATTCCACTGGACGATTGACTTGGACTGGGCCCGCGGCCGTCTGAATGAGTACGGACACAGCAACCTTGTGGGTAGACACATGAGTAGCTCCACCGACAACACTAGAATGCACTGGTTCATCCAGAGAAACAAACTCTACCGATGAGTCTAATATTTTCAGCTCGTAGGCATTCTTCCTAAAGATAATTTCATGGTCAGCACCTGAGTCCGCACAGTAAGGCAAAGGTAATACACCATTCAAAAGCACAATTTGGCCATCATACAGTCTGTCCGGAAATTATAGACGCAGACGATTTATTTTGAGTTGAGCTACCATATACTCGACCTTAGACTATAAGAATTCACTACAACATAAAAAGGCTGATTTTCGACCATCACACAATGCTAATCAATGAAGTTCGTTGATAATTTGGTGATTATGTCTAGTACTGCTGAAGTTTACATGACATGAAAGTCCACAATTTATAGACGCACACCAAGAAATGATTGGATTAAACTAACGGAACTAGACTGAAATTCATCCAATCACGTATCTATACGTGTTGTGTGGCTTCTAACGCATTCGACAAGTCATTTTTGCATTTGCACGATGCCACGAGGACGAAAACCTGACCGACCTAGAGGTTGGCAGAGTTCTCGGCCTCCACGAAGCCGGAATAAGCAATCGAGGCATTGCTAAGAAGATTGGTCGAAGCGAAAAGGCCATACGAACTGTTCTCCTCAATGCCAAGGAGGTGAGAACGAAGAAAAAGGTGGGTGGAAAGTTGGTTCTGAAGAAATTCCATGTCAGGCGAATCTTTAGACTAGCTTGTGTGAAGCGTCTCTCTTGTAGAGAGATCGCAAAGGATCTTGGTTTTATCGTTAATAAGTCATGTGTTCATAGTGTACTGCGTGCATCGAAATTCGCGAAATACATAAAGCGAAAACCTCGCCCACATCTCAAGAAGCATCATAAGATTGCTCGTATGCGCTTTGCCAAGCAATACTCAATAAACCAGGCTTCTGGCAGCGTGTCGTCTTTTCGGACGAAAAGAAGTTCAACTTAGACGGCCCTGATGGCTGTCAATACTACTGGCACGACTTACGACGTGAGCCTGAAACGTACTCCAAGCGTGTCGTCGGTGGCGGATCTGTTATGGTCTGGGCGGCTGTGTGTGCCAAGGGAAAGTCTAGTCTAGCCATTCTCCGAGGGAAGCAAGATTCCAGCAACTATTGTGAAACCCTGTCAAAATATCTGCTGCCTTTTTTGACTGAGCTCCAAGAAAGCCATGCCATCCCTGAGCCAATTTTCCAACACGACAATGCAAGTATTCACTCGTCAAGAGCCATTGCGAGCTTTTTGGAAGGAGCGAACATCATGCAGTTGGTTTGGCCGGCCAAGAGCCCCGATTTGAACGTTATTGAGAACGTTTGGGGGGTCTTGGCACGCTCAGTTTACCGAAATGGCCGCCAATTTTCTTCAAAAGAAGAATTGGAAGCCCAAATCCTGAAATCGTGGGAGCAAGTGAGTGTCTCTAAGTAAGAGACACTCATCAATGATATGCCAACGCGAATGGCCGAGGTAGTAATTCGGGCAGGCTCAGGAATTGACAGATAACTTAGTTAATTCCAATGCGTCTATTGTTTCGTTTCTGGACTTAGTATTTTCTAATGTTTCATCTTTTCATGTACACGAATAGAGCAGAAATGAACTGTGTAGCGCACTTGTTTCCACTCGAGTTGTCTTATCTTGCACTGAGAGCGCTCAAGTTGAATCGCTTTGTAAACATTCCAGCATTGAAAAATGTTCGTGCGTCTATAGTTGCCGGACAGACTGTATTCGAGTCACAAGGAACGCCAAACACCAGAATTCAAGTCTGCGAATACGTGAATTCTGGTGTTTGGCGTTCCTTGTGACTCGATGGTCATTCACAATTTTCTGTTTCTGCTCCTCTGTGGTGGTAATACAGTCTCGAAGATGGTGGTTCCCTTTACAACCAAAGCAAGACATCATCTTCTTGGTTGGAAAAGCATTAGGCTTGACTGTGGGTGGCTTCGATGTTTGACGATGTCGCTTAATACGACTAGTATTCCTCGAAGCACCACTTAACCGATACGAAGGGTTGGACGATGAGCTCTCGTCGCTGCTGCTGGATAAATCAACACTGACTGATGATGACAGCCGCTTCAATGACCCATGTAGCACCTGCTTCTTCCGGCTATGCAAGCCTTCGTGCTTAATGGCCTCCGCCACGACCACGTCGTAAAAAAGCACATCGTCGGAAGCAGCAGCTTGATGTTTGACTTCGATTTGGAATTTTACATCACGCTTTAGTGCAACAGGTTGCAAATTCTTCAGCAAACACTTCACCTTGAACTTGCCCGAGGCAGGACGATCAAGAAGCTCTTTGAAGCCGTTCTCAATTTTGTGGAACAACCCAAAATACTGCGTGATTCTTTCACGAACGTCGACTTGGGACATATTCATTCTCAAGTCGCGTTTGAGGATATCTTTGATAGGTGGCAGCTCGTCATTCAACACGGTGTTCAACATCTTCGATATCTCATTTCCGAGCCGTTCTTCGGTGAGATCATCAAAGTTAATCTTCCAACGATAACGACAAGCGTGCTCAAGAGCATCACGAGCACACGATTCCTTCATGGGCACCATCATTGTCGATACATCCATATGACTGGAAGCACAATGTTTTTTTACCAAATCTTCGTACACATTGCGTTTCGCCTTCCACTTCACCAAGGTAGCATGAGCAAAAATTTTCAAGGATTGGGACCGCAATAGGGGTGAAGAGAGGAGGTGCAGCCGTTGTAATCGGAGGGTTCAGGTCATTGGAAGGGCCAGAAGAAATCGTGGACATGGTTTTAGGATACTAGTACACTAATGAATTCAATGTGCTGAGTCGCGCGAAATAGACAAAAGACACTCAGATAGGGGAGACCGATTCAGTCGCCCGGGGAATGCTTGTGTATATTTGATAGTTGGTTAAACCGAGAATGCCTCGGGTATCTAAGACCTGGTGACCTCTCCCAACGGCCGCCTAAATATAGCCACCGACGAAAAGGATGGATGGCAGCCGTTGGGTCGTTTCAGATGAAACGCCAGCTGGCTCCAATGGGACACCATATTGAGAAGAGGATCGCAGAGAGGGGAATCATGAGATTACCCCAGGATATCACCGTATCGATATGATACATATATAATCGGTTCCCCAGCATGCCTGATTGACATGTAATCAACCAGGACACACTACATCTTCAGTGTCTTTGTTATGGCTGTCACCAAGTCCGTATGAGCAGGATCCTTACGTCGGGATCGAATCCTCCTGATCTGACTTTCAATATACGCTGAGGAAATAGGCATCATTCTGTCTTCAATATCAGCGACAGATTCCGGGATGCCAACAAAATCGCCAGTAACAATGGCTTCAAGTTGAGCGGGAGTAAACACGGGAGCAGGAATCTCATTGCTCCGTAATGAATTAGGTGTCAGATCTGGAGCACCCGACAAGTCAGGCTGGTCGGGCTCATTTAGAGGGTTAGTCACAAGTTTGGCTACGGAGGAGGCCTCCGAGTGAAGAGAGGATTTCTGGTGGATTTCCGTCGGTTTGGTTTCAAGTTCGTCAGACCCAGATTTGTTGTCTAATTCGTCGTCGGACACGGGCTCTAATGGGGGTAAGTCGAAAGGGGTACTTGCATCGTCCGTTTCGTATTCAAAGGTCAAGAGGCGATCACCACTCGTGATGGCTCGGGTAACGGAGGTGCAACATCACACGGTTGTTCGGTAGATGAGTTACACAATGACTCTGATAACTTCGATACAAATACAACCGGTGGTTCAATGAGGGGTTTGGTTTTCACAAGCGAGGGAGAGGACAAGCCCGATTTATCCCACGTGGGTCTCGGGGTTAGTACATCACGATCCGCGTGATTTTGGTAACGCTTGGTGTAGTCAGAGGGTGGATTTTTAAAATCCGTCGTGGTTCGTCTCACAAGATTCGAATCTGAATCTGTCTTCGGCTCGGAGCCGGGTAATGTCGGTAGGGCCAAACTCGGATTTATCGAATCCGGGTTGGGTAGGATCATACACGGATTTATTGAATCCGGCTGGTTTTTCTTCGTCGGATTCAGAGGCGAATCGACGGCATGTTGGGTAGGGGGGACGACATCGTCAAATGTCATAGTCATCCCAGATTTCCGACAGGGAAAAGTAGGGGTAATCGGTGTAACAATATGATCCGAGTTCGGATCACGAAGGGCAGAGTGGGAGTCAGGATCAGGCAAAGGGTAAAAGTCTGGATAAGGTACTGGATGGGAAAGCTTTGTCAGGGTCGGGAGGTTTGACAAGGTCTGGGCCGCTTCCTTCGGCCGCGATCTTGTCCCTCTTTTCTCAGGCTTGCTGGTGAGAACTAGCTGAATTCTCGCGCACAACCGTCGATGAGTTCCCGTTACTTCCGTTTGAGCTTCCTGGGCGGTTTTGAGATCCCTGATTGTTTTGCGATCCACGTCGACCGGGTAACGAGCATTCTCGGGATACGTGTCCATATAGGCGGCGCCTTGTGCAGGTCATATTCGCGCAATAACATTTCTCTCTTGAATGACCAAGTGTGAGACATCGACCACATACGACACCATTGTTGACGGTTAGCACATCGCCATCCATTCGGATTTTCAGCCGAGGCTCACTAGGTGAGCTGAGAGAAGAACCAGAATTCGAGTCACCGGACGAAGGAGCCTGGGAGTTAGTCTGAGTCGTAGTCATCAGGCCCGCAATCACAGTTGGAATTTTCTGCATCATTCGGGCCTCCATAAGTTGATTCTCGCGTCTCAATTCAGCTATCGGACCCTCCCAACCCACAGACTCGCATTTCGCGGAGATCAGACTCCGGGCAGGCATTCTGGCAGATTTGGGCGAAGCCGATCGGGATCGTTCTTCTTTCTAAGGAGTGATTTCGACGTCGATATCCCTTTTACGCAGATAGTTGATGCAAGCGTCCAGAGTCTCAGGAGGATTCTCTGCGTTCTGCAAACTCGAAACGCGGGACAAATCGTAGACTCCAGAAAGGAAGAAGTTGACAGCGGTCACGTCCGGAATGAGGGCTTCTTGAGCCGTCTCATGCAGACGAGTATGGTGCACATCATCTACAGACGACAAAGTGGCCAAATTTCTAAATTTCTTGGACAGAATGTTTGTATTTTCAGATATACTATTGGACAATATATGATTATATTTTCTATAAATAGCCAATCGTATTGAAGTATTTCAATAATATGTTGCTCTTCAGGCTCAAGTATTGACTTCTCATGCTTAAGAGCAATCATCTAAGGCAGAATTGCTTAGAACAGTATATGTTAAGCAATATTTTCAAAGCGAATTGGTGCTCCTGGAGACTTCAAAGCATTCAGAAGCTTGTTGACATCGCAGCACTTGTAATGAAGTCTTCAGCAATTCAGAAGTGGTATCCTGTAAATAAACAGGCTCCACCTTGCCCATGACTGGAAAAGATTACAATGAAGATCACTGTTTATTTTTCTATTCGACGCATCAAGATGTTAGACTAACTTGTTTCGTATTTCTCGGGCTCGCGAGCCTCAAAGACTTCGTAGGATCATCGCAAGGTATGTGATATCTCCAAAATATTATACGGATAACAACTCAGACTCCGGATAAATTTTGTCAATACAAATTTCAAGTATAGTTGACGAGCACCCCTAAGGCCAAAATCTGTCCTTTTCCATACATTTGATCACAAAAGTGACCTCTGGAGAATCACCATAACTCAATCAATTCTTTGAATAGAGCAATTTCAAGCGGTAACATGTCTTCCTCTAATCCATATCTATCGATATTACCGCTTTTCTTATCCTTAATTGGACTCTCCAGAAATTTATCGACGGTCAAAGTGTAACGAAAATAATGTCGTCTCTAGATGATGTGCACCATAGCATATTCTCGCAAGGATTCGTCGCGTTGTTGTCGTCCTCGTTCCGAGAACACCTTGACGGTCGTAAGCTGGGCCTTATCGACGAAAGTCTGCCGTAGAGCCGTCCGGGCCTGCCCCCATGACTTGAAAGAAGACTTCTTGTTCTTCTGCGCCCACCATATGGAAATCTTGGGGTGGTTCGACTCGGTGATCCGTCTGTCCACAGTCTCTAGGATTTCGTAGTCGGGTATGTCATGTAGCTGTTTGAAGTCTTAATCCGGGTGAGAAAATGCTCGATCTGGTCTTGCACTGCAGAGCTAGTTAGCTTCGGGGCCAACTTCAGGTCATCCGAAAAGGAAATCCTCCCACGGGGCCGATAGCTGGGCGGTCGAGCATCTAGGGGAACACCCCTCGCGTCTCTTGCGGCGTCGTCTCCGCCGTCTGGGCCGTCGGAGCCATCCCCTCCCGGGTCACTAGGCGGATATCGGTCTCTAAAACCGTGTCTGGTCCGGGTCGGATCGGTAGGTTGTGATCCGGGTTGGCCGGCCGCCGCCCGAGTCGGGGTAGAATATTGAATTCGAGTCGGATCATGAGGGTGAGTCCGGGTCGGACCGGCCCCAGTCTGTGTCGGATTTGTCCCGGGCAGCGGATTACCGAACCGAGTCGGAGTGACGTGAGACCTCTGAGTGTCGAGTTCAGTGTTAGCCATGTAAACGGGGACGTCGGACATCCGAGGGATTTCAGCCTTCATCGGGATCTTCATACCAGGGGTCAAATTTTGGTGTGACAGCGGCTTCAGATCGAATTGGCTGGTCTCAAATTGACGGCTCGGATATCCGGGATAGAGAGCAGAAGTCGATTGTGTCGAAGCCGTGGGGGAGTACATTGATCCTCGGATTCCAATTGCTCGGCATAGCGTCGGTACTCAGCCGATTGGTCCAGTTGTTGTTGCAAGAGAAAACTCTCGTAGCCTTGTCAATGTATCCCAGCGGCACTTTCCAAAACTTGTTGAGAAATCCGTGGCACCAGCTCCTCACGGATTTCAGAAAATCTGGCCAGGATTTTCGTCTGGTCTGCAGGTATCATCGGCAGTTCGTCTTCAGCATGCTCGATACGGGGCTCAGGCATGGTCCTTCGTATAGGTGCTTCGTCAGATTGGTTCTTCGTTTCTTGTTCCGAATCACTTTCATGCAGAGGACTTGTTTCCGGCAGACCAGATTTTTCTTCGTCCGAGTCTGTGTCATCAATCACTATGACGGACGGATCTTCTTGAGGAGGACTTTCGATTGCCGGCATCTTCGTGGGAACTTGTGATTGAGGTGACAGGTCTGGGTCATCTTCAGCTTTTCGTCTCGACCGACTGGGTTTCCAACATCTTTGGCGTACCCAAGAAGGACGAGAACGGCAAGCTGCCTTCGCGGCAAGTGTGGCTAAAGACTGCTACGCCTAACACTCCTACACACTGGGTGCTTGACTACCGCCATGTCAACTCACAGACAGAAATCCCCAAGATTTCGCTGCCCAACATCGAAGGCCTGTTCAACGACATGCATGGTTGTACGGTTTTTACGAAGATTGACCTTACGTCTGGACATCACCAAATGCTGGTCGAGCCCCATGCTCGGAAGTACACAGCCTTTCGAACGCACAAGGAGATTTTGCAGTGGTGTGTGGCGCCTATGGGGTTGGCAGGCATGCCAGGCATCTGGTCAAGACTGTTGCGATCTCTATTCGACAAGTTCCCCAATGTAGTCGTCTACTTAGATGACATCTGCGTGCACTCTAAGCATCTTAATGAACATGCCAACCATTTGCGTTGTGTTCTCGAAGCGTTGCGCAAGGAGAAACTGTATGCAAAGCTTGAGAAATGCGCGTTTGCGGTACCCAAAGTCGACTTTTTGGGTCACACAATCTCTGCCGAAGGCTTGCAAGTCGACAGCAACAAATCTCGAGCGATTGAGAAGTGGTCATATTCCACTAATCGCAAGGAGCTGTTGAGTTTTCTCGGGATGGCTGGTTACTATCGTAAATGCATAGTTAACTATGCCAATCTTGACCTTGTGTTGCCTATGAGTGATCTAGCGAAAGATAGTGTTCCCTGGACTTGGAGTGATCGCCAGGAGAAAGCCTTCCTCACCATCAAAGCGGCTCTACAGCAAGCTCCAGTCCTGCAACTGCCAAACTTCGACAAGCCCTTCATGATCACGACCGACGCGTCAGGCTATTGCTGCGGAGCAGTACTTTCCCAGCAAGACGATGATGGCAACGACCGCCCAGTTGCGTTTTTGTCAAAGAACTTGGGCGACACCGAGCGAAATTGGCCATCATACGAAAAGGAGTTGTATCAGCAAGATACCATCATAAGGCGATCAAGTTAGCGATAACCAAATGGAGACCTTATGTGTACGGTTCGCAATTCAATGTCTTCACTGACAATTCGACATGTCAGTGGTTTCTGAAGACTCCAGTCTTAACCGCTAAGCTAACACGATGGCTTGACTTCTTTGGAAGTTTTGATTTCACACTGCATCATCGGCCAGGCAAGATGAACGTTGTAGCTGATGCTCTCTCTCGACCACCTCGGTCCAGCGCTCAAGTTAACACTTGCGCTGTTCATCACTGCGATGCCTCGTGCTACAACCGCTATAGCGGCATCCACTCATGGACTGAACGCATCGCGACTCTGCGATCTATTGACATGCGAACACTTGCGTTGATGACTGACTCGCCTTGTCGGGGGGGGGGAGACGGAGTCGAATCTACACGAAGTCGAGGTTCCACAACACATAGTCATCAACCACGCAGAAGAAGTGTTGTATAGCACAGTCAAGATGAACGATGACTTAGTCAAGCAGTTCGAGCGAGCTTATGCCAAGAGCAAAGAGTACAGCGATAGCTCTATGTACGTAAAGAAGGACACTCTTTACTTTGTGAAGTCTAAGGATCAAGTGTGGAGGTCTTTACTCATCGACGATCCGAGTGAGCTGACAACAGAGCTTGCAGAATCCTTATCTTCGATCTCCAGTTGAGGCAGATGTGCGAGATTAGCGTTTCGCGCAGGCTTCTCATAGAGACCGTACTCAGGTGGGTCTCACTTCAGCCGTAAGGATCTTCGTGTCGGTGCAGATGCGGCCACAGACTTCCTTGACGCCCTCATAGAAGGTGTCTCGGTCGGTTTCTCGGGCGAATTATCTTCCATAGTCGCAGTCCAGCAGGCTTGTGCCGTACCCTGCTTCTCTAATGTGGCGTGAAACGTGTGGTTTCCGCCGGGTTTCCTTGAGATACGAGCTCAAGCGGCGAACTAGCGACGTTTGACATAGGGCGAAGCTGAACGGGGTGATTCAGCGACGACCGACGGACTAACCGCTCGGAAGATTCAAGGTAAAAACGATTGTGAGGTTAGAAAGGCTAGCAAGAGCTACATATGCAGTAAACTAAGGGGTATTAATAGAAGAAGATGAAACGTGATGTGAGGCAGGTTCGACGCGCGACATTACTAATCGGAGAACCGCCAATCAGAAAGGTGAAAGGAGTACCGGATTGTCGTCGGGCAAGATCCGAGTGTAAAGACACCAATCCGAGTGACAGATAATCCGAGCGAGAAGGTATAGATCAAACTCCGTCCAGGACTTTCCAATCGGACCAGGATTTCCATAGCACTAGACGGCAAGCTCGGCTTGGTCGAGGCAGTTGAACAGGAGTCGTAGATTAGCCAGTTGGCCGGACTTTAGACGACCAACCGTCATGTGACAGTTGACGCCACACTAAGGACCTTACTTGTCATAGCAAATGCTCTTGATTTACCAGTACATCAAATGGACATTGACACAGCCTTTTTGAATGGTGTATTGGAAGAAGAAATTTATCTGGATTTACCTGAAGGTACCTCGATTGATCATGCCTTGAATGAAATGAACATGCAACAGGCAAACTTGGTTGTGGAGAATGGATCAACCGTATCCTGTTTGCTAGTTAAAGCACTCTATCGTCTGAAACAGGCACCCAGAGAATGGCACAAAGTACTCACCTTTTTCTTGTGTAAAATTGGATTTGAAAAAGCTTCAGTTGAATCGTATATCTACATTCGAAAAGCTGAAGGCCTGCTTGCGGTGATTGCTATTTACGTTGACGATTTGGTTCTCATGACAAAGAATGATGAAGTCATGGTGAAATTGAAAAATTACATCAAGTCACGCTTCTCATCCAAGGACAGGGGGCCAATTCATTACATTTTAGGTCTCAAAATTGAAAGAAATCGCAGCAAACGACTACTCCATATATCGCAACCACTAAATGCAATCAACATGCTGAAACGATTTCAATTCGATCAATCAAGACAGCCAACTGTGCCTCTCAACAAAGTCCTGGATGCTAGTGACTGTCCTCATGCTGGACACCAAAGAACCGAGGCTGAGATGATTAATCATGCGAACTACCGCCAAGGAGTTCGATCCTTGATGTATATCATGCTCGGTACTCGCCCAGATATTGCATATGCCGTGCAGTCTCTTAGTCACTATCACAACAATCCTGGGAAATCTCACATTGGCAAGATGAAGCAACTGATGCGCTACATTGCAGGGACAATTGATTTGGGCCTTCTCTACAAAGGGACTTAGCTGGACTTGTCTGCTTTTACTGACTCAGACTATGCTGCTGATCCAGATACACGACGATCCGTAAGTGGCTATTGTACCTTTGTTGGGCGCTGTCTTGTCTCCTGGGCCTCTTAGTGTCAACGTATAGTGGCTCAGTCCACTACTGAGGCTGAATATATTGCACTAGCGCAAGCGGCTAAAGAAGTTCTGTTTATGAGGGCTCTAAACTGTGAACTTGGTAATCCTAGTGAGACTGGAATCTTGCTTCATGCTGATAACCAGCCGGCCATCGCAACTGCGATGAATCCTGTTCATCACTCACGTACCAAACACATCGATGTACGGTATCATTTCATACGAGAGCGTATTCAACTTGGAGACCTTCGTGTGGACTATGTTCCCTCCAAAGACAATGTTGCAGATTTGTTTACAAAGCCTCTCACAGCGGCAATCTTCTTACCCTTGCGAGACAAAATTGGTTTGTTCACACCATCCATGGTGCCTGATGCAGCCCTGTCTAATGTTGCCTCGGTGAAGTCTATTGACGGTACCACTTTAAATGGCTCTATCTGTCATGCTTCTATCTCCGTCGACGCTTCGCATTTCTGCAATTGACACTTTGAAAACTCCACAACCCGTATCGAAGGGCAAGTCTTTGAATACATCTTCTCCAGAAGATGCTCTCATTCAAAATCAGTCCTCCAATACTGATGGTTAGAGTGCTCAAAGACCACGTGGTTTTTTATCCTTTTTGGGGGGGATTTTCCACCTCTGGCATTGATGACGAAATTGACGGAACTGGACAGTCCGGGAGGGTGTTGATTTTCATGACTCAAGATGCATATACTGACTTCCTGTCCAGTTTGTATTCGTTGTCTAGAAATAGCTTTTGGCGGTGGTTAAGGTTTTAAAATGGTGCCGCAACGGCTGATCTCCACCTTGTGTGTCGCCTCGGCCGGGTAATTCATTCTGAATAGAAACTGCTGTGCACGCATATGTTTCTCCATGGTCATCGAGACTCTGCTCTCTTCACTTCATTGTCCGCACTGTTCACGCCTCAGTTAGCTTTCAAAATGAATAGTCTGGGCCATCTCAACGTTGCTTGCACTGGGTGTCATCGCCCAGTCACCTGCTACAACCACAATGTAATGAATTAATGGTTAATAGTTGTCGCCTGGCAAGACGGGTGTCGAGTCAAGCATGTCCAACGCTGACGACACCGTCTGACTAAGTTGAGATTGGCCAGAGGCACGTGTGTTCTTAGGGAGTGTACAGCCCTCAGAAGATTATTCTGTAGCCGTGCCGTGTGTATATCGAAAACTATACCGTATTGTTTAGTTCATAGATTTAACTTTAAGCTGGCTAATCTAACTCACTTCTCATCTTCCTCTGGCCTTACCAACTACACTACAGTTGGTAGCACTCGGTTACGACACCAAGGACTTTAGACCCGGAGGCATAGCTCGAGGGTCCAAGAGGTTATCCTATCTGGTTCACGCAATGGCTCATCTTTGACCGTCCAAGCGACCGGTGTTGGATCTACGCGAGCACCAAAGTTTGAGCCTGTCCGCTGCATTCCCCCGCGCTGCGGGCATCCTAGAGCCTGCTTGGGTGGAGTCTCGAGTCTTGGGCACATACGTCTGGTGTAAGCGAATGACCGTGTCGTGCATGAAGACAGCGACCAGGGCGAACAAGAAGCGAAAGGCGAGCGACCAAGGCGACAAGAGTAGAGTAGAAAAGAGTAGGTTTAAAGCGACGTATTTGGAAGCGGATCAAATCAAGGACCTCGACGACATCCGATCAAGCCTCGACAACAAGATCTCCAACCTCGTCCGCGTCGCCAATGGGTTCACCCGTCGTCTCGAAGAACCGCGAAAGTACTCGAATCGCGTCAAGTATATTTCGGACAAAGACGTTCAAAACTCACTTGAAAATTTTGAGCGAACTAATTGGCGAAGAAATCGACGCCCTCCTCGACTACAAACCTAGACCCAAGGAAGAAAAGCCAAAGACCGACGTCCTATCAGAAGTGACCGAGTACCTAGCTAACCTTTAAAGAACTCTTTTTCGTAACAAAAAAGAAACTTTCAAGACAAAAAAGAAATAAAAAAGAAGGAAAAAAAAGAAGCATTTCAAGAACGAATTAAAAAGTCAAGATCAGAAAAAAACAAGATAATAAGAAAATATGGAAGAGTTCTTTATGAGGTTATTTGCGACGATGGAACAGCAGCAGCAGCTAATCAATCAGCTGCTGCAGACACAAACCCAAACCCAAGCACGACTTGTTGAGAATCAGCAAGTACTTCAAGAACGCTTGCTTAAGCAACAAGAGCAAGCACAAGCAGCACCTCCTCCGGTGCAGCGCGACACAGAGCGGCGAGTAGAAGGACTATCTATGCCTAGTTACCACGGCGCATTAATGAAACTGTTGGTCTTTACCTTCATCGTGTTGAGACCTTTTTCAAGGCGAAGAACTTGAGCTATATGGAAGACAAGGAGGTCGAAGCGAGGTGTCTGGCCATGGTGGTCGCCAATCTCAAGGGCCAAGCGGCGTCATGGTACCAAGAGTTGGCGTCACATAAAGGGGGTAGTGGCCTTACTACCCTCAGCGACTTCGAGAAAGCCCTACGCAAGGAGTTCGAGCCTGACGACCTTCAAGAGCGCCTGCGCGACAAGTTGTTTTCACTCCAGCAGAAGAACTGTAAGGATCTACTTGAATACATCGAGAAGTTCCGTCGTATTTGTACTGAAGTGCGTGACATGTCTGAGTTGGACAAGGTAACCTTCTTCACGCGCGGCTTGCGACTGAAGACGCGCGAAGAGGTCAAGTACAGACTGTGTCAAACGTTGTCGTCTGCCATCAAGGCAGCGTTGGAGTATGAGCGCGCGCATACAGTGTCACTGGGCATAGTGGGCAAGTCGGAGAGACCATTTCGAAGAGGTTTGATCGAGATCGCGAGCGTCATGAGGAGAGACCACCTCCACGAAGCAATCAGCGTGAGCCTGACGACATGGAGGTCAACAACCTGCATGTCAGGCGTGAACACAAGAAGGACCGCAGCAAGCTGCGCTGCTACAACTGCCAGAAGATCGGGCACATTGCGTCAGAGTGCTGAAAGCCAAAGCGACGAGTGTCAGGGCAACCGCCCACGAGCCGGCAGAACAATGTCGAAGTGCGAGAAGAGTTAAGTCCAGAGGACGTTGAATATATCACATTCGGTTGTGTCAATGAGGTTGACGCGGATGCAAGTGCGATAGAGCCTGAAGTAGAATCAAGTCAAGTGGCGCATGCGACAGCGAGGTCGCGGGATATGAAGAACGAAGAGTTGATGATTAAGTCTGGCGTAATGAATGGCAAAGTTGTGAAGGTGCGCATTGACTCAGGAGCAACCAACTCGTTGTGTCGACTGGGACTCGGCAAGAACGTCCAGAGAATGAAGAATGTGCGAATTGCAGGCTATGATGGCGTGCTCTCCCAGGAGATGCAGACGAAAGAAGTGAAGGAGACGATCCACGTTGACTTTTTCACGTTCAAGGACACCGTGATGACTGAATGGGATCTCAAAGACAAGGCATTTGATGTGATACTGGGCCAACCGTGGTTCCAGACGTTCAATCCAGTCATCAATTGGCTCAAGCATGAAATTGAGTCGATAGACGATGAAGTAGAAGTCAATACCGTCTCGACTAGCGTGCCTGGATGGATAATAAAGCTTTGTCATGTCGATCCTCAGCCTCTGCCTAAGCCTCCAGAGATTGTTGAACTGCTGGAAGAGTTCAAGGATGTGTTTCCTGCCGAGCTGCCTGATAAGTTGCCTCCCAAGCGTGCTGTGCACAGTTGAAGCCCGTTGCGAAGCCACAGAACCGAGCTCCCTTCCGTCTAGCTAAGGTTGAGCAAGCGGCGTTAGACAAGTTCGTAGATAACTTGAAAAAGAAAGATTGGGTTGAATTGTCAAGAGACTCTGGGTTCCAGACGACGATGAACTCAAGTGCGAGATTATCTCGCAAAGTCATGACACGAGTACAACAGCTCACCCCGGTGCCCGTCGAACGCAACTCCACGTCGCGCAATGGTACTACTGGAAAGGTCTCGAAGACGATGTCAAGCTTTACGTCGCCTCATGCGAGACGTGTGCAAGATACAAGTCTAGTAGTGCTAAAGCTAATGGACAAATGATTCCTATCAAGTCTCCTGATGAGTGTTGGCACACAGTGTCCGTCTACTGGATCACCGGTTTGCCTGTCTCGAACGGCAAAGATGCAATCATGACATGCGTTGACAAGACTTCACAGCGTCCCAAGTACTGCGCCACAGTGTCAAGCGTAGACGCACCGCAAGCAGCCAAGGAGTTCATCGACACAGTCGTTCGAAATCATGGCCTACCTGATGTTATCATCAGCGATCGGGATCCAAAATTCACCAGGAGTAATTTCGATTCTTCCTCGCCTGTGAAGGCTGAGGGCATTTTCGTGCAAAGTGACCAGACTGGCCACAGTTGAAACAACGGCGCTCCTCACCGGAGGCCGCTTCCATACGTGAGATCTCCATGTCGGATGAAACATCGGAAGGCTTACCGGAAGAACGCGCCAAATATTCAGCGCAATGCTGATTGCTTCGTTGAACCTTTGTGGTTACAAACGAAAGAGCTCATCACGAGCTGGGCCTTGGTTAAGGCCATACATGAAGACCGTCACACGACCGATCTCATCGATCTTATAGGAATTCTCGAAGGACCCGAGAATAGAACGAAGTTCGTTCACAAACTCCTGGATAGTTCCCTTGCCTTGCTTGGATGAACTGAGCGCGAAAGCGCGTCTCAACGTTCGAGTGAACGTATTGCTCCTTAAGTTGTTCAACCAAGGAGTCGAACGTGGGGAATGCCTCATCGTCTAGCATATGAAGGTTGTAGGCCCAGTCCCGAGTCCGACCTTGCAAGTTGGAGAGCGCGAAGGCAACGCGCAGCGTCTCGTTTGTCACGAGCTGGGCTCCGAGTGCAAGCTTCACCTCGGAGACCCAACAAAATAGGTGCTCATCCGCAGAACCGCCATATTTTAACACTTCGAGCTTCAGAGGTCGGTCACACGACACTCTGGAGTCGATGAAGATGTCTTCAATCCCCGGTGAGGGGTTTTCGGATCGTCTGGCTTGGCTAGCCAGATTCCGGTTGGACTCTTCAAGGCCGGCGATCTTTGCCGTGGCCTTCAACAGGTCTGCTTCGTAGAGAACGCCGCCTCTTCTTGAGTGCGTTGCGCAGCGGCATGTGCCGCAGACTGCGCGGTTGCTTCGCCACGCAGGCGGAAGATCTCAATGACCATAATCTGGTCTTGAGGGTTCACCCCACTGAACAATCCCCGAACGATGTTCTCGGGGATCAAGCGAAGCAAGTGGTCAGAGTAGCTTGCTGTTCGGGTGAGAAGTGGGAAACGTAGATTGTCGACGTCGCGGGCGCAGCGTCCATGGTCCTGGACGAACTAGACTGCTACCAAGTGTAACTGGGCGCAGAGGATATCAGGCGCGTGTGAACTGCGACCGAAGTGTAAGAGTGAATTAAAGCTAAAGCAACCTAAGTCTCATACTTCTCTTCCTTCTCGTTAGCTGTCGCTCAGCCTCACTTAGGCTTCAACTTCTCTGGCCTCCCAAGGCAAGTCGTTCTCTTAGCGGACCGCGGGAAACCGCTACTGCAGGGCGCCAGGTCAGTCCGCAGACCGCGCCTTCATCTCATGTACAGTACCCGCCAGACATGGCACGGTTACATGTGCTGTGCCGTCGTGAGTGTCCAGTCGATGGAGTATGGTGGTGGCTCGTTCCACCAAGGCGGGTATGGTGACTACAACAGTCCTCGTGGGGATTATGGCGAAGGGGACGACGGTGGCTACGACTTGGTCCCGTATGGAGTCTGCTCTGGAGGCAAAAAGTACCAAGGCGGATATGAAAAGCAGGGTTACGGGAACGACGGTGGCTATTCTGGCTACGGGTACGGCGGCGGTCCATGCTTAGAGCATCTCGGAGTTTTTATTTGTATTTGTATTTTCAAACTTCGGTTATACGGATAAATTTAGCAACTATGGAAGTTATCCGAACAATTTCACTTCTCGAGTTGCTATTTTTTTCGAAATAAAAACTTTTACCACAAAATTTCGGATAATCGGACGAGTTGCTAAAAATTATTCGTAACTTCGATTACAAATACAAATAAAAACTCCGAGTGGAGATGCTCTTACCCTTGAAATCCATCTCGTCTTGACGAGATCCACACTCTGTAGTCTACTCTAATCAATTCCTTCTTGCCATCTTTGCGCATTCCCTCATGACGTATGGTGCATAACAGTTGGTCCCTACAAAAGCGCCAAAATTTGCCCAGCCAATATAGTATTGAACTCGAAGGCTGTGGCGTTATCCTCGGAAGCCTCAATCTCAGCCGTAGAGATGGGGTCAGCCTCTAGTGCGGGGCTGGCGGCAATGAACCGGTTGTTGTTTCTTGGGATTGCGCGGGCATTCTTTGAGCGATTGGACTGCCCCACGCGTAGATACAGGCCCTAAGAGCCTGGTCGACGTTTGCAACAGCGACTTTTTGGAGTTCGACTTAAGTCGTTGAAGACAAGTCGACGAGTGGTCGGCGTCGTCAACTTTACAAAAGTCGGACAAATCGTCAATATAGAACCAACGCAAGGGCATTTCGTTGTTTCGAATAGTTTGCACGATTCGTAGAAGGCCTGGATGTCGCCACCTATCGCTCCCTATTGCAGTAACAGCGCCAACGATGCATGGCTTCATCGCCAGCACTGTGATTTCATCCATTTTAACTAGTGAAATTGCAAACGACATCGACTTTTCTCAAAAAAGCTATCGACTTTTTCACAAATCCCTCTATACAAACTTTACATGTTTTCGTCTACTTTTTAAAAAGTAGGTCCAGGACCTACTTGGGGAAAAAGTCGATATACTCCTTGTATCCGTTGGTAGAACTGGTAGGAGAGAGAGCATTGGATAAAAAGATCATAAATATAACCAATGGCCATTATGTAATAAAATCAGTTCTACACGAGTTTCGTTTTGCACGCTTGACCCCTGCCGTCACAGAGCTTCGTCCTGAACGTGGAGTGAGAGAATGACCCCCATGCAAGGAGAAATGCCTTTTGGTCCGATTTGAAGTGGTTTGTGAGGCAAGAAACGATTGGATCAAGTGCCGAAACAGCGAACGAGCGGTCGCATTCAGTCAACTCACTGCGCTGGTGTGGCAGGTTTGAGTGCATTTCCACAATTTTCTTGAGTTTTGATGTAGGAGACATCTTGACAAGCAACTTACGACCATCAATAGTGAGGCTGCCTCCTCTTCTAGCACTTCGTTCGCAGGTAATGCTGGTGTCGATGCGTTTACGCTTTAAGTCTAGTTTTACACCCCCTGGAGAAGGAGTGTTCACTGTCTTCCCTATGTCGAGTTGATGTGTTAGAGACCTATGCTCCAATGTATACTGATCAATGAGCCCAATGACCTGTTGAATGATATGAGTAGGAGCATGAGATTGCAGAGCTCTGACAATGTCTTCTTTAGTTGTAGATGTGCGACGAAAAGAGGTTACAGCGTCGATTGTCTTTTTGCAGGCGGCATCTAGAACGTCGTCGATACGACAGTGTTCATGCAAGAACTTAGCAGCCAATTGATCGAGCGGCAAGAAATTTGATCTACCATTGTCGTTGAGTGTTCTACCCATTTGAACATCAGCACAAAAAATCGGCTTCCACGTGCAAGTGATTGCTTTGAAGTTTGTGTCGTTTGCTCGGGCAATTGACAGCAAATACTCTGCATCTCTCTTATATTTTGTTGCTTGAGCTGGGCACCGGTGTCTTGCTGAGCTCATAACATCCATATCAGTCCCACCGCCCCATACAGCAAAAAGATAGGCCGTCTTCCGGCATGTGTGAGTTCCAAATGGGCCACCACGAGTAATAAACTTAGAAATAACACCAAGGAATTGTTGATGATAAGCCTCGTACGACATGTGACCCCCAGCATCACCAGGAAAGAGATAACATTTGCTAATTCCACTCAAACCTATATATGCAAGTAGAAAACGGACACAACACAGATGTGGCAAATCATTGTCAGCCCATAATGTCAGAGTAACAGGCACTTCATCTGACTTTCCTTGAATTTCAAATGCCAGAGACTCCACCACATGATCGTTTCGTATGACACAAACGTCGGGTACAATACTCTCCACCTTGATTTGGAGTATTTCGTCGCTACGGAGGAACAATTTGATGGACATGAGGATCATCACAAACAGTCGTAGGTCAGAAAGTTGATTTGTTGACAGCAAATACTGGCGAATATCTTGCACTTCCATTGGAGTAAGAGCCATATCTCCTTTGGCTCTGTACCCTGCACTTTGCTTTCTGCTTGTCTTCATAGCATTTATCACATCAGATGTTAGACATGGGTTCCCACGTCTCCACAGTTGAGGACGCCCAGCATGTACCATGCAGCCTTGGAAAGACTGCTTCGACCACAAACGCTTGCAGTTGTTGCACGAGTCCTCAAAGTTCCCCAGGTGGTTATTTCTCGCTGAATGTAGGTCATTCCAGCCTCCCATTCAAACCACTGCAGTGCCAAATACATCCATGCACTGCTGATTGGAGCCTTAACGAAAGAATGGAGCCCCTTTCTCCTGTCGTTTGTATCGTATAAAGTCAACAATGGACGATGGGGACATAGAGGGACAGAATGGCTCCGGTGGGCATTCGAGGAGGATAAGAAGGCTATCGTAGTCGCCGACCAAGGCACAAAAGAAATACAAACCTCGTAAATGCTTCTTGTACGCTGCAATAGAGTTTGTTTCAAGCGGGGCCGAGCCTGTTAGGGGCCTAGCTTCGACTGACTGTTGCAAGTCTAAATCAGCCAGCAAGGTTCTTATTGCATTATCAGTGCTTCTTTCGGTTCAGGCGTCAATTTGTACAGATCGTTGGGCCTTCGCTTTGGCAACATCGCTCAAGATCCGAAAGATTGGATTCTACCACTCCAACCACTCTTACCAATTCTCCCAATTCTACCATTTCGAAACCGACGACTATTCGCATGTATTGCTGAAAATGCAACCGATAAACCCATTATTTCTGATAACATCGACGAAGAAAAAGTCGACTTTTTCCAACTTCGACCAGGCCCTTAGTTCGGATACGAATGGGTATACAAATACCAAGTTAATGTGCTTCATCCGGTTAGGACTTGACACCATATCCGGACAAAATGGTCCATACCGTAATGTTCCGTCACCGGAGCCTCACCTTCAATCAGACATTCTACAGCCATTCTTTGACTACTGACGTCTTCTGCAGCCATTGCACGTTGTATCCATCGAGTTTGAAATCTTCTAACAGCTGTAAAGGTAGCACGAAGGAGAAAGCACAGCAAACTTCGCAGCAGCGTCGCGGTGACCGTCTGTTGTGTCAACTGCAACTGTGGTCCAAGTCGAACTCAAATGATAGCCTTGAAAGCTGTAGATGATCGTTTTCACATGACGATTACGCCACAGGAGAAAGAGTTGCAATCCACCGCAATCTTCAGCGTGGATGACATTCTTCCATCTGCCAAAGTGTCTCACTGTTTGATTCCACAACTCACGACGACTTGGGTGCGACCCGAATTCTCTCTCTGCTTGGTCCCCACGATCCTGAACGATCAAGTCCGTGTCATGTGAAGGTCGAGTCTGGTTCGTTCTTGATCCGACGACTTCTCGACACCCGATGTGGTCCCCAGACCTGTTTTTGCTCTGTTCGACTCCTTCCCCCGCTCGCTGGTCCGACTCGCCGCTCAGAATGTCACGTGACACGCGACTGACCACGCAATGTGGAAATCTGCGTGCACGGGCTGCCACGCTGTTGAACTTGGTTCGCGGCACGGTGGGCATGGTCCATGTCGCTCATTGCCATGGATTTCCCGTTGGCACATACTCCCGACACGCCGGCGATATTGAGGGGCGCTTGATGGGGCTCTCATGTTCAATATGAGAGTATCTAGGCTGAAATTACTGCTCCGCCGCGATCATATACAGCGGAGAAATTGACATCCAATCTGCTCTCTACATATTGTTACAAGCGAAAGTTATGGCTGCGGCAAGCATCCAAGTTGTGATCGACGGCATTCTCGAATTTGCCTTGCGTTGCGCTTTGCCAAGTCTCAAGTATGGCGTCCTTTGCTCGAACGCTCGTCGTGGCCGCTCTCGCCATCGTGTCGACTGCAAAGTACACTGACATTCGCAAGATCGTCAGCTTTGGTGATTCTCTCACCGACACTGGCAATGGCGCTTTCGTGCTCACGAAAGGATTCAAACCACTGTCGCCGTACTACAATGGACGCTTCAGCAATGGACCAACCTACATTGAATGGACTGCTGCGGCTCTGAATGCCACCCTGGACAATCGTGCGATTGGCGGAGCGACAGCGGACAACTCCAAGATTCCAGCAGTGTATGCATTGGGTGCCAACGACACTTACAAGGTACCGAGTGTGGTCGAACAAGTGTCGTCGTATCTGAGGCAGACGAAAGGGTCCAGCCACGACCGCACGCTCTTCACCATCCTCGTTGGCGGCAACGACGACCTACTCAACACCGGTCTTCGTCTCAACAGGACGGGCGAAGACATTGCGACGTCGATCTACAACCAGTGGGAGGCGCTTGCGAAGGAAGGCGCAACGAACATCGCGTCGATCGTTCAACCTCTCCAAGCATCTCAATTCCTCGTGGATTACAACCTTCACATACACAAACTGGCGGACAAGTTTAAGCAACGCTACCCTTGCGCCAATTTGGGTTTGTACGAACTCCCCGCACTGGTCGCGACTGTGCTAGCGGCTCCTATTGCATTTGGCTTTGAGCATGGCCTCTTTGATCCGTGCTTCAACGGCACTCACTTGTGCGCAGACCCTGACAAGTACCTGGCATTTGACAGTACGCCCCATCCCACGGCGGCATTCCATCGAGTGATCAGTGCCAGCTTCGTCGACTTTATTCGCAAGTGGTATTAACAAGTAAAGTGTAAAGCAAAATACATCAAGATAAGATTCATGTTCCTCATGACGCTACAGCCACACAGTGCAAGGTCATGTTGTCAAACACTCGAGGCAGATCTTTCAATCGGACAAAAGTCCTCGGATATGGAGATTGGAGATTCTTCTGGCTACGGGTACGACCGCGGTCCATCCTACGGCTCTCGATTCAAGGTGTACCCTTGAAATACATCTCGTCTTGACGAGATCCATCCTCTGTACTCCTAAACCATGCACTCTCTCCTATCGTTTGCATCTCTGATACATATCGAGACGCCGACATCGAGTCGGTGGTCACAAAGACTTGATTGTGTCCATGACCGACAGCAATATGCACGATATACCATGTTGGGTCGACTCTTTCGAGTCCGGGAGGTGTACAAAAGGAAGAGATCAATATAATATCATGTGGAATGTCTACACGCGGTAAGAGCCGTCGCCACGATTCTTTCGTTGTGAACCGTAGCCGTCGTTAGAGCCGTAGTAGTAGCCGTTGTGGCCACCGTCATGAGGACCCATGGGACCACCGATGGGACCGTAGCCAGGACGACGACCTTCAGCGTAGCTTCCTATGTCACCACCGTCAACAAACACCCGACTTGCATACAAATCACGCGACGATGTGGGGTCACCACCGTCAAGTCGATTGTCGTCACCACTGGGTGGTCGATTGTCCGCAAAGTCTTTTACAGGTCAATTTCGGGTCAGGTCACATATTAGGTCACATGACAATATTGAAGATATCTCCACCACCAGGAAGAGTTAGAGCGCCATACTTTGTCATTCCCTAGCAGGCCTCATCAGGGTGGCGGCACGGCGATTTCATCATTCATGCCTCGGCGGACACTTCCATGGGATCCAATCTCCTGCCACGGTAACCCCACACGAGCTGAAGAGGTGAACAAGATTATCAAAGCAGTCAAAAAGAGTGAAGTGCGCCGTGAGGGCGTACAATCCAATGCACGACGTCCCATTGAGTTCACAGAGTTCCTCAATTTATTGTCTATTGTGGCTGTGAATCCAAACACATCGAAGTACATGGTCAGCAGTGTGCTCACACTACAATAGCATTTGATAGCACGAATTGACGACATGATGAAGCTTCGTTTTGCCGTTTTTTCCCCAAACATACATCACCCTTCAACGTTGATTTGCCAAATGAGATGGTCTAAAAACATTCTGGAGGAGCGAGATGCTCCTGAGCAAGTTGTGTTTGGTAGTGCCGATCCTCACTTGTGTCCGCTTTTGAAGTTGGCCATCCACATTGAATCCACACCAGGAATTGCAAATTCTGAATTTCTATATGGCAATCCAAAAGACGGTGATCGTGTCGTTCGAAGGGCACTACAACAGGCATTGGATAGTGACTCGTTTACAAAGCTCAAGTCAGGACACGTGGGAACACACAGCTTGCGAAAGGGTGCCGCAACTTATGGTAGTCGGAGTGGTCTCACAAAAGACTATGTCAACCGTCGTGGTCGATGGCGCACACGAAAGTCCATGGTCGATACATATATCGACAATACACAGCCTTATCCAGATGCCTGCACTGCTGCTGTACTCACTGGCCCGAATGGTCCATGTCGATATATATTAAAACGCGGTATGATGCTGCTGTCACGACAATATATTGCAAATGAAGTTGCACCATCGTCAAGAGAAGTTTTTGGGGAAGCGATTGCGGAAACCTTGGGGTGTGTGTTGTTGTGGGCAGCACTACAATCGGAAGAAATATATACACCAGCCTTGCTCCCATCAACGCTGCTGGATCGTACACTAAAGGCACATGTCAGCGCTGGTGGCAATCTTTCAGTCAACCCTGTCGAGCGAGAGCAGTTTCATGTGGTTGGTGACGGATCTGAAATGCATTTGATCGCGATCGGCAGTGAAACTAACGATATCCAACCCGACGTAGAGCATTCTAACATGCCTACAACCACAACAGTTCAATATGATCGTCGCCAGTTTGCAGCTCTCCATGCCGAAATTTTTTCTCTCAAGCGCTACATGAATGACGTTATGCATGAGGTTCAACGAGCAAGATACGACACACAACGAGATCTTGATAGATTCTCTGCTGTCCTTCATCGGCACACAATGCGTCCGGCGGTCAACTTGGCTATACGAACGCGATGTTATGACGAGCAGAACGAACCAGCACTTACAGCCAGCATGGCCAAGAGCAAGATGGCTCACCTCTCAAAGAGACCTAAAGATCTCTTCGAGCTGTGGCAAGAATTTGAGTTTGGCTCTGGAGGACGCAAGGCTGCCAAGAACTTCACTGCTGCCGAGCGAGGAGCCAACAAGTTCGCCTATTCACGACGGAAGGTCTTCTGGGACACAGTGGCAAATCTTGTGCGTGCTGGATACACCAGCGATGTTGTGATTGACAAAGTCTACGTCGTTTATGGGCGCCAATTGTCGGTATCAAGTATACTCACTCATATGCGAGCCGACCGTCAGCGTGGAGGACATCCTGCCTTGCGAATGTGATCTGCCTTCACAGTTTGTCAAATAAATACATTTTCTACCAATTAGATTTAGGTTGTACATGTGGTTGCACAAAATGCAGGAACGGAGACTGTACACCCCTATTACGCTGGCAAACTGTAAAAATGCGAAAGAATGCTGAATAGTCAGTCTGGTAAGGCTGAAAAACGCAAATTACACTCGACATCCCGTGGCCAATTCAATCCAAGTACATCCGTTTATGGTGTTGATGAAACTGTTCGAGTTAAATAATGTTAGTACCTGTGGAAAGCTATAGTTTAGACCCCAGAGATTTATCAATTCTACAAGGAATTCGTTTTCCGGAAACGCGTCCGGAAGAGAGTCAGCTATCGGAGATAAAATACGGACGTCAGAGGTAAAATACGGACTTCGTAGCACCTGTGGAAAGCTATAATTTAGCTTCCAGTGGATTATCAAATTTGCAAGGCTTATCTGAGTCCGGAAGAGAGTCTGATTTCAGAGGTAAAATACGGACGTCAGCGGTAAAACAGGGGCGTCCGCGATAAAACACGGACGTCGGAGGTAAAACACGGACGTCAGAGATAAAACACGGCTTGCAGGGCTAAAACCTACCACATATAATACTGAGATCTACTAGTATTTATTATGAGAGAAAGAATAAAAAACATGTCATGCGCACCCTTCCTGATCACCCACCCAGCACTCATCAGGCATCGCAACTGAGAGTCCCAGTAGTCGACTACAAGCCAACACTAGCAACCACCATCCAACCGCCATCCAACCGTGTTGAAGCTCACAACGTTGAAGAAGAGATCGAGACGTTCTATCTTACCTTTCATTGCAAAGCAAATTCTCTCTTCTGACTATTCTCTGTTTGCTTCTCTGTTAAACTTCATCCTCATTATGCATATACTCTAGCTAGCGTATCTTTAGCACATCTCTAGCTCTTCCATAAGTTCTAATACACTTTCCATTCGACCTCTTATAGGTTATGAGCCCAACCCGCGCTACCGAAGTCGTCCTTGCTGCCGCCTTCAACCTCCGCGTCCTACACAGCCGTCCCCGCCGCCGTCTGTCCTTTTACCCGTCTGCCCGGTTTTGTTTTGTTGGCTGCGCCCTACAAGACAAGAAGGAAGACCGCCTAGAACGAACACCATTACAGTCGTGCTTGTACTCCTTTTGTGAGTGTCGAGTCAGTACCTTCTTGGGAAACACTGTAAGTTCCTCTTCTAGTGACCTTAACTCCTAGTAGAGTTGGTCAATTTATGAAAGTCAACCCGAAGACCCTCGTCTCGAAGACCGAAGTCAACCGACTCCGCAAGCAACGTCAAGTTCGAGCCAAGAAACAAGCGAAGCTCCTCAAGCAGTTCCGCCGCGTCAAAGAAGACACCAAAGCCGACAAGATACACCAAGACCTTGTCAACGCTCTTCACCACGTCCAACGAATCAACAAAAAGTTCAAGGACACTATTTTGACCGACTTTTCCGAACAAGACAAGACATTTGAGAAAATCATCCAGTCTCTTCTCCGTCAAGTCAACACTCTCACGGAAAGTTCTTTGCAAATTCTCGATCGCACAGTACCACTCGAAATTTCTGAGCACATTGCACACAAGAACTTACACGTCAACCGCGAAAGAAATTATCTCTAAACTTACTAATTGATACTTTCTGTCAACACACTTTCACACCAGTATCCAATTTGACCAATCACATTTGTCACCATGGAGTTGAAAGATTTCGCTATACATTCCTTTGATGGAACATACTACTCTGAATGGAAATACCGCATCATGACTTTCCTTGCAGCGAAAGATCTTGATGGTGTTATTGATGGGACTATACCCACAACCGACGCATCATTCCGACCTAAGGATAAGAAAGTCCAATCTATCCTCAGTGCAACGATTGCCAACAAACATCTACGTCTTGTTCGAGGCAAGAGTACTTCAAAAGAAATGCTTGATACTATGGATAAGATTTATGGATCTAAATCTTACATGGGCAAAAACAATCTATATCAAGAACTACTTTCAACAAGAATCCGTTCGAATGAACTTGCTTCAGACTATATCTATCGATTCTCTGTGCTCGTCGAGGAACTTATTGCCTCCGGGTTCACTGACAAGCATTCGTTCTACGTCGAAACATTCTTGAATAGCCTGGATCATCGCTTTGACAGCTTTGTCGCCTACCAAGTCAATCTTTTTGCGCATGGCCAAGAGATTGAAGTTCATACTCTGGAGACGATTTTCACAGTGCTCCTACAACATGAGCAACGTGATCAAAAACTTGCTGCTTCTTCTGAACTGCTTTGACAGCCACGCGAGGTGGTCGTCAACAACAAAAACAAGCTGGTCGACAGAATTTCAACTCTACCGCTGAACCTGTCACTTGTTCGTACTGCAAGAAACGCAATCACACGGAAGATGTGTGCCGCAAGAAGATTGCCGACTCTAAGTCGAAAACTGCGGCATCCCAAGAATCTACTCGACGCTTACGATTCAAAGACACTGATGATGCGACCTATGCAAACACGCGTCGCAACCAGAAGTCCACCAAGAAACCTAGCAGTGCACCTACTCAAGGGGTCAGCATGATTGCTACAACTGATATCATCCTGAATGCTTCGGAAGCTCTTGAGGCATCAAACGAATGGGTCATTGATTCTGGTGCTTCTGACCATTTCTGCAATAACAGATCATGGTTCACCAATTTGCAACCTTCAACTGGTGTTGTCCGAGCTGCCAATGGTGGAGATATGGCGATTGAAGGATGTGGTAATATTCACCTCGAGCTGAATACTCCGTCCGGAATAGTTGAGGTTGAACTACAAAATGTCAGCTACTTGCCTTCTCTTCAATACAACTTGTTTTCTCTTTCCCGAGTCTCGCAACATGGTTTTACCACCGAGTTCTCGAAAGATACATGCTTGATCAAGCGTGGCAAAGACATTTTGGCTCAAGGCGTGAGGAAGCGTACACTCTACTACCTCGACATTGCCAATCCAATAGTATCGACAGTAGCCTTGACCACTGATCACTCTGCAGATCAATCAAACGATATGGCGTTCTCTCTGCTAGCGAGTTCACCAGCTGATCTTTGGCATACACGACTTGGACACATTAGTGTCAAATACACTGAGAAAACACGTCGATATGTTGATGGGATCGACCTCGACAAGTGCAAGCATGAATTCTGTGCAAGCTGCCTTGCAGGGAAGCAGTCCAAGCTACCTTTCCCACAACGCTCGTTGGCGGTCACTACTGCGCCTTTCGAACTTGTTCACTCGGACATATGTGGTCCTATGCCACATCCAGCTCTGTGTAGTCGAGCGAAATACTTCATCACATTTACCGATGACTTCACCCGATTCGGTTTTGTGTTTCTGCTTCTCCAGAAGTCTGATGCGTTCAAATGTTTTACTGAGTTCATGGCACATTGCAACACGCAGTATAATGGCACTATCCGTTGCCTACGCTCTGACAATGGTGGCGAATACATGTCTGCTGAGTTCACACAATACCTCTCTGAGTATGGTATCAAACATGAGCGCACGGTGTCGCATACGCCACAACAAAATGGTGTTAGCGAGCGCATGAATCGTACCCTGGTTGAATGTGCTCGAGCAATGCTCCACTTAGCCAATGCACCATTACGTTTTTGGTCTGAAGCTGTTAGACATGCCATGTATCTCCGCAATTGCTCTTACTCTGCTTCGACACCCAAGAGTACTCCGTACGAGCGCTTACATCAGTCACGTCCTGATTTGTCTGCCCTACGCATTTTTGGATGTGAGGCATATACTCATGTGGAAAAACACGACCGCACCAAGTTTGCGTCGAAAACACTGCGCACCATGTACATTGGTCATGAACCTGGCGTCAAAGGCTACCGCCTATATTGTGCTAAACCCGAGAAGATCATCATTAGTCGTAATGTTGTCTTCAATGAAACAACTTGCTTCTTTATTGATGAACCCCTTCCCAGTGTTGCTGACCTCGATCCATCGATCGACAACTCCACGCCTCCTGTACAAGTCCAAAGCACTTCCGACCCAACACCGGATACATTACCACCGTTGCGTCGCTCTTCTCGTGCTAAACGACTTCCATCTCGTTTCAACGACTCATCTGACCTGGCTAACTCGAATGGGACTTCTCGTGGTACCTATACTACACCAACTCGCGATCCACCGCGAACGTCCTCAGTCACTGACAGCACTTCACCTCCTTCGGCTACCCAACCAACTGAGAGTGAACACTTCAATCGTGAGCAACCGTCTCATCCGACCCCTGCTCCACCCATCGTCACCCCGACGCAGACTCCTGCTGCATCTGCGGTTCCTTCGAATACTACAGCACCCCGTGTCCCTCAACAGCCTGAACATACACCAGTGCATGTTGATAATGTACAGCCCGAGTACATTCCAGTGTTTGATGAACCAACGATCTCAATCCTTGACCCAGATGCTTCGCGACCAACGCCTCTTCCTGACTCACCGCCGCCTTCTCCATTGTCGACTGGCGTACGTCTTACAACAGAAGAATGGGAAGCTCTAGTGGCTCAAGAACACCGAATCCTGATGGCTTATGCGCTATCTAGTACTGGACTTCCAACTACCATTCGTCAAGCTTATGGTTCCGATGAACGTGATGGATGGATAGCTGCTGCTGAGAAGGAATATGATTCTCTCATGGATCACAATACTTGGACATTGTGTGACTTACCTCCTGGTCGCAAAGCAATCGGTTGTCGATGGCTCTTCACCAAGAAGTTTGACGCTGATGGCTCACTTGCTCGTTACAAGGCTCGCCTAGTAGCACAAGGCTTCACACAAGTCGCTGGCGTTGACTACACCGACGTCTTTGCTCCTGTCATTCGATCGACAAGTATACGACTTCTCATGGCACTCGCAACGATTATGAAGATGGATATTCATCACATGGATGTTGAAACAGCATTTCTCAATGGCAATGTATCCGAGACACTCTACATGCACCAACCTCCTGGCTTCGTCGAGCCTAACAATGAGAAACTTGTCTGCCGCCTAAATCAAAGCATTTATGGACTTAAACAGTCATCTCGTGAATGGAATATTGCACTCGACAAATACTTCCGATCTAAATCGTTCACTCCACTCTTGAGTGACCCATGCATTTATGTTCTCCATACACCCCAAAGTTTGTCTTTGGTGGGCGTGTATGTCGATGACTTGATCCTCCTCAGTCAGTCACGCACTTCACTCTCCAACATTAAGCGTGACTTGTCTCGTCGCTTCAAGATGAAAGATCTTGGACCCCTACGTTTCTGTCTGGGTATGGAAATCCTTCGTTTGGATGAATCTACTTTGTTCTTGCATCAACGCAAATACATCAAGGACATTCTAGAGCGACACAATCTTGCCGACTGTCACCCGTTGTCGACACCGCAAGATCCTAATGCAACGCATCGTTCATCATCTTCTACGCTGCCTTATCGCACTGTGGTGGGCGAACTACTCAATCTGACTTCAACGACACGTCCTGACATCGCTTTTACAGTGACATTGCTATCAAGACACCTTAGTCAACCAACAGATGAGCACTCAGCGATTGCTAAACGAGTTCTAAGATACCTCAAGGGAACTCATGACTATGGAATCATCTATCAACCTGTTGACTCTGACCATTACACCATTGAATTATACGTGGATGCTGACTACGCCAATGACAAGTACACAAGACGATCAACTTCTGGCTACCTCCTCTATCTCAATGGTTGTCTTATCAGCTGGAAATCGAAGCTTCAAAACATTGTTGCTTTATCGACCTCTGAGGCTGAATACATCTCTATGTCTTACGGACTACAAGAAGCTCTTTGGATTAAATCATTACTTCAAGAACTCAAGTTAAATCTCAAGCTTCCAATCATCGTCTATGAAGACAATCAAAGTACGATCAAGATGGCCGAAAACCCTACTTTACATCAACGAACGAAACACATTGACGTGCGACATCACTTTATCCGTGACTTAGTAAAAGAAAAAGTGATTGAAATCAAATACTGCGACACGAATTTGATGTTGGCCGACATGCTCACGAAAGCCCTTCCAAAGCCCAAGTTTGAAGAACATCAACGCAACATCTTGGAGCGCATGTCTGACCTACAAAGTGAAGAATAAAGTTTGCGGGGGAATGTTGAAGCTCACAACGTTGAAGAAGAGATCGAGACGTTCTATCTTACCTTTCATTGCAAAGCAAATTCTCTCTTCTGACTATTCTCTGTTTGCTTCTCTGTTAAACTTCATCCTCATTATGCATATACTCTAGCTAGCGTATCTTTAGCACATCTCTAGCTCTTCCATAAGTTCTAATACACTTTCCATTCGACCTCTTATAAACCGCCAACCAATCGCCAACCAACCGCTTTGATTAATACAAAATGATCTGTTTAAAACACACTCTTAAAGTCAATACGACGAAAATTTAGTTTTAAGGTTTGTTCAATGCGATTTCTTTACTAACAGTGTAAATAATGAATTGATGTTATTTTTAGTCAGTAAATATTTCCGTTCTAATTAGTCAAAAGATAATTCAACCGATATTTTAAAAATAAACTCTCTGGGCTATTGAATGAGTAAAATATTTACCAATAATTTAGTGAGCGAAAATTAAAAAATACTGACAAAATAAAATGAACAAAGATTTCGATGTCTCATTCTCTACAATACAGAACAAACTAGATGCATTTCAAAGCCTCATTGTCATGTAGAATATAGACAGCGCCGGATTTTTGAAGCAACTGAACGTGTTAACTTCGAATCATCCACCGCCTCATTCTCGTATTGATATTTCATCTATTTGCAAAATAGTTTATAGAACATAGAGAAATATTTTAATTCATCTTTAAAAACCATCAAATTTCAAGTATATTGTACATTTCACGAGGCTCTAGTAGCTTGACGGTAAAAGCTTGCAATTTTGTGCGAGAGGTCGCAGGTTCTACTCCATGTTTGCGCTGAATAAAATTTTAATATACTATTTGTTTGAAGCATGAATTTTTGCATGCAACGCCGTTTCACATCCTTCGCGTCGCTTCAAGGCGTACAATGCGAGCGACAGCAAAGAATGCACAAAAGATGGTCAACAACTGAGAAGGATCAACCCTAGACCAAGTTCCGCATCAAGCTTTACTCAGTTGCTGAAGTTCTCATCAGCATCTAGACTAGCCGTTGGCGAGGACTATTGCAGGTAAGGAAAGCATGACGCAGCAGTATGTCTGCCGCGTGTTGCGTGATGTTATCTCGATATCAATAAGCCTGTAGCGGCAGATATACTGCCGCATCAAGCTTTACTCAGTTGCTGTAGTCCTCATCAGCATCTAGACTAGCCGTTGGCGAGGACTGAAAGGACTGTAAGGAAAGCATGACGTAGCAGTATGTCTGCCGCGTGTTGCGTGATGTTATCTCGATATCAACAAGCCTGTAGTGGCAGATATACTGCCGCATCAAGCTTTACTCGGTCGCTGTAGTCCTCATCAGCATCTAGACTAGCTGTTGACAAGGAAAGAATGACGCAGCCCTGTGCCTGCCGTGTCTTGGGTAATTATGTCTAGATATGAACAAGCCTGTTGCGGCACACGCCCTACGGGCAACTTGATGCTGCCGTATGTGTGCCATTGAGTAGTGTGTGGTTGGACATAAATATAAATTCACAAGTATCTCGTTATGAATGCCTTAATCAACAACTAAAGCCGGCGCTACTCTACTGCGGGCTCTACCTCGGCGGCGTTGAGTGCGACGCTCAGACGCTCGTTGACGTCGATCAGCGAACGGCTGGAAGCGACGCTCTGGCAGTGTGTATCCCAAGAAATCTCTTTGTTGGAGTTTCAGTGCGCAAAGCACATGGCAACAGAAGGTATTCTTGAAAAAGTAATTGCAATCGCACTTGGGATCCAGGGAGAGTGCAGATACGCCAACCATACCAAGGTTGGTCGTTGCCACCACAGACAATCTCGTGCTTCACATTGTTAGTGTTTGCATTGTAATAGTAGGCATCTACAAGGTCAGCTTCTGAACCAGTCATGACGACTTCATCGGAGGCTGCTTGTGCTTCGTCAACCGTCGAGCCAAGAAGTCGATACTGATAGGCATAGGCTAGGCTAGATGCTCGCCCTGGCACAACACTGCGCACAAGTACCTCTCCAGGTGGAAGATCGAAAGGGGATTCAACTAATTCAAGAAGACCTGTGTCCATGAGCCGTTTGGTACGACGTTGCAGCTTGATGCTTGGAATGGAGTGAGTGACAAAAGGGATTGCTTTGAATGTTGAATAGGCCTCGGCCATATCGCCAAGCATTTCAAAGGTTGCACATAAGCCGTGCTTCTGTCGCTTCGTGTAGACGTCTTTAAATATCTTGTTAAACGCTTCGCATGGGTTGTTTGTCGTGGGGAATCCACTGGGAGCATGATAGACTTGCCAACAGGATGAGCCACTATCGATCCACTGGCTCCTGAAGTAATTCACAAAACGGCCCAGCTCCTGGTAGCGAAGCCACGATTCTTGAGCGACCACCCAGTGATATTGCATTTCGTCTTCGCTACGACTGTAGTGTATATTGTAAATATGTCGAAACGCCAAAGACTTCGCTGCAATTGACGCGCCAGAGAGGAACTTGTGGACGTTTGCCATGCAGTGATAGAAACACATTAGTGCCTTCTCAACGCCAAGATCTTCTTTCACGAGTTGTATTGCCCAGGCAGGAGCTCTTGCCGCATCGGACATCACATACGATATTCTCAAGGGCTCGCCGACAACGACAGTGTAAATTGTCATCAATTCTCTGATCACCCATGAGTAGTCGGGCTACGTTTCTCGACCAAGAACATAAAATGCCATGGGATGGAATTGACGAGCTTTGTCTGAAATCCCGCATATGAGAACAGGGAACGAGAGCGAGTTAATCTTGTACGTTGAGTCCCAGTGGAACATGAATGACGTCGGGCTGCGTTGCATTTGACGTAGAAGTTTCTTGGTCGTTATACCAACTCCAAAAGGGCTGTTTGGTCCATTATACCCAATTGACGGGCGGCCATAAGCAATGCTGTAGCCGAAAGAGAAGTACTGCGATTCTTCCTTTTCATTGTTGTAGTAGTGGTCTAGAAGCAAGCGAGCCATAACTTCTGGCTTGCTGTTTTCAAGCATTTCGCATTTACGAATATAACGATGGCGATTCTAGAAGCTTTTCAGACTTGGCAACTTTTGTTCAACTATTGTCTTCGATAACTCTTTGTGAGCTTGACTTGGTGTCATTCCATGGGTAAATAGTGCGTCAGCTTGTGCTCGAATGGTCTTTGTCATGCGGCCTGCCTTTTGATCGTCGCAAGCACTGCTGTCACCTGATATATGGACCTCACACATGTGAGATGTCTTGCATTGCCACAGACGGCTGACTTTGTTGCATCCAGGCTTACACTTGCAAATGAGGTACCTTGATTTCATGTCGTGGCGTGGCACTCCACGACAAATTGAACAATTGCTGGATGAAGTTGAATGTATTACGGAAGCTCGCAAAACATCTCTTGCTTCGTTGTAATTTGGATAGGAACCCATCAAACGCCAATCCAACAATACGCCACCACCACGACCAGCGTCTTCAAATCTTTCGAACAATCCTGACGTCGTAATCGCCACTTCTAACGTCGTAATCGCCACTTCTAACGTCGTATTCGCCACTTCTGCATGGCTACTACATGGGACGTTGTGAGCCTCGCCAGCCAGCGGAGTAGCTGAGCCTACATCGTCCAAGTTGTCCAAGGCGCGTAGACCAACAACTTCGGCCCACTCAAACATGGCACAGAACAAAATGAATTGGCATGTTTAGAGACACGAGTAGCTCATGAGTTTAACCGAATCTCGATGCACAAAGGATATCGCTAGCCAATTTTCGTATCTAAATGTAATGTGGACGACCTAAAACAAAACCAAAGCGCCAAATTAAAGGTTTAACCTTGTTGTGGATTAGGTATAACCGCTTGGTGGAATGCAGCCAATGATAAGCACACACGACATGCCAAAATGAAATGCATCAGACTAAAATAGAATACGGACAGTACAAATCAATTGTCACCAGTCAATTGCCCCACCGCATGATCCGTAAGAATCCTGTACATCTCTCCTACAGCACCAAAAAAGAACAGCTTGAAGCATGGAAGGAAGCGCAAAAAGAAGAAGGAATGACGAAAGTGTTGTTTAGCCGGAGGCACAAGACATCATTATCTACCTTCACAAAATGGTGTGCCCAGGCTGAAAGCATCGAACAAGTAGAAGACGACGAACGCAAGCATCTGAGTAACAAGAGGAGAAAAGTCCGCGGTGCATACACGAAAAAGAGGCCAACAGACGAAAGAAAGGGGCTGCTTTACGACTGGCTCCAGACTGCGCCTAAGCCTATCAACAAAGCGGACTTACGCGCTGAAGCCCGCCGACTGTGGCCAGAATTCTGCGACGAAGACCATCCCCTTTGCAAAACCTCTGGAAGCTTCCGCAAGTTTTGTCTTCGCTTCTCGGAAAGATATTGCCCAACTTCAAGCGCAGCGGATGTCGACAAAGATGATTCAAATAGGCCTGTAATAGACAAAACAGCAACTCCATGGAACATACCATTGACATTGCGGTATCTGAAGACGATGACCAAGCCCACAGCTCAGTTGAAGACACTGTCATCCAGCCGTTGAAATCTTCTGTGGAAGCGCCCGGTTGTGATGTGCCTGGAGTGTGTGCTACATGTGGCCATCGTTTAACACATCGCTCTGCTGCTCGGGCTAACGATGCAATGGATAAAAAGCCTGCCAAGTGCCCCCCTTCAACAGATATTTCCATTGACGATCAAAACAACGTCGTCGAAAGCGCGTGGACTAACAACGACCAATCGCAATTCCACTGTGATTGGCAGGACAGCGATCTTGAACGACTAGTGCTTGATGTTTTTGCCACGGGAAAGGACGAGCGAGTTCAAAGTTCAGTCGGTAAGCTGAAGACTACTCCTTTGAAAAGGCGTGCTTGTAATCAATCTGGTGGTGGTGACTCGGTGTGTGACCTGCATTGTTGTGCTGTACAAATCAATGATCCATCCGTTGTCCAAGCGGTACCTTCAACAATAAAAGCTGCCAATAATCTTAACAATCTCGACAATGAACATGTCAAGAACAAGTCTGTTGGTCAACAAGAAGTCGTTGAAATTATTGATAGTCCCCAAGAAAAGCGGACTAAAAGTTCTCCTACCATCTCAGAATCCTCAGCCGACGAAGGCGATTACAGTGTTCTATATGAACACATCGATGTATGTCTACCATTAAAGGGGGCAACTAGACGGCTGCGCCCGGCAAGAATGGCACGTTTTGGAAGTAGCTCGAAATTGAACAGCGGGATCCACAACGACCGCTGTTACAGATGCAATCGTCGATCTCCCTGTGTGATTATCAAACATGCACAAACGTTCAGAGCTACCACGAGTGTGCCTCGGAGCGATGTAGTGCTGGAAAATATTGTAAAAACAATGTCATTCAGAGAAGACGCTTCCCACAAACGTCAGTTGTCAAAGATCGAAAATTTGGATTTGGACTACGGCTTGATGAAGACGTTCCCAAGAACACCAAGATCATTGAGTACGTCGGCCAGCTGATAACACAAGATGAGTTCCTCCGCCGAAAAAAAAGAACAAAGGAAGCTTGTCTTGGTACATGGCTTGTGTTAGCCAGGGCGATGACAATCTCTATCCACATTTTTGCTCCCGGTAAGGAATGGCCTGAACACACGCGAGGAAAGCTCATGCGTTGGGCTGGAATCATTGGCGGCTATCGTTATACAATCGAGCACATCGACGGCATCCACAACCTATGGGCGGACATGATGAGTCGATGGGGTCAGACGGCTATAGGCAAGGCGACCCAGAAGGTCACGGCAGCTAGATGGACGAAGAAACGGAAGAACAAGAGTCCAAGACCAGTGCCGAAGCGAAATGTTTTGCGACCGCTCGATGACGAGAAGTTTGTTTGGCCATGTATTGAAGACATTATCCAAGCTCAAGAGCTACTTGCAGCAGCAAGACCGACGCGTGCGCTACGGACCTCTGACGACCAACCATGGGTTGTCGAGGGCCGAATTTGGATAAGAGCAGCGGCCGAAGAATTGATTCAGCGCATTTTGGTGGTGGCACACTGTGGAAGCATGGGTCATCGTGGACAAGCCGTGCTGGTCAACCATCTCAAGCGATTATTTTGGATCGAGCGGCTGCAAGACCTAGCTGGAACGTTTATCGCTGGATGCCTTTTATGTCCTCATGTGAAAGGGGGGAGAGTGGTGCACAGACCGTATGCACCGCTTTGGCACGCGAAGCGAAGAAACGAAGGACTACATTCTGACTATCTCTTTATGGGAAATTTTTTAGGCGGAGCGAAGTACGTGTTGGTACTCAAGGACGACTTGACACACTTTTGCAAACTCGTTGCATGCGATGCGCCTACAAGTCAAGTGTGCGTTGATGCGATTGTGAACTGGGCGAAGCGATTCGGAATGCCAAGAGTGTGGATCAGCGATCAAGGAACCCATTTCAAGAACGTGGCTGTGAAAGCACTGGCCCACAAGTTCAAGGTTCATTATGATTTCACTCTAGCGTATTGTCCCTGGCGCAACGGAACAGTCGAGCGAATGAACCGCGACATACTACAAGTCATGCGAGTGATGCTGCGCGAATTCCGTTTGGCCGACCATCAATGGGACTATCTACTACCGGTGGTGCAAGCGAATCTCAACCAGACGCCAGTGCCATCCCTCGCAAACAAGTCGCCTATGGAGCTCTTTACAGGATTGGAACCCACTACACCTTTGGATGTGATTGTACTAGGTCTCGATGAAGGACTTCGTGACGTCGAGCTATCCAGCGTCGATGTCCGAAGCAGCCTCGAAGAACTGCGACTGAATCTACAAGCGATGCACAAGCAAGTCCTCCAGAAGAACGAAACACGTGCACAAAGAGCAACGGCTGCGACTGCGAACGCTGAAGCCTGCAATGTGTGCGAAGGAGACTACGTGCTATGGTCAAGAGTCGACGAGAATCATCATCCGAAGCTTCTCGTGACATGGCTTGGACCCTATCGAGTGACAGAAGTTGGCGAGTACTCAGTCGAAATCGAACATCTACTCACGAAGGAGCGACGTCAAGCTCATCTGTCAAGGATCAAGCTGTATGCTGAAGAGAGCTTCCAAGTCACGGAAGAAATACTCGAGCACATCTCAGAACAAGGTATTCTATTGAAGGTTAGCGCTATTCTGCAGCACAAGATCGATCGAGACGCTGGCGAGTATGCCCTGCTTGTACGCTGGGAAGGCCTTGAAGACATCGAAGCCTCATGGGAGCTGCTCAGCAAGTTGATGCGCTAATGTCCTGCAGTGGTGCGAGCGTATGTAAAGCGATCAAGTCCAAGAAAGCGCGAGAAGACCTTGAGGCTGCCATGGGGAAGTAGCTCATGGTTTCAACCAAGCATGCTTCCTAGCGGAGCATGGCTTGGGGGTGTGCTGTGTGCGGTGGCGTGGTTAAGCCATGCTCCGCCACGTCACAGGCTTGTTCTTTGAACAGCCGAGTGTCTGCCGCCAGTGAATTGCACGTTGAAGTCACTTCAAGATCAAGACCAAGACTCAACGACCAAGGCTCAGCCGGAAGACTGCCGTACGGTCGGTGAGAAGACATTCAAGAGTTCAACAAGTCAAGGAAGAGAAGATGAGATTTAGATCTTAGTCTCAGTTTGTGTTTTGCTAGCTACTGCGCAAGCCAATCAAGTGCATATTCACAGGAGGCGGCACTCCCCTATCTGTGTGTTTGAGTTGACGAAACGCGGTGGTTTCAGGGAAACCGTACAATTGCTCAAGTGTACAACTACTTTGGGAAGGACAACATGGCATTCAACACCAACAACATCAACTACAGGGAGCGACGTTGAATAACAGCGCGTATGAGCTTTTTGATTGGCCACGAAATTGGACTTATATGGCCAATCATATCGAGCTAATCAAACCCTTGAATAAAAATACGACAGCTAGTTCATTGACAAATTGTAAATTATAGCAGTTTATTTGTTGATAAGAGTAAATTCACATAGATGATTCTCGACACAACGAAACAGTTAACAAAGGTCACAAGGTATTAAAGGTAGCATATTTAAATCATGCAGAACTTCAAGAAGGAGAATTCGTGCATCCATTCAAGGTGAGCGGTCGTCACGGCCTTCTCTTCACGTCTTAAGTCGCGGACATAAATTGCAAGTTCGTAGCTGTCAGGGATGATTGGCTTGGCCCCACAGTTGCCAGTATTCTTCTTTCGTGCCTTTGAGCCCTTGAAATTTTTCAACTTGTCAGTGTCACGAATCCATTCTCGCAGGGAACTCTCGTTCCACCTGGTAATTCTTGCGGCTTCGCGAACAGGTGTGCTTTCAGCGATGGAAACAGCGCGCAACTTCTCAGCCACGGTAGGTCTGGCACGTCGAGTTTTGGTAGCATTCATCCGAGGCTATCAATTTTCGCGGTTGTCAAATTCAAAAGAATGGGAAATTGTGCCGCGAAAAATTTAGCCAATAAAATTTTGTTATCAGAAATAAAGATCTATGATTGGTCAATTCAAATTTAATTATGCCACGCTGTTATTCAACGTCGCTCCCTGTACCCCACTTCCCCCTATGATAACATTCGAAGCGGTTCGACAGCTCCAACCACGTCATCTACTCCAACAACGTCGCCAACTACCCCGACGACTTCACAACCATCCTCGACACCACGGACGTCGTCTCCAACTTTCCCACCAACAAATCCCACGACTGCCCCCGTTACTCCAACGCCCAGTGGTGCAGACCAATGCAATGGAAACCACAACGTCTGCTTCTGGCCACTGACGCAACAAGTTCTTCCATATTCGCAGAGCGATTGCGCCAAGTTTGGATCACAATTTGTTTGGTCCATAAATTTGCCCCAAGAATGTCCAATGCCAAAAAGTAGACAAGCAATATGAACGTTAACGCAACTTTATGAACTACTAATGGTATTTTCGTCAAATTGAAAGTTGAGACAAAGATGAGACCTGACTGTCGTTGCTACTACGGGCACCACACGAATACATCCGATGGGAACTTTGCACAATCTGCTTTGGAGAATGGCAATGCTCGCTTTAGAAATGGCCAATAGCAAATGTGGTGGTTGTCGCCACATAGCTTGGAAGTGGCTTGTGGGGCCGCAGGCGACGTAGCTCGCTCGGGGGAAGGCGTGGTGGGCCTTGCTGTAATATGTACACGTCGCGACGACTCGTAATGCACTACAGGCAGCTTGTCCAACACAGATCGAGCACTTCTTGAGAAGACAAAACCATCATGGCTATCCCAATGAATCGACCACGCCATAATTCCACGAAAGGTTGAGTACAATGATGGTGGCTTAATTCGATCGCAGCCCACGCCTTGAACCAGGCAAGTCAACGCCCGACGAACAACTTCAGGTGTTGCTTGACCACGCATAGCCGAAGAAGGTCCTGAAGGCACACCAAAGGACACTTGGTCGGGACGTAATCCTTTGAATTCCCATCCTGTACCGTAGTTGGTTCTGAATCCTTCAATGAGCATCACACTGCCTCCAACCAAACAATCGACTGTGCCTTCGTTCACAATGCGACCATCCGTGTAAGTGAAGCCTCCGTTGTTGTAGTACTGAACGTGGACTTGGGTCAGTTCGTCTCTAAGGCCGCCAATAATGGGCAAATATGCCCCCCAAGTACCGCCAAATGAAACATATCCTCCTTGGACATAAGGGTGCTCTGGAGCCATGCTGAGGTAGAACGACGGTCCGACCTTTTGGCGCAATTGTTTGACGGCAGAGATCAAGTTGTTGATAATTGGAAGGCCTTGAGAGATGCCGTTCTCCAAATCCAAGTCGATGCCATTGAAACCATATTTCGTGATCAATCCGTAGACGCTATTGACAAAGTTGGTGGTTTCCGTTGCATCGTTCAAAGTAACAGAGCCATCTTGACCTCCCAAGGAGAGAGCAATTGTCTTTCCAGCAGCTTGAAGACTCTTGATGTTGGCAATGAATTGATCTTCCGAGCCAGCAGCAGGATCCAGCTCAAAGCCGACATTGCCATTGCCTTCGTTGGTAGCAAACGCGACGATAATGACATCCCAGTCTTTGCTGATGTGGCTGAGAGGATACGATTTGCCTGAGGGATTGTCAAAGTCGTGCCAGTAGCCCACGAGCGTGTGCGTGAACTTGGAGTCGACGGTCGTCAAATGGCGAGGAGCTTCCATAGAAGAATTGTTCAGCCCTTCGACGAGTGAGTTTCCGCTCAATGTACATAGAGCAGCAGATACAACAGTAGTAATGGTAGCTACGGACAGCGTCATGTTGATCTATCACCGCAAAAAGCAACGTTGTTGGTCCACGATGTCGATCACCTCGTCGAAAAGGCAAATGCCTTTCAACTTCACTTCAAATTGAAGAGTTCCGGATAAAAGTCTCCATGGATTGTCGTCAACTACATGAAGAACATCAATCGCCACAATTACGCGTCTTTGGATCACACTAGCGGGACCACAGCCATAGGGCTAAGTTCAGGGCTTTAGCTAGAGCTGGCCTTGCTCTGTGACGACCAAGAGCTCCCTCAGTGCCGCTGACTTCGGGCACGAAGTACATAAAGAAGTGTGGACGGGAAAGTCAACCCTACGGTGTACTAAAAATAGGTGATACAGTATGAATACAGTGCTCTCATTGGCTGAATTACAGTACGCTTTCGCCCAAAGTTTACATCCGAAAAACTTTGAGCGAAAGACTTCAAGCGATAGTTGACGGGGGAGAGAATGGACGAGACTTGTGAGGCTCCTACCTCGGCTACGACAGCGCAAACTGAAGCTACTGGCTACAAGAATGTCGTGTACTTCATGGAGTGGGCAATCTACGCTCGCAACTTTGCCATCTTCGACTTGGACTGGTCCAAGATCACTCATGTCAACTATGCGTTTGGCAAACCAACAGCGGACGGCACGGTGACAATCTTTGACAGTTGGGCAGCACTTGAGAAGCGATGGCCTGACCATGGTGACTCATGGCAAGATAAAGGACACAACTCGTATGGCAACCTTGGTCATGGATTTACGCAAAAACTACAAAACCGAGGCACCAAGTTTGGATTGTCCATTGGTGGCTGGACGTTGAGCACACCATTCAGCGGCATTGCCAGCTCTGAAGCAAGCCGGCAAAGGTTTGCCAAGAGTGCTGTGAAACTCATGGCGGATTTGGGGCTGGATTTCATTGACATTGATTGGGAATACCCAGTGGAAGGCGGTGACAATGTTCCACACAGCCCTGATGATATCGCCAACTATGTGCTTTTATTACGAGAAATTCGTGAAGAGTTCAAGACCCTTCCCTTCCAGGCTGAACTGAGTGTAGCTGCTCCAGTTGGCTATGACAAATACAGCCACTGGGATTTTCCGGCAATTTCCAGTCTTGTGGATCACATCAATATCATGGCATACGACATGGCTGGCAGTTGGAGTCAGTACACCGACCACCAAGCCAACCTGTACGAAGACCCCAACCATCCTGCTGGTCTCAAGTATTCTGCCCACACTGCCGTCCAAGATTACATCAAAGGTGGTTGTCCGAGCAACAAGATCGTCTTGGGAATTCCAGCGAACGGTCGATCGTTTGAAAACACGGCTGGCCTGTACAGCAGCTTTACTCCTCCGACCAAGGGTTCGTGGGTCTCTGGGTCTGATGGTGCTGGTGTTTGGGACTACAAGGCGTTGCCCCAAGCTGGTGCGACCGAGTTTTACGACGCGAAGCTTGGTGCGACGTACAGCTACGACCCAAATGCCAAGATGCTCATCTCGTACGAAGGGCCCAAGAGTTTGGCTCAAAAGCTGGACTATATCAAGAAGTACAACTTGGGGGGAACAATGTTTTGGCCTGGAGATGCTGACGTCCCGACTTCCAACGCTCGTTCATTGATTGCTCAAGTGTACAACTACTTTGGGAAGGACAACATGGCATTCAACACCAACAACATCAACTACCCCACTTCCCCCTACGACAACGTTCGAAGCCATTCGCCTCCTCACGAAGTTGCCGCTGCAGAGTCGATATGAAGTCTCCAAAACAAGACAAAGTTACAATCCCATCTTGGTTCTATTTAGTCTATCTGACTTGCTAATAATAAATGATTTCTGTACACATGCAAGCTTATCTTGGATGATGATACACGATCGGTTCATGCAGATCAAAGCTGTCGAGATGGTGGTGCTTGTCCTTGAGCGGTCCTCGCACAATGGCATTCGCCAGTTGGTTGACGCAAGCTGTGGTGTATGCGAGTTCTTCCTCCATGCGTTTCATCTTGTCGTCATCATGCGCTCGCATGTCATGCATCCGATGTGTGAGTTTGTCTTCGAGAAACGTCATCTGCATCGACTGGTGGCGTATCATACTCTCTTGAAGCTGAGCCTTGAGCTCCTTGATTTCGATCGCTTGATCAACGTGGAGTTCCATCAAAGCGTCGACTTTTTGCTTCAGCTTGACCACCATCGGTGAACGTTCCATTTCATCCACTGGTGGAGGCAATGCAGCTGGAGATTTCCTCGTGAGCATTTGGGAGGCCATGGACGCCATCGACTTCACCACTGACTGTGACGTCTGCAGCAGCATGCACCAAGTCTGGGGAGAAACATGCGTTTTGGCTTCGACGCGGGCTACGACGTACGACACCACAGGAACATACGAGGCAACGTTGCGGACAGTGGTCACAACTGGTGTGATGGCCTCAAGCAAAGCAAGTGCCTGCGCTTCTTCAGCCCTGGCCTTGGCGAGATGTAGCTGCTGCACTTCGAGCTCTTCGAGGTGTTGCTTAGCCAGTTTGACCTTGTGAAGCAGCGAGTGGAGATGGTTTTGTGCCTCGACCAAAGAAGTTGGCTGCGGAATGTCCAAATCCACAGACGTGGCTTCTTCTTGGTCGACTTCTTCCAACATGGCGCATTGCATCTGGAGTTGAGCCAACTGAGTCGACAACGTGCGCAATTGATGGTGGGCAAATTCAAGCGACGGGTTGGTTTCAGGGAGAGCTGGGGCCTCGCTCGCCAGTTTCTTTTCCTTTTGGAGCGCTTCGAGGCGCTGCTTAAGTTGAGCGTTTTCAACAGAGAGCGATACGACGAGCGAGTCCACTTGACGAAGTGCAGCAGGGTCAACGGGGGGTGTAGACGTATGTGCAGATGGTGGTGGAGTCGAAGACTTCGGAGCTTTTCCAAGCTGGACGACTGGAGTGACCACAGTTGGTGGAGGGCTTGGAGGTGGAGCCACCACTGGTTCCGCCACAGGTTCGGCGACAACGACTACTTGCACTGGCTGTACTTGGCGCTTCTGGGGGCTCGACTTGGACTTGACAGGTAGCAACGAAGCTGGAGGAGACGGTGGCGGCGTTGGCGGCAGCTTTGGTTTGCGCAAGGCCACCTTCTTCGAGAGCTTTCTCTTCCATGTGCGATCACGCAACCATCTTTGGAGCTGTTGAGTGGCACGACGAGCTTTTTGCAGCTTGGTCTGAGCAACAAGGCGTCGTCCCCATGCTTGAATTGTCGTGGCAGCGCGTCGTCGCATCGCGCGGTAAGCCAAGCAAGCACGCATCCAAGCTTGTAGTGCCGTCACAGCTGCCTTCGTACGGGCAACAATAACACGGGCAACAAAGCCACGGAGATGACGTTGAATAGTCGTCGCATGGCGTGCCAAAGTCTGACGGCGGAATCGACGCATGTCATTGTACACATCTTTGCGGAAGAAGATCTTCGAGTTACCAATTTGGAACCCGGCATGACCGCAAGCTTCTTGAAACTCCACACGATCAAACTTGGGTGCTTTCAAGACTTGCGTTGCAATTGCCACAATGGTTGCGTCATGGGCGTAGAACTGAAGCATGACAGCTGCAACCGTTTGTTCGCATTGACCCTTGGTGTCTTTCTTGACGTTGGACTTTCGGCGGTTGAAAAAGCCAAATGCGTCCATGAAGCTCAAATGGTCAACTCGCACTGCGTAGCCAGCACGGGCTATGCGCACAGCTTCGAGGACACCACCAGATCGAAGTTGCTGGACGACGCGCGGCTTATTGAGAAGACGTGGCTGGCCCTTTTCATTGGATTTGATGCATCGTATGTATCTCGCTTGTGTGCGTCCAATGACTTGGATGAGGTCGTCTAGTTGCGACTTGAATTGTGCGGACACACTCGAGCTGCGCAAGTTTGAAGGTTGTCTCACAAGTGGCTTAGCAGCTGCTTTCTTGGCCTTGTTATTGACAGGAGCAGCTTGCAACAGGGCTTGGACGATGGGGTTCGACGACGATCCACACAAGTCAATGGCTTCAGGGGGCAAAGCGTCTTGATTCTTCTGGAGGAACGCGTCATTTTCGTACATGACGCGGCCTGCAAAGTGCCCAATCACAAATTGAAATTCGACGCGTTGGCCGTTGGTGGCGTAGAATGGTCGAAAGGGTTTGCTGCTTTGCGTCGTTAATTGCGGCGGCGCATGAGTCTTTGGCACGGGTTCCGACTGTCGACGAAGACGAGTTTGCTTAAAATCGAGGCTGGACGCACTGTCGTCGTCGAGGAACACTGCATACAACTTAGATATCCAACCTTCGTTGGAGCCCTTGGGGAGCATGCCTTCTTCATCGAGGAGGCACCACATGCCATGGGGACGATCTTCTAGCAGTTGCAAGCACGGAGCATTGTCAGGATATTCAATGTATTTCCATTCGATGCCTTCGGATTCATACATGCGCTGTTCCTTGGCAAAGACAAGCTCATTGAATTGGGCTTGCAGCCGTTCATTGGCGTAGTTGATGCACAATTGCTCAAATCCGTTGGTTGTCAAGTTTTCAAAGCCAAAGATATCCAAGATGCCAACCGTGTTGACTGAAGCGCTGTCGTGACGAATGATCATACTCAGCCGATTGACAATCCACTTGAACAGCCCACCGTACAGGCTTTGTGTGAGCGACTGCTTGGCTTCACTGGCTTGGGCTGCTGTCAGCTTGACTTCGATCTTGTCCTTGGTTGTAGCGACGTGTCGCGTCATGAGCGCCCGAGTGAGTTCTGCAGACGACACACCAAGCAATGAGGCTGCCAAATCGAGTGGCTTTTCATCTTCGACGCAAGCTTGGTCCATGTTCGTCGCTTGGCACATCTTGGCGCAAAAAGAGACGTTGCCGAGATGGAGAAGCGCCGCGACAATGCCGTAGATGCTTCGTTGTTCGTCTTCAGGAATACCCATATCAGTGAAAGCCTGTGATGTGAGCTGGAACTGGTCGGCATCATCAACTCCATCTCGTCGCGTATAGCAGCCCGATTCGTTGAGCAGATCAAAGTCTTCAGCATCGGAGAGAGACAGTTCCGCGGCGAGATCGTCATCGGCGCCTGCGCAGAGCTCGTAAAAGATGTGAAAGTTGCGCTCATCTTGGGACTGATGACTCACGCGGATCTTCTCGAGGAGGTACACGCTGAGCTTAGCGCCGATAATCTTGTGATGCGAGCCAAATTGTAGCTCGATAAACTTGCCAAAGCGACTACTGTTGTCGTTTCGTACTGTCCGGGCATTGCCGAATGCTTCGAGGATGGGATTTGTTTGAAGAATTTGTGTCTGTATCTGTGCAGTGGATGCCGTCGCCTTGGACTTCGATCGTTTGTTTGGTTTCGGTGGTGAAGTTGCTGCGGCAGCTGTCTCGGCGTCAAGAGCGCCGACTTGTGTAAGATATTGCATGAGAAACTTTGTGTTTTCAGTCTTGCCAGCGCCACTTTCGCCACTAACCAAGATCGATTGGTCTTTCTTGTCTTCGCATAGGCTCTTGTACGCGTTTGCTGCAATCGCAAAAACGTGTGGTGGAAGACTCATGTCGATCTCGGATGCATCGGCCGCAGCGGCATATTGCTGGACATGGTTGGAGGAATAAATATTGAGTCGTTGAAAGGGGTTGAGCGCGAGGATAATCTCGCCCACATATGTGTAAATAAGGTCATGTTCGTATCGATTGCAGACAGCATGAAGGAGTTCTGGTTCATGGAGATATTGCAGTGAGATCAAGTTGGGCACATCTGTAAAGTCGTCGTGGTCGTTGCGAAGGTACACATTGCCTACAAAGCACATCGTGAGCTCATGTCCATTGAGAAAGGCGCGAAAACGCACCAGACGACATACCCGCAAGACTCGAGACAATCGAGCCATCCTCGACGCGAACGCGGACATTCGCGTCGCTCTCATTGCATTCTTCAATGATTCCTGCTTGCCAGATCTCTTCCGTGTCATGAATCCACACACGAGCGCCGGTTTCCATCTTGTCTTCGAGGCAAGAGATTCTCTAATGGGATGTTCTCACCATAGTACCCACGTCTTATAGTGGTGCAATGACACGGTTGCATCAACACTCAAGCTCAGAGACTGTGGGACATATAATTAGACTTGAAATTTGTATACTTGAGATCCACTGGGCAGATTGTCGAGTTTGTACAGAATAGTGAAATCAAGTATAAACTTGAAAAACGCAAACTCATCTCAATTAACAAATGCCGACCAGACGTCCGAAAAGTTATAGCAGTTTCGTGACCCTGCCCATCTTGTCATGTAGCAGCGTTCTCGCTCATGGAATGCGCTCGTTCCCCCTTGGAGGCATTCAGGGGGACGAGCGATGTCTCGCGTATATAGATTGTGGAGTAAACACAGTCACAAAGGCGTGTGGCAAGACATGAAATCTTTGTTTCTACAGTAGCGCGGAATTCGAACAAGCCATTGTGTAGAGGACGATTGGCAGGCATGGCAATTGCCAAATCCTCTCTAAAAATGTTGGCAAGTACAAGTACACATGCACGCGTGCGGCTTTGAATGTTGTATGTGTGATTTCAACTGCATAGCCCGTCTCTTCCGTATATGACTTGCAAACGAGCTGGGAAAAGTGAGAGAGGGGGTATATGTTTGACAGAGTTTGAACGAGATATAAAAATGACGAACTGCATCACACACTTGCATTTGGGATTCCAAGGGTCTACAACTACAATCCTCTGCAACATGCAGCTACACATGATTGTAGAGTCAAAGCGATTGTACGAGCCGCCAAAGTGTGATATCAGTGCTGGCGTTGCGATCCATTTCCAAATTCACACTTGGCGACTCTAAATTGTCCGTCATTTGATAATTTCAGTCAAGGTGGGATCCAACTGCAAATTTTGGAATTCGTGGTGTCTGATTCAGACAGCACGACGACGGGACGACGGACGGAAGGACGGGCGGACTTTTGAGTCGGTTGCGTCTTGATAGCACACATTTGAAGGAGCCAAAACTTTCCACTGCCCCCGTCTCGAGTGTGCCTCGTGTCTTTTTGCAAAAAAGATCGGAAAAGTTACGTCAACACATGGTCGGTTTTGTGTGATCGTTGGGTTTCTCGTCGTCGTTTTTGTTGTCGACGCTGCTGCAGGCTTCTTTGTGCATCGAAGAGTTTGAGAAGCTTTCAGTCCACACTGGAAGAGTGGCTTGTCGAGGCTGTTGGGATCGTCCAAGATGCATCGTAGGATGCTTTCTTTGTGGGTTTCTCGACGACGTGAGATCTCCAGCCGTTGCTTCAATTCCTTTGCTCGTGTGCACTCACTTTGGTGAGTCAACATTTTTTGAAATCACTTGAAGTTTGTATACTTTCGCCCATCTGCGTGCACAATGTTGATGCCACCTCCATCTTGATTGGGCATGGAAAGGTTACGGTTTTTCGCATCCGCTCAGCATGGAACGTCGGCCGTGTCATTGACAAAGAACGAAGCTAGAGCGTTTGCTTCTCGATAAGATTTAAGCTTTGCAATTCCATGCATGACACGACGACCATCGACTTTCTCACTTGAAGCACGTACATCCAGTAGAATATCTCACTCAGCTGGCCGTGGCTGCAGACATGAGCGAGCAACTGCGACGCCTCTGCTCTCTTCACTGTACAACCTTCGCCGCCAGCTTCTCTCTTTTTTTTGTGGCCTCTCTTCGCCAACTCAGCTCGGCTCAGCTCTACCATGTAGCGATGATTCAAGCCCAAACTCACTTCTTGCCCCCTTCTTCGACAGACGACGACCTTCAATAAATACTTAGTCGGTTAGTTAGCTGTGTCGTTGTCCTCGACGGACCCAAAGCATTCAGACAACTCGACGTGGCCTTGGGGATCGCGACGGGGCCCTCGAGCGATCGCCTCGGCGAGCTCATTCGCATACGCATTAGCAGCGGCTAGCTCAGTTTCGAGGGCTTGAATGCGAGCTGCGTCAACTGCGCTTGAAATGGAAGTCACCCGTGGACCACGAGCTAGGGCTTCGGCCACTTCCGTCGCATACGCATTGGTCTCGGCGAGTGATGTGTCCAATTCGGCTATCTTCTCGCTCTGCTCCAAGGCCAGTTGGAGTAGCGCTCGCTGAATCTCAACATGCATGGAGATCATGTCGTCCATGGCGTTGACCGAGAAAGTCATATTGCAACGCTTGAGTAAGAGTGCATGCACGTTTTGACGAGCGATATCGATGCGTTGAGGGTAGACGTAGCTCCAAGCGGAGGAAGTCAAAGCATGTGCTCGAGAGAGGGCTGAGTGTGATCGTTGAACAAGGCCAAAAAGGCGTTCAGTAGACAAATGAGCTCTTGCATGCGTCGTCACTTGGTTGACGAGGTAAGCGACGGCTGGGTAAGACATGCTGTAATCGACCGCGACTTTGAAACTCGTTGCAACGGGTCCAAATGTGTCAAGGATTGCCGCGAGTTGGTCTTTGTCAAGGAACGTATGGATCCACGTGAGAAAGACCGTGCTCCACTGGAGCACCACTTGGACAAACGATTCGATCGTAACGCTTTCTTGTTTGAGCTTTGCGGCGGCTGTTTCCATCGACGTTGCGACTGAGTCCATCACAAGTTCCGATTCACATGCCGCGGCCGTCATTTCAAGGATGCGGCGCAACGCTTGGATGATCAATGGGTTTTCAATCGCCACTACGACATCACTAGCAACATTTCCCTCAAGTATATATACCAGCAGCAGTCTTCAGACATTGCGACAAGGCCACGCCAGTGTGCTTGAGTCGGAGAAAGGACGATGCGACTTCGAGGGACGCCACCGCCACGTTTGTGACTGCCGTATTGGTTTCTGCTTGGTCTTCTGAGACGCTACTCGTAGAGGGAGGAATCTCGCCAGCCATGGATGCTTTTCTTAAATCTACGCCGCGCCCTTTGGATCTCTTCGTCGTGTGGGTTGCTTGGAGAACCACGTTGTGTGCGAATCTTCGATCATGGAACCGACACCGTGACGCAGGAAGTGTCAATTGTTCTATTCGACTTCAAAATAAAAATATATGGAAGTTAGAATACTCATGTCACACATTTTATTCCGAAAATGCATATTCCAACTATTTTGCATACTTTATTCAAGATAAAAAGCCCAATATTTACACCCTTACACGACGAAATTTGCCGACGACAACAAGCGCTTAGTTTTTTACATAATAATTTGCTCAATTTGTCACATGATATGCTTCAACTGGTCGTTGTGGTCGTAGAAAGGGCTCCTCGTCACCAGGTAGTGATCCATGCAATCTCTTCTATCTCCTCTCCAGCGTTGTCTTTCACTCCAAGCATCAGTGCCAACTAATTTGAACTGCGGATTGCGCTTCTGAAGCATCAGATGCTCTGCCGAAACTGATTTCAACAACTTGACGCGTAGTAACCCCTGCATCCCTTAACCCCCGCACGCCCTAAAGTAGCAGGTGGCAAAAATGAGTGTGCTTGCATGTTGTGTGGTCACGTGGTACTGCTCAAGTCCAACACCCACGTAATGGATGAGTACACAAGTGTTGCCAAAAGCTTCTCGCTGCATTAGAAGAAGCATTCGGATGAAGCGACATCCTCGACTACAAGACAGCTTTAGTCGATGAATAACCATAAATTTTATGGTTATTCATCCGAATAAACCGGAAAATGAAGTTTTATCCGGACAAAGTTGATAATACTATCCGTGAGAATCCGGATACGGATCATTCCAAATTCGATCCAGCCCTCAAAGTGCGCCACCCGCCGCCGCCACCATGGACAAGGACATCGTTGCGCAGATGCTGATAATGTTTCAAGAAGATCCACAGTTTTGGATCGTAGTTGCAGCGCTTATCTTTCTCCCCTTGATGCTCGTCTCGATGTTTGCTGCTAACTCGCTGATTCAGAGCATTGACGAAGAAGAAAAGCAGAAGAAGAACCAATAACGTGTTGTGTATATCTCTAGCTGGTGGTGGGTTTGACTTGAAGCGTCGGGTACTGTGGGTGTATATCAAACGCAATGTGCAGCTTGGACGCGGAGGGTGATGATGCATTCTCGAGAGAGAGGTCGTTTAGTCCTCCAAGAACTCCTCCAGTCTTTGCCCCACGTCCTTTCGATTGCTTGCTGTATTGGTTCAAGTAGACACCGTTCGTGATGCATACTTTGGTGAGCGCTTTCAATTCCGGTACGACGCGTTCGCGCTCTGTCGGTGAGGCAGCCACCATTGCAAGGGCTTGGTCAATCTTGGTCCGTGCAAGTTTGAAGCATTCGTCTGACGACTGAAAGATCACGCTTGCATCGTACTTGGAGAAATCGCAATTCTTGACCAAATCGGCATATGAGAGTGGCGCGGGGACTTGGAGCCGTGCAAACGATTTGAATCGGTGTTGGAATCGAATGCTTGCTGTTCCGTACGTTGTTTCTCTAGTGGGGAGAAGTCCATCCAGGTGCAATCCAATTGCATACTAGTCAAGTAAGCGTCACGATCAGCATCACGACAAAGGTACAGAAGAGCGTACTTGAAAGAGTGCGCGAGTGACAGCTCGATGAACTTCCAGGAGCGAAATCCCCCATGAGAACTTTTCCTTGATGGGGTCGCTAGTGTTTTCATCGGCATTCGCATTCACCGATCCTTTCGCTCCTTTCTTCTTCTTCTTGGACGTCGTCGCTGTCGACGGAGGGGCTGCCGACGATGCTGCTTTATTCCCAATCGACTTGTCCATGCTTTTCAGCTTATCCACGAACGACCACGCGTTCGTTAAGTTGTGGATCCGAGAGCCCAGGAGGTAATCCATGTACCAAAAGATCGTCGTGAATTCGTCAGGGGCGTACAAATCCAGCTCAAAGCCAAGACCGAGGTACTGTGTCATGAGAGCACACGTTTGATCTAATGCCCACGACGTGAAATAGCGCGGATACGACGTTTTCTATCAAGAAACCAGTGAGCACGAGATGAAACCAATGGCTTCCATACGGGGATGGCCATTTCCGTGACGAACTTGTCATCGATCGACGCGGCTTCGATCTGGAGCAGAACCCATTCATCAAGCAAAAGTTCGAGACGATGGCGTTGCCGTGGACGATTATGAAGGTGGCATTTCAAGCTTTCATAGACGGCCTCAATACACCGAGTCGAGAATTGAATGCCTTCCTGGGTCGACAAGAGCACCGATGGCACGCCTGTCAATGTCATCGAATCGGCCAGCCAATCCATAAAGTTGTAGCGACCATACATCTTCTTGTCGATGTACAAAAAGAGCTACAAACAGCAAGAACATGAGCTCATCTGCTCGCTGTGATCATGGCGACGTACCACAACATACGAGCGGACGAGAATATTTGGCCGCAGCGCGCTCAAATGCGCCAGGAACGCTCGCAGCTCGTCCATGTCACTCAGGTTTTGTCCTGGCGAGCAAGCTACAACCAAGTGCTCGCACAAGTGAATGTTGGCTTTCAAGCAGTCTGCTTTAGAATTGAGCTGGGTCTCTCGAGGCGGCATGGTGGATGCTAAGACGCGACCCATGTCGTTGTCAAAGCCAAGGAACTTGCCAGAGAAGCACACTGCGTCGACTTCGAGGTGCTCGGTGTCAATTGCACGAAGTCCATCCAACGCAGCCGTGAAAGACTTTGCCGCTGCCTCTAGATCTGGCGCTTCAGCAGTTCCCTAGAAGAGAAGTTAATTCAAGCCTATTTTGCATTGAGCCTTACGAGATGCGTCAACCCCGAGTAGAAATGGCGGCGGTAATGCAAGCGCGATTGAAATAAAGTGGCAAAGTCTAGAGCAATGGCCGGATTGGAGTCAAGGGCTTCGAAAGACGAGCTCGCTTTCTTCTTGTTCTTGCTCTTCGACGTCAAAGCATCGAGTCGCTTGTCTGCGAGCTCGAGCCACGTAATGACCTTGTCCTCACCGACGGCATCGCCTGGTCGAGCTCAGAGAACGCACGTATTGAGAATAAGTTACCAAGGGAAATATCGGAACTGAGTGGTGCAAAGTCTTCTTCCTCGTATACATCCGCACGGAGAATCGCAAATCGCTGAACCATAATGCTCTTGAGCGCCAAGCAGAGATACGCTCGAAAGACAATGCCAAGGGTGTCGCTCTTTGTTGTTCCGAGCGATGTAGGCGGAGCAGATAAAAGCGCTTCCGTCACACACGGGTGAAAGTACAAGCAGGTTAGCAGGCTTTGTGCCATGGGCTGGCCATTTCGCCACGCAACTTCACACTGTTCAATGCGATCAAGCGTCGCCACGAGATCACCCGCCGATGAAAACGTCAGCGGAATCGTGCCTACATGACATGTCAAAGGCTGCCTACTTCGAGACAAACAACATTACCTCGTTCTAGCCGTTCTTCGACTGTTAAAATAGCTTGATCTGGCGCTAGCATGCCTGAATCCATCTTGGGATCCATGAGTTCGAGCGCCGACATCGAGTCAAAGTAGCTGAAACCCGCAACGTGCACAAGCTGTCCCAGGCTTAATGCTTCCGTGGCGCTTTTGAAGACCTACAAGCCGTTGCTTGACCTTCCAATCTGCGATAATCTATGGACTGACCGGCGTCACGTCTTCCCATGTCGCTGCGTTCAAGTCGCGCCACTCTTCCTCCGGCGTTCGAGCCATGGCTTGTCTTGTGGATATGGCGATACCTTTGCTTTTATCCGGATATTTCCGGATATCATAAAACGACGCCATGGAAGTTCCTCCGAGTTGAATTTTGATAGAAGCGAACGAGGGAACAAGTTTGGAAACAAAGTTTCCATCACATGAACGTGGCATTCGCCTCAATCTCTATCCACAATGGTTCTAGATGTGCCTTGGCTCATAGCTTGAGATTTGCAGCGTTTATGATGAATGGGTGATAAAATTCTCATGATTGGAACACGGTTTGTGGACAAACCAAGTCAAAAACGAGGACAAAGTTTTGACCCAACCCATGCGCCAATTTATCAACTATCAATCGTGTCATGAAATTACTATGAAATCTTCAAGAAGGGCCCCCGTCCATTCTATCGACAACCGCAGCAAAGTCAACTTTTCTTCAGCTGAAGGTTAATTTCGCGAAGTTAGCACCACCTTGACCATCAAAGTACATCTGTACCTACAGCTGTACCTTGATAGTCCTTCTGCATTCTCAACGCGTGCATTGGATTCTTCGTTTGCATCGAGTTTCGCCAACTTACATGACACTCTGCACTTTGATTGCGAGCCTGTACGACTTGCCAAACAAATAAATCACAAAGCGATTTTGAAGTCACACTTGCAGTGTTGACAAAATCAAGTATACAAATTTACTCTTATTTGCGCAATTTCATTACCAATAAGAGTCATTTTGAAAATGTCAACCCACAGAGGTGGTCAAGTTGAAACTTTCGTTAACTCCAAATCAGCCATGTGCTGCAAAGGGAGCCACAGCACGGAGAACTCACTCTGCAAAAGCCAAGCATACAAAGATTATACGAAATACCAAGCCTTTTCGTCCAAGTGGACAAATTAAAGGCAAAGTTGGGCTTCTCAATGATGGGAACTGCCCCCCCCCGCAAGTTTAATTCTCCCTCAAAAGCAGCAAATTGGATTGGTATCCTCAATCTCTTTTAGGCAAACGCATTATGATCTTACTAAGAAATTACCCCAGACATGTGCCAAGCAAATCATCAGCAAAGAATATTCACATTACTAAGGGTTTCAAGTATGTGGTTGCCTTATAAGGATGCTTAAGGGCACCAAGTGAACGACAGCTTTTCACAGTCGCTTTGGCAATAATCCACGGATTGTCCCGTCCATGGCAAGACGCAGACATTGCTCTTTCCACGGCACACGTCTTTAGTAGGCTTTGTGGTGCGAGGGGCCTTTGTGGTGGTCTTTTTCGGGGTTGTTCTTGGAGCCTTTGTAGTGGAGGTGCTGGGTTTAGTTGCAGGGCTTGGAGCCGAAGCTATTGGAGCGGCTGTGGTGGCTGGTAGAGTGGGGTAACCAGGAGTCTCTGTAGTGGTGACTGGAGCGTCCGTTGTGGCTGGCAGAGTGGGGTAACCAGGAGTCTCTGTAGTGGTGATTGGAGCATCAGTAGATGTTGTCGTGGAGGTAGGAGCAGGGGTCACTTCCGACGTGACGGGAGCTGCAGATGTAGTAGGGGCAGCAGTTGTCAATGCGTTTCGAATGTTGTCATATTGGGAAGTCGGGTAGTTGAGGTTGTTGTCGTTGAATGCCATGTTGTCTCTGCCAAAGTAGTTGTACACTTGAGTAATCAACGATCTCGCGCTGGTGGAGGGGGCGTCAGCGTCCGCCTCCCAAAACATCGTTCCCCCCAAGTTGTACTTCTTGATGTAATCCAACTTTTGGGCCAAGCTCTTGGGTCCTTCGTACGAGATGAACGTTTTGGCGACGGGATCATAGCTGTACGTCGCGCCAAGCTTCTCGTCGTAGTATTCCGTTGCGCCAGCTTGAGGCAAAGCCTTGTAGTCCCAAGTGCCAAGACCGTCAGTTCCAGACACCCATGAACCATTGGTTGGTTGGGAAAAGTTGGCGTAGAGGCCGGTCGTGTTTTCAAATGCGCGACCGTAAGCTGGAATACCAAAGACAATCTTTTCGCTTGGGCAACCACCATTGATGTAATCTTGGATGGCTCCGTGGGCAGAAAACTTGTCGCCTGGTGGGTGGTTAGGATCTTCGTACAGGTTGGCGTGGTGGTCCGTGTAGTTGCTAAAGCCGCTGCCGGCGAAGTCATAATTCATGAGGTTGATATGATCCAAGAGACCACAGATTACTGGGAAATCCCAATGGCGGTATTTGTCGGGGCCAGCAGGCGAGGCAACACTCAGCTCCGCCTTGAACGGCAGAGTCTTGAATTCCTCTCGGAAATCTTGCAGCAACAACACAAAGTTGGCAATGTCATCAGGGCTGTGCGTAATGTTATCGCCACCTTCCACGGGGTATTCCCAGTCGATATCAATGAAGTCCAAACCCAAATCCGTCATGAGCTTCACTGCGCTCTTGACGAAAGTCTGGCGGCTTTCATACGAGCTGGCGATGCGGCTGAATTGGTCGCTCAATGTCCAGCCCCCGAGGGACAAGCCAAACTTGGTGCCTCGGTTTTGAAGCTTTTGCTTGAATCCTTGGCCAAAGTTGCCGTACAAGTTGGTGCCAGAATCACTCCACGAGTCGCCGTGGTCAGTCCATCGCTTCTCAAGGGACGCCCAACTGTCCGTGATGGCCACAGTGTCGTTCACAGTAGGCTTGCCAAATGCGTAGTTGACGTGGGTAACCTTGGACCAGTCCATGTCAAAGATGTTAAAGTTGCGGGCGTAGATCGCCCACTCCACGTAGTAGACAATATTCTTGTACTTGGTGGCTTCAGCGGGCGAGGCCATCGCAAGGGCCAAAGCGATCAGAGCGGACTTGGCGATACCAGTCATCGTTGTTCAACGTAAATTTGAAACTGACAGTGTGAGCCGAATGCAAGATCCGGTAGAGAGCTGGTGTCGAGAGTTCTTGGGTGCATTCCAATCGCACGATGTTACACAGAATGGGATCGCATATGGTACGCCGGTGGGTGCAACGCCAACCACGCGAACAATCCCAGCCTTGCCATGAATAAACCAAGTCTCCAAACTCTACTGTAGCTGTTTGTTCCATCATTATCAGGCCACGAAGGGGCGACAATTGGGGGGTCGCCCTCTGGGACACTAGGAAGATTTCGAAACTCGCACTTTCCCGTTCCCACTCACACTAATTTTTATGGGATCAGCCAATTCTATGGGATAACTTATAATGTTTAAGAGTCTTCCCGTACAAAAATAAATTTTAAGAGGTATTTATATGGGAGCGGGAATGGAATAACTTTCGAAATCTCCCTACTGTCGGATGTCCCAGCTCTGCTTTTCTTTCCATGAAGGGCGCAGTTGCTGCGCCGGACTTGCCGCTAAGGAGGACCAAAGGCAACCAAGGCGGCAAGTTTAGCTGCAATTGATTCAAGATTTGCCCTCGGGCTACAGGAGCTTAATACGGAAATCGCCCAAGCATCCTTTGTGTCATCAGGGCGAAGGTCTATTGTTGTAGGGGACGCTCACGTTAGTAGCGCTTCTACTCGTGCGTTCGCTCTTGTACAGCGATCGCATTGTGCGATATACTACCGTATTTGCCGTACTTCTGCACCTACGAAAATGTCATCAAATTATCATATGTAAAGTGCAAGTCAACGATAAATTGGAAAATGCTTCACTTCTACATTCTAGCGTTTCATTGGTTGAAATAGACTGATATTCCATCGTGATGGTGTGTTCACTCCACCAGCCAGTTCTCGTTCGTTGCTTTTGACCTCATGGCTAAACGAAGTCGCCAAGAAACACCGACGACATCGACCGCACTTAGCTCCATTTCAAAGGGATCGACGCAGATGCCAATGCTTTTTCTCAGTTGAGCATCATGATAGGCTGATTTCTGTCCAATCAAGAGGGAATAGGTGCAACTCATCAACCATAGTTAATTTTTGCCGTTAGGTGCAACTCAACGATGAAAAATCGTCGGTGCAGAAGTACGGCAAATACGGTAGTATTTTTCGGAGTTAATTCCATAAAAAGCACATATTCCGGATAATATCCCTTAAACAGACACTCCTGTGAGCCTACATGCTGATGTATCTAACCACATTGATAAACAAAATCTCGGCAAACCAACTAGTGAACCCCAATGCCTAGCTCGTCTCTAACGTTTTGACATTATTAACTGCGCCTCGCGCTGCAAATTGCGTAGCCCCTCCGACCAGTTTGTCGTCCTTTGAATTCTGCTTAATTTCACGGAGGCGCTCAAACTCTCATGAGTGTCTTTTTAAGGGATATTATCCGGAATATGTGCTTTTTATGGAATTATCTCTATTTTTCGACGTGCATCGATAAGTAATGCATCTGTCTTGCAGTTTGTTGCGACTTTGGGCGCAACGAACATGCGCCGCATCGTCATGTCGTGTTTCTTACAGAATGACACTTGGAATCGTGACATCTGGTCTAAATAAAGGTCCACCATACGCGCTTGGCAGAGCGCGTGGAGCATTCCTGCTGCCGAGTTCCGTCGAGATCTCCAAGGTTCTACCTCGTCAATACCCCAACATCCACGCACAGACAGCAGAAGATTTGACCGAAAGAGGCGTAGAACCAGACATGGCACTGCGTGCGTCGAAGTAAGCTAGCTCGAGTTCATCAGGTTAGCTAACTAGCTAATAGTAAACCCTGTCCATGACAATGTCAGAGTCCAACGAGCACTGCGATCTCGCGTCGCTGGCTACGACGTGAATGAAACGCTTTCGAGTTGTCGTCTCAAATCATGAAGCGAAACGGCTTCGACCTAGTCGAGCACGCGCTGTACGTGGAGCACGTCGCTGCCCGAGTCCTCCTCGGTGAAGATCCACGGCAAATTGAATCCTTTCGGAAGTACAAGTACAAGCAACATCACAACATTCAATCGATTGTGCCACCCGTCGAGGAGAAATCCACTGCCCGAGATGATCCCAACCACGAATGTAACTCACCTTCGCCTCGCGCAGTCTCAACGAGCGACACGTTGGAGAAACATGAGAGCGCCGAGCATGAATACCTCATGCGGCTCATTTGCCCTGCTCTCCGCACCATGAAGTCCATCTCATTGACTCGGTTGGAGGATGCTCGTGCTGCTGATACGTTTCAAATCGCACGGCCTTGTGCTCGAGACGGCGCGTCGCTCACAGCCTGTCGGGATTTCCTCGTTCTTTTTGGAGGTTGCTACGTCAATGATCCTTCGTACTTGCATCCACGGGCAATCGTGCAGACTCTACACACGCAGAAAGGCTCGTTGTGCTTTGCCAACGACGTTTACACCTTTTCACCCGCGTCGAATGTTTGGGATATGCCACGACTATCAGGTAGACACTCTACCGCCTGCTTGGGCTTCAATTGTGGGTAGGATCCTATCCTAAAGGCCGCACGGATCACAGCGCGGTCTTTCTCGATCCCAATCTCGTTGTCTTTGGAGGTCGTGGCAAAAATTCGACAGTGTTTCGGGACCTCTGGCTCCTCAACATTGAGACTTGGACATGGTCAGAGCTCAAACTATCCTCACTGCTTCCATCGCCAAGGTTCTGGCATGCTGCTGCCGCTCTCAACGATCGACTGTTCGTCTTTGGGGGCAAAGATCTCGACAGTGTCTATGGCGATATGATTTACTTCGACCTTGGTGAGCATACATGGACAACAGTCTATGCACTTGGTCAACCACCACCGCCTCGATTCGGGGCGAACATGCATGCTTTGTCCGACGGAATGCTCTTAGTCGTGGGGGGATGGGAATCAAGGCCCTTGCCGTTCCATGATCCGCATCGTTGGCTGGACTTGTATGTCCTCGACACCGTCATTGGCGTCTGGTCACGGCCGCATTTGGCTGCTCACTTCCGAACCTGCCACCAGATTCCACGAGAGCGGTTGCTTCTCTCAAGCTTTGTCGTGGACAACTCGACGACGCTTGTTGTGTTTGGAGGATACACGTACCACCACGAAGACTCGTTTGCCAAGCCGTGGTTCGAGCACGAGCATGAACCATCCGCGCCTGTGCCACTAGGCCGTGTGTTGTACGGCAAACTTCTCGAGCCGATCAATGACACGGCTGTCTTTACCCTCAACTTGGAAGCTTTAGTGTGGCGGCGTCAGCGCTCTTTGGCAAGTTATACAACGATGCTAGCTGGGGGAGCTGGTCCCGTGTTGCAAAATCGAGGATACATGGCGGCCATAGACGGCACGGAAACGCTCTTGGTCCAAGTCATCCCTGAAGAAAGAGACCTGACATCGTGAATTCACTGCCAGACGACACTTTTCCCGTGTCGTCGTCTCGCAAATCTCGCCAACTTGTGTAATGAAACCACCGCATGAAGACTAGCTAGTCCTAAGGAGATGGAAGAAGTCGCTTGCGCTGCCGTGGATATGACCGGCCAGACCAAGGACGCGATGGGAATGTGTATCTCGTCATGCCTTGAACTCCTCCACTTCAGGAGGTCCAAGAAGACAAGAGGTTATTTCCAACGAGAGGACTCGAGTTCATGAACCCCAGTCAAGAGTTTTTCAGATCAAGAAGTGCCATGTTCAGGGCTTCAGTCGTCATGTTCGTGAGTGCTGTCAGCTCCGCGCCGACTCGAGTGAGCGTCTGCCGCGATGCAACATACAACGTTATAGGCAAGATCTGCTCGGGCTACGGCTCGAAACCCATTGGAGATATCTGCCCTCGTCAAGGAACGATTGCCTCGGACGACTGCCACGACAAGCTTCCATCCTGGAGTGTTATAGCGAAGTCGTGCGTCGCGAGGGAAGATGCTGTGTGTCTTCTGTTACCTTCAGGCACTTGGGGTTGCGTGTTTCCCTCTGTAGGATGCGAGGAGATTGAAATTCCAAGTACCAATGGATCCACCCAAATACCACGACGCAAACTCAACAAACGAAAGATGCAATGCGACAGCGTTGTCGACTTGCCTACATGGAGTTCCGCAACTAGTCAAGCAGACGAAGCGCCCGACGTAGCCCCTGACATGAACGACGACGTCCTAACTACCTGGTTTACTTCTGAAACATCCGTCATTCAGTATGAAGTGGCATGTTTGAGCGGCGCCATTCCTCAAGATCTAAAGACAAAAACCCCAGGTCTTCCATACCCACCACTGTCGCTGAATTTGACGGATGCGTGGGTTTTGTCGAATGCGACTGAAGCCTTGGTGGACGAAGCAACCCCCGAAACTATACCAATTCGTGCGGAATCCCCCTCAGCAAGCTCCTCCACAACAGCTACAATGGCACCTCCCTCTGTGGATCCAATGCTGGCGTTCGTTGAGACGGATCAGCTGAAACAACCTTTCCGCGATGAAGACGTGGCGTTGCATGCAAGTAGCAACACTCCAACGACGCGAGTCACACAGGACATTCCATTGCCAACTCATGATGACAACTTGACACCAAGCACAAGCGCGCAACCTTCCCAAGATGCACCAACGACAGCGAAATCACCTCTTCCAGGGCAATCGACTGCACCTGAACCATCATCACCAGCAACTGGCGACCCCAGTGGAAGCACTCCAAGCCCTGAAGAATCGCCCACCACTCCTAAAGAAACACATTCTTCTCCTGCAACACCTCATCCTACATCTACTGCTGAGTCCAAGACGCCCTCGCATTTTGTTACTATATTCCCACCAGCAACACCAAACCAATCTCTTGAACCAAAGCCTCAGTCAACTCCCTCAGGAGATTCCACCCATGAGCCTAGAGGTACACCATCGACCCCGACAAAGCCCCGGACGACTCCAAAGTTGACGTCTCATCCTACAGCGGAATCGCCGCCACCGAGAAGACCACATTCCACCCCAGAAACTCCCCCGAATCCGGCACCCCATGGAAGTTCCCCATCGCCCCGCACATCTGAACCTCACTCAACTCCGAGAACATCTAGAGATTCCATGCCCCATTCCATCCCAGCGCCCCCGTCGCCGACTCATCCACGTGTCACTCCTGCATCAAACTTTGTGCCTCAACCCACTCCATATTTACCACCAGATATTCCTCATTCAACGTCAACTTTACCACCACCACTACTACCACCTTCGGCTGAACCTCATGCAACTCGAACCACGAAACCAACTGAAACGCCTAAGTGGACATTCCAGCCCCAGCAGGAGCGCACACTATCGCCAAAGTCAACTTCACATCCTCCCCCTGAGTTTTCGCCAATGTCAAAACCCGATGGAACCCGAGACTCGCTATCCCAATCAAACCCTCGACCAAGTCGTGAACCATCACCAAATAGTCGCAATCCTCGTCCCTCTCCATCTCAAAAGTGGCGCCATGCATTCGATTCCAAGGATGATTGATACCTTCGATTCCAAGGATGATTGATACCTATATGGGCCGAATGTTCGTAGAACAAATGAAATCTCCCCTTGGTATATAACATGCACATTTCCGCTAATAGCCACAGTAGACTCTGACAGTGCTCTTTGCATCTTTCCTTCCGTATGCCATGCATAACTTTCTGGAACATCCATCGAGATTTTCCAAACGTGAACATCATCGGTAGTTGCGACTCGATTTTTGAAATTCTGCATCCTGCGACGTCAATCCCCGCCGTATTCCGATCGAAATTTTTTTTCTCTCGAGCGTGACACATGCTCGCGGATCGAACGCAGCGTGAGTGGCGTACCGCGAATTCGCAGTCCGATCCTTCCGATTCTATTCAATCTCGTGGCCGCCAGAACGCTCGAGACGTGCAAACTTTGTGTGTTCGAGATTGCATGGTCTATCACAACATATTCTTTCACACGCTCTCACTGTTGACACGACATCCAGTCGGTCGGTCAACCGTCCAAACTGTACCTGGACTATTTCCACTGTCTCAGCATGGATAACCGCGATGTCAGTTTGTCTATCGCGACCACCACGCAGCAGTCAAGATACGATGAGTGGCCTTTGAAATCCATACGACAAGACAGCCAGCTCCAATTGTGACAGCACATCGTCGTGTCGTGGATATTTTTCAATCCCGACGACCGCCCAACGCAGAGAGCACGGAATCAATCACTCTATCGTGTCGGTTGTGTTTGGTTTTTACCGAGATGAGTCGTTCGGTTTTTCAAACACGGTGCAGACTGCTGCCTCGCTTGCCCCACCACAACCAAGGGATGTAATGCGCAATCGAGAGATCTCACGTTTCTCTTGGGTCTTACCACACTGTGATCGATTCGTCACGAGGTAAAAAATTGAACTCTCCCGCGGCGGCAAGTCGATGGCCGCCATCTTCTTCTCTGCCAACTGAGATCCACAATTCGGTCGTAGCATAGACGTCGCAATGGGACAAAATTATCCCATCCGACGCCGCCACGCCAATCGACTGTATTATACATTTTTCAAGTCAAAATTGACTCTGACCTTTCAAATGTATCGACGACGTGCGCCCTGGATTGGATTCGACATCTATATTAATATAAAATTGATTTTATTTTTAATGCTATAACCAAGTAAAGATAGAATATTAATATAAATTGGATCTTTTGGTGCTTGCACGAGATTCCCGACGCGCTCCGATTTGGTCCAATCATCCTTGGCTGGTTGGATTTGGAGTGTCATTTTCACATTCGCCATGTTTTCGCCGCGGTTGTCTCAACGAGTGCTCCCTCTGCAGCGCGTGGCGAGACTGAGAGATGCCTTCCGCGCCGTGCATGTTGAGCCCAGTGAGAACGCAGTCCAGGTAGCCTTGATCTCCAAGTGTGCACGAGCTCATGCGACGCGTAGGAACTCATTCAGACCAGCCCGGTTGTCTTCTTCTCGAAATCATACTGCCCCATGTGCACGCGCGTGAAAGAAGTGTTTGACGACATGGATATCAAACCCCTGACGATCGAGCTAGACGATTTAGGTACCTCCTCACGACGTGGACAATTTCCTGACATGTATAATGTGTGTAGAAACGGGAGATGACATTCACAGCGTGCTCGTCGAAATGACCAGTCTGCGGACCGTTCCCAACGTTTTTATCAACGGCAAACACATCGGCGGCTGCGACAGCGTCATGAAGCTCGTCAAATCCAACAAATTGCTCGATACGATCAACCAACATGCTTAATTTATCTTTATTTCTTGCTCCTTCTTCGTGTGCATGGCCGCAAAGGTATTGTTGAAGCTCAGATCAAACAAACAAGGGTAGCCCCTTCGTCCCCACATTGCGATTATTCTCCTGGCCTTGAAATGTCTTCACAATTTTCTCCCTCCTGCCACGCCTGATGTAATCGTACACTGTGGTTATGGATTGTTGACTTGATCTCACTCTGGCCTGATCAATTATGAAAGGTTCTGACTACTCTATAAATCAATATCCAGGTATCCGGATAATAGGCATTTATCCGGTTACGTATAACAGGAAAATATCCGGACAAAAAAGAACATCCGAATATAATAATTTTATCCGGATGATCGGCCAAATATTGCATTGGCGGATACGACTCTTGTGGTGTCGAAGCGGTTGAAGTTGATGTGTTGCATACGCTGGCAATGCTCTTGACTTCAAGGTGACGTTAGGTCGAGTGCACTGTCGTCGTCTTCTTTTTGCATCGCTTTCCTTGTATAACGTGGTATGCAGGCATGACTCACAAACAAGGCATTGCTCAGCCGGGTGCTCTGAAACCAAAGTCTCCGTGGACATTTCTTTTCGAGCTCGATTGACATGGGTTTGTAGCTTTTGTTCCAGTCGCTGGTGTCTCTAACAGAGCAATCCATCGGTGCTTCATCTCCTATTGCAATCATGCGACAGACGATGAGGATTGACGCCAAAGCCATGTGAATTTGTGTGTGGTTGGATTTGTTCGATTTACGGATACGGTGAGCATTATCCGGATATGTGTTTGCGAAATAGATTGTTTGCGAAAACACTTTTCGAATAATATGGGTCGATGGAATATCCGCGCACTTTCGATCTTGGCAGGATGTGGCAACGTCATGCAACCTCCATCTTGGCGACGCAGCGCAGCATGATGCGCCGCTTCAAGAGCAATCTATCTCCCGTTGCTGCTGCCGCCGCTACTGCTGCCCCAACTTATGCAAAGACCGAAGAATACATTGGCGACAGTGGCGCCAAAATCTTCCACAAAATGATGCAACACATGGGTGTCGACACGATCTTTGGGTACCCTGGCGGCGCGATTCTGCCCGTCTTTGACGAAATCTTTGAGTCGCCGCATTTCAACTTTATCCTGTGCCGTCATGAACAATGCGCAGGGCACATGGCCCAAGGGTATGCTCGTGCAACTGGCAAACCGGGTGTCGTCCTCGTTACGTCTGGTCCCGGCGCTACCAACACCGTCACCCCTTTGCAGGTATTCTTGCTATCAATCATCCCAGTCGACTCACCTTGCGATGTAGGATGCGCTTATGGATGGTACACCGATCATTGTCTTTTCTGGACAAGTGGCCAGCCACGTCCTTGGAACCGACGCATTCCAAGAAGCCGACATCCTCGGCATTACACGACCATGCACGAAGTGGAACGTTCAAGTACGACATGTCAACGATCTTGCGCGCAACATCCATGAAGCTTTCCACATTGCAACGACTGGTCGACCTGGTCCTGTATTGGTTGATCTTCCCAAGGACATCACAGCAGGCATTTGCCAGAGCTCAGTTTCGACGACACCACAGTTGATCGGTTATTACGGTGAAGACAAAGTCCTTGGAAACAGAAGGGATCAATCAGCGAACTTGCATGAGGCTGCTCGTCTCATCAACGCCTCAAAGAAACCCATCATCTATGCTGGTCAAGGCACGCAACATTGCAGTGAGCAATTGCGAGAGCTTGCAATCAAGATGAACTTGCCCGTGACAACGTCATTCCAGGTACTCATATCTATAAGTCGAGTCGCGCTCACGATTTCTGCAGGGTATGGGCGCATTTGACGAAACGCATCCTCTCAGTTTGCATATGTTGGGCATGCACGGCTCTGCCTATGCCAACTACGCTATTCAAGAAGCTGACTGCGTGATTGCCATTGGTGCACGATTTGATGATCGCGTCACTGGTCGTGTCCGTGACTTCGCCCCTGAAGCTCGTCGAGCTGGTCGTCTTGGCCAAGGTGGTATCATTCACTTCGACATTTCGGGCAAACAAATTGGCAAGATTGTCCCTACGAATGTCGGTGTGGTCGGCGATGCGGCATATAATCTCGCCCAGTTGTTGCCACAATTGGAATCCAAGCCACGAACCGAATGGCATGATCAATTGCAAGCGTGGAAGAAGCAATATCCTTTCCGCTACCGCAACCAGCCGAATGGTGGCCTCAAGCCTCAGCGCGTAATTGAAGAGCTCTACACGCAAACCAAGAACAACGATAACGTGATCGTCTCAACTGGTGTCGGTCAGCATCAAATGTGGGCAGCTCAATTTTACCGATGGCGCCGACCTCGCTCTCTTATTTCGTCAGGTGGCTTGGGCACGATGGGTTATGGTCTCCCTGCTGCGATTGGAGCCAAGGTGGCCAAGCCTGATCATATTGTCATTGACATTGACGGTGATGCAAGTTTCTCCATGACGTTGATGGAACTGGCGACCGCCGCTGAGTTCAACATTGGCGTCAAAGTGTTGCTCCTTAACAACCATGCCCAAGGTATGGTCAAGCAATGGCAAGATCTCTTCTATGAAGAGCGCTACTCGTCTACGATCATGAAGAATCCAGACTTTGTCAAGTTGGCTGAAGCCATGAACTGCAAAGCCGTTCGATGCTCATCGCAAGAAGACCTAGCCGAAAAAATGGCCGAGTTCCTCGCCGCCGAAGGCCCTGTCGTGGGTGAATTCATCGTCGATGGTGATGAACATTGCTACCCAATGGTCGGTGCCGGCAAAGCCCTCGACGAAATGATCATCGGCGACTTTGACGACTGTCCCCCAACGACATCTACTTAGAACCAACATGTATTTATCATGAATGCCCATGGTGCCCTCTTCGTTCCTCTTTTTTTCTTGTCTTTCTTCGTTGCAGACTTCATGAAGTGGATGGAGCACAAGACTCTTATTCAATTGGATTATCAAAGTGTGTGGCTAGAGCATGGCTCCAGCGCTAATTGCAGCGACAATCAGTCCAAGCATGCCAACTGACCCACTGTTCGCCTTGGTCGTAGTGGGCGTTGACGTTGTCGTAGAGTCTGAAGAGCTACCTGAAGTCGACGCTGTCGTAGTAGGCGTCGCCTCTGGCGAATCAACTGACAATGGCGCGGCCGTCGTTGGTAAGGTGCTGGTGCCACTGCCCGACGAGCTGGTTGTCGTAGGTGCAGTGGTTGTCGTTGGCTCAATGGTTGTCGTTGGCTCAATGGTTGTTGTTGGTTCAACAGTTGTCGTCGGCGCCAAAGTCGTAGTTGAACTGCAAAGCGTAGCAGCTTTGCTGATGTTGACACCCTTTTCGATGCAGGAGAGAGATCCCAACGCCGAGAAGAAAGTTTCGCAGTCTTGATATTGACACCACGCGGAAGCTTGATCAAAGTCAAAAGACTCAGCCGTGATGGTGGAATTAGACGCCGCCGAGCAAGCTTGGAGAGAGGACACCGAGTCAAAGTCGGAGTCGGTGCAGTTAGTTTGCGCCATGGCGGCAATCGAAAGTGCAAAGAGTGCGATCGTTCGGAGCATGGCTGGTTGTTAGCTTGCGAGGCAAAAGGAAAATGAGCCGACTGGCATGAGCTGGAGCTGAAAATTGGGCCGCAACTGAGGCGTATGACTCGAAACGATCTTGGCAACCGCACTCGAACAAATCTTTCTGCACTGCATACACTGTTAGACCATGGAACCTTGCGACATCTTCAGTCCTACAAAAACACGCCGATCAATCGTGTCGCAAGATCCCAACGCCGAAACCGATGAATCCGAAGGATCCATGGATATGCAAGACTCTCTGCGGTGAGAGGAAACGGATCCAACACCCAGATCTGCCAAGAATTACGGAGTTAGTCGATGACCACGGCGCTGTTGAGTCCCACGAACAGCTTCACATATGTGGAAGATATCGTGCAAGCCCGCATACCGAGTCGTGATTGATAGTCCGCCGTTGGTGGTGAGCATCCACCACTCGGGCAACGCGGTCAGCAACATGGACAAGACCGATGTCTTCGTTAATACGCATTGAAAGATGGTCTAGACACAACCACACGATCGTTGACCCTCCTACATCCATGCTATGAGCCCCACAACTGCTGCGACCAACATGGTGATGACACTTGGGCTTATCATTTGGGCTGCTTCGCTTGTGATTGTGGGTTTACTTGTATTCACCGGTGGTGGAGTCGTAGGGATAATATTGTCGCAGAGATGTGCAACCGCGCTCACGTTCACGGACGACTTGGTGCAGTTGAAAGTCTTGAGCGATGCAACAAGAGGCTGACAGTCAGCGTACTGGCAAAGCACTCGCATTGTGGTCAGGTTCAACGTCGCGGCGGTGAACTTCATGCCAGTCACGCCTGAGCATTGATATGCTTGGAAGTTGATCGGATCAAAATCAACATCCGCGCATTCTCTGGCAAAGACGCAGGCAGCGCATGTGATGAAAGCCCAAAGAAGGAGACCACGTGAAGGAAACATTGCAAATGAGCCCGAAAAGGTCATTTCAAGACCTTCGCTTGCTCATCTCTCTCGAGAAAATGCTACGTTCAGCCAAGACTGGAGATGACCTTTCGATTGCGAGCTCCATCTCCTCGACTTCCTCCGGCGACGAGATGAGACGCAACTGACGACAACTCCCAGAGTTGGCGGAGGGTCGGATGTCAATCTTTCAACTCACAAAGTGTGCGATGGCAGGCTCGAACGTCCTCTCGTCAGCTTGACTTCCGGTATGTGATCCAGCGGCGAGTCGCCTAAATGTCTTTGCCTGATGGTCTCATGGATCATCCAAGGTCAAATGGAGCCAAGGACCATGGTTTCCTGAATTTACGTATGAGCAAACCATGAGAGATTATCTCCTCTTTTCTCTGCAGTATATCGCTTGTTCAACCAGCGCAAGGCAAACGCAAGCAGGACAAGATCAATATGACCAACGAGCAGCCATCACCTAAGAGTGTTTTCCATGGCAAGATCTATACCATTACATTTCTATCGAGGCGTCCCCATCCCTAAAAATTATTCACTTTGATCGGAGGATCATCAAGACGGCATAAGCGGCCTCTTGGGGATGGAGACAATGAAACGAACGGTTGTTGGTTCTACGGGTCTCGCTGTAAAGGATGCAGAGCAGAAGCCCCCTCAGCAATAGCTGTTTCTAACATGCCATCGGCAGAGCTACCACTTCGGACATTCCTCTCTGCTTGTAAGAACACCGACAAATTTACCCACATCGTGGCGCACAGACTCCACCGGTTACGGAGTGCCTTTCGACATCGTTCAGGGCGTTTCTGAGCATGAAAAAATGTTTACATGGTTGAAGAACTCAGTAGTCGACTAATCTGCCCCACGGATGTCATTCTCTGAGGCCCGGATCCACGATGTCACCAGGGGTTTGTCATCATTTGCTTGAATTTCATTCTCGAACTTTTATCCGACAAAATCCGGATGTTGAGGAAATTTACCCGATCACAGTCGACGAAATTCAGTGGAAGGCGAAATGAAGGTATACAACAAGCAAGTGGATTTACAGTCTGATGCGAAACGTTAAGACACCCCTCTCAAATTACATTTTCTCAATCAATTTTTAAGATATACAATTCTTCAAAGGACCAATTTATTTGTTTTCACATGACGAGTACAAAAAGCTCATTTCCTTACAAATTGGAAGTCTAACACAAGAGATTTCTAAAAAAATACGATTCACTGGCTGTGCGAAAGGTTAAGACATGTAAGAAAAATCTGTCATATTTCATCATTTTCGACGCTGCACGCGACCAGGCAGATCTCATTTGGTGTTTGCATCGCTCCCCCGTGGCCCGAGAATTGTTAATGGGACGTGCTATCCAATTGACACCATTCGAGCAAGGCAAAATTGATGTCTGCATCGAGTTTGGAATGAGTGTCAAGCAGACTGCAAATTTCCTCGGAAGGAGTCGTACAGTTGTTTCAAACTATCTCAAGTCTCCTGAAAACTACGGCAAGCGATTTGGTGGTGGCCGTCCCTCAAAACTGTCCGAAGGAGACTTGCGTCTCATGTTCTTCTCCATGAATCGCGACCCTGTGTCGGCGGCTCAACTCAAGAATGACTTGAAACTTCCTGTGGATCGTTCAACAATATCTCGTCAATTAAACTCGTCAAAAAAGTTCAAGTACATTAAAATGAACAAGGCCCCAAAGCTGACGACTCAACACAAGGAACGTCGATTGCAGTGGTGTGAAGAGAAGGTTGATTTTGGAATGGCATGCTGGTCGAAAATTGTCTTTTCCGATGAAAAGAAATGGAATTTGGATGGCCCCGACGGCCTTAAATCTTATTGGCATTGCCTTGGCCGTGAAAAAAAGTCGTTTTTCAGCCGTCAAAATGGCGGAGGATCGGTGATGGTGTGGGGTGCCATTTGGGCCGACGGAAAATCCACTTTGGCCTTCCTTGAAGGCAAGCAAAATGCGGAGGCTTACTGCCATACGCTAGAAAAGTTTCTTATTCCTGCTGGACGTCGACACTTTGACAGTGATTACATTTCCCAACAAGATAATGCTCCCATTCATACGGCTCGTTTGACTATGGAATTTTTACGCGAGAAAGGAATAGCTCTATTGGACTGGCCTGCCCTTTCTCCTGATTTAAATCCTATATATGAGAATGTGTGGGGATATCTAGCCCAGCGTGTGTACAAGAATGGAAAACAATACGCGTCCCAGCTCGAGCTCAAGCAAGCCATTTTGAAGGAGTGGGAGGCGCTAGACAAGCCATACTTATTTTCGCTTATTTCGAGCATGAAGAAACGCTGTATTGATGTTATCAAAGCGAATGGGTCGACAGTTTCGTATTAATGATAATACAACTCGTTTTCATCTGCACATCGATCACTATCCTCGAATTCATCGGTATGTCTTATCCTTTCGCACAGTCTCGGAGGATGTGTCATATTTATAACTCAATCCCTGTGACTAATATCTCAGAGGAGGCTACATGATAGTCCTTATAATTGCTTAGACTAAGGCCCTTTGTCTTTGTTTGGCTTCATCTCTAATGGTCATTCATATATCGCACGAACTGTTAGGTGTCTTAACGTTTCGCATCAGACTGTAGTTTAGTTCAGCCGATCCACAATTTTGCCGACACGTGTCGGCACGATAAGAAAACGTTTTGATTGGACTAAATGAATGAGATTTTGCGTTGCTCACACAAAACTATCTGCTTGTCATGGACACAGGGGTGCCGCAGCGCCGCACGACGACCATTGCAGATTTGCGGGACAATCGCATTTCTGATGCAACTAAAAAGAGCTACAGAAGTGCATTGAACCAGATTCAGAAATGGATTCATTCTCATGGGACGCCAGACATGATTGACGAACATGGAGATATCAACTTGACCATTTTCACCTACGCAAATTTCCTCCAGTTCATTGAGTGGACAGTTCAATTTACAAACAACAAGGCTGGGACGTTGTCAAATTATCGATCTGCAGTGAAGGATCTCTACAAAAGGAAGCGTATTCCACTTCCAGACGACTATGATATTGATATGAAAGAACTTTTTCAAGGTAGATTATAATTTAGCTCTATTGCCTGTATTTACAATTCAGATAGGAATTCGACGATTGCATGCGGCTGACAATGAATCGGGGTCGTTGAAAGACTCAGGGAAGCGTCCATTGGGGTTCTCCGTGTATATTACTTTGTGCAAGCATTCTCTACAATTGACGGACGGTGGATTTTGCCATTTATTTTTGACACTTACATGGAATCTCATGTGTCGATCAAATACGACACAGACATTGCGGTTTGACCAATTCAGTTTAGAAGAAGATGCGATCGGTGTGACGTATTACAAAAGTAAGACGGACCAACAGGATTTAAAACGCCGCGATCTAAAACATATATATGCCAATCCATTTCAACCAGAGACCTGTGTGTTTCTTGCCCTTGGTATATATCTTTCTTGCAACACTCATTTTGTCACCGACAAATTGTTTCCTGGAAGTGATCAACGCAACCGATTTGGTAAATCGCTTTTAACTCTGATCAAAACAACGCATTGTGTATGTGACAGGATAGGGACGCACTCGATTCGTAAAGGTGTGGCCACTTTTGCATGTAGTGGAAATACCAGTGGCCCATCCATTGTAAGTGTTTGCCTTCGTTGTGGCTGGACTCTTGGCCATGTACTCGAAAGGTACATGCACTATGAACGAGCTGGAGATCAGTTTTTGGGTCGAGTTGTGGCTGGTTTGCCAATGAATTCAAGCAAATTTTCTGTATTACCACCTCATTTTGAAGACTTGAATCACGAGTATGTCATGGAATCTATATCGGTTGTATTTCCACAGCTAGCGACCAAGTCTAGTATGGTCGGTGTGCTTGCGCTTTGCCTCAGTTCTCTTGTTTACCACAAAGATTATCTCGATGAAATACTCCCTCAAAGTCATCCGCTATTGTCCACTTTATTGTTTGCCGACACGAATATGATGAACAAGTTGAATGGTCTTATTGTTACATCGTCAAAACTACTGCCTACTGGAATCCCCCCTCACGTTCAAATCTTTGGTCATTTCGAGCGAAATCATTTAGCCATTTCAAGCATTCCCAACGAAATAGCTCGCCATATTGAACGTTTGATTGACGATAGAGAGTTGTCATCAGGAATTATCACCCGTCAAGTCTTGCAAGCAGAGCTGAATCTAGCTCTTTCAAAGTTTAATTCTGAGCCTGTACGAAATTTGAGTTCAGCTACCCCTACGACAGACGTCTCACCATGGAGGTTGTACAGCTGGGGGGGGGCAAATTACGTAAACTCCCACAAGATTTTGTTTTTCCATCGGTTGACATTGTAGGAGCTTGGCGTCTATGGTGGCTAGGCAACGAATCAGCTATGCATCCGCCTTTCAGATCAATCTCACCGTTTGATTTGGCGTCGTCAAAGCAAAAAAAAGTCCTCTCCGATTGGACAGGTGCCATGTGCCATCTTGAAACTCAGTACGTCTTGTTGTCTGGGAAATCGTTACCACAAAATCCATCATCTGTGGAGGTCATTGAGATGTTTCGTGACATCACTCCTTGCCTTGAGCAAGTCTGTGGCTCAAGCAGTGGCAACAGGAAGCGTCGTCTTGGCCAAATCAAGCTTGTGTCGGTCGTCAAACAATTGAGAAGTGCAAAGAAACGTACGATTCATTGAAATATGTCTCAATAATATCCAATCATAATACACTCGAATGCAATCTGACACCCGTCGGGTAAAATCTCATTACAATTCATTCTCGAACTTTTATCCGACAAAATCCGGATGTTGAGGAAATTTACACGATCACTGTCGACGAAATTCACTGGAAGGCGAAATGAAGGTATACAACAAGCAAGTGGATTTAGTTTAGTTCAGCCGATCCACAATTTTGCCGACACGTGTCGGCACGATAAGAAAACGTTTTGATTGGACTAAATGAATGAGATTTTGCGTTGCTCACACAAAACTATCTGCTTGTCATGGACACAGGGGTGCCGCAGCGCCGCACGACGACCATTGCAGATTTGCGGGACAATCGCATTTCTGATGCAACTAAAAAGAGCTACAGAAGTGCATTGAACCAGATTCAGAAATGGATTCATTCTCATGGGACGCCAGACATGATTGACGAACATGGAGATATCAACTTGACCATTTTCACCTACGCAAATTTCCTCCAGTTCATTGAGTGGACAGTTCAATTTACAAACAACAAGGCTGGGACGTTGTCAAATTATCGATCTGCAGTGAAGGATCTCTACAAAAGGAAGCGTATTCCACTTCCAGACGACTATGATATTGATATGAAAGAACTTTTTCAAGGTAGATTATAATTTAGCTCTATTGCCTGTATTTACAATTCAGATAGAACATGATGCGTAATAGCTTAGGCATATCCAATTATATTGCTGTATTTTGGGCTGTTGTCCCAAAGATTGAATGCTTTATGGACAGCTTCGGGAAGAGGACGGAATTTTCACTACATTTCCTCATCCCCAAGAGCTTATAGGGATGAGGAAATGCCCTTATTAGACGCCACGCTTTCTTGTCCTTGCTCTTACCAAGGAGAACGACCTTCCTACACTGGGTGCATTTGAATGGGCTGGCGAAAGTAAGGTGACATCGACTCAGGTGCGAAGATTGCGACGCTCCAGTCAACATGGACAAAGAAAACACTCAAACTCGAGAAATCTCGGGCAAGCATCCCCTCGAGTCCACTGTCAGCCACAAACAAATCTAAACGACATAAACTTCCATCTCGGATTGCTAGATCCAATCTTGTTGATGGTGAATCTACGTCGTGTCAAGCGTATGACACTGTATCAGAACGTTAGTTCTTCCGAGCTCTCAATCACTCTCTTGACTTTCGAGTCGCTCGACCCGCTCACAGTCGACAACCCATCGTTGATAACATTTTGAAGCCATCCAAGTCGAGTCAGTCTCCCCTTAAGCCATGCAGTATCTCGTTTATGGCCATTCCTCGTGCCAAAGTCACCCAGAGTCTCGCATCCATGTGTCGAATGAGGTTTCAACCAAAGTGACTTTTTAAATCCAGTGACTGGATGGTTTATACCGACTCGAATTTGGGATAACGCTTATCATAAACCCAATCAAACCATCCACTCCAAAGTGTCAAACATGTCCCCGTTGGACACTGAAAGAGTGACACGATCGCTCCAACCATCATGGTTGGCCCCAAACGACCACGCCGCTATCGTCCGAGCCAGAGGATTGCAATCCATGCCATTTGCACTGACCTCCGTCTCGCCAAGTTCACCAATTGACCTTGGCTGCCAACTATTAAATGGGTTCTCGACATGGATGTCCACTGGATTCACTGACGACTCAGATGTGTGAGTGTACTCTTGCCGTGGACAGTAACATGGGATCGCTTCGAAATCGAGTCACCCAACGCACATCAAGAGCTCATTTCCCGATTTTCTATCACGACAAGTCACAAGCAATGAAGACGTCCGCCTACCTCGTGGCTGCTTTGCCCCCCCTTGCCTACGCTGCTGAATGCACCGACTCGGATTATCTCCCGCTTGCTACCTCGGTGCTTGCGTGCTCGACTGCCTCTGGTATTTCGTTCACAGCCTCCACGTTCAATTTGACCACTGCTTCTACGTTGTGCCAATACACCGACTGCCAAACGTTCTTGACTGCCTTGGGAGCGCTCACGTGCACTGAATCGGGCGAATCTTTGGCTGCAGCGGCTACGCTTTGCAGTACAGTCGCCACGGCGAATACGACCACAGCTCCATCGACGGATGGAAGCTCGTCGGGATCAACTCCAACAACGACGGCATCCACATCGGGTAGCTCCTCTGGATCCACACCCACTACTACTGCAAGCTCCTCGGGCAGCTCGTCAGGAAGCACTACTACAACCGCTGCCCCAACTACAACTGCAACATCAGGCGTCGTCGCAACTGTGCTGTCCAGCGCTGTAGTCATGACTGTGGCTGCTGCTTTTCTCTAGACTCCTTATCTCTTAAGTTTTGATAAATGTATGATCTCCACTTACTTGGTTGTGACTCACATGCAGCGTTACAATTTCCGCAGCGGAAGTTGCGGAATGAGGGTGTGAGACTTCCGCAAATTAACGCAAACTCGACCGCAAAGTATATCTAGGTTGCTTCAACGAACTAAGCATGTGCGAAGTAGTTTAGTATATCAAGCGCACAACGTATCTGAAAGGTTGTGCTGCATCAAATCAATATCTATCGCTGCTGAAAGAGTGTTATATGTGCTTCCGCATTTCCGCAAAGGACAAAAAATGTAAGAATGGTACTGCCCAAAACTGTCTAGGGCCCATCTATTGCTTTTAAGCCATGCTCTTGTGGATTTGGAAATGCCAAAGTCTCAAAATGTTGGCCCGCAGTGAGCATATTCCGAGTTCTGTACATCGTGGATGTGCTGAACGATTAGCCAATCAAAATGAATTTAAGAATATTTTCAGCCAATAAAACCTTTGTCAATAAAACTATTCCTCATAATCCAGTCTTTTCGGTGCCAAAACAATCTCTACTTTGTCAAGCTTGACACGACACTACGTAATGTCGAAGCGAGATAATAATAACGATGTTTCCAAGTACTGACTTGGGATGAAAACAATGAGTCCAATTAGCAAGAAGCCGTCGATACAGTCTGGGACGTTGTGCATGTGGTATTATACCAAGCCTCCTTGGTTAGAAGAGGCTGCAAAAAATAAAATGTTCAAAAGACCAGCTTCCTCTGTGCATCGCACACTAACCAAGATCGATCTACCTTACTTTCCATTGATCTCGAAGCGACATTTTGCGGAATGGCCCTCCTCAACTTCCGCGTTTTGCGGAAAAAGCCTGTGGACCAGTGCTTTCAGAATTCCGCATATTTTTAAAAAATATCCGCAAAATTCGGAAAAATTTGCGGAAATTTTGACGCTGCTCACATGAAACTCGTGTTTCAAGATTCAACTCCATGCGAGTTGTGCTTAGCCAACGAACTCTTCAGCGCTTGTCCATTTCTTGCCCCTAGCTCTGTCAAATGCCAGTGACTGAAGTCCTTGTGCTCTCACGACAACGATGCATGAAGAGTCCTAGCAAGTGTAGTTGATTCTTGCCTTGAATCAACAGTGTGAAACAACTTGATCTCAAATCGCTTTCACTGACGAACTCCAATGACGACAAACAACTGAGAGATGTCCCGTTCCTGGGAAGGAAGCGGCCCATGACAAATTCTTCCGATGGTATGGCAAGTAATACTGCTCTCTTGATAAGAAGAGCTTGCGCCCTGGCAGTTCAAACATTATGCACTAAAAGTCCTCCATGTTCATGACAGCGCAACGTGACCGCAATCAAGTAGACTCGCTGCAATCAAGGTTCACGCCGGAGCATGGTAACTGCGAGGACTTCTGCCACAGCTTCATCCAACCCATAAGCTAACAAACTAATCTACCATGGCGTGTCCAGTTTTTCGCAGTTGCAGCCTGATCTTTGTCATTTTCTTGGTCTGTTTTCTTCGCAAGAGGCTCGCTCCAATTGATCGCAAAGTCTCAAATGTTCTCCGTTTGACACAAGACAGCATCACATGTGTGTCGTGCGTACTGACTCTGGTCTGGCATAAGACCGCCCGCATTGTCTGTTGGACACACCGCATCCGATTGTACGCATGCTTCAGTGTTGAGTTCTTACGTCCTTCCTAATGCTCATTTTCCAATTCTCCACTTGCCTCACAAATCCACCATGAAGGTCATCTCTTTCCTCTTGGCCCTTGCTCTTCCACTCGTCTACGCTGCTGAATGCACTGACACGGACGTTTTCCCACTTGCCACCTCCGTCCTTGCCTGCGCGAGTGCCTCTGGCACTACCTTCAACACATCCTCGTTCAATGTGACCACCGCCGCAGCGTTGTGCCAATACTCTGACTGCCAAACTCTGCTCAAGTCCGTGGGAGCTCTGACGTGCACTGTGTCTGGCGAGTCTCTCACTGCAGCCGCAACTCTTTGCAGTTCGACCACGACCACTGCTCCATCGTCTGGTAGCTCGTCGGGAAGTACTCCAATCACGACCTCTGCTTCGTCTGGCAGCTCTTCTGGAAGTACACCAACGACTACGGCTTCAACCGACAGCTCTACGACGACGACAACCGCGGCTCCTACATCCGCTGTCGGTGCGACTGTGCTTTCCAGCGTGGTGGCCATGATTGTAGCTGTAGCTATCATCTAACTCTTATAAGAACACCATCTTTTCCAAAGTCTCAATTGTCTTGGCCCCTCCTGTAGATGCACCTTGGTTTGACTTTGGGTGCGACAAGGCTTTTCCCCTTGGTACGCTCGCTAGTGTACACAAAGTAAGCTTGGCATTCAACTAGAAAGTAATCAACCTACATCGTATATCCTTGTGTCGATTCTTCTGTTTACTGTAGCTTTAGAGCAAGTTGATGACGGTGAAAATCATGTCCACTTGTGCCAGATGGAGTCATAATATCCATCATTGTGATTGTTTTTCACCCTGATCGTGTCCAACGAGGTCTGCGATATCTTGCGACAGATGGACATTGCATAAGTTTCCTCGGAATTCTTCCATTTCCACACGCGTACTCGCGTTGGACACTCGACAATTTGCTACACGACCAGATGCCGCCATGGGTGTCTCAATCCGACAGTTGGAATCAAATGCATCTCTGGGCTACAAGTGAGCACGATGCGATTGACGACTTCACTTACAAATTTGCAATCTCCTTCTCAAGCCCACCATGAAATTGATCGCTTACCTCGTCGCTCTCGCTCTTCCTCTTGTCTTTGCGGCTGAATGCACCGACTCGGACTTTCTCCCACTCGCGACCTCGGTTCTGGCGTGTGCGACGGCCTCGGGCACGACTTTCAATACGTCTACTTTCAACGCGACCTCTGCTGCCGCGTTGTGTCAATATGCCGATTGCAAAACACTGTTCACGTCAATTGAGCTTTGACCTGCACGGAGTCTGGAGAGTCCCTGGCTGCAGCAGCTACCTTGTGTAGCTTGACCACGACAACGACAACCGCCCCATCGACTGGAAGCTCGTCGGGTAGTACGCCAATTACGACCGCAACAACTTCTGGTAGCTCTTCGGGAAGCACACCAACAACGACCGCGTCGTCAGGTAGCTCGTCTGGTACCACCACGACAACCGTAGCCCCAACGTCTGCTGCCGGCGTGACTCTCCTCTCTAGCGTGGTGGCAATGACTGTCGCCACCGCTTTCCTCTAGACTTCGTAAAATGTTAACTTCATGTTTCAAAGCGATGTCCTGGCTTACTTGGAATAAAATCGATTGCTTCCCACTTGGCCGTCGCTCTTCCACGGGTCAACATAGCTGAATAAACAGACTTGAACTTTCTCGGTCTCGCCCTGCTCGATTCTCGTTTGAGGAACTGCCTCCGGTTCATCCTTGATTGTACTATTTTCGGTTGCCAGACAGGCCCAAAGCATTTGCTTGGACTTTGAAGTAGCTCATTCACCAAAAGTCCTCATCTATCGCATCTGCCATGAAATTCTTTGCTTTTCTCTTGGCCATTGCTCTTCCACTCGTCTACGCCGCGGAATGCGCTGAATCTGACCTTCTTACCCTTGCTCCCTCGATGCTTGCGTGTGAAACTGCCTTAGGACGATCCGTGAGCTCTATTGCCCGAGGCGACATCTCCACCTTCTCTGCGTTGTGCAAATACCCCGATTGTCAAACCATGTTGAAGGCATTTGGAGCGCTTACCTGCACATTTAATGGCCAGTCGCTCACTTCAGTGGGATCCTGTGCAGTTTGCTCTCCCAAATACCATCGTCGGGAAATTTCACTGGAAATTCGACTGGTAGCACGCCATCAACCACAACAGCTTCTACTGGCAACTCAAGCACTACGACAACAGTCGCGCCAAAGTCTGCTGTCGGCTCCGTTGCGCTTTCGGGCATGGTAGCTCTAAGGGTAGCTGTAGCCATGGTGTAGATATTCCTAATTGAAATCCTCAGAACAGAAAACCGATAGAAGAATTCCAAAGTCAAACCAAACAACGGAATTTCGTCTTTGAATCCTCATTGCGCGATTCTTTAAGTATTGAAGCTCAAACACTGACCTTTGAGCTGAACCAAGCAAAAAGTGTGGCCATGTCAGAACCAAGTCAACGTGAGTTGATGGCAATCAATTCTATCAATCAGAGCATCAAAACCCTCGACTTGGACCTTGTTGACGAAATGCTCCAAACGGGAAAAGTGTACTTGCGAGATGCTTCCCTGAGTGATTGGGAAGCCTTTGTGGCGAGCGAAGATCAGGAGCTCAGGTCAACCAACATGGAATGGATTGATGGCAAGATTTTCATTGTGGAATTGTCGTCTCTACCACACCAAACGTATGTTCCCATGTTGTCGTTTGCTATCAGAACTGCAACCCACACTCAGGGGCAGTGCATATCAGACAAATATCCTCCGCCTCGAGCCAGATTTGTGTCTTTTGCCGCGTCGAGTCCTTGGGCAGCCTCCATACAACGTGCAATTGCCTCTTGGCGTCGATTGGGGCGATTTCCACACTGTCAAAATTGAAGTTGCGTGGTACCAGACTTGGGATGATCTGGATTGGAAGGCCAACCAGTGGGCGACTGTTGGCACTGTGGTTTACATTATCTGCATTAAACTGGATCGTCCCAATTTGGTCAATTGCTCGTACAAAGTGCACCGCGTTGTTCACCATGGCGTGAATTTGCCAGCAATGGCTCCACTTCCTGTCGTCGCCCCCAACACTGTCATTCACTTGGATTCGCGCCTTGTCCTGCAACTGCCTGTAAGCAGTCCGTTGCCACCGAATTTTCCACCTCAATTGGACATTGATCTGTTTGCTCCACTTCCGACTCTGTTTGCTTATTTACCGCCCGCTCCCGCCGTTATCTAGTGTTGCCTAGCAAAGAAAACCTGGATTCTTATGTGTGAGCCACGCATTATGAACCAACTAGCTCATGAATCGTCCTGAACAACGGCGATCTTTCCTTGACTGACTCAAGGACTGGCGATTCTTCTCTCGTATATTGATTCTGTCTTTCAGATCTGTCACCTCATCGGTCGCAGGAAACTCGGCACGGCACGAATGCCCTTTGCTTACAACGATATTGTTGAGTTTGGTCATGTTTAGAAGTGACTTGATGGGATCCCCACCAAGTCCTTGACTATGACTGACTTTGGTGATAAAGCTCGAATTGAAGAAATGTTAGAATTCATAAGTGCAAAAATATGGGAATTCCATCTTTGATAAATAGTCGTTTAATAGTCATAGTGCGTCTCTTAAAGCATTGAAGCTTAAACATTGAACTTTGAGCTTAACCAATGCATGGATGTGCCGATCAATGGACGAGACGAAGTGACATTCGTCAAGATGCAGAGATTCAACGTCAATGGAGCAAACTCTTCATGGAAATATGTGGCTTCACTGAGAGTTAACGAATCTCGACTGGACAATATAGCGTCTCTTTTGACTTGTTACTGCAATACGTTCACGACGTTACATCCATGCTGTTGCTGTGGTTCCCTTCAGTCATTTCCAAAAATGCCCGAATTCAACTACGTCGTTGACGATGAAGACTAGTCATACTTTGTGGAGTTTCCTGTGACCGACGATGCGGCAAAACTGAAATGCAGGATGAAAGAGCAAGAGAAGTGTGCGTTTTCAGCAAGGCAACTCCAATTTGACCGCTTGAACAGTCTCATCGAGACGGAATCCGGCAAATACCAACTCAACGGGACACCACTTTACCTCTTGGAGAGTCGTCGGCTCAGTGACTTTGAAAAAGGCGACAATCGTGACGCAGACATGCAACTCTGACCCAGCCTCGACATTCTTACGAAGTGATGGTGGCACGGAGTCTCCTTGGCGAATTCATTGTTTGGAGGTACCCTCTCGTCGTAGCAAGTCTTGTGCGCCCGGTAAGCATATCTCGTTTCAACAGACACTCAAATGTATGTAGAACGAAATCGACCGCGTTTTTTCTGACTGAATCGTTTTCGAGTCGAAAGTGGAGCTTTTCTCTACCAGAAATGAGACGATTTGGAGACCATCCATTGCATCTCCCTTTTTCCAACGATCCAAGATATTTCCATGGATGATCTCCAAGTCGTCTCGTTTCTGGTAGTGGAAAGCTTCACTTTCGACTCGAAAACGATTCGGTCAGAGATGGAAACGGAATTTGCTGAGCCTGGGCTTTGCGAAATTCAAACTCTTGAATGGGCTTCATCTGCTCACTTGCATCGTCACGGAAACGCAGTCGCTTTGGTAAAACGAGAAGATAATGACTTGTGCCATATTGAGTGGAGGGGGTGAATTTGAGAGTTAAAGTGACATCATCTGCTTTCGGTAATGACCCTCGACACTTGAAAGCTAGCGACTCTGGTTCCCGATGGGTCATGGACCATGCACAACGCAGCCCTCTGTTGGTCGTGGCCACAAATCTACCAAGTCTATTACTTTGGAATGACACTATGTAGCTGTGGGCTACATTGTCGAGGACAACTTGAACGGGCCAGTCATTCTTCAGCGCAATTGATTTATCATGTCGTCAGACGACGACGACCACGCCACCTCCGTTAAAACTTCAGGATCCATGGCAATTTTGAGTTTGGATGCGATGCCGTTTGAGGTAACCGCCGCAATGCCGCCAGAATGCGCGAAATGCAATGGATCTTTGGAAAAGGGGGATGCAATCAGCTCCGAAAATGCCCAAACTGTCCTGCGTTGTTGTCAGTGAGTGGTGACCATTTGCGGTGCACTAATTCGAACAATATTGAGGCAGAACAGAACGCGAAGATCAAAGAAAACTTGACAGCTTTGTGGCGAGGAGCTCACTGCTTCCCGCACCGCTGGTCCCATGGAGTTTGAAATTTTTGGATATCTACTAAATGGGACTCTGCGTCTTCAAGCGACTCGTCCACTTTCAATATTTCAGAGCACAAGTTGGATTCAATTCGATTTAAAAGTTTTGTGATAACTTTCATCGGCTCAATCAATACTGGAAATTCCAACAATCAATGGAAACTACGATACTAACAGAGAAAATGAAATTGGATTATGATCGTGCACGATCTAATTCTTCCTTATCAAGGCAGTGACAGCAGTCATGGCCACAATGCCAGAAAGAACAGCAGAGCCGACACTGGATGTTGGAGCCACGGTAGTCGTCGTGCTGCCGGAGGAACTGCCAGAAGACGCGGTGGTGGTTGGCGTGCTTCCAGACGAGCTTCCAGACGACGTCGCCGTAGTGGTTGGTGTACTACCGGAAGAGCTACCAGAGGTGGTGGTGGTTGTCGTTGGCGTACTGCCAGATGAACTTCCAGAAGATGGAGCAGTCGTGGTCGTGGTCGAGCTGCAAAGGGTAGCAGCTGGAGACAACGACGCGCCCGACTCCGTGCAGGTGAGAGCTCCCACAGACGTCAAGAGCGTTTGGCAATCGGTATATTGACACAACGTCGCGGCGGTGGTCGCTGCCTTGATTTAGAGAGAAGCGCCTTGTTCATAATTTCACCATTCAATTTCATTTTCACTATTACAGTCTCGATAAAAATCCAACTGGACTGGATAGACCCATAAGTACCTGACGTCGGGGTACTTCATGTTCGCTTTGCAGGGCTTATCGCTCAGTAATATCGACATGTTGTTAGGTTCCCCATGTCGCAATGTGCATCGAGTCCATGGCATAACATACGCTTCAGTGGACATGATTCCAACATGTACTTTGGGTGTCAGATGACGCCCCACTGAGCATCCACTTGTCAGTCCCATCGTCCAAATTCTTCCTGACAGCAGATATTGCATCGTGCAATGCAATGACTCGAACCTTTCCTCTCGCCAAACACCGCAGACTTTGATAGACTACCGGTGGTTGGCACTGCGAACCTCCTGATGGTGGAGTTGTCATGGTCAAAAGAGAGACACTTTTTCTTTCCAGTGCGTAGAGTACACCAGAGTGTGACACAAGAACTATCTGCTTCCACATCTGTCGTAGCATCGTGTCAGTGTGACAGCATGCGAGACAACGACGCAAAAGCTCCTTGATAGCATGAACTTGCCGGCACAAATTGGCATTCGAGCGACGCATTCGAATGTTCTTGTTAGATATAAGAATCAAATGAGTCTAAGTCTATCAAAGTGGTTGAACACGAGGAAAGTTCACTACAACTAGGAGAACTATAGAGCAGTGTCATGTGATTGACTACGATGGACAGTACATTGGTTGACAGTACAGTTGTGTATATTTTATATTCCTGGCTAGGATGTGATGGGTTTGACTGTGTTATGCTTAGTGCACTCACTCTCGAATTGGCCCTGAACTGAGCGTTCAACTCTATTCTTTACTGCATTCCCTGCTATTCAACATTTCAAGTAGTATGTCTACTGAAGGAGCTTCCACTGAAGGAATTAAGAATCTGTCCTCATTGATCTCAAATGAAATGGACAACTTAAGAGTGTGGTCACAAAAGTTTATTGATCACTTTGAGTTTATTGTCAACTCCAAAAGAGAGAAATCTAACAGAGAGTTCTGTGATGAGTGATGCAACTTCTGTTGCTGTAAATCAGGTTGATTCTGGTTTGATTAACCAGAAATTGGTGGAGCTTTCTATTAAAGCGAAGGAAGTCATAAGAGCATCTCCACCAGAAGGGTAAAAGCGAAAAGGTATATTGTCAGTTTTACTTGGATTTGCATTTGGGTTTCTACACCAGAGGTGTGCATAAATCGACCTGCATGGTTGCCATATCCCAAAATCCCAATCGTGAAATGGTCTCACTCAACACCAGAAGCAATCCGACACCTGATTTATTCCAATAGAAACAAGGATCTAATCGTTTCAAATAATGTGGTTCTCGGCAGGATCATAGTTCGGACCTCTTTTCGACTTGTTTACATCACAACCTGGCCAGACACTGAGTAGAGCTGCTGCTTTCTACACGTTTTTAGCTCGATGTCGTTTTGTTCGGACGTGCGCCAATATCAAATTCTGGATCGGGATTCGGATTTATTCCCACTTTGACCTCGTCCCAAGATGGCTATATCCAAGCCAGATTTGACACAGGTTTACCCTACGAGTTCAATTTGACTTGGGTTTAGCCATCATGGTGCAGAATTCTGAAGTGGAAATTGAGCATATGCCCTAAGTGGTGGATATGCTCTAAGTGATGTGGACTGTAGAATTCAAAAGAACTTCCCGTCCTTGTTGTGTGATCGTGAACTCACATCTTGTGATTGGGCATTGGATAGTGGATGTGGTCGTCATCTGACGGGAAAGACAGATTATTTGTTAAAAACTAATGAGAACAATCTTGTCTTTAGATTCGGAGAGGGTACTGAATTGACAAGTTCACATGTGGGAACAATTCAATTGTGGTTTAGATCAATTGAAGGAATTGTGCCATATAGATTTGAATCTGTGATACTTGTACCAGGAGCAAAGTCAAATATACTAAGTGAGAAAGTGCTAAAGGAACAAGGATATCATATCATACCGAGTATGTGTGGTAAGTCTTTATGCATGATATGCTACAGTTCGTCGCTGTGGTTATCAATGGATCATATTAGAGGCTGGTCGGGAATCGTCGATGTCGATGTCCGTTGCAGTCCGGATATCCGTATATATGTTAACCGTAACTCAAGCATCAACGCTCCCGATTTTGTGGTCGGTGAATGACTTCACTTCAGATCTGACATCTTTCCATCTCTTGTCTGGTTGAGAATGGCGAATGCGGCTGCTATAATTGCAGCGACCACTTCTGCTATGTCTGCTGTGTGTATATGCATGTGTGCTCTATCCTCTGTTGGAGAAAAGTACAATGTCCTTACAATTTCAGATGTTGATTTCGATTCTATGATGGGCGACCACAATCAATGGTTCCTCGACAACTTACGTTGTAGCCAACGAACATTTGAAAGACTTGTAGAGATTTTGCGCAATGACATAGAAAAGAAACGAAAGGCCCATTCTTTTGAAAAGAAGGTGGCTATGTTTTTGTATTTTTTGGGTAGCCAAGGCGGCTTTAGAGAAACTGCGGGTGTGTTTGGCGTGTCAAAATCTTGGTGCATTGATGTTGTGAGTCTGCTTAGTGACGTTGTTTCTTCTCACGCGAAAACATGGATCAATTGGCCTACTACTACACTCGAATGGGCTAGAGTAGAAGCTGGATTTGCGATGAGGCGAAATATTCATGGAGTAGTTGGTGCTATCGATGGCACTCTAGTCGATATTCAACGGCCTAAGGATTACGATGGATTTTATAACAGACATGGAGATCCGTCATTGAACATCCAGGCAGTTGTGGACTCGAATATGCGATTTATGTCGGTTGATATTCGACCAGGATCCTTTTCAGATAAGAAGATATGGAAAGTGTCTAGACTAGGTCAAACAATTCGCAGCATCATTCCACAGGGCTCCTTTCTTATTGGAGACTCCGGCTACACACTCTTTCCTTGGCTCATTACACCATATCAACATCGAGAGGAAGGCGGGGCGCTTAATTATCATCAAAATGTGTTCAACCTTTGACACTCGTCAACCAGAATGCCCGTGGAATGCGCGTTTGGCCGTCTCAAGGAACGTTTCAGAACACTCAAGTGCGTCATGAGTGAGAAATCCCTCGATCGAACTATCAAGCATGTAACCGCATGCTTCGTACTTCACAACATGATGCTTATGCTCGACGACGACATGTTCAGCAATTTTGATGATCGAAATAATCACTTCCAACCAAGCGACCCAACAGAAGTTGAGCCATCATCACTACTCCGTAGTATTGCCATTGCAAAACGAGATGCGTTGAGTAATTCAATGAGATAATTCAATGGAAATGACATTACTTGTTTATTTCCTTTCTTATCTATGTCTACTATTGCTTACCAAACGCATTCATAAACTGCTGAAATGCCTGGGCTTGAGCTTGCATTGCTTTTTTTTGAGCTCGTATAGCAATCAGTACATCGTCCATGGTCGCTGTATTCGTCGCTCGTTCACTTCCACTTGAGCTCATTGCTCGTTCACTTCCACTTGAGCTCATTGCTTGTCCAAGTGACACCAGTCCATCCTTTATTGCAAAAAGACCAGCCTCAATAGCATCAGCATGCGTTCTGCTATTGAGGCTGGTCTTTTTGCAATAAAGGATGGACTGGTGTCACTTTGATGATTTCGTCTCGTCCTTGGTGCGAGAAAAAACTCGCTTCTTGTTGCGTGCATCACGCTGTGCATGCTTTGCATTGTTCCATGAATCAACTAGTTGTTAAGATAAAATGTAAATCGAATAAGAAATGACACAACTTACATTCGTGTTCATCCTCATGATGTCCGTCCGATTGAGCATCAAATCCAGCAGCTATCTCATTGAATCGATTTGGTTCATCCTTTTCTTCAGCTTCGAACCCATCATCCGTCGTCATAAGCGATTCACGACGATAACCATCTTTGTCACCCCAATACTCCAACATGACATCATAATGGGCAGGCACAAACCTATTCAATCATTTGATATCTCTAATATGTTGGATCAAACCTTGCACTATCATTCCCTGTTGGCAGCGGTGTTGAGGGATTCGACTTGGACCACTCAGACTTCATTTTAGCCAGCTACAATTGTGAATCGCAATGCAAGACTACAACTTCTACCTTATCTTTTACTTGTCTTTGTGTGAATACTCGTCTCATATCAACTGATAGCTCGGAAGCGAGCAATCCATACGCCAAACCTTTGTCGTTGTTATTTCTTGTTTGAAATCGCAGTGACAATGGAGACTTGTATCGAAGCTTAAACATTAGAGCAACGCTTATGTCGCACCAAACAGCTTGACTGGACTCCTCGCCTCTGGGCTTTGATGTTGACTCTCCGTACGCGTCAGTCGAATCAGCTAACTCTACAAACAACAATAGGATAGAGTGTCGAAGCTGATCGTACCCTCAGATATTGGTGCTTGTGTGGCTCTGCCCGACGCCTTGACCAACCTTGACACTATGTGCGACTTGGAGCTTGCTTGCTTGTTCTTGCTCATCTCTCTTGTATCTCAGTGCGGATGCGTACGGCAAGCAGCAAGCCAAACCACGACTGACACTGACTCAGAGTCAATGCCTGGAAATGCCCTCAAAACATCGTCCCAGACATCGACATATGGAATATTCCGGATACAATGAACCAATCATATCTAATTTCGTGGTTTATGGCATCGATGGGCGACGACATCGACGATACCCGACCAGCCTCTTATATTAAGCATCATACTTTGAGCGAGAGACAAGTACACTGTAATAGTGTAAAGACAGCACCGATTTTGAGAGAACTAACAAATCACGAAGCTGAACGTCTCGTCAAAGAGTGGCATATCCGACTTGGACATGTAAACAAAGATTCGGTGATTACGATGCTATGTAGTGGTGTCGTCACTGGGGTTCCGAAGATTAGTAAGGAAAGTTTGAAGAATGTCTCGTTCTGTTGTCACACATGTGCAACTATGAAGGAACAAACTGACCAATCGAATTAAAGGAAATTTACACACAGTTCACATGGATACCTGTGGTCCAGTAAAACGAAATGGACTTTATGGAACACGTGCTAATATAAAGTATGGATGCATTTTGATTGACGATAACTCGTCATATCGATGGGCATTCGTTTTGAGGAGAAAGCAGAGGTAACAAAGAATATAAAGGAGATTCTCACTCAAATGGAAAGAGAGTGCAAAACCAAGGTGATCGAAATGAGATCAGATGGAGGAACAGAGTTTAACAATAAAGCACTACAAGCCTATTGTAAAAGTCAAGGGATTCGTTATCAAAAGTCTAATCCTTACTACAAAGAGGAAAATGGTAGTGCAGAAAGAGATTTTCTAACGAAATTCACCAAGATTCGATGTGCTCTATTAGATGCACAGATTCCAGCTAAATGGTGGCCAGAGGCATTTCATTATATGAATTATGTTCAAAACAGAACACCTATGGCTAGATTAGGTAACAAGACCCCTTATGAGGTACTGTTTGGGAAGTCCCTGACGTCAGTATGATTCATCCTTGGGGAAGTGTTAGGACAAGAAATTGTCTGCACGAGCAATTCGATGCAGATTATTAGGAATTTCTAATGAATACAAAGGTTATCGTCTCTGGAACGAACAGGACAATAGATTTGTCATTGCCAGAGATGTTTCATTTGATAGTGCATATAGAGATGAGTTACTGAAGAATGCATTTGAGTTAAGACTACAACCTCTTACACAAGAAGAGATCAGTGAAGTTGATGAACTTGATTTGCTTGACAAATCAGTTGATTCATCTGAGGGTGATAATGAACAGGTGGACGCACCTGAATCTCGTTCAATAGACGTATTTAAACCTGCAAAAACTGATATATTAGTTAAAGGAGGAGGAAGGTTGTATAAGAAAAGAAAGGTTACGTTTTCTGACGATACTGTCGATAATGAACGTCCGTCAGAGATATCAGAAATGGTGGGAGATGCAATCCCAATGAGTAATGATGAAAAGATACTGAATCCAGATAACGGAAACGAAGAACCACGTCGTTCTCAGCGACTTCAGAAAAGACAGAAAGTCAACGATGTCAACATGACACCTGTTGTAGCTAACATAGAAAGTCCAACCTATACATATGACAATCGTTGGAATGACATAAGTAACACCACATCGTGTCTTCAAGCTCGGAGCATTAGGAAACAGGAAAAGGATAAGAAGGTCAACGAATTTATTCCGAGATCATTACAAATGGCATTAACGTGCAAATAAAAGGAAAAGTGGGCAGAAGCCCTGAATTCAGAGTATCATTCTTTGATGGATAACGACACGTGGAAACTTGTAAAGAGAGAAAGGCTCTCCCATGCCATTGGGTATTTAACTTTAAATATCATTCAAATGGTTCAATTGAGCGTTATAAAGCAAGACTAGTGGCTCAAGGGTGCCATCAACAGTTTGGTGTAGACTGTGATGAAGTCTATGCACCAGTTGCTCGTTTTGAGTCTCTAAGATTAGTTATTGCTATTGGAGTAATCTTTGATTGGCATATACTAAGTACATCAAATGGATGTTCATACGGCCTTTTTGAATGGCGAAATGCCTGAGGAAACTCTCATATATATGAAACAACCCTCTGGGTATGTCGTTAAAGGGAGGGAATCTTGGGTTTGTGAGTTAAAGAAAAGTATTTATGAGTTAAAACAAGCACCTCGAATTTGGTATTTAACTCTTCATTGGTTTTTGACAGAAGTGGGTTTTACTCGTTGTAATAAAGAGTTTTGCCTATATGTCAAAAAGGTGGGAGAAAGTGTAGTAATCATGGCAGTTCCGGTGAAACATCACACTCACTGTCACACCACTACACGATTGGCTAAAATTCTGCAGTGCCCAGTGTCAACAACACAGAGGCACGACAACACGGAGTCCACGTTGACAACATGGCCAGTCGAGTTTGGCCACAGACGCATTAACATTATGTTTAGGCCTCTCATACTTAGTTCTAAATCGTAATAATTGATTGCAAAGTGCACCACATATACTGTTGTTTTGTTCGACGCTATGAGTCGCGTACATTGAATAGAATTATCACAAAACTACCTGATGTAACCTCTGTTTGATCTCCGATGTGCGTGAGCATGTGAAGTCGCTTTAGTTTTCGACAACAACAACGACCTACTTGTCTTTTGACCGGTGCTTGGACGTAAGATATCTGTACACAGAACACAAATTCGCCTCAATCTACCAAATCCAAATGATGGGGATTAGATGCAAGACACATTCAAGTCTATAATACAATGGAAGTGACTACGTTTCAGGTGCAAAGCATATTTCAATAATAAACCGGACTCGACGGGTGTCTGTTGCCCGTCTTTTCAATGTTCTCACATTGAAAGTGCATCGACACAAGCACAAGAGGACAAAGGACTATGCATTCATTCACGACCTTATTTAGATAGCTTTCAGTTAAATACTTCCTCTGTTCCACTTTACCGCCGACGTTGGCCATCCGAGTGACCTCAAAAATTTATTTCTTCGTCAATCAAGACGAAATATATCATGTTCGAAAGAGCATAAAAAATGAGAGGAAGTGTACATTGACTGGAAAGCGCGAAAAGACCATTTTGGCGCCCAAAAACGACATCGTTTAAATCACCCTGGAATAAAATTGCAAAATATAAAATTCTCACAATAAAATTGGGGGCTGGGCAGATGAACCAAGTACGCCACGAGCGCGAACTGTCCTACTCAAAGAAGATGGAGGTGGTCACGTATCTCAATGACCTCAAGACTCTGGGAAAGCTGCCCCGTGGGGCAATATCCAATGCTGCCTCTTATTTCAACTTGCATCGAACAACAGTGGCGAAAATTTTGAACGACTTCGCGGTCAATCCTTTGATGCCATCGGGCAAACTCGGCAAAGTTGGTCGTAAACCGATCTACACCCAACAAGAAGTCAGGACCATCGCACGTGAAATACCTCAAAGTTTGCGCTCAACCATGCGCGATCTGTCTGAAGCAGCTGGAATACCATTGACGACAATTCACCGCAGTCTCCGCCAAGGGACCCTCAAGCGCCGTACATCACGACTCAAACCACTCTTGACAACTTCAAATGCTCTTCAACGCCTTGAAACCCCCCACTTTGATGGAATGTGGGATGTCGTGCACCTTGATGAGAAATGGTTTAATGGTGACAAGGACACACGCAAAGTGTACCTTACTGACGGTGAGGAGCCACTTTACCGATCGTGCAAGAGCAAGCGCTTTCTTCCAAAGGTTATGTTCATTGCTGCAGTTGCTCGACCTAGATACGACGATGAGCGCAAGAGAATGTTGAATGGTAAGATTGGCATGTGGCCAATCGTCAAGAACTTGCCTGCACAACGTAGCTCGAGAAATCGACCTGCTGGGACGCTTGTGACCACCTTGACAAATGTTGATGCTCAAGTCTATCAAGAATACGTTTTTACAAGAGTTATACCCGCTATCAAGGCACGTTTCCCTACGAAGAACAAACGTGTTGTTTTACAGCACGACAACGCGACTCCACATGGCTTGATTACCGATGAGATACTATCGAGTGTGTCGTCGGACGGGTGGGTCTTCGTTGTGAGGCGTCAACCCCCCAATAGTCCAGATCTCAATGTTCTGGACTTGGGCTTCTTTGCTTCAATCCAGTCCCTACAATACAAGATGGTAAGTCGCACCGTCGATGATGTTATCCATGCAACGCTCACTGCATTTGAGTGCATTGATGAAGAGAAACTGGAGAATGTGTTTTTGACGTTGCAGGCAGTCATGTGCCTTGTCATTGAGAACAAGGGCGGCAACAATTTCAGCTTGCCACACCTTCGCAAGGATGCATTGCGGCGTCGCGGGACACTCATGACGACTGTGGATTGCCCTGAATCATTTTTAATCTGAGCCTCTGCGACCTGCATGTTTTTAACCAATAATATGCATGAAATTGATTTGTAGCCAATGGTAATGAATTGTCGGTGGTAAAGTGGAAAAAGTTAGTTTTTCTCGGTCGGCGGTAAAGTGGAACAGAGGGAGTATGAATGTCCAGTCAAAGCAGAGTCACCTCTGCATCTAACAAGCCGATAAACGACTTGATTGACCGTGGCAGGAAAAGATATTGTCGGACAGGTGTGATTTCAGGTGTGATTTGGAACCTGATTGGCCAGTTTTAGCACACTCTGGATCACACTGCCAGTGTGATTTGCATCTCGATAACATTCCGAAATATAGCACTGAACTGAATTTTTATCCAATCAATGTTTTTACTGATTGAATTATCTAAGAAGCGATTGGCTCCATCACCAGAAATACAACTTCGGTGTGATTTTGTACATAACATCGTTGTTTATGTTGACGATCTTACAATTTTGTCTGACTCCTTGGACGAAATATTGAAACTCAAAACTGAATTGAGTAAAAGATTTCAAAAAGAAGGATCTTGTTGAGTTAGGATACATTCTGAAAATGGTTGTAGTCAGAGTTCGAAACTCAAAAGTTATGACAATTTCTCAAAGAAAGTGCATTTTGGATTTACTTCGTAAATTTAATATGGAAAATTGTATAGTGGCCCCGACTCCACAATTAGTGGGAGTTGAGTTGAGACCTGAAACTCAAATGAGTGCTGAAGAAATTGCAGCACAACCATATGATTTTAGAGGACTTGTTGGGTCACTGCAGTATCTAGTAGGAGGTACTAGACCTGATATTGCAAATGCATTGAGAGAATTAAGTTGATTTCTTTCCTGTTATAATAAGTCACATTGGGAAGCGGCCATCAGAGTACTGAGATACTTGAAAGGGACGTTAGATTACGGACTTCTTTTAGATGGAAAAAAAGGAGATCTACAGTACGAAGTCTATTCTGACGCGAGCTTCGCGAATCGAGAAAAAGATCGAACTAGTATCTCTGGATATTTAGTACTACTTGCAGGAACTTGCATTTCATGGAGTACTGTACCGTCTTTGATTTGTCATGTGAGAAAAAAGTGACAAGACAGAATAATAATTTATAGGGTTTCCCTTTTTAATTTATATTTCTCATCCAACAAATAATATAAATATATAAGAGATATCTATCCTGAAAGTTTTGATTCAAGATCATATCAGAGAAGTTGTCAAGCGTCGTTATGCGACGTCGAAGGTATTAATTTTTGTCAAAAAGGATAATACAAAAGAGAAAATTAAAGAGACATACAAGAACACATTCAATCAAATCAATTTAGAACTTTCACATCAACCAACTTTTGAGTCATGATATCTCAAAGCCATTAAAAAGCAGAGCGTACTAACTTTCATTTTCAATTTCCAACCTGACCAAACATCCGGATACCACGTCATCCGGACATCTTGTGAGCAGTGTCAAAAGGCCCGCGCGTAGTAGCCATGGGACCTCCTCGGACCCGCTCATGGTATTGCTACGCCGGATACCGGCACTCGTCTCTCAGTGGTCTTTGCGTCAAATCAAGGTACGCAACTGCGAAATGAAACATTCATTCAAGCATTATTAGATCTTAATGCATTGTTTGTCGGCGTCGAAGTCGTCACTCTCGTCAAGCACTTGTATGTCGTCGCACTTCAAACCCAAGAGTATTTCCGCAAGTTCGTCGGCTTCACAGTCATCAGCCTAGTTTGAAACTCTCTCTGGTTCGGCTACAGCTTGCAGTCCTTCTTCTGGTATTTGAATGTTGCACTTCCGGAAACCATTCACGATCGTTGTCCTAGGCAACTGCTCCCATGCTTCGTTGACCCATTCTACAAGGTCGAAGCGGCTCGACGGACGTAGCCGAATTCGACCTTTGTTCAATTCGCCGTTCACGACCTCGCGGCGAAGATAGCCTAGCCACTGTTGTCGCATTCGTGCTTTCAAAGGCTTCATCCATGCAACGTCGGCTGGTTGGCATATCCATGTGAAGGTAGGCGAAACTTTCTCCAACAAAACATCAACTGATTTCGCGTAGGAAATGACATCGTGGCTGAAATGGGCGCTGAAGTCGTCCCACAGAAGCAGTACTTTTTTTAGTGCCTTGCCCTTGCGGTGGCCAAAAGGTACTTCAAAAATTCAATGGACATTTGGCTATTCCACCATGCTGTAGGGTTCCCGAAAATTCTTGATGGGTAGCGCTCATGAAGCTCAACGATTTCTGGCCAGACGTATGGACCGAAGCCTTGACGATGCTGCAAGTTTGCTTCAACTGTTGCCTTGATCTTCGATGCTTGTGTCTTTAATACCAAGAAAAGTGGATACTTGGTTCCTTTGGTATCAGCAAGTAACATAGCAGTCATTCGATCCTTGTCGTGTCCAGTGCTGCGGATCCAGACCGCTTTGGCTCCACGTGCATCGATTGATTTTTTCGGTATGTATTCATAATTGATACCTGTTTGGTCTGCATTGTACACTTCATCAATGCTTTCTTCTACGATAATCTTGTTGATTCGTTTGCTAAATTCATTCAAAACTGCTTGGCCTTCTTCGATGCATGGTTGACCGCATCTAGTCTTTGCCCTCATTGCAAATTTCCATCGCCGAATGAAGCCGTTGACCCAAGTCGAACTTGCTTTAAATTCATCTTCTGTGAAGCCAACGTCTTTGCGACTTCAAGGGCTTTACATTGCAACAATAGCCTGCTGACTGGTATTCCATCGGAACGCTTTTCCTGAACCCATCGTGCAAGGTTTTCTTCGGTTTCATGATCCAATGTTGTTGCAGTGCCAATTTCTCGTATGTTCTTCTTTGTTTTTAGGGAAGGATCATTCGCTGCTCGTGTAATGTGCTCGCGGCTAGCTTCCCATCGTAGAAATTTCTTCCAAGCAGAACGACGGTCTCTCCCTTGAATATTCTTGAAATACGTGTCCAAAGCCACATTCATTGAAAAATCGCGTCGACGATTGATCATTTGAAGCTTCTTAGCATAGCTGAAATACACACGCTGATGTTGAGGTGGGCTCTTTCGTCCTCGATGCTTCACGACTGGTCGTCCAGTGGCGAGTCTATGAGCGTTGTGGCATTGCTTTGGTGTCATGGAAGGAAAAAAACAGTACCGGTATATTCCATGAATGGTTGGTCTTTTCGCGCGCAATTTCAAATATATTGCATTTCAAAGTTTTGAGTACCATGGAGGTACCTCTGAACAATTATATTTAGAGAAATAATTTATTGAAGGCTTTTTCTCTTCACACATGACAAATCAAAGACGGTAGTTGCAAACAAAACTGTGTTGCATTGTCAACAGCAGAATCAGAGTTGATTGCTTTAAGTGAAGGAGCAAAGGAAAGCGAGTGGCTATGGCATTTACTTTCAGAAATGGGATATAAGCTTAAGAATCCTGTTAAGTTATGGTGCGATAGTAAATCAGCTATAAGCGTGGTCCAGAATCCTGGAAATCACAAAGCTACAAAGCATATCGAAACAAGATATCTATTTACGAGAGATCTTGTTGAAAAGAAAAGAATAAGCATTGAGTTTTGTAATAGTCATAACATGCTTGCTGACTTACTGACTAAGCCACTGCCTGTAAAGCAGTTTGAGTTCTTGAGAGAAAAGATAGGAGTACACAACTTGTCTTCGCATAAAGACATCAAGAAAATCACTTAACACTGAGTGGGAGTGTTAGATAGATATAAGAATCAAATGAGTCTAAGTCTATCAAAGTGGTTGAACACGAGGAAAGTTCACTACAACTAGGAGAACTATAGAGCAGTGTCATGTGATTGACTACGATGGACAGTACATTGGTTGACAGTACAGTTGTGTATATTTTATATTCCTGGCTAGGATGTGATGGGTTTGACTGTGTTATGCTTAGTGCACTCACTCTCGAATTGGCCCTGAACTGAGCCTTCAACTCTATTCTTTACTGCATTCCCTGCTATTATTCAACAGTTCTCCATGTGAAGACTGTCGAATGTCTGGCTAGCCCAGCAGTGTCGAGGATTCCAACGAGTAGTCAACTTTGGCTTGACCAGCAAGATGGATGGGAGCATTACCTCGTGTCCACTCAGTTGCAACAGATGCGACCTCCAACTTGCAAATAATCAAACTGGCATCGAGTTCATTCCCGAATTCGCCCCATTCCATCAACACTTTCAATGAAATCGATCGTTGCTCTACTGGCCTTGTCTACTCCTTATGTCCACGCTGCTGAATGCACCGACTCGGACTATCTTCCGCTAGCTACATCAGCTCTTGCTTGCTCTACTGCTTCTGGCACGACTATCTCCGCGTCCTCCTTCAGCTTGACAAGTGCCTCGGACTTGTGTCAATACACAGACTGCCAAACTTTCCTCACGTAGTTGGGAGCACTCAATTGCACAATATCTGGCGAGTCTGTCTCGTCTGCTGCCACCATTTGCAGCACTGCTGCAACCACGACTGTCGCTCCATCTTCAGCAAGCTCTTCGGAAAGCACTGAAGTGACTGCTGACACAAGCTCATCGGGTAGCTCCTCTGGAAGCTCGTCAGGAAGTTCATCGGGAAGCTCACCCGGTAGCTCATCGGGTAATTCGTCGGGAAGCTCATCTGGTAGCTCCGTGACAGACGCTCCAACTCCAACCATGACAACATCGGATGGATCGACAAGCGGTTCAGGCAGCTCGGTTGACGACACTCCAACTCCGACCACGACTGAAACCGACAGCTCAGGTAGCTCACTTGACAGCACACCAACTCCAACCACGACGGACTCTGATGGATCTTCAAGTGGTTCTTCCAGTGGCTCTTCAAGTGGATCCATTCCAAACATCACGTCCAGTGGAAGTTCGTCTGGTAGCTCTCCATCAACGACTGAAGCGTCGACGCTCATCAAGCACGAATCAGACGACGACTGCATCTTCCGGTGCTTTTGTCACTGCGTTGTCAGTTCTTGCTCTTTCAAGCGTCCTTGTAGCCTTGGTTTAGATGGATCTCGAATATGTAATGGAGTATATATCGTGCATGAGCCTTCTCCTTTGCCGGTATTTCCATGAAACCCTCGCTGGGAAACAGGCTGCCAACCATTGTTTAGTCCCATGTAATCTTCTCCAGAACAACTTGGAAGATCGCGCGCAGTGAGCTTGAGACATCGCGTATCTTGTTCAGATTTCCATCTTCGTGTAGCTTCTTGTCGTCAAATCGTACTCTTCAAGATATTCCAACACACCGACGGCACTTCCATCTTCGTTTCAGCAGGCCGACAAGATGGATTCCATCGGCTTTTTTCTTTCCTAGGTTCAATCTCATCGTGCGTGACTTTGCCGTGGATTGACAGTTATGAAAATGTAACCGATGGGCGTTTCAGGAGAAACGGCGAGTCGCCGATGCGATTTCCTTGAAGAGTCTGTGCTTATCTTCCTTGAAGAAAGTATGGAACTACTGGCACATGAACACGAGTCGATGATAAAGTTCCGATCACTTTCCACTCTATTCCTATGGACTGGCCATGCCCTCTTTCTCTCTTGTTTACACAACCTCGTACAGTTACGATCCTCATCATGGTTGAGTTATGTTCAGCCAAGTGAATGATTTGAAGCTGGTCGCAGGGTAGCTATTCCAGTGGCGTCACGATGAGAAGAGTTTTCTCCATGCCACTCTTTGTGTCGGTCAAGAAGAAGACTTGTACTCGACATTTCTCCGTCGTCTGAACTGCTAACGGGCTTCAAAAGACGGTCCAGTCAAGGCGGAGAAGAATTACTTCACCTTCTATCAATGCGGAGGACGAAAAGAGGGAGAAGAAAGCTAGAATGTCGCAGCGGGAGATGGAAGAAGAGCCGTCCCGCACGACAATCTTGAAGGCGAGATAAATACGTCAACAAGTCATTCCATGCTTCAAGTACCATCAGATCGATCGCAGTGGGACGCTTGCTAGAAGCGACTCTTTATCCTTTTCTAGCATCAACTTTGTAGCTTCTACGCTGCCAAATTTCAAACTTCATGCGTCATTTTCGAGGTTTTGTATCCTCAACGTGGCGTTTTCCACAGTTGGCGATAAAAAAAGTTGTGCTTTCGACATACACTTCGATTTCGAACTTCACACGTTTGAAATGTCTTATACTAACCTCAAGATAAAATGCTTGGAATTGGACAAAAGCAAGTGAAAGTTGAAGTGACAGCACACTTTTGAATTGACGTCGTGACGAGCATGAAGCCGATTCTAGACGCGCTGTCCCGCCACTGGACGTCGAATCCGCCGATCAAGACGCCGGAACAAATCGAAGCCGAGAAGTATTTGATCTGCATCCCGTGGTTTGGCAATCGCTACTTTGTCTCCAAGTTGATCCCATTCAACCGCTGGCTCTTGTTCTGCGCGTCCTTCCTCTGCCAGTTCTGCTGCGGCTCGCTCTACTCGTGGTCAGTCTACAACGTTCCCATCGACAAGTATATCTACAACAACGCATCGGCTGGCGACGCGGTCTATACGTTCTACATTGCCTGTGCCCTTCTTGGAACGACTGCGGCTCTGCTTGGCCCGTGGCTTGAACGACGAGGACCACGAGCTGGTATGTTCCTCGGTACCTGCTGCTTCCTCGTGGGTTACATCATTGCCGCCATCTCGCTCAAGAATCGATCCATGGTCGGCGTCTACCTTGGCTACGGTCTTGTCACTGGTTTTGGCTTGGGCATCAATTATATCTCGCCAGTGTCCGCGCTTCAAAAGTGGTTTCCTGACATGCGTGGTGTGGCTGCTGGCTTTGCTGTCGGTGGTTTTGGCGCTGGTTCGATCGTCTGGGGCAAAGTCTACCTCCCAGCCATGGATGCGTTTGGTCTTCCTGGCTCGTTCATCTTCCTCGGCTGCGTCATGTCGGCTGTGATGTTCCTCTGCGTAATTTGCATGCGCACGCCGCCTCCTGGCTTTCACGTCGACGGTGTCAACATCCACGGAGTTCTTCATGGAGAGGACGACGAACATGACCATCTCGTCGATCATTCCAAGGAAAAAGACCTCGAAGAGGTACCTGAAAACAAAGAGATTGCAATTCCAGAGACGCCCAAAGAGACTGAATATGAAGTCGTCAACGACAAGCCAAGGAGCAAGAGCCACCATGCTTTGCACCAACATGGCTACAAGAATGTCAAGGATATGTCCATGCTCGACTGCCTCCTCTCCGCCGACTTTTTCTTCATGTACTTCATGCTCTTTGGCAATATTGTCTTTGGCCTTGTCGTCCTCTCGCGTCTGTCGCCCATGGCCACTGGAATCTTCAAGCAAACGCCAAGCCAAGGCGCAACTGTTGTGTCCATCAACGGCGCTTTCAACTGCTGCGGTCGTCTCTTTGTCCCGATGGTGTCGGACATTTTGGTCCGTTGGCTCAAACTCAATCCACCGTTTGCTCGCAAGTGCATTTTCTTCTTCACGCTCGTGGCCCAGCTCGTCGTACTATTGACGCTGCCAAGTGTCATCCGCAGCAACGACTACGACATGTTCCGCTTCCAAATCTGGCTGCTCACGCTCTGCTACGGCGGTGGCTTTGGCACCATCCCTGCCTTCTTGACCGATATGTTTGGCGCATACAACATTGGCGCTCTCCACGGCTTCATCCTGACAGCGTGTTCCATTGCTGGTGTCGGTGGCGGTCTTGGCTTTACCTTTCACTACAACCACTTGGTCAACGTTGAAAAAGTTGCCGTGCCTGAAGCGTACATTGAAAGCATCCACTGGATTGTCATCACGGTCATCATTGGCGTTGTGGCGCTATTTGGCGTCCGAACAGATCCTGCCGATCGCTTTGCCCCTGGCTATCAATACAGCGTCTGCGGAAAGCCCATCATCCGCCTCGGCCAAAAGAAGGAAGAGGTCGATGAGCGCGCTGATTAGGTTGAAAGTGTGTATCTTGGTGTAATTTGAGTTAATTTGCGATTTTCATATTGTGCTTTTGATACAAAATTGTGAGGAACGGTTTGAATCGACCGAGGTTTCGAAATCGAATGGGCTTCTCTGATTGGCTAGAATTAAAAATAAAATTTTTCAGCCAATCAGAATCGATCAGCCACCTGACTCACGCAAAACACACACTGACACACACCACTTCAGTATGATGAAATCGATTTGAAAATGAATTCGCTTTTTGGTCAAAACCACAAATTTGGTTGAAAATGACAATATTACCTCAATTTAAGAACATTTCATGTTAGTGACACAACGTAACCTTATATTTGACAAGAAAATTTATGCTTAGTGTCATTAAAGTCAGGTAATGTTGAATTTGACATTTGTCTCCAAATCCAATCATGACAACTTGGACACCGATTGACATAAGTCCATTCGTTCATGCTGCCGACTCCAGCGATGTTGAGCGGCGCCAAGTCGCTGCTGAGGTCTCGCACGCCTTGGAAACAATGGGCTTCCTCTTCATTTCAAACCACGGCGTGGATTCGTCCGTGTGGGAATTGGTTCAAGCAGCCGCGAGTTTGTTCTTCAGCAGGTCTGACGACGACAAGAAGGCATGCTTTGCCAACCGGGCGCCCGTACCGCGAGGGTATTCTGCCTCTGGGAAGGAAAACTTTGCCATTTTAAGCCTTAAAGACCAGACGCGGCCAAATGACTTGGTGGAAAAGTTCCGCATGGGTCCTATCCTCGACGAATCAACATGGACCGATCCATATTACTCAGCAACCAAAGACGCTCAAATGATGTTTTACCCCAACATTTGGCCGCAAGACGATGAACGAGCGCTCCAAGATGCGATGGAATGCTATTACAGACGCATGCACGAGCTGAGCAAGGTGCTTTTTCGCATCTTTGCGCATTGTCTCGACGTCCCGGAAAACTTTTTCAAGGCGAGGACGACAAGACACACGAGTATTTTGAGCGTGAACCACTACCCGCCGCTTGATGGGCCAGTGCAGCGTGGTCAACTCCGCTTGGCACAACACACAGACGTGGATATCTTCACGCTTGTCTGTCCCGACTACGCCGACGTCCATGGATGTCTCCAGATGGAAGACAGCGATGGCAATTGGGTTTCCTTGCCCGTCATCCCCGACACATTCGTTGTCAACCTTGGCGATTGTTTCAAGTTTTGGACAAATGGACGGTGGCAATCCACAAGCCACCGCGTGATGAATCCAGCGGATGATGCTGGTCGCCAAGCCAGTCGGCAATCCATCGCATACTTTGTCGGCGCCGATTACGATGCTCCACTTGATTGTATCCCAAGCTGCTGTCTCGATGAAGACTGTCCGCATCATGGCGAGACTTTGAAAACATACGTGGCATGGCGAAAAGACCGCATTCAGCAGGCCATGACGCAGCTCAAGAAGTCGAAGGGAGCGAAGCATGGCTCGAAACCAAAATGAAGTTACTGCGTTAGTTCTTGAGTCGCATCGTGACGAGAATTGGCTGGTGGGTGCTTGGAACGTAGTTCGGATCGCTGGAGAACGCTTCATGCTTGGCCGTCACGTCTGGATCAAAGTCGCTCTTGACGTCGACGATGAAGAATTCCTGTGCTAGGGCGACAAAACGTTCGAGAGATCCTCCTCGGGAAGGCTGGAGAAGGTAAATGTATCCTGTTGTAGTGACTACTTGACGCAAGGTTTGCATGAGATCGACGTGGAAGCTCTCAAAGAATAGGCAGTCGCTCGCAAAGACAACGTCAAAAGTCTCGCCTGTGGCGAATGCAGCCTTATCGCGACTCCACTGAAGCAAGTCGACAGCTACAACGTTGGATGGAATGCGATTTTGAGCGACATTGGCGTCGACTGTAATACGGAGATTGTCCACGCAAGAAGCATTTCCATCTGTAAGTACAATTCGCGAGACGTTGGGAAGCTGCGCAGCGATGGCGAGACCTGAAACACCACACATCCCCGCACCAAGTTCCAAGATAGAGACAGATCCCAATGGACGTAACATGTCGACGAGAATGCGGCCGAGGAGATCTTCACAAGGCCATGTCCGAATATTTCCTGTATTGTCCACGGCTTGGACTGCAAGTTCCTGGATTGAGACGGCCGACTGCGTCTTGCGCTGGTGGAGGAGAATACTTCCTTGGAGTAAAGCATAGTCCAGCCATTCGTAGTCGGGATGTCTCGGTTGCTCGGTGGCCAGGACGTTCGTAGAGACAGGATGGAATGAAAACATGGGCATTGCAGATGGCGCGGTCGTTCCTTTCTTTCGAATGGCGCTGCGAAGACGAGCCCATCGACTTGAGCTTGACGGCCTGCCTGGGTTGTCGCTGTCTGCCATGGACAAATTCAAATTGGAGATCTCATTGGCTGACATATTTGATTAAATATATGAATTTTTCATGAATAATTGGATAAAATACCAACAAATGACGTTTGCTGGGTGCTTTATGATGCGACGACGATAGCAAAAGGAAAGATGAACTTCACGAGGGTATTCCTGCATTTAGAGCAATGCGAATTGAGAGCCATATCATTGCAAAGCAACGCGGAATGTAGGAAGTGAAGAATGATAGGGTTTCAATTCCATTGAACGCCAGAACAGTCATGCTCACGCAGATCGGTCGGTCACGAGCTTTGACACATTTTTGTTTCCCAACAAGGTCAAAGACGGGGGAGTCATGATATCGACACGGAAAGCTAGCCATTTTGATATGAAACGAAGTGCGGGGGAAGTTCCAGGATGCGCTGGTCCACGATCAAAGTCGACAAAAATAACCAAGCTGCTCATGTCAAAATCCCAATGGGTACCGAAGCAGCGAGCCATAACATCGCTGGGTAAATAGCGGTGAATGGTTGGTCTGTGTGGTGAAAGGAATTGATCGCTGTACCTCAGAGCACGCCAAAAAAATTGGTGGGGCGATGGGGATCCAAGGATTCTTGAATAGGCAACAGCACCAACTTAACTCATGAGCAGTACGAACGTCGATCAGGATGGCTATCATGCCTTGGGAGCACTGGCGGCTTCCTGTCCTCATGAAAGTCAGTCCGCTGTTCAATGATTCAGGAACCGACCGAAATGCTGACAAGTTTCATCGCATTCCAAGAGTGACGACAATGCCGAAACTTCTGTCGACTTTTTGTTTGCTCAATCCTCTTCAAGCATATGCCGTTGAGTCAAACGAAGAAATCGTCCAAGTCGACAGTCACCGCATGATTTTCTACTTTGAATCCAGCAGGCGAATGCTACAAAGACTGTTTTCTAGTCTACATCTATTATCCACCGTTGAAATTGCCTTCCATGGTTATCCACAGACACCAATATCGACAGATGTCAGCACCTCCGTCACGACTACATCGTTACTTTTGCCAGCATGTCAGTTCTCTCCGAGCGCATTTTCATATCAAAGTTCCACCGGGCTCCAACGTCGACGATCCCATCATCTCACAGAGTCGCAATTATTGAGGCTGCTCTTCGCAAGACGAGTGAGTCACTAGGAAAAGTATGAGTCGGTCGGCATGGGTCACTGAATTGGCTGTCGCTCTTCCAATCATACCGACGTCGATACTTGTTGGAAAAGAATAGTTGGATCGCCACTGAGAGCAACTCGATGAATCTTTGCGATGAGCTTGAGGCGTCTTGAGCTCTAGCTCTCCCTGTAGGCTGTCCTATCGGTCATCGCTTCATACTTGACGGTCTTTGTCTAAGTTTTATTTCAAAGTCAATTTATCGACTTCCACAGCGCCCCTTGGCTGTCCCGTTCCGATGAATGAGCGAGTCCACGGCGTGACTTCACCCAACTTCGTGTCACTGGCGTCACATCAACAGGATTTTTTACCCCGCTGAACAGACAATCACAGCCGACTAGCGTCGGGAAAAGGCTCCCAAAGATCGCAAGCCAAAGTATGGAGTTGTGGCTGAAAAATTGCATGCTATGGGTTGTGTAACTCCGATTTGTTTGTCTTTCAACGTGTCTCGTCGTCTTTCTAGCATGGATAAGAAGCTCTCGACAGGTTTTCCACGTCCTTGTCCTCAGAATCTGCGCGCATGTTTTTACAAACTCAGCGTGGCATGCCGTCAAGAGGATCTGATGGCTACAATCACGAAGTTGATGTAAATATCTTCTGTTGGATAAACTGCAGATTTCCAATTGCATAATTCTCCACTATAAATTTCACTCGTTTCAAATGTCCTATACAAAAAGCAAGTTAAATTGCTTGGATCATACCAAAAGTGGCACGTCGACAAGATTGGAGCTTGAATTCCCCTACTTTGGAATTTACTCCGCCGCCAGCATGTCTGCGATCCTAGCAGCGTTGGCACGTCACTGGCAGTCCACGCCTCCCATCAAGACGCCGGAATAAATCGAAGCTGAAAAGTACTTGATCTGCATCCCGTGGTTTGGCAACCGCTTCTTCGTCTCCAAGTTGATCCCGTTCAACCGCTGGCTTTTGTTTTGCGCGTCGTTCATGAACCAATTCTGCTGCGGCTCACTCTACTCGTGGTCTGTGTACAACACGCCCTTCGACAAGTATATTTACAACAACTTTGTCTGTGGTCTTCTCGGCACAACCGCGGCACTTCTTGGCCCGTGGCTTGAGCGACGTGGACCTCGCGCTGGTTTGATCCTTGGGTCAAGCTACTTCCTTGTAAGCTACATCATCGCTTATATTTCGCTCAAGAATCGCTCCATGATCGGCGTCTACCTTGGTTATGGCGTTGTCACTGGCTTTGGCATGGGCATCAACAACATTTCACCAGTGTCAGCGCTTCAAAAGTGGTTTCCCGACATGCGTGGTGTGGCTGCTGGTTTTGCTGTCTGTGGCTTTGGCGCTGGTTCGGTCGTCTGGGGCAAAGTCTACCTCCCAGCCATGGATGCGATTGGCCTCCCTGGCTCGTTCATCTTCCTCGGCTGCATCATGTCTTTCTTGTTGTCCCTCTGTGCGATTTGCATGCGCACGCCACCTCCTGGATTTACTGTCGCTGGCGTCAATATCCACGGTGTCATAAGCACATACGACGCCGACGACGACCTCAATAAGAACCTCGTTAGCACGCCTGAAAACAAGGAGCTCTCGATCCCAACGACGCCACAAGCAACCAACTATGAAGCTGTCGATGGCGCTGTGAAGAAGAGCTCCCATGCCCTCCACCAACAAGGCTACAACAACGTGAAAAACTTGACGATGATTGAGTGCCTCTTCTCTGCCGACTTTTTCTTCATGTACTTCATGCTCTTTGGCAACATTGTCTTTGGTCTCGTCGTGCTCTCTCGTCTGTCGCCCATGGCGACTGGAATCTTCAACCGAACGGCGAGCGAAGGAGCGACTGTCGTTGCAATCAACGGGGCATTCAACTGCTGCGGCCGTCTCTTTGTGCCGACGATTTCCGATGCGATGGTCCGCTGGCTCAAGCTCAATCCACCGTTCGCTCGCAAGTGCATTTTCTACTTCACGCTCATCTCGCAGCTCGTCATTCTCACTACTCTTCCGACTGTCATGCGCAACAAGAACTATGACGTTTTCCGTTTCCAAGTGTGGACATTGACGCTCTGCTACGGCGGTGGCTTTGGCACGATCCCCGCCTTCTTGACCGATATGTTTGGTGCAAATAACATTGGTGCTCTCCACGGATTCATCTTGACGGCGTGGTCGATTGCTGGTGTCGGCGGTGGTCTTGGCTTTACCTTCAATTACAACCACTTGGTCAAAGACCAACATGTCCCCGTGCAGGAAGCGTACATTCAAAACATCCACTGGATTGTCATCACGGTCGTCGTTGGTCTCGTTGCGATTATGGGCGTTCGCACTGTCCCTGCCGACCGATTCGCGCCGGGCTGTCAATACAGCATCTGTCGAAAGCCTGTCATTCGTATCGGAGCTGCCAAGAAGCAGCCCCCAGTAGAGCAAACAGCGTAGACAAGTTTGCAGTTGTGTTAACCATGTATATTCAAAGTGTTCGGGATGTTCATGCCTTCGTTCCTGGCATTTCAGAGTTGGTCGTGTTGGGAGGCGACCAAGGGCACTGTTGTCATCAAATGGGTTGCATTCCGTCGCGTGAAGAGAAGGCTCCACAACATGAAGAGGACTTTAAGCACGCGGAGGAAATCGCAGCTTTCATAGCAGACACACTCGACGCAGACAACGTCGTTTCAAAATATGCGATACCGTTCGACGACCTTGAGGTTGATAGGACGATTCGAGTTGGCATTGTCGGCGACGTGATCCAAGCCACGTACCTCTCGATTCCAGTTCTAGTCAAGCGAATGCCACAACGGCTTGGCGCAAGCTTCGCATCTTTCGGGAAGAAATTGAGCTCCTGACGACATTGTGCCACCGAAATATTGTCACGGTAATCTCACTCTGCAAAGTTAATGAATGGGCCGACTGGTGTAGTGCATTGGAGCCTCCTGGAACTCGCTCGACAACATGTACGATTGTCCTGTGAAGACCTTACGATGATGGGTGTTCCTAGTTGCCTCGTGGGGAACGACTCGACCTTGGAACTCTAAATGCTGCGAAGCCCATCGATCAATCTGTCGTGGGAGAAGGAGCTGCTCCAGATCGCATTCAAATTGCGAGAGGAATGACATATCTCCATGCAAGGACGCCTCAAATTATCCACCGAGACCTCAAGAGCTCCAACATCTATTTAAGGTACGCCTGCGGCGTCCAGCGCGTCAGTTTTTGAGGGCTGCAGGTCAAGATTCGTGGCCAAGATTTCCGACTTTGCACTGAGCCGAGAGCGCCATTGGGATGACTTGGTCAGTAAAATAGATCGACCGCTGTGGATGTCACCAGAGATGATCCGTGCTGAGCGATGCACTGACAAGTCGGACGTCTACAGCTTTGGCATTGGTAGGCTGTTTTGTCAAGTGGAGGTCACAAATTCGAACGACAGTGCTGTCCGAGCTTGACACGAGAAAGGTCGCCGTCCAAGTCTTGGTCAAGATGGGCTCTTGAGCGTGCGAGAACTCTTCACTCGTTGTGTTGACTGCGTTCCACACACTCGACCTACTTTTGCAGACATCCTCGACTATCTCGAGCATATCGTCCAGGACAAAATCAACCTTCGAAAAGTACGCAACGCGTTGCCGCTGCATTGGGTGGAGTAAAGTTTGCAGTCTCCAGCATTGCACGTCATAGATCTCGAACGGCGCTTATCGACCTCGTCTGCATTGAAACAATGGTCTCAACAAGGCTTTCTATTCTTCGCGTCGGTATCTTTCCATGATTTCATCTTTCAGTCAGTGAAGGAGGCGATACGTTCATGAAATTTGTCGAAAAATGTCAAATCTGACATTTGGCGTCGCGCACTCGGGCGATTTTCGTTGGTACCAGCGAAGGATCGAGCTGAACCATGTAGAGCGGTGCGTGTTACTCAACAGCCATGGCTGACCACGGCATATTCTGGACGGGTTTTGTGTTTTCTTGCGGTTTGGACGCGGTCCGACCATCACTGTCGCGGATGACGCCCATCACTGGACAGGCAACGTGTTGTTGGTTGTCTCAAGGTTTCATTTTCCATTTTGCATGATTCCATTTCCATCCATTGAACAGTACCGCCACGTGATTGCGGCAGTCGCACACCACGCGCAGTACGTCGGCCGTGACGAGGACAACAAACCTATCCATGACACGACGAAACCGCTGCCCGTCTTGACTTTTCACGGAAGTGTCAAGCTCCATGGGTCCAACACTGGGATTGTCTTCCACGCAGACTCGCCCGAGATTCAATTCCAGTCGAGATCACGCATCCTGAGCGTGAAAGACGACTATGAAGGCTTTGCCAACCACATGACCCGCCATCTCGACTGCTTGGTAGAGCTCAAGCAAGCCATCGACGAGTCTGTCGGTCGAGAGTCGCCGGCAGCCCGAACGATTGCCATCTTTGGTGAATGGTGCGGCGGGAATATTCAAAAAGGCGTCGCGTTGGCCAAACTCCCCAAGATGTTTGTCATATTTGGCGTCCTCGTGGGCGAAAGATGGCTCGACATGACGTTGATTCGCTCGGTCGAGTTTGAAGCTGCTCGCATTTTCCACGTCCATCGCTTTGGTGAATGGGCGATCACGATTGACTTCAATGCGCCGAAAGAGTCGCAGCCGGAACTGGAGCAGCTCACGGCGCTGGTCGAGGAAGAATGTCCGGCTGGGAAGCATTTCGGGATCTCTGGCGTCGGTGAAGGAATCGTATGGAAATGCGTGACTCCAGGCTTCACGGGACAGCGCTTTTGGTTCAAAACCAAGGGAGAACGCCATGCCGCGCTAGATCCTTCGTTGAAACGTGCCAAAGCGCCCAAGCAAGCGGCTCCTGTTGATCCCGAGCTTGTCAACTCGATCCAAGCGTTTATTGATTTGGCAGTGTCGGACGCGCGGCTTGAGCAAGGCCTGAGTGTTTTGAAAGAGCGCGGGATTGAGATCACAATCAAGTCGATGGGCGAGTTCATCAAATGGGTCCAGCAAGACGTCGCCAAGGAAGAAACGGACACGATGGCTGCCAACGGGTTGGAGTTCAAGACACTCTCAGGACCGATCGCAGCCACAGCGAGAGAATGGTACAAGAACGCTGTCACGAAGCAAGGAAGGACTTGATGGATTGCGGAACTTTGCATGTCCTTTGTTGCCGCAATAATTGGAAAAATGAAGAATTGAGATTCTAATTGCCGTAGCCTTAAGGGGCCGTAGCAACACCTAGCGACAACAACACTTGACGAAGGTTTACTTGATGCCAATGCCGAGGGGAAGTGAACTTTGACTAGGGAGCTCTCAGTGCCAAGTACTCTGGCGTTGTCTTGGGCCGCATTGTCTGCGCCTCCATCGTCGGCTTCCAAAGCGAACAAGACGCCGCCAACGTCGACGCTTTCTTAAAAGACAAGCCCAAGGCTGCGTATGCCCGTCCCCTCGAATCCACCATGGAGAAGATCCGCACACGCGCTGCTATGTACTCTCGCGACGTTGCCACCCTCGAGGCTTGGATCAACGCGTTGTAAGTGATCAAAGATGCTTGCAACATAGACTTTTATGACGTGGTTATCAAAGTAGAGTACAGAGTTTGGATAAGTTAGTCGCCCAACTTGGCCAATGCGTCGAGCATGTCTTCCAAGTCGTCGTATTCAGCACACAATTGCTCGACTTGGGCGGGCGAGAACGAGTTGGGCGTGTTGGCAAAGATGTCGTCGATGGAGTTCTTGTGCTTGGCGTCGAGAGTGCACGCAAAGTAGTGCTGGACCATGAGTTGGGTCTGGCGGGACGACATGTGTCCGAGCTTGACCTTCTTGTTTACTCGACCTGGTCGGATGAGTGCGGGGTCGAGCATCTCGGGGTGGTTGGTCGTCATGATGAGGATGCGTCCTGGACTGTCCACGACGCCGTCCAAGACTTTTATCTACTACTACGTAGTCTTCTCTACATTGGCGAGGTTTCGCAACTGGTAGTATACTACTTCAAGCTTCTTCGAAGTATACAGTGCTGTGCGAAACGTTAGGACATACGCGATATCGGCCGCACTACAGCTAGAGCTGTAGAAAGACTCATCGCAGAAACATCAAATACTATCGTACAGGTGTATCCATGGTTGCAGTGCATCTAACAGTGTTGAAGTGTTGCTAGAAACAGCAGAATCAAGGCAAATAGCTCTATCGCCACACTTGTATCTTCTCTGGCCATTGTAATGAAGACATGACGTTTGTCGCGATCGCTCAGCTTGCATGGTCTTCCACCACCAAATCGTTGGCCGTATCCCGTTGGGTCAAGCAGGTAGTTTCTCACAACATTCCGACTTCGTTTGACGTATGCTGCCGTTTGCGCGACGTTTAGACCGAATTCAACACACACATCAATTTTTTCACGCTCGAGTTCCGTGAGCTGACTACCACGGCCCATTCAACTTGTTGTAAGTGCTCACAGTCGAGAATATCGTTAAGTTAAGGGCGAGAAGTATGCTTGGTGGCGGTAAAGCATTTCAAAATTCAAATTTTCGGTTTGTTTAGTACATGTCCTATCGTTTCGCACAGGAGCAAAAACCGAAACTAGTCTGTATTGAAGCCAATTTCGAATGAAATCTTCCAAAGCGCTGACTGTTTAATACAGAACGAATCTGCCAATAGAACAGTACCCGTGGAAGTGAATAAACTCCAAGAAATTATTCATGTAATGAAGCAATACAATGTGTCCTATCGTTTCGCACAGCACTGTAAAATATCATATTGATCTATGAATTCCTACAGGATATCTTGAAACTTTATTCTTATCATTTGCCATATCAAGGGCCTTGAAATGACATTGAGTTATCAAAATTTTATGAAATGATTATAAATAGTCGCAGTTGGTCTTTCCAAATTTCCAACGCATCTGAGGAAATGGTCATCCAAGAGGAGCCTGCTCTCCATGCCGACTTCGGACAATCCATGATACCTACTGACACACAAGACATCGAGCAAGCAAGTGAAGACACCCCAAGACGGAAGAAACGCTTTGTTTTCAAGCCAGAGCACGACGAAAAGTTGATTTTGGAGGTTCTGGGAGACAACGGCATATCCAACAAGTCAACAACAAAGGCCCAAGCCTGCACAACAATTGAGAGTAATTTGCGCCAGTTTGGAATTGATGCTTCAAGCCACAGCTTGCAATGTCGCTTACGTTTACTGTATGAGAACCACCTTGAAGAGGAGAAGAAGTCAAAGGCTGCGAGTGGCGTCGACGAAGAGGTGACAGAAGTGAAAAGTTTGTTGACAGAATATCATGAGGCCGTTGTCGACGCGAAAGAAGAAAAGAAACGAAAGCGCGCAAAGTTTGACGCTGTAGATGCAGCAAATGAGCTCGGTGGGGCTGCATTGCGGGAGGCAGCATTGTGTGGCATGGTCAAGGATCAAAGCAAAAGGCCAGACAAAATAGACATCAATACTGTGCTGAAGGCGATGACAGAAGCTAAGATTTTCGAGCTTCAAATTCGACAACGCAAACTTCACGTCATGGAGAAAAAGGTACTCGAGGATGTGGAATACAAGAAACGGGTTGTCGAAAACGAATCAAAGAGTCTGGAGCTTGATATAAAAAAAGCTGAGAACGAAGGAAGGGTCCTTCAGCTTCAGAACAGAATGATGGAAATACTCAAAGAATTCTCGTCTAAGAAATAGATTTGCATTGATTTGTATTAGTTGTCTGTATTTACTCACGCATGTAGTCACTCAAGCTTGGTGGCGGTATGTAAAAAAATTGGCTAGTTCTCTCCACGCGCACATGTCAAACAATTTGACAAGAAAGCTCCAATCAAGTACATCTTGCCTACTGGTGACAAAAAGATCTTCAAATTCTTCTTGTAGTCAAGGAACGCCAAATTTCGAATAATATCTCCGAAGCACCATTCTACGCAAACCCGTACATGACTCATCCTTCGATTGAACTCAGCTTGCTCTGCTGTCGGTCAAGCGTGATGATTTGAACGGACTGATGGGCCAGGTGAGCAAAAGATAAGCAGAATCACCGTATAGATTAAAATCAGTCCCAGAGTCGTTGTCCAAAACCGCTCTCTTGCAGAAGAGCGACGTTGTGCCTTCGGCCCTCAATTGGACCGTACAAAGACAAAATGAGCCCATTTGCCAACACAACGCTTTGGAAAATGATTGCATGCACTCGTTTATGACCATTGTAAGCCTGCCGTTGATGACGACTTGGTCGTGCAATTTGTCTGACACTGCCATCGATGAAGCCAACGCATTGAATGGGAACACCAGACTTCACTGTGATCGCATTGACAGACATTGCACCATAGTTACGTAATAATTTTGAGTCGAATGCAATCTTATCATGATATTTTTGATGCAAAAACTGGATCATGTAGTTGAAAATGCGGCATAGTGCTGGCTTTGAACGCCCAAACAAGATTGAAAAGGGAAAAAAGTCTGTGTGTCTGTGCACACTCAAAATGTTCGTCCGCTCTACCCCCATTCACTGGACAAAACTACCCTTCGCGGCCGAAGCCACGACTCGACGGTGACAAAGTAAAAAAGCAACGCGCCCTCAAGAAGTATCCTGGTAGGGGGACTACCTACTGGCCTAGAAGCGATCGGAGGTATCCCCCCCTCGTCACACCCCTCAGCCAGCTTTTTTCGGCACTTCAAGCGACGCATTGGCGACTCCACAAAAGCAGAGTCGACTTGAAAAAGAGTCTTCTCGCCTTCTTCCTTGAACGCCTTGAACGCTTTCTTCAGCAAGAGCCAGCCGAATCAAATCGAGAGTCGAAAGTCGGATGAGGCCCTGCGTCCCTACACTTACGAAGGGACGGAGATTTGACTCCTCGCGTTTCGCTCCAGCGGCTCCTGGGTCTTGCAACGCCTTGAATCTTGTCTTCCTTGAAGCCCATCGCCTTCTTCAGCCAACGCATGTCGCATTCGCACCCATCGCACCCACGAAGAATCGCACCCACGGACGTCGGACCAGCAAGCAGCAAAACACGGCAGCAGCAACAACGGCACGGCACAGCAAGCGACCACAGCAGCAGCAGCACGGCACAGCAAGCGGCAACAAAACCACGACACGACCACGGACAGCAACAGCAGCGGCCAAACGAAGCAGCAGAGCGACAGCATCACGGCGACGTGGCAGCGGCAAAATTGAAAAATGGCCAAGGGACGTTTCAAAACATCCTCAAGGAAGTTCTCTGCCACTCAAATTCTTCAAGTTCGGCAAGAAAAAATCCAGTGACCTTCCTCTAGCAAGACCATACAAACATCAAGACACGATCGACGACCCAACAACATGCGACATCAAGGCACCCATGACGACTGCACAATAGACGGTGACGCACGAACAATCATCAACAATGTCACGTTGTGCAAGAAAATATCCAGTGGAAGATTAGTTCACATCATCTGGTGCCAATGGCCCCGTCCAAGTTTAGTCAAAGCAACATGTGGACGTTCTGAAGCCAGTCCAAGATTACTCCACACCCATTTGACGTCGAAGACAAGACAAGTCTGTCCCATGTCCACATCACCCAAGACCATTTATGTTGTTATTAACGTTGCTTTTTAACACGTTATTTAGCAGTTAAAAACGTTTAAACCATATTTCACGAAATGTTAATGTTACTTTTAAACAGTGTGAAAAAACATTATCTGGAGATTAATAAAAGAGTGGGCTGCCGAGACCATGTGCATGTGGTGAAGGTGAAAGACATGTCACTCGTGGTAGGCCCATTTGAAGCTCAATAGGAATCAATGGTGCTTGAGAGATAGTTGAATGATTAGTGCATTGAATTGTCCATGTGTGGGAGCGTCTTAAGCGAAGACATCTTGATGTGGGTAAGCGTCTGAAGTGACGACGCCTTCAATTTATGCACCGAAAATGGTGTTTATCTAGTGAAACTGTTCTATACAAATACTGTTTGATGTGCCAAAGTCATTTGGTGACTTTCACTATAGATACACAAAATGCACTGTCATATTATGTACTGTCAAACGTCTTCCAAAGATCGACAAAGAGATCATGCAACCCGTTTGTAACAATTTATTCGGCACTGATTTTTTAACAGTTGTTCAAACGTTTTTAACTACTTTTTACAACATATTTAACGCGTGAAAAGGTAAAACGTTTTACCAAATTCATAGATTTTATATTATATATTAATAGTTGTTATATCTCATGAAGACCACAATCGACAACACATGCGACATGTCAACATGCCAACTCCTACCTGTATCAAATGATACAACCAAATATCAAGATTCAAGAGGTAAATCTGCCTGCGATCAAATATCACAAGTGCCATATTTATTCACTCCAGAGTGATTAATGACGGTCATTATCATTTAGCGTCTAATTAAATTAATATACGCGATTGTACACTAAGCTACAGAAGTAGTCAAATGTAAAGATATACACAAGGACTTCATTTATAAAACAATTTCAACTGTCATTTGGAATATCCAACGGCCTTCCCACTTTCCAATTTGTCGCGTTTTGACCATGGCCAACATGTCGATGTAGTTCCTGTGCAACATGACGTTCACACCAATCATAGCTGGAGCAACACCAGCGGCCGCTGCGCCGGTGAACAACAAAATGGAAACAGCGACTCTGCGACGTCGCAGACAACGAGCGGCATCCGTCCAGCGCCGCTTTCAAGCATATGAAGACTGTCTCAACCGTCGATCTTATGACCGTAATGACGAGTCAAGAGGGTACAACAACAGACCTTATTACAACGACCGCCGCAACGCTGACTACTCCTACCATGGCCGTTGTCGCGGCGGTCGAGGCGGCAGCCGCTCGTCATTGCGGTCATAAGATCGACGGTTGAGACAGTCTTCATTTGCTTGAAAGCGGCGCTGCACTGATGCCGCTCGTTGTCTGCGACGTCGCTGAGTCGCTGTTTCCATATTGTTATTCGCCGGTGCAGCGGCCACCGCCAATACTCACCCGCTCGTCGTAGCAACCGCGACCCCCGGCCACCTCAACATGGGTGGGGTGAATTGGCACCTCAAACAACCGGTGGTCAAGATGCAATTCTCAACTGTGGGTGGCTCGTGCCAATTCTTCCTGAAGCCCGACGAACCGTTGACTTGGTAGCTCCGATTGATGCATCGCAAAATGTTGCCGCACAAGCGCCGCCAGAAAACCTTGATGTTGCACCGCCCGTATCAGTCGAAGTCATTGATCTTGTTTCACCGGAAGCTGTTGCCGTCGATGAACCGATTGAAGCCTTGGAACCTGTTGATGCGCAAGCGAAGCTTGAAGTTCAAGAAGCTACTGGAGCACAAGAGCCGCTCGAGGTACAGGAAACCGATGTTGCCCAAGCGCAGTTTGAAGCCTTGGAAGCTGCCGATGCACCAGCTATTCATCGTTCGGTGTCTTGGAAGTTTGTAAATGGAATCAAAGGGTGGCGGAGGGGATGTCCGTTGTGGCCTTCACCAGTGTCACAGGTGGAACCTTCATTGTCAGCATTGCCATGTGAAGTCACCATGCTCCTGGAATGTAACCAGTCAGATCTTATTGCAAGAAATGCAATGTTCAACTAGATACCAGGGCCATAAATTCGTCGTGTTCATGGGTTGCTGTCGGCAAACCTGGACCCAAATGAGCGTTGAAGGTTTTCATTCTCCCAAACTGGAGTCAGCCACTCGTAAAGTCGACATGCAACTGCGAGGTGTTCAAGATAATAATATGATTGGTAGATAAGTCTAATTTTTACCCAATCAAATGTACCTCAATTTGATATCTGATTACTTTTCACCATTTTCGAAAATCAGTCGTGGTGACAACCTTACGGGAAATACATTATATACTGTATATATTTTATACTGTTTAATCTTTAAATTGAAATTCAAATTAATTATTTTGTAAACAATACATATTGCACTTCGTCAAATTCACAAAATTTTGTATTATCTTGAACTTTGTCTTCGAAATAGTCACCTTCAAATTCAGACATATCATTGATTTAGGAGTCTAATGATTTTAAAGTAACAAATCCAATATTTGATAACGCTCTAATATACAAATCCAATATTTGATTTGTTACTTTAAAATCATTAGACTCCTAAAACTGACAAGAATATATATTATATATTCTTGTCAGTTTTAATATTAGAGAGATTTCGAAAACTTTCCCATGCATTTCCCGTCAAATATACCTTTCAAAATAAATATATTCTACGGCAACTCTGAAACTTCATGTGGGATGCCGTCAAATCTCATAAATTCACGGCATGCTTCAGCCCTCCCACTTCCGAATAGACGGTGAAACAAGTGCTACGATGGATGACCATGGCATCGACCATGACATTCAAGAGAAGAAATGGTGGACTGAAGGCGACGATGTTCTGCTCCTTACTCAAGTGAACATTGATCGACCGTTCCAACAGCGAAGGGATGCAACTAAGGCCTGGGAACGAATGGCAGAGAAGCTGCGGTCCTCTGACGAGTTCACACAACGGAGCTTGGATGGAAAGAAAGCCCAAAATCGGTTCTTGTTGCTTCTCCGCCAGCACAAACTAAAGAATGATGAATCAGCGAGACTCTCTGGGGTTGACGAAGAGGAGTCACCCAAATCCCAGCTTCTCGACGACCTCACGTCACTGTTCAATGATAGCATTTAAAAAAAGGGAACTTCCTCTCAAGCAGCGGTAGACAAAGCTGCTGACGTCAAATTTATCCGTGAACAAGTTATGACGCGTGGACGAGTCAACTCAGCGGGAAAATCAAGTGATAGTGCTGCTCCAGTCACTGCTGGAAAGCGAAAAATGATTCTGGACATCCAAGAGAAGGAGGTTTCTCTTGAAAAAGAGAAGCTAGCATTCAAGAACTGAAATTTGAGCGCGAGATGGAAGAAAAGGAAAAAGGCAGGGCTGAGCGGGATGGAGAATCGTCGAAATGAAGAGATGATGACTATCATTAGACATTTACTCAATAAGAGCTAGAGACCAATGAATTATGCATTTGCGTTTGAAGTAGTGAGATAGTCTTTAAGCGGTGGTGGATTCAACTGGAAGTAGAGGCTTATTTGATTTGGACCATAGTAGCATGTATGACAATTTGTAAACAACATAGCAAGATTGATGAATTTGCCAACCCTTTGTAGCATGATTTTCTGTTGCATTTTGTACGTCACACAAGCTCACTTGGTTTTCATCAAGCAGAAGCTCCACTCAACCGCTTGTCTGACTTTACTCATGGATGAATTGAAATCTTTCATGGATTGACTGATGTTGTTTCCCTTATAGCCACTGGATATCCAAGGTAGAATACCATATGCAGGGTCACCATAAACCAATTTGTTTTGAAAGATAGACGTATGCTGTTCAAGATATTCCATCAATTGCTTTCCAATAGGAGCGTTGTATCATGAAGAGACCCTTCGATCGGGTCCCAGAAATGCGCGCATAGTCCATCGGGAGTTGTAATGGCTTGGAAGTTAAGCAATGGCGACACTTATGTCCACTGCTGTAGCAAACTAGGCAGAGGAAGGCAAATTGTAGAATGAATTAGATATCAACTTAACTCTAATCTAGCACATCCTTGTAACTTTAAGCCACATCCTATTGTCACATCGCTTTGGTTGGTGTTGAGGGGCGTTTACGCTAGTTTCCTAAGTCGTAAACTGCGTTACAGCATTCAGCCGAAGTCCTGAGCCAAACCGGTGGCTCAGGATCGCTACATCCTCCCCGTGACGTCCGGCTGTCGTCGGGAAAGACGGCGCTGGAGGTCTTGAACTAGCTGCTTGAAATGAACGACGTGCTTGATGTTCTTTGCGAGTTCCCATGTTGCTTCGCTTTCAGGTTGGCCATGCCACTTGACGAGATATTCGAGCTTGCGATTGAGTTGTCTCTGCTTCAAGAGGCGTTCGACGATGAAGAGTTCTTCACCAGTTGAGTCATCGAGTAAGACGGGTGTTGCCTTGGGAATCGGTCGACTTGTAAATTTGGGATCGTTCGGGTGATAGTGTTTCAGGCGGTCGACATTGAAAACATCATGGAGTCTTGACATTGATCGAGGCAACTTCAGGCGCATTGCGTTTTCATTGATTTCTTCAATGACTTCAAAGGGGCCGATGAATCGGGGAACTAGCTTTGGACGCCCATTGCGATCTAATTGTTGTGCATGCTTCAAGGGCAAATCGCGGGTTGCAAGGAGAACTTGATCTCCAACTTTGAAAGTTATGTTTGAGCGCTTCTTGTCATAGAATGCCTTTTGTCTTGCTTGAGCCTTCTTCAAATTTTCTTGGGCAATCTTCAATATCTCTTGTCGTTCTTCAGAGAAGTTTTTGGCAAAGTCATTTGGAGGCATTATACTATCAATTACAGGGTTTCGCAAAGTTCTTCCAGTGTCGATTTGAAATGGAGTGAGGCCAGTTGACGACTGAACAAGTCCTTGGTGAGCATACTCTATCGTGGGTAAATGGTCAACCCAATCTTCTCCAAGATAGGACACTTGGCAATGTAGAGCATCTTCTAGTGTTCGATTTTGACTTTCAGTTGCTCCATTAGCTTGAGCACGACCCGCAGTTGTCATGCCTTGCTTGATATTCATGATTTGCATGAGGGACTTCCAGAAATTACTTGTAAATTTTGGGTCTCGATCACTGATGATCACGCTTGGTAAGCCATGGTGGCGAACAACATGATCGAAAAACAACTTAGCGGTTTGCGGAGCATCGGCATTAGTTTGAGTTGGAATGTACTTAGCTCTTTTTGACAATTTGTCAACAACAACTAAGATAGCATCGCACGACTTGGATAGAGGTAGTCCAGTGATCCAGTCTGCTGAAATAGTATGCCAGCATTCGTTAGGGGCTTGAATCGGAATCATTTTGCCATTGGCACGAAGACTATTTGTCTTGTATCGACTGCAAGTTTCACAAGTTGCAACATAAAGTTTGACATCTTCCAAGAGAGTATCCCAGTAATACCACTGAGAAATACTTAGCAATGTTCGTCTTGTTCCGGGATGCGCAGCAATGCTTGAGTCATGAGCTTGAGAAATAACTTCAGCGCGCAGGATAACATCATTGGGAACATAAAATCTCCATACTTGATCTTTCGAACGAAGGAAGTACAAGTCATCTTTTTGAACATATTTGTCTTGTATAGCAACAGAGATGTCTTTCTTGTAAGCTTTAATGTGTCGCTCTTTCGTGTCTTGATCCATTTCGACTGTTGAATACGAAATTTGTCTTGAATGATTGATTACAAGTCGTTGCGGAGTGGAAGCACATTTTTGACTTGACAGATCCTCCCCCAAAAATGGAGTTCCAACGAGCTTGGTAAGTTCACGTGAGGGGAAACGGGATAAGTCAGGTGGAGTTTGCAAGGCATCAAGTCGTAGAGCGGCGTTTGCACAACAGATTCCGCAATTATGAACAGAAATCATCGTCGCAAAGTTGGAGGCATCTCGTGGAGGTCGCGAAAGCGCATCGGCAACGACATTAAGTTTGCCAGGCCGATGATGCAACACAAAGTCAAACGCACTGAAAAAGTCGAGCCATCGAGTCAACTTAGGCGTGAGAATAGGAGTTTCCATGAACCATTTACACGTGGAGTTGTCCATGTAAATGTCGAATCGAGTACCATGAAGGTAGTGACGCCACTTGCCGAGTGCAAGCTTGATCGCGTAGAGTTCTTTTTCATGAGCAGGCCACTTGACTTCATGAGGGCCAAGTCGCTTAGACAAAAATGTGATCGGTCGATCATTGCTGTCCTTATCCAACTGGGATAGAACTGCTCCACAACAGTATCCTGAGGCATCAGTTGTTACGATGAAAGGCTTGTCGTAGTTGGGCAGTTGTAAAACTGGAGCCTGTTGAAGTGCAATCTTGATCGTTAAAAAGGCTTGTCGCTGATCTTCAGTCCATGACCACGGCGTTTTTGGCTTCATCAATTCACTTAAAGGGCGGACAATGTCCGAACACTTCGGAATAAACTTTCTGTAAAAGCTCGCAAATCCGATGAAACCCACTAAGTCTTTAGTGCACTTAGGTTCAGCCCATTGTTCGATTGCACGAACTTTTGACTTGTCAACGTGTAAGCCGTCTTTGGAAATTGTGTGGCCGAGAAAATCGACTGAGTCGAGGGCAAAGGCACACTTAGACGGAAGAGCGTACAACTTTTCAGCTCGTAAAACATCGCAAATTGCTTGAAGGTGATGGATGTGGTCGTCGATTGACTTAGAGAAAACACAGATATCATCCATGTATACAACGGCAAAGGGGAATTTATCGAAGAGGCGACGCATAAGTCGGGACCAAATTCCTGGCATTCCGGCCATTCCCATGGGAGCAACAACCCATTCATAGACTTCTCGATGAGTACGAAAGGCTGTGTATTTTCTTGCTTTTGGTTCAACAAGCATTTGGTGATATCCAGACGCTAAGTCGATCTTCGTAAAGACTTTGCTTCCATGCATGCGATCAAATAAGTCTTCGATGTTTGGCAAAGGGATCTTTGGGATCACCGTTTGCGAGTTGACATATCGATAGTCAAGAACCCAACGTATTGGAGTGTCGGGAGTCGCTGTTCTCAGCCATTCGCTTCTTGACTTCATTTGGCCGTTTTCATCTTTCTTGGGGACTCCAAAGATATTCGAAACCCAGTCGCTGTTGGACAATTGAATCCATCCTTTTCTTCGCTGATGAACTTGTCCAGAGATGCTTGCTCGACTTGAGATAGACGAAAAGGTGGTCGATATTGTGGCTTGGCATCTGGACGCATGGTCAAATCGAATTCAATTCCTCGTTTTGGAGACAGTGCGTCGGGAAGTTCTTTAGGAAACACATCTTTATACTTTGTTAGGAGTGTTTTGATGGCAGGGTGAAGGTTTTCTTGAACTTCCTTGACTGTCGTAATCTTGAGAATCCATCCGTCGCTTGAGTTGTCGCTTTCTTCCTTGACTACTCTTCCATTGATCGATAAAATCTTGTGATTTCTCCAATCCACAATGGGATTAAAGCGATGGAACCATGGTGTCCCAAAATCACGTCAAAGTTCTTCGAACCCAGATCCCATTCCGTAAACGGTAAGTTGGGAAAAGACATTCCTTCGAGAACGAGAGAACCTTCAGCTTCATTTACTCGTTTTACGCCAGAGTTTTGTCCGTCAAATCCTTCAATGATGGCTTCTTTCTCCCGAATGACTTGGTCACAGAGGCCAGGACGGCACAGAAGGTTTGTAGCACCGCTGTCAATTAAAATCTTTACTGGCTCTCCATCCAGTTGACCTTCTGAAATCATCAGTTGATTTTCCGTTTGGACTTCCTTGTACTTGCTTTGAGCAACGTGCGTGTTGATCACTTCAATTTCTTCTTCTTCATCGCTGTCTTCGGCTTCTTGAACTTGAACATTGTGTTGTCCGTTAGTTGGACGAGATGATTGTGTTCCAGAGAAAGTCACTGCTGTGTTGTTGTGGTTTGAACGGCGGAAATTGTTGTTTTGGTTGTTCTGGTGAAACCGTTGAGAGCTTCGGCAGACATTGGCTAGATGGCCTACTCGGCCGCACTTGTAGCAGGTTCGAGGACCACGCTGAGAGTTTCGATTCATTTGCGCGTTATCGACTTCCATGTCATATTCGTCACGCTCTGGCTGCGGTTGACGGAAGGAAGAAAAATGTCTTGAGTCTTGATTGTTTGGCCGTTGTCGCTGGTCATTGCCTTGGTGATTGCGTTGGAATCGGGTCTGTGGTGTTGGTCACGGCGTTGCTGGTGGCGGGGTCTCTTCCATTGTTTCCGAGAGTGAAACTATGCGCTCGCTCAAAGTCTAGAGCTACTTGAATGGCTTCGGTTACTGATTCACATCTTCTATATTGAACTTCTTCTCTTGTTCTTGTTCGTAGGCCGCGTTGGAAAAAGGATATATTGTCGCGCTCGGTCATGTCTTGGACTTGAGTGCAAATACGGCGGAACTTGCCGACATAGTCCATTAAATTGGCGCAGTTAGCTTGCTTCAACTCGTAGAGTTGGTCGCGGATGCAGTCTTGTAAGTCATCGGGCTCGAATTCATATCGGAGTTCTTCTTCGAGTTCGAGGAGTGTTTTTGGTGGTTCGCCACTTGTGTGTAGGCGGTCTTGATACCAGGCTGCTGCTAAGCCCCGAAAGTTGGCTACGACCATGGCAATGCATCTTGTATGCGTCTCTTGATTCAGTTTAGGGTCGATGTTTTTCGCCTTGAAATATGTGTTTACTTGATGTATGTATAGACTAATGCTTTCGTCCATTCTTCCTTGATACTTCGGCATTGTAAGGCCTTCAACTTTGTATTCTTGACCACGTCGACTTTCTTCATGTCGCTTGTTGCTTTCTTTTTGGACTTCAACTTGAAGGGATTGTGTCTTGGAGACTTCTTCCAAATTTTTCTCTAATCTATGAATTGTTTCTAACATTGTTGCAAATAATTGCTCTAATTCTACCATCTTTTTTTTCTGATTTTTTTTAAAGTGTTTTGTTTTGTATTCTTTTTCTAACTTAGTTCTATTTTCTTTTTTTGCTGTCTTTTTTGTTTTCTTAAAAAGACTAAGCTATTCTTTTTCTATTTTTGACTTTTCTTCGTCTTCGACTTGGATTTCGCTTTTTCTTGATTTTGATTGGCTGCTTTCTTCTTGAGGCGGGCTGCGCGGTAATTGATGAGTGGGACGCTCGACCGTCCCACTGATCAGATTTTCGACTTGAGTGTTGCGCCGGATAAGGTTATCCGTAAGAGCTTGAAGTACGTTGCGCGCGTCGGGGTTTTTTGCTTCAGGGATTAGGGCACGCAGTTTCTTGATGACCACGCTTTGGAACGAGCAGAGTCGGTAGATGTCAGCACGCAACTTGATCGCTTCGCTGGGAGTCGAGAACAAATCCGCGATAGATTCGGCAGCCGCTAATTGGTGTACGCTTGAAACGCGATTGTTGCTTCTAGGCATCTATAGATCACTCTTAGACTGTGTATGGATTATTCACAAGACTAGTACTTTACTCCTTCGGTGGAGTGGCGATTCTGCTCAAAAGAGACTAACAACGCGGACCCACTCGTGGAGAAATACTGTGATGTCGAGTAAAATGACCACACAACCGCTTCGAGAAGACAGTTGAAATACCTTGGCAAGCAAGGTTGAGGGACAGGGACAGAGAGGGACACCCAGGGACAGAGGGGAAAAGGTAAAGGCAACCAAGAAGTGCTACCAAATGTAATAAACTAGGCAGAGGAAGGCAAATTGTAGAATGAATTATATCTCAACTTAACTCTAATCTAGCACATCCTTGTAACTTTAAGCCACATCCTATTGTCACATCGCTTTGGTTGGTGTTGAGGGGCGCTTACGCTAGTTTCCTAAGTCGTATACTGCGTTACAGCATTCAGCCGAAGTCCTGAGCCAAACCGGTGGCTCAGGATCGCTACAACTGCAGATAACTCTTTGTAAATCACCGTGTCGGGTATCAATGTTTCCTCGTGAATCACGTTTCTGATAAACGACACGTCTCAATTTTGGATCCATCAATAAATCCAAAAATGTTGTCCATCATCGCTCCTTTGGCACGAACAGCGTCGGAATATGACTGCAGTCGATGTTCCACAATATGCAAACAGAAATACAACAATCCATGCCACTGATCATACAACAAGTCCACCAGGAAATTTGATATCCGACACAGTGATTCGCGGGATCGACCAAACGTTGCAATCAAATCGTAATATCTTCGTGGGTAAGACAAGCGATTAAGCAAGATGCATAATCCCTCAATTCCAAAGCAGCGGTCTCCTGCTTCAGTGACCAGGACAAGGGGAACTTTAAGCAGATGAGTCAATTCAGTAATGCCATTCCGATCGAAACGAAATTTATGCTCACAGTCGGTATCCGAGATTGCCAAAACGTCAAAACGGAGGTTAGGAATGATCGGTCGTTCTACCATACACGCCTGTTGCCTCAAGAGTCGCATTCTTCGAGGGAACGACTTCTTCTTGCCGAGTCGAATCAATTGAGCAAGCTCGTCGGCTGAGATCATTGGCGACGAATCTGAAAAGTGAGACGGGAAAGTCAGTTTATTTATCCGCATCATGGAAGGATTTGGCAAACTTGCTTGAAATTCGTTCCGATTCTTCCATGCAATTGCCACACCGCAAAAATTTGATGCGTGGATTCGCATTGTAGTAACAATAAATTCTAGCCAATCGTAGATAAGACCAGTGTACTCTACTGTTTGTCACTTTGATTGGCTTAGCCGCCAACCTGCGAATCGCAGGGCGGCCCACACGAGAGGGTTAACTTTATTCTTATCAACTTCCTTATTAATTTTAAACACTGTCATTGTAATTTATATACCGTAGTGTATTTGTTAAGGGTGACTGTCAAATGTAGAATATAATAATCTCTTAATCTTGATACAACATAATTTCTTATACGACTTGATCTTTCATTCGGAATGGATACACCCCCGTCCACTCAAACTCGACGCGGCAGACCAAGCTTACACGGACCGGGCAGGCAACCTACCAAGCACGCATATAAAAGCTTTTCAAACGCATTCAAACTGGAAGTCATCAACTATTTCAGCGTTGCAGGAATTGCAGCTGTCCGCGCCAAGTACTTTGGAGATTTGAAAGACCAGGGTTGGGAATCTCAACGGAAACGTGTGTACTCATGGTCAAAACAGCGCTTTGATATGAGCAACGTGGATACAACACAACATCCGCTAATGCTCTAAAGAATCGCCCCGTGGGAACATCAAAGACTTTGCCCGACGAAGCCGAAGCCAACATAGTACAATGGATTGTTGAGCTCAGGCGTGAAGGGATACCTGTTACTCAAACAATGCTCCAAATCAAGGCTGTCGACGTCGCACGTGATCTGGGCATACCCGCAGAGAAGTTCAAAGCATCCAATACGTGGTGCATCGACTTTCGAGCACGCCATAGTCTGTCCTTGCGGAATCGCACTCGAGTCGGTCAAGCAAGGTCTGCTTATGGAGACGCCATTTGTCGTGAATTTGCCCAAGCTGTACGTGCCAAAATGGTTGAAGAAGGAGTTTCAAGGATTTACAATTGCTGATCAAACTGCAGTGTTTTATGAATATCTACCTAAAAGGACCTTGGACACGACAGGAGTCAAGACAGTGTGGATTAAAACCAGTGGCAAAGAGAAGATGAGGGTCACAGCCATGCTTTTGGGCGACTCCTATGGGAACAAGTACCCTTTATTTGTTGTTTTAAAAGCCTTGCCGTCAAAGAGAGCCGACGTCGAGGCCCAAAATATGGCCAACCGCAATGGGTTTGGCCGGTTCGTGTGGCAAGAGATTGAGGATCTTCATGCTTCAAACGATTGCTAATTGTATGGAAACAAAACAGCTTGGTGGAATGCAAGTATCTCCTTGAAATTCCTTGACTACCATTTTGGTCGACGTTCAAATATGAATGAAAGAGTGCTGCTACTATGGGATGATTTTTCAGGTCACTTTACCCCCGCTGTGATTCAAAAGGCCCAAGAACTGAATGTTGTATTGATGAAAATTCCCCCGAGATTCACTTGGATGTGTCAACCTGCAGACATTGCATGGAATAAACCATTGAAGGATTTCTTGCGACGAAAGTGGATCGATAATTTGCGCTATCTACTAAACTCTCAAGCAGTTCCTTTGAACATAGTCCCACCTTCTAGGCGATCTGTAGTCTCATGGATCATACAAGCATGGAATAACGTGAGACCAAGCACAATTATCAAGGGTTTTGAACATGCAAAGCTGGTGGACACCCCAAGTTGTATGAACGATGACTTGATTGACCATGTTGATGCTGATTGTGAATCTGTTGTGTCAATTTTACAAGCCTTGAATATGGCAGAGGAAGTTCAGGACGAACCTCTGTTTTCGAATGATTGCAAGTGGACCTAATAAGTCAACTTAGATTTTGGTGATTGGTTTGAAAATTGGTGGCAGAGTCCTAATTAGTGCATTAAGTCCATGCCATTTTTTTGCGGAATTATATTTTCCGTTTTCCCTGACAAAGGCGAAGTTTCGATGCCACATACAAACATCAAGATAAACTTCACCGAGGAGATGATTCAATCGATGCCTTCCTAGGACAACAAACGAAAGCTGTTTCTTGTTAAAATAGACGTTAAATACTCACTCTATGATGTAGAAGAGCTTGCAGGTTGTTTGAACTCGCAATACTGATGATTGACGCATTCAATTCATGATAAGTCAACCCCCAAACCCCAAAAGACTAAACCCCAAACCCCGAAACCCCCGTGACTCTTCAGCGAGTCATGGACACAGTTATCAAAGTCCAAGGCGATAACCGATGCTAACCTTACAAAGGAAGAAGTCTCAAGATAAAACAGTCGATCTAGAGCGATTTAACTTTCTACTAGGAGAAGAAGTAAAGTCTGTAACCTCCTCGGTAGTGTTGCCATCGATTTTGCATGGCTTTTTAAATACGGATTCTTTATACTAGAATAATCTATAAGACTGAATGTTCACTTGCAATCATTCGAAAACAGAGGTAGTAATAAACTCCATAAGTCATATATTGTCGTTTGGGTCCAAAACTGGAAATTTGATATGTTTTGAAAATGTTTCAATTAATTGACGCATACACTATTTAAAGTTTATGCAACATTTTCTTATATTCACCTCGACCGTGACCATTAAATAGTGTAATTTCAAACGTTTTAAATGTTTGAAAACTTGTTCGAAACATTCAATTTCTTTTCACTTGAAATTTGTATGCGTCAACTGTTTGCTTGCGTCAAAATTTATACTGCACAACTCCAGTTTTTCATTAAAACCACAATAGTATTGTCTTTTCACCCAAATTTGTATTTTTTTACCAAAATCGAATTCGATTCCAAATCGATTCAATCATACTGAAGTCAAGTATAAATGGAAAGTATGGCAAACGTCCCAAATTAATCGTGTGTCTGCGTGTGTTTTGCGTGAATTAGGTAAATACTCGATTCTGATTGGCTGAGCGATTTGCAGATCGATTTGAAAAATCGATACATTTCGGACCCCATCACAATTTCGAATGAAATTGACAATATAGAGTACTTTCAAACATTTGAATTGTATTGTCTTTTTCGTCCAAATTTGCAGTTTTGATCAAAATCGACGAAATTTGTGTGATCAATCTGGCAATAGTGAATTCAAGTATAATCGGAAGGTACATGAATTAATGTGTGTGTGTGTTGGTGTGTTTTGTGTGTGTTTAAACAAACTCTGGATGCTGATTGGCTGGTTCGATTTGGTGATTGATTCAAAGTTTGATCGATTTCAGCCAAGTTCGGAAATTTTGAGTCAATCAGACAATATCATTTGTGTTTGAAGCCATGTCTACCCCAAGGAAGACGAAGACAAGAATGACATTGGATGACAAGCACAAGTTGTGCCTCGAACATGCACTGCGTCCTGGTGCGTCTTATTCAGTGCTTTCAGCATGGGCGGCCGAAACGTTTAACCTTACAAAACCGCCTACAAAGGCAACAATCGGGAACATCATCAAGCGTCCAGTCACTAGCTCCACTCGTGCTGACAGTAAAGAGCGATCTATTGACCAGTCAGTCACACTCCCCGCAGTCGAAACAATGCTCGTTGGGTGGGTGCTACGTTGCGAAGTGCTTGGTGTTTGTATAACGGGGGAGCTAATTCGAAAGCAAGCCCTTTTGTTTTGTACACAGCTTAACATACAACCATCCGTAACGATCAAGTTTTCGAAAGGATGGCTCCACAAATTTCAAATAAGACACGGCTTTTCGTCCAAAGTACAACATGGAGAGGCAGGATCAGTGGCTCCAAACGTCGTAAGCGACGGACGACAAGACATGAATCGAACTGTCAGCAGCTACCACCCTTCGAACGTGTACAATATGGACGAAACAGCGCTCTTCTACTGCATGTCGCCCAACCGCTCGATTACAAGAAGCCGCATCCCTGGATCGAAGAAGTCAAAAAAGCGAATTACAGTCGCTCTCACCACCAATTCGACTGGCACGGATCACGTGGAGCCTCTCTTCATTGGGACAGCAGCTCGGCCGCGTTGCTTCAATGGCAGCTCAGGGCACCAACTGGGTTTCAATTATGAATCTAGCAAGAAGGGTTGGATGAATGGACGAATCTTCAAGACCTACCTGTCAGCATTGAATGCTCGAATGGTCCAAGAGGGCCGAAAAATCGTATTGCTTGTGGACAATGCTCAAGTTTGGCTTAGCGGGAGAAGATTTGCCCATCAAGCTCGGCTTTGAGAATCTCGTGTTTGTCATGGAGGACGTCGACTGTGCGTCGAATGTCGTCTTGGCTCGGACGGCCGCTCAGTCGACTGAAAAGCCTGAGCTGGACACCATGCTCGACTTGGTCTCGATCATGGAAGGCATGTCGAGTGATGTGTCTCTCCTTGGTCCAGTCAACTCGAAATCCTCGTCGTCGTCGTCGTCGTCGTATGGAAACAAAGACAAGCTCAACCTCGCGGGTCTGTTGAATGTCTTGGACGGCGTCGTGGACAGTCCAGGACGCATCCTCATCATGTCGACCAACCACCCCGAGATGCTCGACCCCGCACTCATCCGACCAGGTCGAGTCAACAAGAAGGTCAAGCTCGGACACATGTCGTCCCGCCAGACCCAACTCATGGTCCAGCACTACTTTGCGTGCACTCTCGACGCCAAGCACAAGAACTCCATCGACGACATCTTTGCCAACACGCCCAACTCGTTCTCGCCCGCCCAAGTCGAGCAATTGTGTGCTGAATACGACGACTTGGAAGACATGCTCGACGCGTTGGCCAAGTTGGGCGACTAACTTATCCAAACTCTGTACTCTACTTTGATCACCACGTCATAAAAGTCTATGTTGCAAGAATCTTTGATCACTTACAACGCGTTGATCCAAGCCTCGAGGGTGGCAACGTCGCGAGAGTACATAGCAGCGCGTGTGCGGATCTTCTCCATGGTGGATTCAAGGGGACGGGCATACGCAGCCTTGGGCTTGTCTTCCAAGAAAGCGTCGACGTTGGCGGCGTCTTGTTCGTTTTGGAAGCCGACGATGGAGGCGCAGACAATGCGGCCCAAGACAACACCAGAGTATAAAAAGGTTGAGAGAAACAGAGTTTCTTCCCTCCTTATTGATCGCTTCGCTCACATTCTCAACTACATGTCTAGATCAGGAAATGGCCGAATTCATGCTGAAATAACTATCCCGATTCTTTTGAATTTCTTTGCTTTTCCATTGCAGACAGAACTGAAATGTTTTTGGATCTTCAACGTACACGAACGTATTCATAGTCAAGGGATCATTTGTTCGTTCAGAGCCCTCTTTCAATCGATCAAACACATCATCCTTGCACTCATGACTCGCCGCTGTCACTTTTAATATCACCTACACAATCAATAAGAAATTCCAAAATCAACACTCAACCTTGTATCTCCCATTGACGCTTGGTTGCTCTTCCCAGGATTCAACATCAAGTTTGAACAGAGGAAAGTAAGTGTCAAGAGCGTCAAACCATCCATGCATCGTACGAGAAAGAGCCAGAATGTAGTTCGGGTCCTTTTTGTACCTTTTGTAACTTTGATAAATCTCGCAATGTTCCTTAGACATCAAATGGGCCTTTTCAGCTTTCCCGGTGTATCCAAATGCCTTGACGTGTTCAATTCGTTGATATTGAAATACTTCAGTGTGTTGATCCGAATATGAGACGGCCGATGGAGTCGAAATCTGGGATATCGTTTCTTGTGGAGATGGTGATGAACTTGGGTCATAATCCCCAAATTCGACTCGTCGTAATTTGAATTGGTTTGATGGACGAGAAGTGTGATCGACATTTGACACGATCGTGAGATTATTCAGAGGAGACAAAATTGTTTGGGATTCATTACGGAATGTGGTGTCAAAATCCAGTGCTTTCTCCTCTACAAATGATATCAATAAAAGAGACAGCGAACAATCTTACTTGTTTCAAAAAGAATATGAACCATCAATTTCTTGTCGTCGTATACGAATGCATCAGGATGGTTTGGATCATAGTATCCGTGGTTCAAATCAGCCATACGATAGAGTCTAGAACTGACTCCTTTCACATCAAGAGCGTTCTCCACTGAGCCATTCACCACCCAAAACACACTTGGAGACAACGGACTGGCTGCACCTTCTGGTACCACCACAATACATAGATTTTTCCTTCTTCCGGTTGAAAATTCATTCCAAAGTGATGATCGTTCTGGATTCGCAATAATTCATCCATCTTGATGCACCCTGGAACCTTTCTATCTTCGTCAAGCGTCGCAGCTTTTGCTTCATCCCTGCTCAACCCATTCCTTGCCAGGTAAAGCTCCAGGCGATCCGCGTCGCAAGTGATACTGTGTTCTTTCTCCACCTTGATCAACTTCTTGAGATCGTCGACGGTCTCGTCCGCAGCAATGTTCACGGAGAAAGGACTTCCCTCATGCCCAACAACGAGGCAGAACAATTTCGGCATTTTTCGGAAATGGGAGAATTCACTTCAACAATGAATAAACCTGTACAAACATATATATTCACAGTTCAAGGGAAACCTCCAACATATGATATTCATAAATTAATTTCAATTTAACGATAAGATAAACATATATACCGTAGTATATTTGTTAAGGAGGACGATTTGTTAAAGGTGACATACAAATTTCTATATTAAAGTTGTGAGAGGTGATGAGCTAAAATATCAAATTTCACAATATATTGTCGTTTTGGTTCAAAACTGGAAATTTGAGATGTTTTGAAAATGTTTCACAGTCTGGGTAATCTTTTGAATACGTATCGTGCTAGGAATAGATTACTGTCAATTAACTGACGCATACACTATTTAAGTTTACGCAAACATTTTCTTATAGTATTGTCCTCAATCGTGACCATTAAATAGTGTAATTTCAAACGTTTTAAATGTTTGAAAACATGTTCTAAACTTTCAATTTCTTTTCACTTGAAACTTGTATGCGACAATTGTTTCGTCAATTTGCTTGCGTCAAAATTAATTCCGCCCGACCACCTCGAGTGATATGGCTATCATCGCTGGTCGACTTCCGCGCACATACTATGCCGGCGTCAGACTCAGCACCCAGATCGTCGCTGTCCGCTTCTCTCTGCGAATCGCGACTTGCTCCTACCACCGGTCAATATCGAGTCCGATCGATTTGAGTGTGTCGTGGGAAGCTAGGAATTCGTCGCCTTCTTCAACAATGTAGCACACTCGTCTTCCAGGGATCTTGACCATTCCCGCTGCTGTTTGCAAACTGAGTCTCAGTTCGACGTAGGACTTCGTTTCAAACTGCATGTCGTTGCATCCTGTTCCACTGATCGGTTCAGCCAGCGTCACGATTTTCACACTTGGTCGCTCCTTGATGAGTGCATCCACCATTCGTCTTGGAATGATGTTCTGGTCGGCGCCGGTATCTGGACAGTAGGGCACTTCGAGCACATCGTTCAGCACGACCCATCGCTCTTCTTCCTCTGTTTCATTCGTCACAGCGGCTCTTGCCTTTAGCCAAGCACGCTGGACCTTCGGCTTCTTCTTGTTGTTCCGCTTGAATCGCTTTATCGCATTCCTTCCTTTGTGGCACCCTTTGAGTTGTGAGTTCGGACTGTTTTCCGGGCACTCGTTCGACTTGTGTCCCGGCTTCTGACATGCATAGCAGACAATGTTGCCTTCGCGATAACCAGGCTTGTCTGTTCTTGCTTGCGTGTCCTTGGGTCCGTACTTGTCATTCCTAAAGGGTGAGTGCGAGTTGCCTGACCCGTAGCCACCAGCGGGGCCACGGCGACCAGGACTTGCCGAGTTTCGATTGTAGCGCGTGTTTTCCCAGACTCTGCGTCTTTCTTCTACGCGCTGCTTACGCTCTTCATGATCGCGGAATAAGTCGTACGCTTGCTCTTCAGCATACTGGCTTCCGGCTCCCACGACTCCCTTTTCGTCGCCCCAGCCCGTGACTTTGTCAAAATGCACCTTGAATGGTGTTCCTCGTCGTCGTTTGACATCGCTGTTGGTCCACCCTATCGGCGGGCTCCGCTTCTTGCTGACCAGGCCTTGTTGTTGCGCTAGCCGGTCCGACGCTTCGATGCGATCCATTTCTTCGCGCACAACTTTGGCAAATTCGATGATCGTGGAGACTGGTTCACGCGTGATCTGATCGCGCACCAGATTTGACAGTCCAGGTGAGTCGATTCGGAAAACCACTGCTTTCAGAAACATCTTGAGGCTTCCCTTCACTTCAAGGTCTTCCTTCAATGCGTATCGGTCAATGGCATCGTTGACTTGCATCATGAATAAGCCTAAACGACTGGCAACCGAGCCTGTAGCCGGCATGCGCAGATCGTGGCAGTAATCCTCTAGGTCAGCTTCAGTAATTCCAAATGAATGAGATGGTGTGTTCAGAATCTCCTCGATCTTCTCACGCAATCGCTCTTCCGTGATGTCGGGTTCGAACCAGATCGTTTCACACATGGCACGCAGTAGGCTCGGATCGCATGACTCAATGTATCCGACCATTTGACTCTTCGCATTGCCCGCATGTCGACACTTGTCTCGGAGCAGCCGTTCGTACTCCAGGCGCCTCTTCTTCCATTCGACTAGGAACTTGCGATCAAAGTTCGTGATCCGCGGGTGCTTGATATCTGTAACAACCACGGTTGAATACATTCGTTGATTGCGTCGCATGAGTTTTTTGTTCTTGCGCTTTTCTTCCGCCTTTTTCGCTTGCGCTTTCCGATACTTACGCTCCTTGTATTCATCGGTGTCTTCGCCGCTGAGGGATGTGACGGAGGAATCTGACTCTGCGCGACGGAAATTCGGTCCATATTTCTCGATCTTGCGGCGTTCTCGTCGTTCTCGGTTGATCCGATTCTGCTCCCGCATTTCGAGGTGCTTCCGCGTCTTCTCGTCCAGGTCGCGGTCATCATCTTCGTCTTCGGAAATGTAGACATTGCTCATGTCCTTGACTTCGCCATCTGAACCGTCCGCTGAGCTGTCCGCTGAACCGTCTTCAGAACTCGCTTCGTCGTCCGCGTTGTCCCCTCTTGTTGCATCTTCTCGCTCGGCTGCCGCTTCCTCAGGTTCACCTAGACCGTCATTGCCTTGCGGCAAGACAGTCCCAGAGTGTTCCATCTCCGTGCAAATTTCAAACTGTCCTTCCTTGTGTTCCTCTTCAGTTCCGGTTGGATCCATCGTATCCGGATAACCAAAGGTGCTCGGTACACTATCACTAAAGTATACTTTGTGCTGTTTCCCTGAAACCACCGCGTTTCGTCAACTCAAACACAATACTAGGGGAGTGCCGCCTCCCGTGAATATGCACTTGATTGACTTGCGCAGTAGCTAGCAAAACACAAACTGAGACTAAGATCTAAATCTCATCTTCTCTTCCTTGACTTGTTGAACTCTTGATTGTCTTCTCACCGACCGTACGGCAGTCTTCCGGATGAGCCTTGGTCGTTGAGTCTTGGTCTTGATCTTGAAGTGACTTCAAAGTGCAATTCACTGGCGGCAGATACTCGGCTGTTCGGAGAACAAGCCTGTAACGTGGCGGAGCATGGCTTAACCACGCCACCGCACACATCACCCTACTAGATGCTCCTCCTCCACGGTCCACCAGGCACGGGCAAAACCAGTCTCATCAAAGCCATCGCGCAACACACCAAGCGCCACATTGTCAACATCTCGCTGAGCAAGATCAAGACGAACCAGGAGCTCATGGACATGATGTTCGACCTCAAGTTTGGCTTGGCGGGAGAAGATTTGCCCATCAAGCTCGGCTTTGAGAATCTCGTGTTTGTCATGGAGGACGTCGACTGTGCGTCGAATGTCGTCTTGGCTCGGACGGCCGCTCAGTCGACTGAAAAGCCTGAGCTGGACACCATGCTCGACTTGGTCTCGATCATGGAAGGCATGTCGAGTGATGTGTCTCTCCTTGGTCCAGTCAACTCGAAATCCTCGTCGTCGTCGTCGTCGTCGTATGGAAACAAAGACAAGCTCAACCTCGCGGGTCTGTTGAATGTCTTGGACGGCGTCGTGGACAGTCCAGGACGCATCCTCATCATGTCGACCAACCACCCCGAGATGCTCGACCCCGCACTCATCCGACCAGGTCGAGTCAACAAGAAGGTCAAGCTCGGACACATGTCGTCCCGCCAGACCCAACTCATGGTCCAGCACTACTTTGCGTGCACTCTCGACGCCAAGCACAAGAACTCCATCGACGACATCTTTGCCAACACGCCCAACTCGTTCTCGCCCGCCCAAGTCGAGCAATTGTGTGCTGAATACAACGACTTGGAAGACATGCTCGACGCGTTGGCCAAGTTGGGTGATGATGTGTGCGGTGGCGTGGTTAAGCCATGCTCCGCCACGTTACAGGCTTGTTCTCCGAACAGCCGAGTGTCTGCCGCCAGTGAATTGCACTTTGAAGTCACTTCAAGATCAAGACCAAGACTCAACGACCAAGGCTCATCCGGAAGACTGCCGTACGGTCGGTGAGAAGACAATCAAGAGTTCAACAAGTCAAGGAAGAGAAGATGAGATTTAGATCTTAGTCTCAGTTTGTGTTTTGCTAGCTACTGCGCAAGTCAATCAAGTGCATATTCACGGGAGGCGGCACTCCCCTAGTATTGTGTTTGAGTTGACGAAACGCGGTGGTTTCAGGGAAACAGCACAAAGTATACTTTAGTGATAGTGTACCGAGCACCTTTGGTTATCCGGATACGATGGATCCAACCGGAACTGAAGAGGAACACAAGGAAGGACAGTTTGAAATTTGCACGGAGATGGAACACTCTGGGACTGTCTTGCCGCAAGGCAATGACGGTCTAGGTGAACCTGAGGAAGCGGCAGCCGAGCGAGAAGATGCAACAAGAGGGGGCAACGCGGACGACGAAGCGAGTTCTGAAGACGGTTCAGCGGACAGCTCAGCGGACGGTTCAGATGGCGAAGTCAAGGACATGAGCAATGTCTACATTTCCGAAGACGAAGATGATGACCGCGACCTGGACGAGAAGACGCGGAAGCACCTCGAAATGCGGGAGCAGAATCGGATCAACCGAGAACGACGAGAACGCCGCAAGATCGAGAAATATGGACCGAATTTCCGTCGCGCAGAGTCAGATTCCTCCGTCACATCCCTCAGCGGCGAAGACACCGATGAATACAAGGAGCGTAAGTATCGGAAAGCGCAAGCGAAAAAGGCGGAAGAAAAGCGCAAGAACAAAAAACTCATGCGACGCAATCAACGAATGTATTCAACCGTGGTTGTTACAGATATCAAGCACCCGCGGATCACGAACTTTGATCGCAAGTTCCTAGTCGAATGGAAGAAGAGGCGCCTGGAGTACGAACGGCTGCTCCGAGACAAGTGTCGACATGCGGGCAATGCGAAGAGTCAAATGGTCGGATACATTGAGTCATGCGATCCGAGCCTACTGCGTGCCATGTGTGAAACGATCTGGTTCGAACCCGACATCACGGAAGAGCGATTGCGTGAGAAGATCGAGGAGATTCTGAACACACCATCTCATTCATTTGGAATTACTGAAGCTGACCTAGAGGATTACTGCCACGATCTGCGCATGCCGGCTACAGGCTCGGTTGCCAGTCGTTTAGGCTTATTCATGATGCAAGTCAACGATGCCATTGACCGATACGCATTGAAGGAAGACCTTGAAGTGAAGGGAAGCCTCAAGATGTTTCTGAAAGCAGTGGTTTTCCGAATCGACTCACCTGGACTGTCAAATCTGGTGCGCGATCAGATCACGCGTGAACCAGTCTCCACGATCATCGAATTTGCCAAAGTTGTGCGCGAAGAAATGGATCGCATCGAAGCGTCGGACCGGCTAGCGCAACAACAAGGCCTGGTCAGCAAGAAGCGGAGCCCGCCGATAGGGTGGACCAACAGCGATGTCAAACGACGACGAGGAACACCATTCAAGGTGCATTTTGACAAAGTCACGGGCTGGGGCGACGAAAAGGGAGTCGTGGGAGCCGGAAGCCAGTATGCTGAAGAGCAAGCGTACGACTTATTCCGCGATCATGAAGAGCGTAAGCAGCGCGTAGAAGAAAGACGCAGAGTCTGGGAAAACACGCGCTACAATCGAAACTCGGCAAGTCCTGGTCGCCGTGGCCCCGCTGGTGGCTACGGGTCAGGCAACTCGCACTCACCCTTTAGGAATGACAAGTACGGACCCAAGGACACGCAAGCAAGAACAGACAAGCCTGGTTATCGCGAAGGCAACATTGTCTGCTATGCATGTCAGAAGCCGGGACACAAGTCGAACAAGTGCCCGGAAAACAGTCCGAACTCACAACTCAAAGGGTGCCACAAAGGAAGGAATGCGATAAAGCGATTCAAGCGGAACAACAAGAAGAAGCCGAAGGTCCAGCGTGCTTGGCTAAAGGCAAGAGCCGCTGTGACGAATGAAACAGAGGAAGAAGAGCGATGGGTCGTGCTGAACGATGTGCTCGAAGTGCCCTACTGTCCAGATACCGGCGCCGACCAGAACATCATTCCAAGACGAATGGTGGATGCACTCATCAAGGAGCGACCAAGTGTGAAAATCGTGACGCTAGCTGAACCGATCAGTGGAACAGGATGCAACGACATGCAGTTTGAAACGAAGTCCTACGTCGAACTGAGACTCAGTTTGCAAACAGCAGCGGGAATGGTCAAGATCCCTGGAAGACGAGTGTGCTACATTGTTGAAGAAGGCGACGAATTCCTAGCTTCCCACGACACACTCAAATCGATCGGACTCGATATTGACCGGTGGTAGGAGCAAGTCGCGCTTCGCAGCGAGAAGCGGACAGCGACGATCTGGGTGCTGAGTCTGACGCCGGCATAGTATGTGCGCGGAAGTCGACCAGCGATGTCGAAGAAGAAGACCGCATGTGGAAGTCGACTCGAAGAGAAGAACACGATGACGACGATACGCGTATGTCTGACCCTAGTGGTCATGACGTCGGTATGCGATTGTCTCGTGTGCCGAGTGATGACGTCGATACGCGAGTGTCTGGCCCTCGAGGTCATGACGTCGGTAGTCGTATGTCTTGCTCGAAGACTGATGACGTCGATACGCGCAAGTCGGGCCAGAGCTGTCATGACGGCGGTAGTCGTGTGTCTCGGTGGATGTTTGATGACGCCGGTATGCGCGAGTCGGACCTATGTAGTCAAGATGGCGATACGCGAGTGTCTCGAACAAGAAACAGACGAGTCAAGAACGTGCGAGTCTATTCGATGCAGTTGCGATTACCCGCGGCCAAGAACAAGCTTGAAGAAGCTCTACAGGAGATGGTGGTGAGTGCTGTGAAGAACGGTTTCCCACAAGAGCTGGCTGCGCATATGTGGAAAGTGCTGATCGAATACGACATCTGGAGAATCAAGTTCAACGGGTCAGATCCCCCTGCGAAGGTTAAGCCATTGCGGGTGACACCCAAAGCCAGATGTGTTCCATACCGATGCAAAGGAAGGAAGAACAATCCGCTGGAAGAAAGATTTTTGCAGCTATTTGCTCAAGAGTTGCTGGACGCTGGAGTCATCAAGCCCAATCAGCAGTCAGCGTGGTGCAGTCCTGTCAACCCAGTCATGAAGCCTGAAGGACGAAAGTCATTGAAGACGGCGGACAAATGGACTGACGATGATGTATTGAAACATTTTAGGCTGACGAACGACTATCGAGTGGTCAACAGCAAGACAGAGCCGAAAGCGGGCACGATGCCGTTTCAAGCGACAATTACGCAACATCTCAAGGGGATGCAAGCGATGGGAGTGTTTGATCTACCCAAGTGCTTCTGGCAGTTTCCGCTACACGAAGACAGTCGCGACATGCTCTCATTCATGCTGAACGGATGCGTCTACACACCTGATCGCGTCATGCAAGGCCACGTCGACTCAGCTTTATACGTGCAAGCGACGAGCGAGGAGTGTTACGCTCCTCTGCTGTTGAAGTACCTGCTTGTTTGGATTGACGATATCCTAGTGTTTGCCAAGAACGCAGAAGAGTATCTCGAAACACTGCACAAGTTCTTTGGATTAGTGGATCGTTATGGTTTCAAGCTATCGCCGTCGAAGATCGTGCTATTCACGAAGGAAGTCAAGTGGTGCGGACGAATATTGAGCGGTGAAGGAGTCAAGCAAGACCCGGAACGGATCGAACAACTCTGCGCGATCCCATACCCCACGAACGCTGGCGACCTGCAACAGTTTGTGTGCGCCGCGAATTGGATTCGCGATTCGATTACGGAATATGCGATGACGGTGGAACCATTACAGCAAGCGCTGAACAACGCTCTTGAAGGCAAAGCGAAGAAGAAGCGAATCGCCTCGGGCATCAAGATCGAGCTCACTGAAGGTGAAAAAGCTGCATTCGATGCTGTGAAGTCCAAGATGCGGGCGGTGGTGGACTTGTCGCACCCACGTGCTGACGCCACACTGTGCCTGTTCACGGATGCCAGCGATCGAGGATGGTCTATTATTGTTACGCAGGTTGACAAGATTGACGAAGAGAAGGCGATACACGAACATCAGCACGAAATGCTCGTTTGTCAATCTGGAATGTTTACTGGAGCGCAGAAGTCGTGGTCGGTGATCGAGAAGGAAGCGTACCCTATCGCGCGTGCATGCGAGAAACTCAACTATCTACTCATGCGCCCCGACGGCTTTAGGATGTACTGCGATCACAAGAACCCCATCCACATTTTTGCTCCCGGCAAGGAATGGCCTGAACACACGCGAGGCAAGCTCATGCGTTGGGCTGGAATCATTGGCGGCTATCGTTATACAATCGAGCACATCGACGGCATCCACAACTTATGGGCAGACATGATGAGTCGATGGGGTCAGCCGGCTATAGGCAAGGCGACCCAGAAGGTCAAGGCGGCTAGATGGACGAAGAAACGGAAGAACAAGAGTCCAAGACCAGCGCCGAAGCGAAATGTTTTGCGACCGCTCGATGACGAAAAGTTTGTTTGGCCATGTATTGAAGACATTATCCAAGCTCAAGCGCTACATGCAGTTGCAAGACCGACGCGTGCGCTACGGACCTCTGACGACCAACCATGGGTTGTCGAGGGCCGAATTTGGATCCCAGCAGCAACCGAAGAATTGATTCAGCGCATTTTGGTGGTGGCACACTGCGGAAGCATGGGTCATCGTGGACAAGCCGTGCTGGCCAATCATCTCAAGCGATTATTTTGGATCGAGCGACTGCAAGACCTGGCTGGAAAGTTTATCGCTAGATGCCTTCTATGTCCTCATGTGAAAGGGGGGAGAGTGGTGCACAGACCGTATGCACCAATTTGGCACGCGAAGCGAAGAAACGTGGAGTGAAGTACGTGTTGGTACTCAAGGACGACTTGACACACTTTTGCGAACTCGTTGCATGCGATGCGCCTACAAGTCAAGTGTGCGTTGATGCGATTGTGAACTGGGCGAAGCGATTCGGAATGCCAAGAGTGTGGATCAGCGATCAAGGAACCCATTTCAAGAATGTGGCTGTGAAAGCACTGGCCCACAAGTTCAAGGTTCAGCATGATTTCACTCTAGCGTATTGTCCCTGGTGCAACGGAACAGTCGAGCGAATGAACCGCGACATACTACAAGTCATGCGAGTGATGCTGCGCGAATTCCGTCTGGCCGACCATCAATGGGACTATCTACTACCAGTGGTGCAAGCGAATCTCAATCAGACGCCAGTGCCATCCCTCGCAAACAAGTCGCCTATGGAGCTCTTTACAGGATTGGAACCCACTACACCTTTGGATGTGATTGTACTAGGTCTCGATGAAGGACTTCGTGACGTCGAGCTATCCAACGTCAATGTCCGAAGCAGCCTCGAAGAACTGCGACTGAGTCTACAAGCGATGCACAAGCAAGTCCTCCAGAAGAACGAAACACGTGCACAAAGAGCAACGGCTGCGACTGCGAATGCTGAAGCCTGCAATGTGTGCGAAGGAGACTACGTGCTATCGTCAAGAGTCGACGAGAATCATCATCTGAAACTTCTCATGACATGGCTTGGACCCTATCGAGTGACAGAAGTCGGCGAGTACTCAGTCGAAATCGAACATTTACTCACGAAGGAGCGACATCAAGCCCATCTGTCAAGGATCAAGCTGTATGCTGAAGAGAGCTTCCAAGTCACGGAAGAAATACTCGAGCACATCTCAGAACAAGGTATTCTATTGAAGGTTAGCGCTACTCTGCAGCACAAGATCGATCAAGACGCTGGCGAGTATGCCCTGCTTGTACGCTGGGAAGGCCTTGAAGACATCGAAGCCTCATGGGAGCTGCTCAGCAAGTTGATGCGCGAATGTCCTGCAGTGGTGCGAGCGTATATAAAGACGATCAAGTCCAAGAAAGCGCGAGAAGACCTTGAGGCTGCGATGGCGAAGTAGCTCATGGTTTCAACCAAGCATGTTTCCTAGCGGAGCATGGATTGGGGTGTGTGATGTGTGCGGTGGCGTGGTTAAGCCATGCTCCGCCACGTCACAGGCTTGTTCTCCGAACAGCCGAGTGTCTGCCGCCAGTGAATTGCACGTTGAAGCCACTTCAAGATCAAGACCAAGACTCAACGACCAAGGCTCATCCGGAAGACTGCCGTACGGTCGGTGAGAAGACAATCAAGAGTTCAACAAGTCAAGGAAGAGAAGATGAGATTTAGATCTTAGTCTCAGTTTGTGTTTTGCTAGCTACTGCGCAAGTCAATCAAGTGCATATTCACGGGAGGCGGCACTCCCCTAGTATTGTGTTTGAGTTGACGAAACGCGGTGGTTTCAGGGAAACAGCACTTAGGGAAAGCCTTGGATGGCGAACTTTCCCTTCTTCTCGAGAAAGTTGTCGAGAAGATGCAAGAGCGTGGGCTTGTCGTCGAAGAAGAGACTGTCGAATGTCTTGTCTTCCCCGAGCGCGTACCGTTTGAAGGTTTGGACGGCGTGGTTGGCGTTGTTGTCGTCCGACTTGTCGGCCGCCGGCAACGCCACGTACATGTATCTCGACTTGTCCTTCTTGTGTTTGGCCAAGACAGCTTCTTGGTACCTCGTGTACGCTCGGTTCACAAACGCATCGATGCGGTCCGTGCCGTCTGGCAAGTACGATCGGAGCAAGAAGGTGACGGTCGACTCTTTGAGTTTGTCGCGACCATTGTTGTCGTCGTCTCCTTCTTTGATTTCGTGTTTGAATTCGATGCCGTCCTCGACTTGGATCCAGTCGTTGAGCGGTGGCAACGCGCCGATGCCGAGCTTTTGGAGTTGGTCGCGCTCGCTGGGAGCATCGTAGTAATGTCGACGTTGGTTCTTCGTGTCGTTGTCGTCGTCATCTTGTGTCTCGTGGTTCTTCTCGAGCAATTCGTATCGCCCCGACTTGCTCGTCATGTTGAGATGGTTGCTCAAGTAGATCGAGATGGCTTTTTGCAAGATGCAGTTGTGTTGGTCGTGGTCGTCGACTTTTCCCCACGAGTTGAAATGTTGTTTGATCTCGATGCGCCGCACGACTTCATGCTTGTCTTTCCAGAGGAACGACTTGATGGCGTCAAGTGTGGAGGTCGTGCCGTTGTGTTGGGAGAAGAATACATATCGAAAGAAGACGGGGATGAACATGCAGAGGAGCGTGTCGAGGATCATATTGTTGGTTCGGAGTGAGTGGATCAATCCAAACTGCATCGCTTGTGCCTCCATGCCATTCATCGGTGTCTTGGAAGTTTGTAAATGGAATGAAACGTTGGTGGCTTTTGACCTTCACTGGTGTCACTGGTGGTACCTTCATCGTCGTTTGGTGCAACGACCATTGCAACAAAGTTGGATTGCTTCGGCGATCAAACGACACCAACCATCAATGGAAAGAGAGGATTGATACCTCTTTCGTTGAAATCTACAGCCGAGTTGGCGTCATTTCCTCGATAATGGAATCGTTGCGATGAGGCATGGATTCCTGGACACCATCAAGGCCATTTATTAAGGTCAAGAGAGGGGCTGCTAGAATGTACTTGATCGTCTTGTTCACCATAAAAGCGTTTTGCTCTTGTTTGGTCTACTCTGGTGCTAGAATGCCGCGCCGAGATGTGCACTGACACAAGTAAACACCTCGTCGAGTTAATCGTGTTGTCTCGTCGAGATGTTGAAAACGTCGACATGATCCATTGGCACGATCCTTCTCGCGTCTAAGGTTATTCTTGGGGTGTAGTGGGTCGCATGGTCGCATGGTCGCAAGACATTCCACGAAATTACTTCACGATTCCTGTCTGTAAAAATGTGACAAAGTCGACAGACAGACTGCCACGACTTTTGTTCGGCGTTATTCCTACCAGGGTGGTGGGGGTAGATCCAACTGGATGCTCTCCCATGCAAATGCATTCCAGGAACATGATGACTTCACATGGCAATGCTGACGATGAAGGTACCACCAGTGACACCAGTGAAGGTCAAAAGCCACCAACGTTTCATTCCATTTACAAACTTCCAAGACACCGATGAATGGCATGGAGGCACAAGCGATGCAGTTTGGATTGATCCACTCACTCCGAACCAACAATATGATCCTCGACACGCTCCTCTGCATGTTCATCCCCGTCTTCTTTCGATATGTATTCTTCTCCCAACACAACGGCACGACCTCCACACTTGACGCCATCAAGTCGTTCCTCTGGAAAGACAAGCATGAAGTCGTGCGGCGCATCGAGATCAAACAACATTTCAACTCGTGGGGAAAAGTCGACGACCACGACCAACACAACTGCATCTTGCAAAAAGCCATCTCGATCTACTTGAGCAACCATCTCAACATGACGAGCAAGTCGGGGCGATACGAATTGCTCGAGAAGAACCACGAGACACAAGATGACGACGACAACGACACGAAGAACCAACGTCGACATTACTACGATGCTCCCAGCGAGCGCGACCAACTCCAAAAGCTCGGCATCGGCGCGTTGCCACCGCTCAACGACTGGATCCAAGTCGAGGACGGCATCGAATTCAAACACGAAATCAAAGAAGGAGACGACGACAACAATGGTCGCGACAAACTCAAAGAGTCGACCGTCACCTTCTTGCTCCGATCGTACTTGCCAGACGGCACGGACCGCATCGATGCGTTTGTGAACCGAGCGTACACGAGGTACCAAGAAGCTGTCTTGGCCAAACACAAGAAGGACAAGTCGAGATACATGTACGTGGCGTTGCCGGCGGCCGACAAGTCGGACGACAACAACGCCAACCACGCCGTCCAAACCTTCAAACGGTACGCGCTCGGGGAAGACAAGACATTCGACAGTCTCTTCTTCGACGACAAGCCCACGCTCTTGCATCTTCTCGACAACTTTCTCGAGAAGAAGGGAAAGTTCGCCATCCAAGGCTTTCCCTACAAGATGGGACTCCTCCTCCACGGTCCACCAGGCACGGGCAAAACCAGTCTCATCAAAGCCATCGCGCAACACACCAAGCGCCACATTGTCAACATCTCGCTGAGCAAGATCAAGACGAACCAGGAGCTCATGGACATGATGTTCGACCTCAAGTTTGGCTTGGCGGGAGAAGATTTGCCCATCAAGCTCGGCTTTGAGAATCTCGTGTTTGTCATGGAGGACGTCGACTGTGCGTCGAATGTCGTCTTGGCTCGGACGGCCGCTCAGTCGACTGAAAAGCCTGAGCTGGACACCATGCTCGACTTGGTCTCGATCATGGAAGGCATGTCGAGTGATGCGTCTCTCCTTGGTCCAGTCAACTCGAAATCCTCGTCGTCGTCGTCGTCGTCGTATGGAAACAAAGACAAGCTCAACCTCGCGGGTCTGTTGAATGTCTTGGACGGCGTCGTGGACAGTCCAGGACGCATCCTCATCATGTCGACCAACCACCCCGAGATGCTCGACCCCGCACTCATCCGACCAGGTCGAGTCAACAAGAAGGTCAAGCTCGGACACATGTCGTCCCGCCAGACCCAACTCATGGTCCAGCACTACTTTGCGTGCACTCTCGACGCCAAGCACAAGAACTCCATCGACGACATCTTTGCCAACACGCCCAACTCGTTCTCGCCCGCCCAAGTCGAGCAATTGTGTGCTGAATACGACGACTTGGAAGACATGCTCGACGCATTGGCCAAGTTGGGCGACTAACTTATCCAAACTCTGTACTCTACTTTGATAACCACGTCATAAAAGTCTATGTTGCAAGCATCTTTGATCACTTACAACGCGTTGATCCAAGCCTCGAGGGTGGCAACGTCGCGAGAGTACATAGCAGCGCGTGTGCGGATCTTCTCCATGGTGGATTCAAGGGGACGGGCATACGCAGCCTTGGGCTTGTCTTCCAAGAAAGCGTCGACGTTGGCGGCGTCTTGTTCGTTTTGGAAGCCGACGATGGAGGCGCAGACAATGCGGCCCAAGACAACGCCAGAGTACTTGGCACTGAGAGCCGCCCAGTTGTCTTGAACGTACTTCCACGACACGTTCGAGTCGCTGTTGCCAACGCTGCCAAATACATATTGAATATCTTGGCTGCGGACATTCTGGACGGCCCAGTCGAGCGCTCGGATCTTGATGTTTTCAGGGACGAAGCGACCAAGAGCCGACAAGACGTTGAGCTTTTCTTCGATAAAGTTGCTCTTCAAATAGACCGATTGCAAGTAGGCAAAGTCGTCTTCAGGGGTGGTGGTGTTGCGAGCATTGATGGAGTAGACAATCGAGCGAAGATCCGCCGAGAGGGAACCAGGTTGAGCCACAGCAGCACGGAATCGAGCAGTCGCTTCGGCAATCGTCGATGGTTCCTTAGCAGCTCCAAGCATCGAAATGACATCGCGGCGGAAGTTGGACGTGATTTCAACGTCCGTGCCCTTCTTTTCCCATGTCAGATCGGCCATGACCGACTTGTACAAACGCTGGAGGTACTCTTGGAACTTGGGGAACCACGTTTCCTTGCTGAAGAGGCGGAGGTAGACACTCAAACTCTGGGAGAGTTCCTTCCACACCAAGTATTCAGGCTCGTTGGCGTACGCTTGTGAGAAATCAAGGGCTTCCGTGACTGGGAGCAAGCCAGCACGGGCCAAGACGAAAGCACTGTGAAGGAGCGAGACACGGTCGAGTTTGTTGAGGGTCAACGCCGCCACTGGAGCCTTGAGAGCTTGCCACAGTTCAGAGGGATAGTTCACCAAGTAGAATGCAGTGTGGTCGGCGTTCAACTTCACCCACGAATCTATCCAAGATGACATTTTAGCCCAACTGAAGCGATGTAGTGGTTACCTACCTCCGTCAATCTTGAACGACGCTTGATCGGCAGTCCAGATGCCAGCGTTGTGACAATCAGAGCTGTTCAAGAACGTCAATGGAATATCCCATTTCGACGTGGTGTCTTCAGGACCATTCGAGAGGAAGCGCTGTTGTGTGAGGCTGAGGCTTCCGTCGGCGTTCTTCGACACGGTCACGACTGGGAAACCGGTTTGTGTCGTCCAGGTATGAGCCATGGCGGTGATCTTCGCACCTAGAAGATTAACTTAAGCGTTTACACGATCCAAGGCAGTCGTACCAGAGGCAGCTTCAAGAGCATACCAGAGATCGACAGTCTTAGCGTTGCCATAAGCGAACTTGGTCAAGTAGTTGTGCATGCCAATGTAGAACTTGTCAATGCCGATGAAGTTGGCAAGCATGCGAATGACGGAAGCACCCTTGGCGTACGAGATGACGTCAAAAATTTGGTCAACTTCGTCTGGGTGGTGCACGACCACTTCGATCGGATGGGAGCTCAACATGGCGTCCTTTTCCATGGCAGTGCCCAACGTAATGTCTTGGACAAACGTGCCCCAGACGTTCCACTCGGGGAAAATGTCATGGACGGCTTCGAACTCCATGAAGCGAGCAAAGCCTTCGTTGAGCCACAATTCCGTCCACCATTCCATCGTAACCAAGTTACCAAACCTAGATAAAATCCCATGAGCTCAGAAGGTCGATCTGTCGGTGTACCATTGATGGGCCAATTCGTGGCAAACCGTGCGGGCAGTGTCGGTCTTTTGGGAAAGACTGCTGGCCTTGTCGTCGATCAACAAACGCGCTTCACGATAGGTGACGACACCCCAGTTTTCCATAGCACCTACAGAAATTTAGCTAGGATGCAGAGAGTGACGAGAGCGCACCAGCGGCAAAGTCAGGAATCGCCAACATGTCAAGCTTGGCCAACGGGTATGGAATGCCAAATTTGGCTGTGAAAAAGCTCAAGCATTGCGTTGCAACACGCAAAGCAAAGCGACCACGTTCGGAATGACCAACGGGAGTGTATACGCGGACAAGAACGCCTTCTTTCGTGTAGTCGGAGACAAAGTCGAATTCGCCCACCACCATTGCGAGCAAGTACGTGCTCATGATGGGCGTCTCGGCGAATTGCCAGTGCTTTTCTTGAATGTTTGGGTTCGACTTGGACGCACGGACACAAGTCGACACGACGGGAGTGTTCGAGATTGCCTCGCGGTCTGGACGAGTGAGCTATAGGACCCACATGAGAAATCGCGCGTCGCAACCGAGTTACCATCGAGATTTGGAATTTTGCCTTGATGGCGGGCTCATCCCAGCAGACAAGAGCTCGACGCGCATCACAAGCTTCGAACTGCGTTACAGCCATTGTGCGCGATTCTCCATCTTGGGTATATTGGCTTCGGTAGAATCCCTTGAGCTTGTCGTTCAAAATACCATGGAAGCGCAAACTCAAGATGGCGGTCGTGCCGGCAGCAAGGGTCTCTGGGAAGACAAACGTGACGGATTCGTCCTTGTCGACATGTCGAATTTCCGCGCACGCGATCGTCTTCCCGTCTTGAGTCGTCAACGACACAGAGTGGACCCAAAGCTCGACAGCATGGCACGTAATGGTCGATGTCGCTTCGACAATCGCAATGTCGATGCTCTCATTACCTTCAAAGCGGAAGCGGTCGAGGTCAATCACATCATAGTCGACAGTGTACTACAGCGAATTCAGTCAGAGGGACGTTGCCGTTGTTTTTCTACCTTGACGGGCTTGACGGCCGTCAGGAGACGCGCGAATTCTTGCTTCTGGGTGGTCATGGCCGTACGATTGAAGAATGTCATCCTCGGATTGGACGGAGCTAAAATGACTCGAGTTTGTTCGTTAAACTATTTCTGACTTTTCACTATTTTGGTCTTGTATTCGAGGATTTTTTCACATAATTCACCATTTTGTTCTGACTTTTCACTGTTTTGTTGTAAAATTCGAGTATTTTTTCATGCAATTGGAAATTTTATTTTGCCTTTTTTAGTTTTGGAAATTGTTTTGACCGTGAGAGGGGCGCAAGTGGTCAATGGAGCAGCAGATGGAGAAGTTCAACCAGACTTGGTGGTAATGCCAAGAGTTTTACGTATTGTAAAATACCCATTCACAAGAAAATGTCGGATAAAATATGACGAAATATCGGAATTGTCGGAAAAATAGTCGACCCTTTTCCGATAATATTTTTGTGATGGGTATACAAATCTCAAGTCATAGAGATATTTCACATGAAATTGTCGGAAAGATAATCGGTGCTATTTGATTGGTAGTTAATATAAATTCTACAGGCTGTCGTTGCCATCAAAAAGGGATTTCATGCTCCACAATTTCAAGGTGAAAATTACAAGCCCCATGCAGCTATTACGATGACTCTAAACGTCTCGTAGTTAATTGTTATCAACATGAATATTGATCTAATTTAAATGAATTGAAATAAGCTTTCAAGTGCCGGTACTTGTGTAGGTTAAATTGCTGTCCAACTATTGAATCACAAATAAACGAGTGGGGTTTATCTGAATACATTGTATGTAGGATTGACATGCAATAGTACCTCTGCATTCCTTTAAAATGTTCGTTATCCTCTCAGACAAGGAGTCATTAACAAGGTTGATCAAACTGCATTACGTTTGCAGACAAACTCAATTACTTTAGCTTGCAACTGAATAATAATATTTTATCTTTAATCGAGTGCAACATCTCAAAGCTCCCTTTTGCGCTAGAATTGTAGGACATCATGCTATTCAACACATGTACTTAAAGTCTCTCTCGAATTCAAAATCGCTTCAATTTACTACTCTGACTGGATGTAAAACACGTCAAAATACTCACTATTTGAAAATAGTGGCTGTGATGCATGTCGCTGCCTGATATTTAGCTCACATGAACTCCATGAATAACTTAAACCTCAGAAATGTCCAAGGTGATCATGACATTCAAATTTCTTTACAATATTAACCAATCACATCACCAACGTATCAATTCCGAAACCTCGTCCGACAACCGGACTACGTAGACCGGCTACTATGAGGGGCCGCTTTATTAGATTTTCCTCTATATTTTAATACACAGAATATCTGTGAAATATAATGTTTCAAGAGTATAAGGGATATAAAGGAAAGCGTTCGGGGCCATTCCATGAGTGAGGGGCTCTATACCGCGTCGAGTGGTCGTCGAAGAGATCGCCCGAAGAGCGCATGCAATGGAAGTTGGTGATCCCGCGAGTCCTGGTCAAGGTGGTGCTGGCTCATTGTCATGACGACGCTCAGGGTGGACACGCAAAGTTCCAACGGACGTACGAGCGCGCAAGAGCCCATTTCTATTGGAGGCTGATGTACGCCGACACGAAGGACTACGTGGCCGACTGCGCCGTTTGCAACACGGCTGGGCCACCGCCGAACTTCCGGGCTTTGAGCCCAGGGAACCTCGCCCCGGAAGGCCCATTGGATGTGGTGTGCATGGACGCTGCGACCGACATGCCGTCGTCGTTCAGAGGGAATACCCAGCTGATTGTCTTCGCCGACGTGTTCACGGGTTTCATCATGACCAAGGCGACACCGAATCGGACGGCTCACATAGTCGCTCTCGCCTTCGAGGAAGTCGTTTTCCGCCGCTTTGGAGCATGCCGCGAACTGCGCCATGATCGCGACCCCTCCTTCATGTCGAACGTATTCAAGTATTTCTGTGAGATGTTGGGGCAGCGGCAGATGCCGACCTTTGCATACCATCCGCAGGCGAATGGCCTTGCCGAGCGATCAATCCAAGTGATGATCCGTGCCGTTAAGCACTATGTCCAGGATCCGAAGCAAAGAGACTGGGACGACTGGGACGAGAGACTGGTGTTTGCGATGAACACGTCCGTGTCGGTCGTGCGCAAAGAGACCCCGTTCTTCCTCATGCACGGATGGGACCCGCACACCACGATCACTGCGAGCTTGCCGACAGTCCGCGGGGATGCTGAGCCGGAAGCCTATCGCTGGCGATTGCAAGTCCACCACCAGCAAGTGTATTGCCATGCTCTGAACCGAGACTTAGTGGCTGCCGCCATCGCTAACCGTGCGCGTCGCCACAACGAGCAACTGCCTGAAAATGTTGACGAGCGCATCAAAGTGGGTGATGCAGTGTAGCTGTACATCGACCAAGTCAAGCCCGGCGTGAAAGTCAAGTTAGCTCACCGCTGGCATGGCCCCTTCCGCGTGTTGTCGCGTCCCAATGATTACTCGAGCGAACTGGAGTCTCGTGTGCGTCACATGGGGAAGGTCTATCGGTTCCACGCGGTTGTGCACGACTTTCGACTGAAGCCGCGACGGGTTTACTTAGAGCGGCCAGTGGAATTGTTGCAAAGCGTGCCGGAAATTGACTTTGACGAAGAACTAGCTTTACCCGACGATTCGTTTCTTGGCGGACGGCCTGACCGCGACGATGTACTGGGCTCGCGCCCGCAAGTTGTGGCTGTGCGAAACGTGCGATACACAGAAGGCACGAAGGAATACGAAGTCCAATTTTACCGGGGTGGACCGTGGATATGGGAAGCGCTCGTCAACATCCCGCCGTCTGAGCTGATTTGCGAATTTGAGCGAGTGCGCCTCGGGTTTGATCGGCTTGCGATGATTGTCCAAGAAGAGCCCCACCCGATCGAAGAGGAGGAGACGAAGGACGACGATCAAGCGTAAATCCCAGCCCAACGGCACTCGAAATGGACCGCGATATCCCGAGATTCCAGTTCGGAAGCCCGGGACATTGACATTTACCCAGGTTTTGTGACGCTTTATTTGGTTGGGATTGCTTTGGCATGGTTGGCTTTACGATGTGCAGGTGGATCGAATGGCCCGATTGTTGGTGATGGAATGGAAATTGATTGATTTTGTGATGGGAACGTGCGTGTTATGCATTTAATTACATGTGATTTATGAAGAAAATTGGACGAACAAGATGGTGGAGCATTAATCATTATGCTATGCTACAACGAAGAGCTCCACTTCCAGTTCGATGGCCCCAAACTTGGTTGTTGGTTCAAGCTAGATGATACGTGGCTTCTTTTTGCTTGGGCCCGTGGACTCCTGCTTGTAAGATTGGTATTCGCAGAGATAGAAGCTCCAAGCTACGACCCCTTTTGGGTGAGTGGAAAACTCGCGACGATACAATGTGCCCGGAGGTGGTTGCGGCGCCCACTGACGATGTTGGGAACATTGCTTGATTGGGGCCTTGCAACGAGCCATATGCTTCGTCGTGATCCAGCGACATTGCTCCCCGTGGTGGCCAAGTTTACGTTCCATGCAATCCGCCAGCGGTAGAGCGCAGTGCCGGTCTTCCTTCCCGGGGTAGCGGTGGTCACACAGCTCCTCGTTCATGGCTTGGCGGTAGCGCTGAGCTTCCACTGACGTTTTGTCCTCGAACACCCAGTACGACTTCGCCGCGGATCCTGGGTTCTCCACTATCTCATAGTCGGAGTCATGGGAGTTGTCCACCACGGGTGAGGTGGGGGCCGCAAAGAGATCATCATCTTGGTCAGCCGACGGTGTGGCTGCTCCGTCAGAATCGATCGCCACAGACTCCCGAATGGCTTCGCGCATGCGCGCGACAGGTGAACGTGGTGGCGTGTCTATGGGTGGACCGAGGTCAACACCCGCGCTGGAGAGATCCTGGCCATTGGCAGGCGCGACAACGATGCTTGACAAGGCCTTAGACCTCTTCGCCTCCGACAAGGTCTTCAGCTACATGAGTCGTTTCAACAAGGGCGAGTGGGTGCTAGTACCTGAGCCTCCAATGCGTCGATTTGCCGCCCTTGCGCCTCGATGCGGCTCTCCTGTAGTTGAATGAGATTCGCTTGGGCCCCTACTTGCTCTTCAAGAACGCTGATTCGCTGCGTTGCTTGCGCGGTGGCTAGGACGCTTGCTGCAAGTTGGTGGCTGCTCCTGAGCAGCAAAGAATGGGCGATGGAGATGAATTCTTGGCGTGTCTTCGAATCGTGAATCCACCCTCGAGCGTCACGTCTGATCAGCTGCCGGGAGTTGGCGAGCGTATCGACAGCCGCGTGCACAAGCGAAGGGAGGTCGGCTAACGGAGCGGCGGCACCAGGAAAGACCCCTTGGAGGCGCAGAGCGTGGTTTCCAAGCTCGGTGTTGAGCTCTGACGCGGCTATACTCAAAGTGGCTTGAAAGGTCGACATGACGGCTGGCTCGGGTGCGAGCTGGTTAGATTGTGAGCCCGAAGGCTTGGCTCCGTCTGAACCCTTTGATGGCATCGGTCAGTTGATTAGCGAGGACGGTGCACAGAATCCGCGAACAAACTGACTCATGAAATCGATCAACAAACGCCCCTGTGTTATCGGCCAATGGGATTATACTACGAAGATTCTAAACGTATCAAGCGAGCCGATCAGTCGAGGGGCAGTGCGGGGAAGTCAATGCGAGGACCATGGCCGTCGATGTGATAGCTGTATCCGAAGGGGCACTCGTCCTTGTAATGGGAGCACGATGGCGTGTTAGGCAAATCTCCTGGCGTAATCCCCAAACATGGTGCGCCCATGTGCCCCCTCATGTCACGATTGGCATCGCGATGTTCCAGGGGATATTGCTTCAAGTGCTGTGCCAGCAACTCATTCAGTCGCATGACACCCTGGGCGAGCTCGGTATGACGCTCTTGCAGTTGGCGGATTTCACGGTCCTTCAGCGCGATCTGGTGCCGCAATTGACGGAACAGTTGAGCGTGCTCGGCGATTGTGTGGCTGAACGTGTCTTGTTGGTGATGGGCTTCCCGAATACGCGCCTGCACCTCGGTTTTGTGGTCGTCCAGGTGGGTGTGAAGGGTTCGAAGCGCCTGCCCCAGCTGCTGGTTGGCCGCCGCGATCACTTGGTGCATTCGATCAGTGTTGTTTTGGTTGTTGAGAGCCATGGCCGGAAGAAGATGAGCGACAACGATGGTGAAAAGGAAAATGAAGAGGAAAGAAGATGTCGTGTTGCTCAAAGAATTGACTATGATGGCTATTCCGTTGGCTCGTCTGGTGAAGATTCGGTCTGCGAGGATGATAGACTGTCAGTTGGCTGGGCTGGATGCATCCCGGAGCGACGATATGGACAGCGCGCCAAGGAATTACGACATGGATGGCCCTTGTTCGTTAGCATGCTGCATAATTCGACGTCCGGGCGGCGACGTGGTGGCGTCCTTGGGATTGTACGGCGAGTCGGAGGCTGTCAAGATCTGCTGCAAGTTTGACCACGGCCCGACCATACTGCACCACACTGTTCGCCACGCTGTCGATGGATGACTTTTGCTGAACAAGTTGGCGGTTGAGTCGCTCTGTGATGGAGACTTGTGATGCCACGCGGCCATTTATCTCAATGATGGCTGCGTCTTGCTTGTCGAGTTGCACCAGAATGTGATTGATGTGGTTGACTTGGTTCTTCAGCTCCTCGATAGGGTCGTTGCTGAACGGCCCAGGAGTGCTGGCATCAAACGGGGACTCATCGTCGGATTCGCTGCCCTGGGGTAGTGGGGAGTGCTCTGGAGAGTTGACGGCGTTGTCACCCATCTTACCCGACACCAAGAAGATCCCGGGAAGCGGCGCCACCGACGAAACGTCTTGCGGTGAGCCTGGTCCTTGTAGCGACGACTCGACCGGCAGTGGTGGTGACAGCGCTTGGTTCATCTTGTCTCGAACGATCTTGTCTTTGCGGCGTACGACTTGTGGCTTGCGACTGGCCGTGAGCGATCGCTTTGGCTCAAGGTCCGAAGAGTCGCTTACCAGATACGAGTGTGGACGGTGATTGTTGAAGCTGACTTCCATGTCAAATGCGCTTGTGGGCCAAGGAAGTGAAGCCCAACGAATGTCGCTCGTCAGTTGGCAGCCGTTTGTGTCCGTGGCGTCACGAGCTGCCAGGGGTGGTTTGAGGCAAAGCGAGCCGCCACTCGCGTAACCGATCCAACGCACGTCCGACACACGGAGAAGAGATCTTACTGGCAGACGAGTGCCAATCATAGTGGATGGCGAGTGGATTTCGGTGCTCGATCGTGTGCGAATTATGGCCAAGGAGCGGGCGGCATGAATGGAAAAGCAGAACACAGCGAGCCAGGGCAACGACTGCCAATAGAGGGAGCCGACCAAGCAGTCAGTCAGTGTTGGTAGCAGGCTACGGGCGTGCGACTGAAGTTTATGGCCAATGAAGATGGCGAGCAAGACCTGAAGACCAATCAAGGAGCGAGAGCGAGCGGATTAACACGCGTGCGTGCGAAGTTAGGAGTAGCTTAGGAAACAGAAGCAGTAGTTAGAACAGAGCTCTTTTTGGCTGGCGTTGAATGAAACTCTAAGTTTGTGGCGTCCCGTCGAGAGAGTTTAAGCGCCAAGAAGTTTGCAGGAGTTCCGCGGGTCTGTCGAAAACCCGCACCGTCAATCGCCCTCACCAACGCCAGTCAACGCTAGGCGTAGCTCGTGGGCAACCGAGCAACCAACCCCCTTCCCGGTCCTCCCCACCGTCCATTCCCCCAGCAGCGGTCAACTACTTCGGACTTTCAACCCACAGTCGAGCCTTTCCATTTCCTTCGATCGCGTCTGGCTCACCTAAAAGCCCCAGGCGACCTCTAACCTTCCACCCCCCTTTTCTTGCGGCGAGAAGCTCGGACTTCACTGATCCGACCATCCCACACAATAATTCAAGGTTGACCCGTTGTTGGACTGTAGTCTCAGGTTCGTTTCTTGCCAAGATGGTGGCAACGCCAACAATAACGGCTAGAGCCTGAATGGATAGCGATCCGCTCCACCCGATGCAACTTGAGAGTTTGGAAGGTTGACCAATTCACTCGTGGCTGCTTTGAACGACGCGCGGACTCGAACGGCCATTGCCATCAAGTCAATGTCGTCAACCAAGAACTATGGAACTCTGGGAGCGAGAGGCTCACACAACATCGTGTCTTCGTCTCTTTTTGTCCTTATTAAAACCTGCCGAGCCAATGTCAACACCAAGGAGCTTCCACAGTAGTATGAGCCACGTTCTGAAAGATGACAAACACTTCATGGAGCAATCCAAGCGGAATCACAGAGATCTCCGTGGATGACACGCGATGGCATTCAATCCGTCCATTCAGCTTTTTCACCCAGCGAATCCAATTGTCATGGACTGGAGTAGAGTCCATGCCAAGTCACCGCCGTCTTCATTGAATGAAGACTGCGGTGGCAACAACTCCTTCAATTCCCCATATTTACGCCGTTTGAGTGAACACTGCTCTGATGAACTGTCCTTGCGAGGAGAATTGACCAAGATATCGACATGGTGAGTCGAAGGTTGCAAAAGCAGTAGAGAGCATTGTCGGAGGTGTCAAGAGTGAAACGCCATCCTGGAAAGCGTCCACAGTGATTTCTAGCCTTCTAACCTCTGGGCCCTTGAACTCGACTTGTCCATTGTTGGACTGCTTCAACCCGTCGACACGATAGAGCTCCATATTCCGTCGATGATATCGATTAATGGTTATCAATTGTAGCGCCACTACACCACAGTCATAAATTCCAGCCAATCAGAGTTTGCTATTTATATAATTGCACCAATCAAAAGTGATTTTTGGTTATCTTCCACTACACTATTTATCTTAGTGTAGTACCTAAGTATATTTAGCTTAATATAGTAACTAAGAAGTGACAAAGAGTCAGCTCATGGCGTAGATTTTATCCTTGTGTATTACTTTTCCTGAACCTCCTGTAATGTTCGATAACAGATCTTTTGAACCATCGACATGTCCATTATTTATTCGTTCTGTTGTGCTAGGCGTACATGAGCGTTCTTAGAAACAGAACCGAACAAAATAAAATCAATACCAAGTATAAAATTTCAAAGGTTTTTCTGTATTTGGTTTGTGAAGTTGTGCTCGGTTGCGGACTACAGCATGCCATTCTCACTTACAGCCTCGAAGAAGAACGTTCTTTGATGACCATCAAGACTTCCCCCGACGTGATTGATCACTCGACGGCGTCGTCTTCATCGTCGTCGCATTCGAATCAGTCGGAGCGCCGCCAACGACACTCGTTCGGCTCGCAATCCTCCTCCTCCTCCGACTCAGACAACCGACGTCGTCGCCATTCAGCGGGACACAAGCACGACATCCCGAGCTTCCGTCGCACAGTGACACTCGATGCGCCTGATCTTATTGTTGCTGGTGCGGATGCTGTCGAGGCATTGATTGCACGATCAAGCGGCCGAGATGGCACACAGTGGCTCGTGACGAATAACTCTGCCCAAGGTGTGACTCTGTCAAAGGGGACCGTACCCGGCTATGGTCACCATCATGCTCATAAAGCCACTGGTCGCGTCGAATGCTCAGCGGTGCATTTGGCAAAGAAGCTCAAAGATCCTGCCTGCGTCAAGCAATACGATGAGTCATCGTATTGCTATGGTCATCGTCGATGACCATATCCAAGTGTGCAACATTGTCGAAGAAGTTGACTTGCCATCGTATACGACGATCCAGTACAGCCAAGGCTTGCCTGCTTTCCCCACGACTGCTCATGATTACTGTGTCGTTACGTCGGAGCGTCGCCTTGACTCGCATGTGATTGTGATCGCTGCACGCTCGATTGACCACCCGCTCGTAGCGTACGACCCTGCTTTCGTGCGTGCTGAGGTTCATGTATCTGGCTACATCATTCGACCGCTATCTGCCAACGCCTGTGCTGTCACAGTCGTTCGCCATCAGGATGCTCATGGAATGGCACCATCATTTGTGGCCAACAAAGCGGACGACCTTATCAAACTTGTCGAGAAGTTGCGCAAGTTTTATAGCCTCAAAAGCGACGACTCATCTGAAGAGTCTTGGCATCGCGTTGGTGTCGAAGCTAGCGATAGTGCCAGTAGTGGAAACTCCAACGTTGCCGAGGAGTCAGCAGAGCCAGCCATCGACGAAGGCATCGAGTTCACCAGCCCCAATCAGGAACCTGAGCAAGATGCAATGTGCGCCTGCTGTGGACGAGACGTCACCCGTGGCTACAATCACCACACTTGCATGACTTGCCACCAAGTCGTGTGTGGCGACTGCTCAAGCCACCGCATCAAGACCAAGAAATGGAATGTGCTGCGCTTGTGTGACAAATGCTACGCCATCGAGCACAAGGACGACGAGCCGACAACCACAATGGACGAACGGAGCAAGGAGGCAGTTGTCGATCAAGCAGAAGTCGAAACTCCAAATGCAAAGACCGACGCGGGAGGCATATTGGCCTATGGCGCCATCACCTCGGGCGTCATTTGGCTCGATTTGTCGGCTGGGATGACCATGGTGCTCATTGCTGGGTTATCCATTCTCGCTGCGATGCACATGGACGCCAAGGCGGTGAGTTCCAAGGCCTAGTGTTCCTAGCTAGCTGTCCTAGCGGCGCTGGGCTAATTGCGTACTTAAACATGACATGATGAAGAACTGGTTGTTTTGCTTGTTAGAATACAATCGAGTCGTCGAAATGCGGCCGATAGACGACTTGTCTTGGAAAGATGTCATCTAATGAGAGGTACGAGTTGGTGTTGTCGCCACGACACCACGTGCATTGCCAGTGGTGAACAGCATGCGTGTTGTTTGTTTTTCGTCCCATGGGATATTTTTGAAGCCACGCACAGGCATCCTTGACGCTCTGAGGCTTGTCCTTGTGCTTGCAATTGCTCTCGAGGTTGCCCATGTTCCAATACGCGACATCGGGATAGAAATACTCCTCAGGCAACAGCGCAATGTCCGTCAAGTTGCCGTGTCTTGCAGAAACGGTACCTTGGACCATGCGTGGCCCCGTCAGCGAGACTGGATCCCGATCGTCTGTGGTCTCAAACATTGTTTTGATTCTATCAAGGACTTCAATCCAGAACGGATGGCCAGGACGAGAGGCCAAAATCGCATTGCAAAGCACAGGCTCGCTAGCTCCTTCGAGCAACACAGAATGCACGAATGGCTCGTAGCTCAAGAAGAGGTCGTAGTGGAGGAGGTCTTCGAATGACGCAAGACTTTCAAAGTCGAGGTCAGCGTAGACGCCACCGTAGCGGTAAAGCAAGGCATAGCGGGTCATATCAGCGAGATGGATCTTCCTCAGTTGTCGTGCCATGGGATAATACTGTGGAAAATGTACTTCGAAGAGTTTGAGATTGTCGTCGTCATCCCAAAACATGTAGTCAAACGTCGGGTTCTTCTCTCGCCACGAGTGCATCCACGGCTCAAACTTGTCCGGAATGTAATCGATATTCTTCCACGACTGGTGAATCAACCGCGGGATCTTCTGGCTCGTCGACTGATTGTTGCTAGCGAACATCGAGATGGCTTTCCGTGGGATGTACTTGCGAAGAATGGCGCCATCATTGGTCCTATGCCACCGAAACGGCGAGCGTCTCAAATCCTTGAGCACTGCGACCCAAATAAGCGCGTAGGTGGCAGCGAAGCCTGCAATCGCTGCGAAATACCATCGCCAGCGCCTTGAATGCACAGGCGCTGCGTCCTTGGTCACGCCATCCGTCATGTCAAGTCGTCAACGAAGTTTGCACTGTACGATATGTTTGTGTCATTACTCAAAAACGAATTCAAAGCATTTGATTGGACAATAAAATCGATCCTGATATTTGATTGGCTGATATTTTTGGTGAAGTTGTCAATGCATCCATTTTTTAAAATGGATGTCGGAAGCCCGAGATTACAAATTCGCACGAACATGTTCATGTCAACGCACGATATTACTCCGGGGTTGAGCAAAAACTTTGTGAATGAGGTTTTCTTATGTGGTGACACGTTTGTCAAATGAGTTTATCGATTTGAAATACTTTTCGATAATCACAACGAATTTTGAAATGTTGCAATTTGTGACTGCAGCTTGCTCCAAACCCAAGCTCAAGCTGCATTTCTAGGCAATGACGCATGAATCATACGCTGGCAAAAGAGCTGACGATGAAGCGAATATGAGTAGCCCAACCAATGGTGCAATGACGATTACGATCTGGTCATGTAGATGGGCGTAGGAATAATGAACAATGTGAGCTCTTCCGGTTCTGTGGTTATAATTCTCCATCGGCATGCATGAATATTCATAAACATCTCACTCGGACTCCCTCAGCTTGTTTAATCCGTTCACTCGAGTAGCTCGAGCACTCCCTCAGCTTAACGAAGGCAATGTCGCACCCAGCGTGGCAAAGCTAAAGCTCACATCCTTCAAACTAGCATCATCGTCGATGCTTCGATTTTTCACCAGTCGTGACCAGTACTCTGCCCGTCTGGAAGCAGTCGTACAACAAAAAGGCCACTGGGCTCTTCAAAGCAACCACGCTAATGCCATCGACAAGCAATGAACTTCCACTTGCGACGAAACAGTCAACAATTTTGAATAAATTTTGAACAAATTATCAGTAAATTCACAAATTTAAAATATACATAATATATTTTGAATTTTAACAAATTTCGATGTAGTCCCTGTGGCCTAATGGATAAGGCGTCGCTCTCCGAAGGCGAAGACTGCGGGTTCGAGTCCCGCCAGGGACTTTTTTTTCCTATTTCCTCTGACCTTTTATATTTTATCATGAAATTACTCTGAAAATTTATACTTTAGTTGGCACCATTGAGATGTTGAAGCGCACCTTCCAGCACCGCCGTGTTGTGTCTCGATCGTCCAGCTCTCTAGAAGCTCAAGCTAGACAGTTTAGTACTACTCCAAGAGGCGCTGCTGGCGCTGCTGGTGGCAATGGCGGCTTAAAAATTTCGCGTCAAGCTGTGGCCAATGAAGCCGTTGAAGTGTTCAAGCTTCTATTTGGCGTACGTGATCCTCGCTTTTGATCTCTATTTGGCCGTGATATGGCTCTAGACTGTGACCGTACTACTTGGTGGAAGCATGGCGATGGGCTACGCTACGGAGAACTATAAGCGTATGCATCCACCGACGCCACCAGGTCAGTTGGTCGATATTGATATCGAAGGACACAAGTCGACAATCCATGCGCAAGTTCAGTCCGCGCTTGGCAGCGGTCCTCACGATGTCGTGGTCATTTTGGACGGTAGCTTGGGTGAAACATCGTTCGACTGGGAGAAAGTTGCGGCCAAGGTAATCTCGTCGACCACTGCGCACAAAGACATGCTCCATAGATCAGCGACGTCGCGACTGTGGTAGCAATCGATCGCCCTGGTCTAGCATTTTCCACACCTGGAGTCCTTCCCCGTTCAGCAGCTACGGTATCGCTCAAACTCCATTGAACTCTTTCTCACAATTTCTATAGATTGCCAAGGAGTACCGCGCAGTGCTGGACAAGTTGGAGATTTCAAAGCCAGTCATTCTCGTCGGTCATGGCACTGGTGGCTACAACATGCGGTGAACAAACACAGCTCTTTGGTTGTACTAAAGTCCTTCTTCGTAGGCAATTGGCATCCGACTTGTTGGATGATCCTACTGCGAATACCTGCCTTGGCCTTGTGCTCGTGGACGCAATGCACGGTAAACACAACAGACTTCTCGCCATCGGTATTAAATCATGTGGATAGAATCCGTCAAGCCGGCAATGGATGCCCTCTCGCCTGCAGTGCAAGAAGCACTAGCTTCGCGACAGAAGAATGCCAACACCTTGCTCAAGTACGACAGCAATGGCATGCAGATGTTACAATGTTTCGTAGGATGTCACACTTTGGGTTGATTCGTCTTGTACATGTTCTCCAGTCCAAGCGCAACGCTACGCGCTTTTCAACGACGGCATTGCCATACGTGGATTACTTTACTCCCACGCCAGTCCACCGTCGTGGTACAGCTCGTCAAGCTATCCACGATAGCATCTAATAGTATTACACAGGTGTCGTCAAAGAAAACGAAGCTATCGGCGACATTGAAGCGTCGTTGTTGGCATCGCCAACTCCGTCCTTGGGTATTCCGCTCGTTGTTTTGTCCCATGGCGACCGCACCATGTTCAAATCCATGCTCATGGAGCCTGGCATTGACGAAAGCATCATCGAGTACATGGAAGCTGAATGGAGCCGTGGCCAAACTGAGCTGCTCAAACTCAGCCCTCGTTCTGTCCAGCGAGTCATTCCACAAGTTGGACATGACATTCCCCATGAGAAGCCCGAGGAAGTTGCGGCAGCCATTCTCGCAGTCCTGAACGAAAGCCAAGGCCACAAGACGAGTGGACTCGCCTCGCTCAAGACACAAGAGTGTCCGATCAAGTAATTCCAACATGAAACGCATATTTCGTTTTGCAAGATTCTTTCATTCGACATGAAATATACATGAAGAAACACTTATGGTGCTGATAGCCATGCTTGGAGCGCTGCTCCATCGCGTTTGTAAATGACGCTCTTGGTGCGAATGGCTTCGAGAGTTTCATTGAGAGAACGTTCGTATCCTGGATTGCGGCGGGATTCCAGGAAAGTTTCGATGTCGTCGACATGGTCATGGAATTTTCGGAGGGAGAAAGTGAGAATGCGACCAAACAGGCGAGGCTCAGAGTATTTCGCATTGAGTGCATCCCAGTTCTCTTGAATGTAAGACCACGCAACTTTACCTCCAGAAGACGACGAAGCCACGCCGTTGAAGACGGAGCTGATATCTTGGCTGCGGACATTTTGAAGGCCCCATTCGATCGCGCGCTTCTTGAGCGCTTCCTGAGGGAATTGCCCCAAAGCATTGATGCATTCCAGTTTGATTTCAGCAGCATCGGCGCGGTCGTGGAGAGTGGTCAAGTATTGGAAAGCGTCCTCGGGTGCCTTTGTGTTTGCAATGTGGATGCGATAGATGACAGTGCGGAGGTCGGCTGCGAGAGGCTCCGTACGGCCCGCTGCTGCCAAGAAACGAGCTGAAGCTTCAGCAACAACGTCAGGATCCTTGGCAAGTCCAAGCACGGCAATGACTTGACTGCGCAATTCAGACGTCAGGTCATCGTCGCTAGAGAAAACACCAGTGACCACTACGACGAGAAATAAATTGTCTACCTTGGGCTCTTTGTCCACGTCAATTGCTTCATGATGGGAGCATACAGCTTTCGGAGATACTGCTGGAACTCTGGAAACCACGCTTCCTCGTCAAAAAGATCGGCATATTGGATCAAATTGGCCGACAATTCCTTCCACACCAAGTACTCCGTGTCGTGCGAGTAGGCTTGAGCAAAGTTCAAAAAACGCATGGCGACATTCTACGCCAAGATGGATCCCAAGAAGATTTGGCTTGTCTACACTTCCTTAGTTCATCCTTCTCTGGTGCGCGGTGGCTTGAAACAATTGATTGACAATCGTTTCTTTTACGAAGACATGACTGGACTGCTCGTTCCGAGTGGTGGCATTCTGGTTCCCATGTTGTTTCAAGTGTGGAGTGCAAACGTTGAGAATGACTCAATGCTTCAAGTGTGGCCTGAGAGACTGACAGAAGTGAAGGATCGATATCAATGTGAGTTTCTCGTCAAATCGGTGATCAAGCCAAAGTCTTGTGCGATGGGATTGCAGGCGTCTACTCGAAACCACTCGACCGGTCGATCCTTCCGTTTTCCTTTCAATCTGGAACTGAAGCAACTAGTTTTGCCAAAGCACGATGGCTGGCTCAAACGGCGTCGCATCCAAAGTCCAAATTGCCATGGATTCTGATCGATCCGCAAGTTTTCAACTGTGGTGGTGTGGATATGATATTGGTCAGAGACGAGTCCGTCGTTGGAGTTAGCGTGACGATTGCTGGGCCGTCGTCTGACATGACTGAGTTCTTTCAAGCGTGGAAGTCCATTGCACAGGAGAATAGCCTTACCATGGAAGGTGTCACGATTGTCCTCGACGACAGTTTTGCCCATAGAAAACGCAAGACGAGCATTCTTCCTTTGAAAGATGTATATCGCGAATTGTGGAGCTCCATCTTGGACTTGGCATGTTTCAAAAATTGGCCCAACACCAAGTCGAATCAACGTCGCTCTGTAAGAGTTGCTTCCAAATCCAAGAATCGTCGGTCGTGATAAACTGTCCAGGATAGATTGGCGTCTCTCTTAGTCGTAGCAGAGTGGATGAGTGATCAAAATCTTTTGACGAAACAGACTTCATGACGTAATGATATCGCATATCCTTCATACAGCACCAAATATTCTCAAACTGTCTTGCGCTGTTGTATGGGTGGTCCTATCGCTGTGTAGTTTAATGCAAAGTTTACAAAAGAAGATTGAGCAAAGTACCGTTCGTCAGAGTCCGCCATAACAAATCTCTCCTTGTAAACGGGGGGAAGGAGCACTTGAACATCTAGCTTAACTTGTAGGCTGCAAGTTCTATAAAATGTTGTTGACTTTTTTTGAAGTGATGTCGCAGAGAACAATGTGATGCCGTTCAGAAAGTGTTTGCGTCGGCGAGGATACATTGAGCTTAAGTCGCCATCAACACCTTTTTGCGTTTAAGTTGGATCATTTTTCGATTGATTTAAACGAATTTAAGGTCAATGACATTTCGATAAACACAACTGCACTTCTCACTTCTATCAACTGAATTTATAAAAAGTCCAGTTCATTTAAAAAAAGTCTACGCCATCCATGAAAAAGACAACATGAATGGCATTCAATCTGTCCATCAAGCTTCTCCACGCAATCAATCAAATTGTCTTGACCTCGACACTTGGTAATCGAAGACGGAGATGGCAACCACTCTCTCAGTTTTAAGCCGTTTGAGTGAACGCTGCCCCGATGAACTGCCAAGACGAGATGAGAATTGACCACCAAGAGATGAATGACGACTCACGCTCCGTCGGTAGCGAGCACATCAGCTATCAGTGGATATTCACTCATCAAATGGACAAGCAAGGAGCACCTCCAAGCATGATTGGAGCAGTCCAAAGGTGCAATGAACCTGCCTCATAGAAGTTTGATTTATTGAGACCCGAATACGTCTTTGTCGACATCGGCGACGCCAGTCTTGGGAACTTGATTCTTGACTTCCTTGGCTTGGTAGGGCGATTCAGGACGCCAGACGGCCTTTGGCGTCGGTTTCTAGCATGTCCATTCGCATTGCGCTCCAATCAAGTGAGTTATCCACGAGGTGACGTTTCAACATGTTTAAGTTGTGATATTGACTGCTTCCGAGTCGTATTTGGAGACTTTGATTTGCCCTCTCGTAACTCTTCCACGTTTCATTGTTAATAATTTTACGAGATGAATACAACAGTGAATCCATGTTAGATGTTTTTGCATGAAGTGCATTTGCAATTGTTGCACTTCTTTTCAGCTTTTTTGCAGCAGCAGTGTCTGTTTGTGCATCCTTTGGTGCATTTACACTTGAGGTCATTGCTCGACTCCGGTGGAGTTATGGCACTCCACAAGTCGTAATACACTTCCTTCAAGTGAACAAGCTTGACGTTCGCCTCGTTAACTGCAAGGCCTTCAGGACCTATAAATATGCCTTGAATTCGAAGTTGATGCTTGACTGCAATTGGCCTCCACACAGTGAAAAAACTGGCCATTGGAGAATGGGTGCTGGCAATCGTCACGTTGATTCCGATCATTGAATCGTTGGTGGCCAATATCATGTCCACACCGGGATAGTTGAAATTCGTCGGATTCATTAGGAGCCATGGTTCTAAGCTCGTTGGCAAATGCTGAGTCGAATTGAACATGGCGCGTGCATTGTTGAAGCAAAGAGCCTCAGAACCAGATTCGAACTCAACCATTATGATAGATTGGTTCGACGGCTTCGAGAATTCTCCAACAATGCCATCACATAGAACTTTTGCTTTCACAACATTCTCAACGAGAAAACCACGAGCACACAGAGCTAGCACAGATAGCGAGGCGTCCATGTCAACCACGTGCCGTCTTCGTGAATCCGCAGAGGTTTCTTTCAGCTCCTGCTGGCGTCGCCAAGGCTGCAGGCGTCCCGAGAGTGAGATAAAGAGCATTGGACGGGCAGGAGGAGCGCGTGGAAGAAGGCTGTGGATGACGCCACGCTTGACGAACGCAGTCGACTTGAGAGCATGTTAGGAATTTAGAATTTCATCGAGTTGTTTGGCCAAAGCGGACGATGGGTTTGCCGCAGAGACTGTTCTGATAGCCAGGGGCGAATCGATCCGCGACGCTCGTGCGCACGCAGAGGAGCGCGACGAGTCCGACGGCGATAATCGCCACGATCCAATGCATGTTTTGGACGTACGCATCGACGATCGGCACATGCGCGACGGACACGAGGTGGTTAAAGTTGAGCGTGAAGCCAAGACCGCCGATCAAACCAGCGAGAGACCACGCGGTCAAGACGCAGCCATGCAACGCGGCAATGTTGTGCGCTCCAAACATATCCGTGAGGAACGCCGCGACGGTCCCAAAGGCGCCGCCGTAGCAGATCATCAAGATCCACACCTGGACGCGGAAGACCGTGTAGTTTTGACTGCGCATGATGGACGGCATGGTGAAAATGATGACCAGCTGCGTCACGAGCGTGCAAAAGTAGATCACCTTGCGGGCGAACGGTGGCCGAATGCGGAACGATCGAATGAGCAAGTCGGAGATCATCGGCACGACGATCTGGCCCGTGCACGTGAACGCGCCGTTGATCGAGACAATCGTCGACGCCTGGGCGCTCGTTTGCTCAAAGACGCCGGTCGCCATGGACGACAGCCGCGAGATGACGACCAAACCAAAGAGAATATTGCCCAGGAGAGAGAGATGGATGCAGAGAAAGTCGATGGAGAAGAGACTCTCGAGCATGGACGACGTTTGGATCTTCTTGAGCCATTCCTGGTGCAATTTAAAGTCTTCTTCGTCGGCGGCGGCAGCAGCGTCGGCGGGTTCTTCGAGGGGTTCAAAGCCAGCAACGAGCGGCTGCTCTTGCGCTTTATCCTGGTCAGCTTGGATCGCCACGGCCGCGTCCTCCTCGATGTCTTCAATCACGCCGTGCATGTTCATGCCCCCGATGGTGAACCCAGGCGGCGGCGTCCGCATCACGATCGCACAGCAGTACATGACCATCGACATGATGGACCCGAGGAAGATGAACGATCCTGGAAGACCCATCGCGTCGATCGCTGGCAAGTAGACTTTACTCCACAGCAACGAACTTGCGCCAAAGCCACCGACAGCAAACCCCGCCGCTGTCCCGCGCATGTCTGGAAACCATTTCATCAACGCCGACGCAGGCGTGATGTAGTTGACGCCAATGCCAAAGCCAGAGACGACGCCGTAGCCAATGTAGACGCCAATGATGGACTGGCAGGCCAACGAGATGGTCGCAATGACGTAGCCGATGAAGAAACACGTCGTGCCGAGGAGAAGACCGCTCTTTGGTCCATGGCGCTCCAACCAAGGGCCGACCAACGTCGCCGCGCTGCCAAGCAGGACGCAGGCCAAGTAGAAGGTGTAGACGGCCTTACCCGCCGTCGGAGAGCCATAGATGTAGGCATCAATGGGGCCATTGTAGATGGACCAAGCGTAGAGTGAGCCGCAGCAGAACTGGGAGACAAACGCGGCGCCAAAGAGGATCCATCGGTTGAATCGAATCGCCGTCGACGTCAAGTAGCGATTGTTAAACCATGGAACGCAGAGGAGATGCTTCTCGGCTTCGATTTGCTCTGGGGATTTCACAGGCGGGTGCGACGTCCAGTGGCGCATGAGGCAGTCCATGAGCTTGGCCATCTCGCGCTCTCAGTGCCGCAAAACGCGCTGCAGAGTGGATGGAAAGTCGTCGAATGACCCATCGATGCCCGCATGGTATCCCGCAGTTGTTGATGATGTGGAGTTTCCAAGCATTTGATTGGCTCGTTCGATATCGAACTTTCTCAATTTTCTTAAATATGTCCATATCCACCCCGACAATGAACTTTCAACTCTCTCTTCAGGCGCTTTCAGTGCATTTCTTCCAATTCCAATCGCGTATTATTATGTTTGAAGATGGTTATGACTCTAATGTATTGGAATGCCGCAATTACACTTGAATAAAGTGGGTTTGCATAAAAGCATGGTAGAATTTAAGGTAATTCGGTCAAGATACATTAGGTGTCGCACCAGAAATCTTCCACTGTGGATGAAACTGTTTCAATGTTTTGTGCGTGACTATGGCTCAACCCACCCCATCCTGCTCGCAAGAAAAGCTGAAATCCATGCTGTTGGATGGTCTTCTTTATAGAATCAGGGCTGATTCAGACGCCAGAGCTGTCCTCGGGGCAATTCACAGAGTTTGTTCCCTTGTGGCCGATTTCTTGGATGTGTTCTGTTATGTATCGACAACAATTCCAGACTAAAATGGGCTTGGCATTGATGGTATGCTCGAAGTGAGTTGTCTCCTAATCAAAGTATCGCCAGTCCATTATTAGGCAGTCAACGAAAGATCGCCGTTGTCCAGGAGGATTCATGAGCTAGTTGGTTTAATAATATGTGGCTCCTACATAAGAATTTAAATCTTCTCAGTTCGCAACACTAGATAGCGGCGGGAGCTGGCGGTAAATAAGCAAGTAGATTCGGAAGTGAAGCAAACAGATCAATGTCCAATTGAGGTGGAAAATTCGGTGGCAACGGACTCATCGCAGGTAGTTACAGGACAAGGCGAGAATCCAAGTGGATGACAGTGTTGGGGGCGGCAATCGGAAGTGGGGCCATTGCGGGCAAATTCACGCCATTGTGAACAACGCGGTGCACTTTGTACGAGCAATTGACCAAATTGGGACGATCCAGCTTAATGCTGATGATATAAACCACAGTGCCAACTGTCGCCCACTGGTTGGCCTTCCAATCCAGATCATCCCAAGTCTGTTACCACGCAACTTCAATTTTGACAGTGTGGAAATCGCCCCTATCGACGCCAGGAGGCAATTGAACGTTGTATGAAGGTTGCCCAAGGATTGGATGTGGCAAAAGACACAAATCTGGCTCGAGGCGGCGGATATTTGTTTGGTACGCGGCACCAGCAACCGATAAAAAGCATTCTTGAGTGTGGGTAGCAAGAAAGAGACTAACACCCAATCGTTGGCCATACATTTTGTGTGGTAGAGATGGCAATTCCACAATGTAAATCTTTCCATCAATCCATTCCATGTTTTTTGACTTGAGTTGCTGATCTTCGCTCGTCACAAAGGCTTCCCAATCACTCAGGGAAGCATCTTGCAAGTAGACTTTTCCCTTTTGGAGAATTTCATCAACGAGCTTCAAGTCAAGGGTTTGGATTGTCTGATTGATAGAATCGATTGCCATCGCCTCACGTCGATTTGGTTCTGGAATGGCCTCAGTTGTGGATGGAACTGCATTGATATGGTTCGTAAGTGGCTCTTCTTCAATGTTACGTCGCTTGGAATCCTCTTCTTCCTTGCTGCTGTTGCTACGTCCTCTCTTAGAATCGACTCCTTTGCCTTTGTTGCTGCTGGATCTGACACCGTGCGTTGGGGGAACGCTGGGGCAATGGTCGTCACCACAGGCGGCTGCGTCCATTGCTGTGTCGTCGGATTCTTCAATCAAGAGCGAATGGGTAAATATATCCCAACGAAAAGACGTGTGTTTGGCCAAAAAACAGTAGTTATAGTTATTGTCATTTCATTCGAAATTGTGAGGGGTGTCCGAAATGTATATAATGACGGCATCTGTGTTAGGAGTTTCATCACACCAAAATACTCAATATGATTGGTCATAAATCTATTTTGACAGACATGAAATGTTCAGAGAACATAGCAGCTTCTTGCAAAGATTTAATTCCATTCTTTGAAACACAAGAGGGTGAATGCTTTCTCTCTGTTTATCGCCCACAATAATAAATATAGTCGTATATCTTCCTTTGTCGCCCTCCCTTAAGATCTCTGATGAAGATATCTCTTTCACAAGTCTGAATAAACAATGACATCAAACTGCATTTTCGTAAATTTTCCCTTCAACAAAGCTTTGCAATTCTCAACACTTCTGCTGAAGTGTTTCTCAAATTGATCGTGCGATCTACTATGACTATTACCACCGATACCGATGCTTAAACAAATCACAGAACTACGAGAAGCTTTGTGCCATTCATTTGGGCACCTGAACTTTATTATTACTCACAACACAGTTATGTTCATTAGTTTAAAATATGCCGTGCTGGTGAATTCGACCAAATTCATCTAGTTCAGCAATGAGGAACAGCAGAGGCAAACAATTCAGAAAAATCGCAGCAAGCCACTGGCACATTAAATAAATTTCGTTAGAATAATCCTCAAATACATAGAATGCCTTATGAAATTTTGATTGCTCGAGCAATGCAAAGTATTGGAGTGAAGAGCGATTGCATCTAAAAGTTTTTCAACTTTGCTTGATGCTGCTCAGTACTTCTAGCTTTATAATATTGGCCAATCAGCCGAATGTAAATAAATGTGATGGATTCTCTAACACAGTTGCCTGGAATCTTGCACTTTCCGGATACATATAATGAAATCAAGTATACATTTATCATTGAACATGGATTCCAGGCATTTGTGTTGGAATCTTTAACACACCCCATACAAAAATATGATATTCTTAACACAGATGCCGCAGATGTGTATAATGACGGCATCTGTGTTAGGAGTTTCATCACACCAAAATACTCAATATGATTGGTCATAAATCTATTTTGACAGACATGAAATGTTCAGAGAACATAGCAGCTTCTTGCAAAGATTTAATTCCATTCTTTGAAACACAAGAGGGTGAATGCTTTCTCTCTGTTTATCGCCCACAATAATAAATATAGTCGTATATCTTCCTTTGTCGCCCTCCCTTAAGATCTCTGATGAAGATATCTCTTTCACAAGTCTGAATAAACAATGACATCAAACTGCATTTTCGTAAATTTTCCCTTCAACAAAGCTTTGCAATTCTCAACACTTCTGCTGAAGTGTTTCTCAAATTGATCGTGCGATCTACTATGACTATTACCACCGATACCGATGCTTAAACAAATCACAGAACTACGAGAAGCTTTGTGCCATTCATTTGGGCACCTGAACTTTATTATTACTCACAACACAGTTATGTTCATTAGTTTAAAATATGCCGTGCTGGTGAATTCGACCAAATTCATCTAGTTCAGCAATGAGGAACAGCAGAGGCAAACAATTCAGAAAAATCGCAGCAAGCCACTGGCACATTAAATAAATTTCGTTAGAATAATCCTCAAATACATAGAATGCCTTATGAAATTTTGATTGCTCGAGCAATGCAAAGTATTGGAGTGAAGAGCGATTGCATCTAAAAGTTTTTCAACTTTGCTTGATGCTGCTCAGTACTTCTAGCTTTATAATATTGGCCAATCAGCCGAATGTAAATAAATGTGATGGATTCTCTAACACAGTTGCCTGGAATCTTGCACTTTCCGGATACATATAATGAAATCAAGTATAAATTTATCATTGAACATGGATTCCAGGCATTTGTGTTGGAATCTTTAACACACCCCATACAAAAATATGATATTCTTAACACAGATGCCGCAGATGTATATAATGACGGCATCTGTGTTAGGAGTTTCATCACACCAAAATACTCAATATGATTGGTCATAAATCTATTTTGACAGACATGAAATGTTCAGAGAACATAGCAGCTTCTTGCAAAGATTTAATTCCATTCTTTGAAACACAAGAGGGTGAATGCTTTCTCTCTGTTTATCGCCCACAATAATAAATATAGTCGTATATCTTCCTTTGTCGCCCTCCCTTAAGATCTCTGATGAAGATATCTCTTTCACAAGTCTGAATAAACAATGACATCAAACTGCATTTTCGTAAATTTTCCCTTCAACAAAGCTTTGCAATTCTCAACACTTCTGCTGAAGTGTTTCTCAAATTGATCGTGCGATCTACTATGACTATTACCACCGATACCGATGCTTAAACAAATCACAGAACTACGAGAAGCTTTGTGCCATTCATTTGGGCACCTGAACTTTATTATTACTCACAACACAGTTATGTTCATTAGTTTAAAATATGCCGTGCTGGTGAATTCGACCAAATTCATCTAGTTCAGCAATGAGGAACAGCAGAGGCAAACAATTCAGAAAAATCGCAGCAAGCCACTGGCACATTAAATAAATTTCGTTAGAATAATCCTCAAATACATAGAATGCCTTATGAAATTTTGATTGCTCGAGCAATGCAAAGTATTGGAGTGAAGAGCGATTGCATCTAAAAGTTTTTCAACTTTGCTTGATGCTGCTCAGTACTTCTAGCTTTATAATATTGGCCAATCAGCCGAATGTAAATAAATGTGATGGATTCTCTAACACAGTTGCCTGGAATCTTGCACTTTCCGGATACATATAATGAAATCAAGTATAAATTTATCATTGAACATGGATTCCAGGCATTTGTGTTGGAATCTTTAACACACCCCATACAAAAATATGATATTCTTAACACAGATGCCGCAGATGTATATAATGACGGCATCTGTGTTAGGAGTTTCATCACACCAAAATACTCAATATGATTGGTCATAAATCTATTTTGACAGACATGAAATGTTCAGAGAACATAGCAGCTTCTTGCAAAGATTTAATTCCATTCTTTGAAACACAAGAGGGTGAATGCTTTCTCTCTGTTTATCGCCCACAATAATAAATATAGTCGTATATCTTCCTTTGTCGCCCTCCCTTAAGATCTCTGATGAAGATATCTCTTTCACAAGTCTGAATAAACAATGACATCAAACTGCATTTTCGTAAATTTTCCCTTCAACAAAGCTTTGCAATTCTCAACACTTCTGCTGAAGTGTTTCTCAAATTGATCGTGCGATCTACTATGACTATTACCACCGATACCGATGCTTAAACAAATCACAGAACTACGAGAAGCTTTGTGCCATTCATTTGGGCACCTGAACTTTATTATTACTCACAACACAGTTATGTTCATTAGTTTAAAATATGCCGTGCTGGTGAATTCGACCAAATTCATCTAGTTCAGCAATGAGGAACAGCAGAGGCAAACAATTCAGAAAAATCGCAGCAAGCCACTGGCACATTAAATAAATTTCGTTAGAATAATCCTCAAATACATAGAATGCCTTATGAAATTTTGATTGCTCGAGCAATGCAAAGTATTGGAGTGAAGAGCGATTGCATCTAAAAGTTTTTCAACTTTGCTTGATGCTGCTCAGTACTTCTAGCTTTATAATATTGGCCAATCAGCCGAATGTAAATAAATGTGATGGATTCTCTAACACAGTTGCCTGGAATCTTGCACTTTCCGGATACATATAATGAAATCAAGTATACATTTATCATTGAACATGGATTCCAGGCATTTGTGTTGGAATCTTTAACACACCCCATACAAAAATATGATATTCTTAACACAGATGCCGCAGATGTGTATAATGACGGCATCTGTGTTAGGAGTTTCATCACACCAAAATACTCAATATGATTGGTCATAAATCTATTTTGACAGACATGAAATGTTCAGAGAACATAGCAGCTTCTTGCAAAGATTTAATTCCATTCTTTGAAACACAAGAGGGTGAATGCTTTCTCTCTGTTTATCGCCCACAATAATAAATATAGTCGTATATCTTCCTTTGTCGCCCTCCCTTAAGATCTCTGATGAAGATATCTCTTTCACAAGTCTGAATAAACAATGACATCAAACTGCATTTTCGTAAATTTTCCCTTCAACAAAGCTTTGCAATTCTCAACACTTCTGCTGAAGTGTTTCTCAAATTGATCGTGCGATCTACTATGACTATTACCACCGATACCGATGCTTAAACAAATCACAGAACTACGAGAAGCTTTGTGCCATTCATTTGGGCACCTGAACTTTATTATTACTCACAACACAGTTATGTTCATTAGTTTAAAATATGCCGTGCTGGTGAATTCGACCAAATTCATCTAGTTCAGCAATGAGGAACAGCAGAGGCAAACAATTCAGAAAAATCGCAGCAAGCCACTGGCACATTAAATAAATTTCGTTAGAATAATCCTCAAATACATAGAATGCCTTATGAAATTTTGATTGCTCGAGCAATGCAAAGTATTGGAGTGAAGAGCGATTGCATCTAAAAGTTTTTCAACTTTGCTTGATGCTGCTCAGTACTTCTAGCTTTATAATATTGGCCAATCAGCCGAATGTAAATAAATGTGATGGATTCTCTAACACAGTTGCCTGGAATCTTGCACTTTCCGGATACATATAATGAAATCAAGTATACATTTATCATTGAACATGGATTCCAGGCATTTGTGTTGGAATCTTTAACACACCCCATACAAAAATATGATATTCTTAACACAGATGCCGCAGATGTGTATAATGACGGCATCTGTGTTAGGAGTTTCATCACACCAAAATACTCAATATGATTGGTCATAAATCTATTTTGACAGACATGAAATGTTCAGAGAACATAGCAGCTTCTTGCAAAGATTTAATTCCATTCTTTGAAACACAAGAGGGTGAATGCTTTCTCTCTGTTTATCGCCCACAATAATAAATATAGTCGTATATCTTCCTTTGTCGCCCTCCCTTAAGATCTCTGATGAAGATATCTCTTTCACAAGTCCGAATAAACAATGACATCAAACTGCATTTTCGTAAATTTTCCCTTCAACAAAGCTTTGCAATTCTCAACACTTCTGCTGAAGTGTTTCTCAAATTGATCGTGCGATCTACTATGACTATTACCACCGATACCGATGCTTAAACAAATCACAGAACTACGAGAAGCTTTGTGCCATTCATTTGGGCACCTGAACTTTATTATTACTCACAACACAGTTATGTTCATTAGTTTAAAATATGCCGTGCTGGTGAATTCGACCAAATTCATCTAGTTCAGCAATGAGGAACAGCAGAGGCAAACAATTCAGAAAAATCGCAGCAAGCCACTGGCACATTAAATAAATTTCGTTAGAATAATCCTCAAATACATAGAATGCCTTATGAAATTTTGATTGCTCGAGCAATGCAAAGTATTGGAGTGAAGAGCGATTGCATCTAAAAGTTTTTCAACTTTGCTTGATGCTGCTCAGTACTTCTAGCTTTATAATATTGGCCAATCAGCCGAATGTAAATAAATGTGATGGATTCTCTAACACAGTTGCCTGGAATCTTGCACTTTCCGGATACATATAATGAAATCAAGTATAAATTTATCATTGAACATGGATTCCAGGCATTTGTGTTGGAATCTTTAACACACCCCATACAAAAATATGATATTCTTAACACAGATGCCGCAGATGTATATAATGACGGCATCTGTGTTAGGAGTTTCATCACACCAAAATACTCAATATGATTGGTCATAAATCTATTTTGACAGACATGAAATGTTCAGAGAACATAGCAGCTTCTTGCAAAGATTTAATTCCATTCTTTGAAACACAAGAGGGTGAATGCTTTCTCTCTGTTTATCGCCCACAATAATAAATATAGTCGTATATCTTCCTTTGTCGCCCTCCCTTAAGATCTCTGATGAAGATATCTCTTTCACAAGTCTGAATAAACAATGACATCAAACTGCATTTTCGTAAATTTTCCCTTCAACAAAGCTTTGCAATTCTCAACACTTCTGCTGAAGTGTTTCTCAAATTGATCGTGCGATCTACTATGACTATTACCACCGATACCGATGCTTAAACAAATCACAGAACTACGAGAAGCTTTGTGCCATTCATTTGGGCACCTGAACTTTATTATTACTCACAACACAGTTATGTTCATTAGTTTAAAATATGCCGTGCTGGTGAATTCGACCAAATTCATCTAGTTCAGCAATGAGGAACAGCAGAGGCAAACAATTCAGAAAAATCGCAGCAAGCCACTGGCACATTAAATAAATTTCGTTAGAATAATCCTCAAATACATAGAATGCCTTATGAAATTTTGATTGCTCGAGCAATGCAAAGTATTGGAGTGAAGAGCGATTGCATCTAAAAGTTTTTCAACTTTGCTTGATGCTGCTCAGTACTTCTAGCTTTATAATATTGGCCAATCAGCCGAATGTAAATAAATGTGATGGATTCTCTAACACAGTTGCCTGGAATCTTGCACTTTCCGGATACATATAATGAAATCAAGTATACATTTATCATTGAACATGGATTCCAGGCATTTGTGTTGGAATCTTTAACACACCCCATACAAAAATATGATATTCTTAACACAGATGCCGCAGATGTGTATAATGACGGCATCTGTGTTAGGAGTTTCATCACACCAAAATACTCAATATGATTGGTCATAAATCTATTTTGACAGACATGAAATGTTCAGAGAACATAGCAGCTTCTTGCAAAGATTTAATTCCATTCTTTGAAACACAAGAGGGTGAATGCTTTCTCTCTGTTTATCGCCCACAATAATAAATATAGTCGTATATCTTCCTTTGTCGCCCTCCCTTAAGATCTCTGATGAAGATATCTCTTTCACAAGTCTGAATAAACAATGACATCAAACTGCATTTTCGTAAATTTTCCCTTCAACAAAGCTTTGCAATTCTCAACACTTCTGCTGAGGTGTTTCTCAAATTGATCGTGCGATCTACTATGACTATTACCACCGATACCGATGCTTAAACAAATCACAGAACTACGAGAAGCTTTGTGCCATTCATTTGGGCACCTGAACTTTATTATTACTCACAACACAGTTATGTTCATTAGTTTAAAATATGCCGTGCTGGTGAATTCGACCAAATTCATCTAGTTCAGCAATGAGGAACAGCAGAGGCAAACAATTCAGAAAAATCGCAGCAAGCCACTGGCACATTAAATAAATTTCGTTAGAATAATCCTCAAATACATAGAATGCCTTATGAAATTTTGATTGCTCGAGCAATGCAAAGTATTGGAGTGAAGAGCGATTGCATCTAAAAGTTTTTCAACTTTGCTTGATGCTGCTCAGTACTTCTAGCTTTATAATATTGGCCAATCAGCCGAATGTAAATAAATGTGATGGATTCTCTAACACAGTTGCCTGGAATCTTGCACTTTCCGGATACATATAATGAAATCAAGTATACATTTATCATTGAACATGGATTCCAGGCATTTGTGTTGGAATCTTTAACACACCCCATACAAAAATATGATATTCTTAACACAGATGCCGCAGATGTATATAATGACGGCATCTGTGTTAGGAGTTTCATCACACCAAAATACTCAATATGATTGGTCATAAATCTATTTTGACAGACATGAAATGTTCAGAGAACATAGCAGCTTCTTGCAAAGATTTAATTCCATTCTTTGAAACACAAGAGGGTGAATGCTTTCTCTCTGTTTATCGCCCACAATAATAAATATAGTCGTATATCTTCCTTTGTCGCCCTCCCTTAAGATCTCTGATGAAGATATCTCTTTCACAAGTCTGAATAAACAATGACATCAAACTGCATTTTCGTAAATTTTCCCTTCAACAAAGCTTTGCAATTCTCAACACTTCTGCTGAAGTGTTTCTCAAATTGATCGTGCGATCTACTATGACTATTACCACCGATACCGATGCTTAAACAAATCACAGAACTACGAGAAGCTTTGTGCCATTCATTTGGGCACCTGAACTTTATTATTACTCACAACACAGTTATGTTCATTAGTTTAAAATATGCCGTGCTGGTGAATTCGACCAAATTCATCTAGTTCAGCAATGAGGAACAGCAGAGGCAAACAATTCAGAAAAATCGCAGCAAGCCACTGGCACATTAAATAAATTTCGTTAGAATAATCCTCAAATACATAGAATGCCTTATGAAATTTTGATTGCTCGAGCAATGCAAAGTATTGGAGTGAAGAGCGATTGCATCTAAAAGTTTTTCAACTTTGCTTGATGCTGCTCAGTACTTCTAGCTTTATAATATTGGCCAATCAGCCGAATGTAAATAAATGTGATGGATTCTCTAACACAGTTGCCTGGAATCTTGCACTTTCCGGATACATATAATGAAATCAAGTATACATTTATCATTGAACATGGATTCCAGGCATTTGTGTTGGAATCTTTAACACACCCCATACAAAAATATGATATTCTTAACACAGATGCCGCAGATGTATATAATGACGGCATCTGTGTTAGGAGTTTCATCACACCAAAATACTCAATATGATTGGTCATAAATCTATTTTGACAGACATGAAATGTTCAGAGAACATAGCAGCTTCTTGCAAAGATTTAATTCCATTCTTTGAAACACAAGAGGGTGAATGCTTTCTCTCTGTTTATCGCCCACAATAATAAATATAGTCGTATATCTTCCTTTGTCGCCCTCCCTTAAGATCTCTGATGAAGATATCTCTTTCACAAGTCTGAATAAACAATGACATCAAACTGCATTTTCGTAAATTTTCCCTTCAACAAAGCTTTGCAATTCTCAACACTTCTGCTGAAGTGTTTCTCAAATTGATCGTGCGATCTACTATGACTATTACCACCGATACCGATGCTTAAACAAATCACAGAACTACGAGAAGCTTTGTGCCATTCATTTGGGCACCTGAACTTTATTATTACTCACAACACAGTTATGTTCATTAGTTTAAAATATGCCGTGCTGGTGAATTCGACCAAATTCATCTAGTTCAGCAATGAGGAACAGCAGAGGCAAACAATTCAGAAAAATCGCAGCAAGCCACTGGCACATTAAATAAATTTCGTTAGAATAATCCTCAAATACATAGAATGCCTTATGAAATTTTGATTGCTCGAGCAATGCAAAGTATTGGAGTGAAGAGCGATTGCATCTAAAAGTTTTTCAACTTTGCTTGATGCTGCTCAGTACTTCTAGCTTTATAATATTGGCCAATCAGCCGAATGTAAATAAATGTGATGGATTCTCTAACACAGTTGCCTGGAATCTTGCACTTTCCGGATACATATAATGAAATCAAGTATACATTTATCATTGAACATGGATTCCAGGCATTTGTGTTGGAATCTTTAACACACCCCATACAAAAATATGATATTCTTAACACAGATGCCGCAGATGTGTATAATGACGGCATCTGTGTTAGGAGTTTCATCACACCAAAATACTCAATATGATTGGTCATAAATCTATTTTGACAGACATGAAATGTTCAGAGAACATAGCAGCTTCTTGCAAAGATTTAATTCCATTCTTTGAAACACAAGAGGGTGAATGCTTTCTCTCTGTTTATCGCCCACAATAATAAATATAGTCGTATATCTTCCTTTGTCGCCCTCCCTTAAGATCTCTGATGAAGATATCTCTTTCACAAGTCTGAATAAACAATGACATCAAACTGCATTTTCGTAAATTTTCCCTTCAACAAAGCTTTGCAATTCTCAACACTTCTGCTGAAGTGTTTCTCAAATTGATCGTGCGATCTACTATGACTATTACCACCGATACCGATGCTTAAACAAATCACAGAACTACGAGAAGCTTTGTGCCATTCATTTGGGCACCTGAACTTTATTATTACTCACAACACAGTTATGTTCATTAGTTTAAAATATGCCGTGCTGGTGAATTCGACCAAATTCATCTAGTTCAGCAATGAGGAACAGCAGAGGCAAACAATTCAGAAAAATCGCAGCAAGCCACTGGCACATTAAATAAATTTCGTTAGAATAATCCTCAAATACATAGAATGCCTTATGAAATTTTGATTGCTCGAGCAATGCAAAGTATTGGAGTGAAGAGCGATTGCATCTAAAAGTTTTTCAACTTTGCTTGATGCTGCTCAGTACTTCTAGCTTTATAATATTGGCCAATCAGCCGAATGTAAATAAATGTGATGGATTCTCTAACACAGTTGCCTGGAATCTTGCACTTTCCGGATACATATAATGAAATCAAGTATACATTTATCATTGAACATGGATTCCAGGCATTTGTGTTGGAATCTTTAACACACCCCATACAAAAATATGATATTCTTAACACAGATGCCGCAGATGTGTATAATGACGGCATCTGTGTTAGGAGTTTCATCACACCAAAATACTCAATATGATTGGTCATAAATCTATTTTGACAGACATGAAATGTTCAGAGAACATAGCAGCTTCTTGCAAAGATTTAATTCCATTCTTTGAAACACAAGAGGGTGAATGCTTTCTCTCTGTTTATCGCCCACAATAATAAATATAGTCGTATATCTTCCTTTGTCGCCCTCCCTTAAGATCTCTGATGAAGATATCTCTTTCACAAGTCTGAATAAACAATGACATCAAACTGCATTTTCGTAAATTTTCCCTTCAACAAAGCTTTGCAATTCTCAACACTTCTGCTGAAGTGTTTCTCAAATTGATCGTGCGATCTACTATGACTATTACCACCGATACCAATGCTTAAACAAATCACAGAACTACGAGAAGCTTTGTGCCATTCATTTGGGCACCTGAACTTTATTATTACTCACAACACAGTTATGTTCATTAGTTTAAAATATGCCGTGCTGGTGAATTCGACCAAATTCATCTAGTTCAGCAATGAGGAACAGCAGAGGCAAACAATTCAGAAAAATCGCAGCAAGCCACTGGCACATTAAATAAATTTCGTTAGAATAATCCTCAAATACATAGAATGCCTTATGAAATTTTGATTGCTCGAGCAATGCAAAGTATTGGAGTGAAGAGCGATTGCATCTAAAAGTTTTTCAACTTTGCTTGATGCTGCTCAGTACTTCTAGCTTTATAATATTGGCCAATCAGCCGAATGTAAATAAATGTGATGGATTCTCTAACACAGTTGCCTGGAATCTTGCACTTTCCGGATACATATAATGAAATCAAGTATACATTTATCATTGAACATGGATTCCAGGCATTTGTGTTGGAATCTTTAACACACCCCATACAAAAATATGATATTCTTAACACAGATGCCGCAGATGTGTATAATGACGGCATCTGTGTTAGGAGTTTCATCACACCAAAATACTCAATATGATTGGTCATAAATCTATTTTGACAGACATGAAATGTTCAGAGAACATAGCAGCTTCTTGCAAAGATTTAATTCCATTCTTTGAAACACAAGAGGGTGAATGCTTTCTCTCTGTTTATCGCCCACAATAATAAATATAGTCGTATATCTTCCTTTGTCGCCCTCCCTTAAGATCTCTGATGAAGATATCTCTTTCACAAGTCTGAATAAACAATGACATCAAACTGCATTTTCGTAAATTTTCCCTTCAACAAAGCTTTGCAATTCTCAACACTTCTGCTGAAGTGTTTCTCAAATTGATCGTGCGATCTACTATGACTATTACCACCGATACCGATGCTTAAACAAATCACAGAACTACGAGAAGCTTTGTGCCATTCATTTGGGCACCTGAACTTTATTATTACTCACAACACAGTTATGTTCATTAGTTTAAAATATGCCGTGCTGGTGAATTCGACCAAATTCATCTAGTTCAGCAATGAGGAACAGCAGAGGCAAACAATTCAGAAAAATCGCAGCAAGCCACTGGCACATTAAATAAATTTCGTTAGAATAATCCTCAAATACATAGAATGCCTTATGAAATTTTGATTGCTCGAGCAATGCAAAGTATTGGAGTGAAGAGCGATTGCATCTAAAAGTTTTTCAACTTTGCTTGAAGCTGCTCAGTACTTCTAGCTTTATAATATTGGCCAATCAGCCGAATGTAAATAAATGTGATGGATTCTCTAACACAGTTGCCTGGAATCTTGCACTTTCCGGATACATATAATGAAATCAAGTATAAATTTATCATTGAACATGGATTCCAGGCATTTGTGTTGGAATCTTTAACACACCCCATACAAAAATATGATATTCTTAACACAGATGCCGCAGATGTATATAATGACGGCATCTGTGTTAGGAGTTTCATCACACCAAAATACTCAATATGATTGGTCATAAATCTATTTTGACAGACATGAAATGTTCAGAGAACATAGCAGCTTCTTGCAAAGATTTAATTCCATTCTTTGAAACACAAGAGGGTGAATGCTTTCTCTCTGTTTATCGCCCACAATAATAAATATAGTCGTATATCTTCCTTTGTCGCCCTCCCTTAAGATCTCTGATGAAGATATCTCTTTCACAAGTCTGAATAAACAATGACATCAAACTGCATTTTCGTAAATTTTCCCTTCAACAAAGCTTTGCAATTCTCAACACTTCTGCTGAAGTGTTTCTCAAATTGATCGTGCGATCTACTATGACTATTACCACCGATACCGATGCTTAAACAAATCACAGAACTACGAGAAGCTTTGTGCCATTCATTTGGGCACCTGAACTTTATTATTACTCACAACACAGTTATGTTCATTAGTTTAAAATATGCCGTGCTGGTGAATTCGACCAAATTCATCTAGTTCAGCAATGAGGAACAGCAGAGGCAAACAATTCAGAAAAATCGCAGCAAGCCACTGGCACATTAAATAAATTTCGTTAGAATAATCCTCAAATACATAGAATGCCTTATGAAATTTTGATTGCTCGAGCAATGCAAAGTATTGGAGTGAAGAGCGATTGCATCTAAAAGTTTTTCAACTTTGCTTGATGCTGCTCAGTACTTCTAGCTTTATAATATTGGCCAATCAGCCGAATGTAAATAAATGTGATGGATTCTCTAACACAGTTGCCTGGAATCTTGCACTTTCCGGATACATATAATGAAATCAAGTATACATTTATCATTGAACATGGATTCCAGGCATTTGTGTTGGAATCTTTAACACACCCCATACAAAAATATGATATTCTTAACACAGATGCCGCAGATGTGTATAATGACGGCATCTGTGTTAGGAGTTTCATCACACCAAAATACTCAATATGATTGGTCATAAATCTATTTTGACAGACATGAAATGTTCAGAGAACATAGCAGCTTCTTGCAAAGATTTAATTCCATTCTTTGAAACACAAGAGGGTGAATGCTTTCTCTCTGTTTATCGCCCACAATAATAAATATAGTCGTATATCTTCCTTTGTCGCCCTCCCTTAAGATCTCTGATGAAGATATCTCTTTCACAAGTCTGAATAAACAATGACATCAAACTGCATTTTCGTAAATTTTCCCTTCAACAAAGCTTTGCAATTCTCAACACTTCTGCTGAAGTGTTTCTCAAATTGATCGTGCGATCTACTATGACTATTACCACCGATACCGATGCTTAAACAAATCACAGAACTACGAGAAGCTTTGTGCCATTCATTTGGGCACCTGAACTTTATTATTACTCACAACACAGTTATGTTCATTAGTTTAAAATATGCCGTGCTGGTGAATTCGACCAAATTCATCTAGTTCAGCAATGAGGAACAGCAGAGGCAAACAATTCAGAAAAATCGCAGCAAGCCACTGGCACATTAAATAAATTTCGTTAGAATAATCCTCAAATACATAGAATGCCTTATGAAATTTTGATTGCTCGAGCAATGCAAAGTATTGGAGTGAAGAGCGATTGCATCTAAAAGTTTTTCAACTTTGCTTGATGCTGCTCAGTACTTCTAGCTTTATAATATTGGCCAATCAGCCGAATGTAAATAAATGTGATGGATTCTCTAACACAGTTGCCTGGAATCTTGCACTTTCCGGATACATATAATGAAATCAAGTATACATTTATCATTGAACATGGATTCCAGGCATTTGTGTTGGAATCTTTAACACACCCCATACAAAAATATGATATTCTTAACACAGATGCCGCAGATGTGTATAATGACGGCATCTGTGTTAGGAGTTTCATCACACCAAAATACTCAATATGATTGGTCATAAATCTATTTTGACAGACATGAAATGTTCAGAGAACATAGCAGCTTCTTGCAAAGATTTAATTCCATTCTTTGAAACACAAGAGGGTGAATGCTTTCTCTCTGTTTATCGCCCACAATAATAAATATAGTCGTATATCTTCCTTTGTCGCCCTCCCTTAAGATCTCTGATGAAGATATCTCTTTCACAAGTCTGAATAAACAATGACATCAAACTGCATTTTCGTAAATTTTCCCTTCAACAAAGCTTTGCAATTCTCAACACTTCTGCTGAAGTGTTTCTCAAATTGATCGTGCGATCTACTATGACTATTACCACCGATACCGATGCTTAAACAAATCACAGAACTACGAGAAGCTTTGTGCCATTCATTTGGGCACCTGAACTTTATTATTACTCACAACACAGTTATGTTCATTAGTTTAAAATATGCCGTGCTGGTGAATTCGACCAAATTCATCTAGTTCAGCAATGAGGAACAGCAGAGGCAAACAATTCAGAAAAATCGCAGCAAGCCACTGGCACATTAAATAAATTTCGTTAGAATAATCCTCAAATACATAGAATGCCTTATGAAATTTTGATTGCTCGAGCAATGCAAAGTATTGGAGTGAAGAGCGATTGCATCTAAAAGTTTTTCAACTTTGCTTGATGCTGCTCAGTACTTCTAGCTTTATAATATTGGCCAATCAGCCGAATGTAAATAAATGTGATGGATTCTCTAACACAGTTGCCTGGAATCTTGCACTTTCCGGATACATATAATGAAATCAAGTATACATTTATCATTGAACATGGATTCCAGGCATTTGTGTTGGAATCTTTAACACACCCCATACAAAAATATGATATTCTTAACACAGATGCCGCAGATGTGTATAATGACGGCATCTGTGTTAGGAGTTTCATCACACCAAAATACTCAATATGATTGGTCATAAATCTATTTTGACAGACATGAAATGTTCAGAGAACATAGCAGCTTCTTGCAAAGATTTAATTCCATTCTTTGAAACACAAGAGGGTGAATGCTTTCTCTCTGTTTATCGCCCACAATAATAAATTAGTCGTATATCTTCCTTTGTCGCCCTCCCTTAAGATCTCTGATGAAGATATCTCTTTCACAAGTCTGAATAAACAATGACATCAAACTGCATTTTCGTAAATTTTCCCTTCAACAAAGCTTTGCAATTCTCAACACTTCTGCTGAAGTGTTTCTCAAATTGATCGTGCGATCTACTATGACTATTACCACCGATACCGATGCTTAAACAAATCACAGAACTACGAGAAGCTTTGTGCCATTCATTTGGGCACCTGAACTTTATTATTACTCACAACACAGTTATGTTCATTAGTTTAAAATATGCCGTGCTGGTGAATTCGACCAAATTCATCTAGTTCAGCAATGAGGAACAGCAGAGGCAAACAATTCAGAAAAATCGCAGCAAGCCACTGGCACATTAAATAAATTTCGTTAGAATAATCCTCAAATACATAGAATGCCTTATGAAATTTTGATTGCTCGAGCAATGCAAAGTATTGGAGTGAAGAGCGATTGCATCTAAAAGTTTTTCAACTTTGCTTGATGCTGCTCAGTACTTCTAGCTTTATAATATTGGCCAATCAGCCGAATGTAAATAAATGTGATGGATTCTCTAACACAGTTGCCTGGAATCTTGCACTTTCCGGATACATATAATGAAATCAAGTATACATTTATCATTGAACATGGATTCCAGGCATTTGTGTTGGAATCTTTAACACACCCCATACAAAAATATGATATTCTTAACACAGATGCCGCAGATGTGTATAATGACGGCATCTGTGTTAGGAGTTTCATCACACCAAAATACTCAATATGATTGGTCATAAATCTATTTTGACAGACATGAAATGTTCAGAGAACATAGCAGCTTCTTGCAAAGATTTAATTCCATTCTTTGAAACACAAGAGGGTGAATGCTTTCTCTCTGTTTATCGCCCACAATAATAAATATAGTCGTATATCTTCCTTTGTCGCCCTCCCTTAAGATCTCTGATGAAGATATCTCTTTCACAAGTCTGAATAAACAATGACATCAAACTGCATTTTCGTAAATTTTCCCTTCAACAAAGCTTTGCAATTCTCAACACTTCTGCTGAAGTGTTTCTCAAATTGATCGTGCGATCTACTATGACTATTACCACCGATACCGATGCTTAAACAAATCACAGAACTACGAGAAGCTTTGTGCCATTCATTTGGGCACCTGAACTTTATTATTACTCACAACACAGTTATGTTCATTAGTTTAAAATATGCCGTGCTGGTGAATTCGACCAAATTCATCTAGTTCAGCAATGAGGAACAGCAGAGGCAAACAATTCAGAAAAATCGCAGCAAGCCACTGGCACATTAAATAAATTTCGTTAGAATAATCCTCAAATACATAGAATGCCTTATGAAATTTTGATTGCTCGAGCAATGCAAAGTATTGGAGTGAAGAGCGATTGCATCTAAAAGTTTTTCAACTTTGCTTGATGCTGCTCAGTACTTCTAGCTTTATAATATTGGCCAATCAGCCGAATGTAAATAAATGTGATGGATTCTCTAACACAGTTGCCTGGAATCTTGCACTTTCCGGATACATATAATGAAATCAAGTATACATTTATCATTGAACATGGATTCCAGGCATTTGTGTTGGAATCTTTAACACACCCCATACAAAAATATGATATTCTTAACACAGATGCCGCAGATGTGTATAATGACGGCATCTGTGTTAGGAGTTTCATCACACCAAAATACTCAATATGATTGGTCATAAATCTATTTTGACAGACATGAAATGTTCAGAGAACATAGCAGCTTCTTGCAAAGATTTAATTCCATTCTTTGAAACACAAGAGGGTGAATGCTTTCTCTCTGTTTATCGCCCACAATAATAAATATAGTCGTATATCTTCCTTTGTCGCCCTCCCTTAAGATCTCTGATGAAGATATCTCTTTCACAAGTCTGAATAAACAATGACATCAAACTGCATTTTCGTAAATTTTCCCTTCAACAAAGCTTTGCAATTCTCAACACTTCTGCTGAAGTGTTTCTCAAATTGATCGTGCGATCTACTATGACTATTACCACCGATACCGATGCTTAAACAAATCACAGAACTACGAGAAGCTTTGTGCCATTCATTTGGGCACCTGAACTTTATTATTACTCACAACACAGTTATGTTCATTAGTTTAAAATATGCCGTGCTGGTGAATTCGACCAAATTCATCTAGTTCAGCAATGAGGAACAGCAGAGGCAAACAATTCAGAAAAATCGCAGCAAGCCACTGGCACATTAAATAAATTTCGTTAGAATAATCCTCAAATACATAGAATGCCTTATGAAATTTTGATTGCTCGAGCAATGCAAAGTATTGGAGTGAAGAGCGATTGCATCTAAAAGTTTTTCAACTTTGCTTGATGCTGCTCAGTACTTCTAGCTTTATAATATTGGCCAATCAGCCGAATGTAAATAAATGTGATGGATTCTCTAACACAGTTGCCTGGAATCTTGCACTTTCCGGATACATATAATGAAATCAAGTATACATTTATCATTGAACATGGATTCCAGGCATTTGTGTTGGAATCTTTAACACACCCCATACAAAAATATGATATTCTTAACACAGATGCCGCAGATGTGTATAATGACGGCATCTGTGTTAGGAGTTTCATCACACCAAAATACTCAATATGATTGGTCATAAATCTATTTTGACAGACATGAAATGTTCAGAGAACATAGCAGCTTCTTGCAAAGATTTAATTCCATTCTTTGAAACACAAGAGGGTGAATGCTTTCTCTCTGTTTATCGCCCACAATAATAAATATAGTCGTATATCTTCCTTTGTCGCCCTCCCTTAAGATCTCTGATGAAGATATCTCTTTCACAAGTCTGAATAAACAATGACATCAAACTGCATTTTCGTAAATTTTCCCTTCAACAAAGCTTTGCAATTCTCAACACTTCTGCTGAAGTGTTTCTCAAATTGATCGTGCGATCTACTATGACTATTACCACCGATACCGATGCTTAAACAAATCACAGAACTACGAGAAGCTTTGTGCCATTCATTTGGGCACCTGAACTTTATTATTACTCACAACACAGTTATGTTCATTAGTTTAAAATATGCCGTGCTGGTGAATTCGACCAAATTCATCTAGTTCAGCAATGAGGAACAGCAGAGGCAAACAATTCAGAAAAATCGCAGCAAGCCACTGGCACATTAAATAAATTTCGTTAGAATAATCCTCAAATACATAGAATGCCTTATGAAATTTTGATTGCTCGAGCAATGCAAAGTATTGGAGTGAAGAGCGATTGCATCTAAAAGTTTTTCAACTTTGCTTGATGCTGCTCAGTACTTCTAGCTTTATAATATTGGCCAATCAGCCGAATGTAAATAAATGTGATGGATTCTCTAACACAGTTGCCTGGAATCTTGCACTTTCCGGATACATATAATGAAATCAAGTATACATTTATCATTGAACATGGATTCCAGGCATTTGTGTTGGAATCTTTAACACACCCCATACAAAAATATGATATTCTTAACACAGATGCCGCAGATGTGTATAATGACGGCATCTGTGTTAGGAGTTTCATCACACCAAAATACTCAATATGATTGGTCATAAATCTATTTTGACAGACATGAAATGTTCAGAGAACATAGCAGCTTCTTGCAAAGATTTAATTCCATTCTTTGAAACACAAGAGGGTGAATGCTTTCTCTCTGTTTATCGCCCACAATAATAAATATAGTCGTATATCTTCCTTTGTCGCCCTCCCTTAAGATCTCTGATGAAGATATCTCTTTCACAAGTCTGAATAAACAATGACATCAAACTGCATTTTCGTAAATTTTCCCTTCAACAAAGCTTTGCAATTCTCAACACTTCTGCTGAAGTGTTTCTCAAATTGATCGTGCGATCTACTATGACTATTACCACCGATACCGATGCTTAAACAAATCACAGAACTACGAGAAGCTTTGTGCCATTCATTTGGGCACCTGAACTTTATTATTACTCACAACACAGTTATGTTCATTAGTTTAAAATATGCCGTGCTGGTGAATTCGACCAAATTCATCTAGTTCAGCAATGAGGAACAGCAGAGGCAAACAATTCAGAAAAATCGCAGCAAGCCACTGGCACATTAAATAAATTTCGTTAGAATAATCCTCAAATACATAGAATGCCTTATGAAATTTTGATTGCTCGAGCAATGCAAAGTATTGGAGTGAAGAGCGATTGCATCTAAAAGTTTTTCAACTTTGCTTGATGCTGCTCAGTACTTCTAGCTTTATAATATTGGCCAATCAGCCGAATGTAAATAAATGTGATGGATTCTCTAACACAGTTGCCTGGAATCTTGCACTTTCCGGATACATATAATGAAATCAAGTATAAATTTATCATTGAACATGGATTCCAGGCATTTGTGTTGGAATCTTTAACACACCCCATACAAAATATGATATTCTTAACACAGATGCCGCAGATGTATCGATTTTTCAAATCGATCTGCAAATCGCTCAGCCAATCAGAATCGAGTAGTTACCTAATTCACGCAAAATACACCCAGACACACCTGTAATTAATTTGGACGTTTGCCACACTTTCCATTTATACTTACTTGACTTAAGTATGATCTTTTCGATTTAGTATTGTCTTTTTTACCAAATTTGTATATACTACACCATTTGCCGGTTTAGTTCGTTTAACTTGCGATATATTTCGTACCATTTGCAATATATTTCGAATCACGTGCAATATATTTCGTATGACTTGCATTTAATTTCGTCGTCAGCAACGAAAATCGATTTATATTTCGCGTGACGTGCATTATATTTCATACCTCTTGCATTTAATTTCGTATTTTTTAGCTTACATTTCGTATCACGTGCATTTAAATTCGTAGTAATGCAAAATCTATTGAATGTCCTATTGAGATATGAAGTTTCACATGTGTTGAAGTGTTGGCTTGAGCTATGAATTCGCGACGGGCAAGCGCATATGAACTCTGCTGAGCTTGCTTGATGCTCGCATTGACTTATATGGCGATTGAAGTGTCCCATCAATTTCTTATGAGGTCGATAACAATTTTTTGTTAATTTTTCTATGTACTTTTTCTCTTTTCTGCGAATTTAAATGCAAGTGATACGAAATATAAGCTAAAAATATGAAATTAAATGCAAGAGGTACGAAATATAATGCAAGTCATGTGAAATATAAATCGATTTTCGTCGCTGACGACGAAATTAAATGCAAGTCATCCGAAATATACTGTATTGCACGTGATTCGAAATATATTGCAAATGGTACGAAATATATCGCAAGTTAAACGAACTAAACCCGCAAATGGTGTAGTAATTTACAAACGTCCAAATCGATTTGAAGTAGTGAATGAGCGAAACCTTTATGAGCGTGCATGATAGTGTTTCACGCTTCGTGCTCATCTGTTACGGCTCGTGCAGTCATTGAAATGGCCCTTCAACCTCTGGAGGCGATGAGTTTGCATGGAAATTGCTTAGGGGGTGAAGGGGGACGACGGGGGGACGAAGGCGGATGTACCATTTCGACTTTCGTTCGGAGGAAGCTGGACTGTACAATGCGGTTCAAGTGAAATACACAGCGTGGCGCCATTGGCACAACAGATTGCAAAGTTGAGGATCCCCAAGGAGTATTTTGCAAGCGGACAAAGTGGATGGCAAGGAACGCTGAGAGTTTAGGCTGAATTGACGTCGAGCTAGTGGTGGACTAGCTCGTTTAGTGTTTAGAATTACTCTGGCGCTTCTTTGTCTTTTGCTCCTCTTTGACTCGAAGGCGCTGGTCTCGTCGCTGCTCTTCTTCCATGAGCAGTTTATGACGCTGCGCTTCTTCGAGATCGCCGCGCTTGAGCATGACCAAGTCGTCGCGAAAGCTGACATCACTCGGGAGTGGCGACGCCACGGGCTCTGGCAAAAAAACTGGCTCGGTTGTGATATCCCACACGACGCGCTCGTCAAAGTGGAGACTGCGGAGCCAGGAACCGCCAATCTTGGAGATCACGACGGGTTTGCCGCCCTTCTAGCTTGAAAAGTTAGCAAAAAATTCAACAAAGCATCAGCGTGCCTTGGTTGGCGGCGACACAATCGTGCCTTTGATGTCGTCGGCGTGGCTTTTGCCAAGAAAGGACGAATTGCCATCCATGTCGAGCGTCCCACGAAGATTCGACGCCGTGTCGACGAAGGAACAATCGCCCGTGAACTCAAACATGCGCTCGCCGAGGACAATGCCATGCATCTACAATGCCGCAGCGTCAATGGAAACCACGGTGGATGGCAGGAGGAACCTTGAATTTGGGCATTTCATACGTGACGACAGCTCCGTTGGCGAACTCAATCTTGACTTGGCCGGCCTGCAATCAACGACAGCTCAGGAAAGAGAAGGAAGAGAAGGAAGAACCTGCGCACTGATGACAGTGTTGCCGGCTAGATGGGCTTCGAATTCGCACATGCCCGAGAGACGATAGAGACCGTTGGAACCTTCCATGTAGAACGCACTGATCGGTGGATGATGCCTAGAGCCAAGCGAGTCAAGATCTGCGCTAGGAAGAAAGTTGCCGTACTTGACGTGCTCGAGAAAGATGGACGTGCCGTCTGGAAAGCCGCATTGGTACGTTTCCCCCAAGATGGGATTGAACGGTTTACTCTGTCCGACACAAAAATGCAGCCCCGCGACAACAAATGCAATCACATGCTGGAGACGATCTAATGGCTCGGTAGCATGCGCTGCTTTGGTCAGCAGTGTCGGTGCGTACGCCCTACGATTGCATGGCTCTTGACAAAGTTTGTGTTGCTTCCAGTGCTTACCATGCATCTGGAATCCGGTCAAGGAGGGAGCGTGGTTCAAAGAGTCGAATTGGGAGAGATAGACGCACGGCTAACTTGCCGCTGAGGAGCTGCGCACCGAGCTGGACCATGATATCTTTGACGACGCCTTGCTGCTTCTTCAAGACTTCCTTGTCGTCAAAGACGACGCCACCTTTCTTGTTGTCCTTGAAACCTTTGAACCAGAACATGCGATCTTTCACTTGCGCTTGCATCCAGTCCTTCTCGCTCGGTTTGATCGCCACGTCGATCGCGCTCGGCTCCACGGAAGCAAGCTCTGGCATGCGCAAGCTCGAGGTCATTGTCGACATGAGAAGGCCAAAGTTGAACTCTGTCGGCTATTTTGGCGACGAGGTTTCAATCAACCAATCAAAATTGAGAAGTCTCAAATACTCGATTCTGATTGGCGTAAAATGTAACGGACATTTCAAACTGCGACTGAAACCGCCTCGCTAGTTACAAGAACGACAGTCGATCCAGTGCGTATTCAGTCGGACGAGATGGAAAAAAAGACGTTCGATAGACCCAAGATAGGCATTAAGACGACGCAGTTCACATGGCGACTGGACGCAGAGTCGCTGCCAGTGACGATTCTACACTCGCGGCGCTGAAATTAGCCCCGAGAGAGCGGCGACAGAGCCATTGGTGCCATGCATTGCGAGATCCAAACATGATTTCTCATAGAGATCAGTCAATGATTTCTCGCCCGCGGCCTTGCCAAGTTTCAGTAGCTCTTGGCACAGAGGCTGTCGACTGCGCTCGTTTGCAAAGCGAGCAGAAACAGCCACAGATGCGGACGCCAGTGGCCATAGTTGACTAGTTCCACCTTGCTCACTTGGTCGTTGTCGCTTCTGACTGAGGTTGCCCGTAGGCGAATGCCGTGGCTACAATGAGATGAAGTAGAAGAAACAGCCATCTAAATTGCTTCTTTCCTTGCGTTCTAGCACCAGAGAAAGCCCGTCTGCCGCTGTTCCAAGGCGATTCTGCACCCAAGATGCAGCGAATCTTATTGCTGGCCGCTGCAAAATACTCGGGAGAAACTAGGTCGTCCATTGAGCGATGGAATGCCGTGGCATTCATCCAGGACAGATCGAAAACAATGGGGAGACGATGGCATGTAGGAGAATTGCATCTATTGCCAACTGGGATCGTTAGTTGGTCGCATATCTATTGGTTTTTCTTGGCTTCGTCCACCTTGATCGCATCTTCTTCGGCAGCATGTTGCTGGGCAAATTGTTCAATACATGAGATGGCGAAGAACCCGATGAAAGCCACCATGATAAGCGAACCAGCTTGAGAAATGAGCGACGACGACTCGGAGGAATTGCTCGCATGGTCGGCTGCTGCTTTGTCGGCCGCAGCGTGGAATTTTTGACGGCATTCCAAAAGGAATTGAGCCACCTTTTGATCCAAAGCCCAGTCCGCAGGAGAGATCGTGCCGATAAATTTCTCCACTTCTTTCAATGTCGCGTCGGAAAAGATCGTGACAAAGAACATCGCTTGCCCGTTCGCCTTGATGAGCGCTTTGCCAATCAATGTTGCGCCGAAGAACGTCCAGAAAGGCATTTGAAAGTGTCCGCAGCAAATTCCGCAAAGATCGAAAGCCATGTTGGGCCAGGCACTCATGAGAAGAACGCCAAAGAAGCCGTGGCGCTGGAGGAAATCAATCATCCAGTTCTTCATGCGGTTCAACACATCGTATTGCGATTGCGATTCTTGCATATCTTCAAATTCTTCGTTGCGCGTTCCAGCGACACTGGCAGCGTAGCTGATAGCGTACGGAGGAATTTCGCCCATGGCTGTACCAGCACCCCAAAGCATGGAGGCCACCGAGACCTTGAGGAAAATCGACCAAAAGGCCACAGTTTCCGTGCCCGTTGTGTTGCAATTCGCTTCGAACGATCGGAACCACGTGTGGTGACGCGTGTCAAAATCAACCGACTTGCAAATTTGCGCACCTTGGACGACCAAAAAGATGTGTGGGAACAAAAAGAGGATGCCAGAATGCATGCCCGTGCCCAGTCCCACGGACGAAAGCACGCCGAGGCCAACCCACCAGACAACGTACTCGACATTGAGGTTGAATTCATCCAAGAGCGCATGGTGCTCGCCAGGCGTGTTGGACAAGCCGAGCCAGAGCAACAGCAATGGAAGCGCAACGAACAACGTGAGCGGATGTGTCGACACGTACACGAGCAACCATCGAAGAAAGCCCGCAAAGACGATGGAAAAGTGGTAAAGCACGGCAAATGGACGGCGGAGGAGCGTGAGCTTCTGGCGTTCAGCACGCAGCTTCTTCTCGAGCTCAGCGATGTGTTTCTCGCTTTCGGACGGAGCAGGCTTCACCATGGCCGAAGAACAACGCGAAATGGACGGGAGGGAAGTGTTGCAAATCCATCGGAAAATAAAAATAAATTCGCAAAAATGGAATTTCAATAGAGAAAATTGAATTTTTCGCTGGGAAATCACAATTACTATACGATACAACTTTGACCCACCTAGAGAAGCAGTTAAGCGTATAAAACTGAGGAAGGCAGACAACGACGATGAGAACATCTATCATTTCTCAATGGTCTATGGACGGCGTTAATCCTGGTGAAGAATATCCAGGACTAAGATTTGAAATTAAGTTGTTTCGTCAATTATAAAAGGTGAAAAATCAATAAATCGAATATCTCATTTTTTAGATTAATACTAGGAATTGTATACAAATATTTGGAAATTAATTATTGAATTTTGAATAAACAGTAATTTCGTGCAAGAAATCTCGATTGGAACCAGCGCCGACTCATGCTCCTTGGAAGTCCGCGGCGGCGATCTCGAGTCCACTTGTCATGAAGATGCATGTGTTCATTGCAGGATTGAGTGTTTATACTGATACTTAGAAGATCTCGGATTGATGGCGAGTGAATCTGGCGTAGAATCCATGGCAACTCTTGCCAAAGTGTTTGGGTCTACTCTGGGCAAGTTTTCGGCGTCGTGGGGCTCTTAGGACTCTTCGCCCATGTATGCTTGAGCTCTCGGAGGCTGTCGCCTTGCGTCTTGGGCGATTCTTCATCGGCATATGCGGCTGTATACGTCGCGGCGGGATCCAGACGCAGCGACGCTTTGATGTTTGCTGCTTTTAATGGCGACGGTGGTGGCGACGGCGATGGCGACGTAGTCACGACTGAGGATGTCAATGAACCTGAAAATAGAGTCGGCGTGCCCAGCATGCGGTTGAAGATGTTGCCAGTCGGCTTGGTCATGCGAGCTTTGCAAGGCGAGACGTGAACCTGCTGCCGCAAATGACAATGGCTGCTGCTGGTGTCTTCCTTGGGCCGTTGGTTCCACATGCGCTGCTGGATGGATTCCATGTATTGCTGTTGGGGTCCAATGACACTTCCAGCGCGACAGAGACGCAGCCAGCCGATGCATTCCTTGACTGTGAAGTGGAAATGCTTCATCAAGTAAGCGCCAATGCACGTTCCGGTGCGACCAAGGCCGGCTTTGCAGTGGACAGCGACAGCACCCGGGGTGGTTTCACAAGCATGAAGGAACGCGTCGAGGATGTTGTCGGGTGGATTCGCGCCGTCGGGGTAGTAGAGGTCCAAATGGTCAATTCCGGCGGACGTGAATCGCTTCTCATCGTACAGTTTCTCGTTGAGTCGAATGACGAGCGTGACATTGTGGCTTTGAAAGTACGGCAAGTAATGCTCTGGTGTCAAGGTGACGTAGCCTTCAGCCGTGTGGCGGAACGTGTCGTGAGGACCAGCAAACGCGATGAACTTGGGCGAGAGCCAATTGAGATCTCCATGCTCAACTTGCTCGTAGTACTGGTACTCGTCGATGCTGAATGTCGATGGACTGACAAAATGAAAGCGGAGAGCTTTCTCAAGTCCGCGGAGGCAATCCAAGACGGAGAGCTTGAAGAGACACAACGACGGCGTCGCGTCGTGGAATGGAGGAAGCGGGATGTGTTGGAAGGGCGCCATGGCTTGGTCGGCCGTCATCGCATTGAAGATAATGCCCCAGCAGCCGAGGAGACAGATCGCATTGGCTTTACGTTTGCCGTCGCTGGAGGAGTAAAAGACGAGCTTGGTGCCGAGAGGTTTCGCTCGAGAGATTTCATGGTTGAGCACTTGGCAAAACAAAAACGTTTGGCCGAGATTGAGCGGCCCAAAGTCGAGATAGAAGTTGGTATAGATGAGCTGGTTGTCGACCGAAAAGTACGTCACGTCGGCTGTCGATCTCGGTGGCGCGACGTCAGGAGCTACTGTCGTGTAGTAAACCAACCGAGGGATGAATTCCACGACAGGATCTTTGGTCATCTCGCTCGAAAAACACCAAATAGCAACCAACGCATGTGTGGCAACCGTCTACTTCAGTCGCTTCGAGCCTATTTTTAGAGCTTCAACGCAGACCGTTACATTGTAACCGACGCGAGTTGGAACGACAGTGGAGATCGCAACTTGAAATAAATCGTTGCACAACCTCATCCTCGACCGAATCAGTAGACAACAAGCTTCGGAGTAGAGATACAAAGGATGCCACGATAGAGCTTTGGCAGGCAATCAACAATGAGCAGGAGCTGTAGTTATTTGGCAAGGCACTCTACATTTTCTAGTTGGATTGAAGTCAAGAAAGGATGTAGAGTATCGCTTACCTCGTGTACAATCCCCCTCGAGGGAGCCAAAAGAGAGCTGGAGAGCACCTCGAACAAGTGGAGCTTTCATATTCTCAACGTTGAGTCGATGGGATTTCAATCAGGAATCTCAAAGTTCAAGTCTCGCTGCATACAGCAAGGCAGCGAATACTCCAGTGAATTTGAAGCCTTGCACGATCTTTTTGATGCATTTCTCCGTTTTCCATGGATGAAACCACTCAACGTGGCGACTAATCGGATAATTTGCACGGTTAATTCGTTGGCGACAAGATGGCACTCACCTCGTCATGGGCATCCCATGGATGGTTTCGAGGTCTATTCGTCGCCTGGGCAATTTTGGCCTTGTTTGTCGTGTGGAGACAATCGCAGGTAGTCTTGGATAGGCGCTTCAAGCAACAAGGCATAGCCAGCAGCAGCGAGCTCGTGATACCCAAGATCATTCACCAGTCATGGAAGACAGCTGAGCGGATTCCATCCAAGTTTGTGCCGTGGATGCAATCCTGGCAGCGCTTTCATCCATCGTGGACTTACATGTTTTGGGACGACGATGACAATATCAAGCTATTCCAGGTCCATTTTCCACAGTACTTGTCCGTGGCAACGGCTATGAGCAAGATTGAATTGGCTGACATGGCTCGCGTCGCATTGCTTTATCTTTATGGCGGCGTTTACGTTGACAGCGACTTTGAATGTCTTCGCGCTTTTGACGACCTGCGGCATCTTTCTCTCTTTCTGAGCGCCGAGCCAAGAGTTCATGCCATTCTTCTCGAGAGTCTCGAGACGCCGCGGTTGTGGAATGCTATTTTAGCATCACAGCCGAGACATCCCTTCTGGATTGCTATCTTGGACGCCATTCAAGCCAACTTCAACGCCTATCGCGACACAAGCGATCCCATTGCACTCACAGGACCTGGAGCATTTGATCCGACGTACGCAGATTGGCCAGACAAAGATTCTGTCGTCGTGCTTCCTGAAGAGTATTTCTACCCTGAATTCTCGGCGTGGCTTGTGCCAAACATGACTGCTACATGCGAGAGTAGCAAGCATATTCCAGCCGTAGCTAGCGCCTGCACCTGGCTCAATCAACATCCTCAAGGCCACAAAACATCCAACACGCATGCCGTTCACCGATGGCAATGTACATGGTGTGGACGAGGGAGCAAGGCGAACGAATCATTCACGACTCTAGCTGATGCTGCTCCAAACCACGCTCGACCAAAATGGTAACACTTCTTCCAAGCGCCTAGCGGTAGCATTTTGCTTCGGGCAATGTATTGCATATCCAACTTGTCAAGATTTGTGTTTACGTACAGAAGATGGATAAGCTATTATGTGTATTTGACGCCACCCATGAACGTACGTGCATCTGGCGCCGCGCCATTGAACTCCGCATTGGAGAAATCAAATCCAGGATTTTCTTGTTGAAAGCGTTCCAAAAGGATTTTCTTTTGCACTTCGCCTTTCGTCAATGGGTCCAACTAGAAAATACAATGCGTGAGGTTCTCCAAGAACGGATTAAGTCAGACCTCGCCATGGCCAACAAAGACACAATCCCAAGTCATTCCCTTCTTCATCTTTTGCAAGTTAATGTTGAGCTCGCCGCCATCTATGATGCGATCAACCATTCAGGACTCTGAGCGATGAATCAAATGGGATACCTAGCATCCAGTAGCTCTCATCTGCTACAACTTGGCTCGAGAATTCATGCTACACGCGGACAAGATTGTCAATCACATGAAGAAATACCATATGCCTACATCAAGGAATCGGTCTACACTTCCTTTCAATCCGAGCGTCAAATGCGTCGGTGTGATCTTGCAGTCCAAATGGGAGGCGGTTATTCCAGGAGGTGGTCGAATGAACAGGTTGACTTCTTCCAATGACTGTTCCCACTCGTAAATAAGCTGACCTATTGAAACAGCCTTTAGATATCTTGCATAGATGGCTCAATACCTTGGTGCGTGAACGCGCGGCGACCCGTGTTGACCGCAGGGATGGTCATCTTTCTGGACGGCTTTTTTCGAAAATGCAGCATGGCATCCGCATACCGCATTCGGATATCTCATCGCGGCGGTTACAAAGTCAAAGCTAGTAACTGGCGCCGCAGGTGATGTGTGTCCAAGCGCTCGTCCAAAAGCTTTTTGCTGCCGTGAAGGCTGATGCGTCGCGGGATTTTCTCGTGCTGGGCGAAATCGCGGCGTTGCAGGCCACGGGCAAGATTCCACTTTCAGTGGACTTGATGCATCTTGGTATTCTCTTCGAGTTGAATGGATCAGACCGAGATATGATGACCCCTGGTCATTTCGAGCTTGACGCAATATGCGACTTTGTCGAGCGATACCTCGAGCAAGAGAAGCGGGAAGCACATCCGCTGGCTCCTTCGCTGTTCAAGTACAACAAGGAAGCACAGAGTCTATTTGGACTTTGGCAAGTCGCCGCTGACGATGGGATTGAAGTCATTGTCGCTTGGCTGATGGCGGTTTTGCAGCAGAACTCCACTCTGGAAGCGCCTTGTCTGGATGACGCGACGCTTGACCTCTTGAAGAGAGTGCTTTGCCTAGACGACGGATGGAAACAAGACATGTTGTCGACACCAAGTGACATTGAGACATTCCTCTTGAATTTCTTCACGGGTTGGATGAATCAACTTGCTCGGTTTGGCATTAAACGTCGAGCGTAATGGTGATGAATGGATCCAATTGTTTGTCTCTCTTTCTCGCGGAAAGGATCGGCAGGAAGAAGAAGGGAGCAGTGCAAGATCTCCATCGTCTTGGTATATACACCAGCACATAGATTCATCTCATCCGCTTCTAGTTCAACCGGCAGGCCAAAGCTCGATTCCGATTCACTGACAGCAATCTCGCCCAGATATCTCTTCACGTGCAGTGCATACAATCCGTTGAGAAATTCCGAGATCTCTCGAGTGGTAAACATTCCATGAGCTTGAAATGCGTGACACAACTCAAAACAACGACTGCCCTGGCAGCGTACCATGCCTTGTCGGCAGCTGTCGACTTTGCTTGCATCTACTCCATGTCCAGTTGGTATCAACACAACCACGACCAATGCCAGCTCACTCATCCAAGCAGACAGCGAGATCAAATCCTCGCCGATTTGCGATCCACTCTCGTGTCATCTTCTTCTCACCATGGCCGTGGGTGTCATCGCATTTGTCGTCGGGCTCATTGCTTGGCACATGTACCAAAGATATGCCTTTCAGCGCGAACGCGAAGCTTTCCAGCGGCGAGAGACAGAGCTCCGGTCGGCGATGGAAGAGAGTATTACCTCAAGCCGAAGTATGCTATCTTCATCAGTAACCAATCCCAGCATTATCGTGTAGCCTTGTTCTTGTTGGTGTTATTATGAGTATTTAAGAATGGCTTCGAGTGAAGGGCTGAATGTCTTCTCAAGACGTTTGGGGTCGTTCTTCCTCCCCTTCGTCTTCGCTTGCTTTTGGCAACAAGTACGTTGAAGCTGTCGTTAATGTGCATCCATCCAACTCAATCGAGAGAGTTGATTGCCCAGTGCGATGCGCTAAGCTTTCTTGATTGATCTCATCCAAGACTTTAATAATATCGTCGCCAAAAGAGTTTCCATTTAGCACGAGCGTTTGGAGACTTAGATTGCTCCGTAGCGTCTTTGTCACTTGATTTATTTCGCGAATTGTGTGGATGCTGTTATGGGCAACATTAAGCACTCGAAGAGCCGTATTGCGCCGGAGAGCTTGGATAAGAGCAACTAAGCCATCTTCTCCGAATGCATTGTATGAGACGTTGAGAAATTCGAGCCCATTGTTGTCGCCGACGGCAGAAGCGACAGTAGTCGCTTGTTTTCCACGGAGGAGGTTCCATGATATATCAAAATGACGAAGCCTTGGATGGGATCGAAGGAGATGCGCAAGAGCATGGCCACAAGTAGTCAGTTGATTCTCTGCCAAGTCTAGAGTCCGCAAGGTCGTGTTTTTCGCAATAGCAGTGATAAGCTTCTTTGCAACAACATCACCGAGATGATTTTTCGCGAGCAGGAGGGATTGGAGTTTACAAGATGGTGATTGCAGAGCTTCTGCCAGGGCCTGTGCACCGTTAGCATGAATACGGTTCTGGGATAAGTCGAGACAGACAAGGCCGTGCTGAGAGTTAGTAATAGCGTGCATGACTGATGCGCAACCTTTGTCGGCGACTATATTGTCATGAAGGAGTAGAGTCTTGAGACTTCTTCTTGACGTTTGATCGAGGTATTGACCCATTTTTTGCACGCCTCGATCACCGAGACCGAAATGATTCAAGTTGAGCTGACCCGACTCCAATGGTTGCGGTGGAGTAGACTGCGCAAGCTCCAAGCCGGTCCACTCCCAATCGTTATCCCATTCCCAACTTTCCCATGATTCATGCGGTGAATTTGCACGAAACGTGTGAAAGAGTTCTCGAATGTGGCCCAGTGGTCGAGTGAAGCCGGACAAGTAGTCAGTTTGAACGATGGGGTCTGTCCAAGGAATTTCAGCAAGCCAGAAATCATCCAACAGACGTCCGAATGCTGCAATCTCAAACGGCTCAAGCGGAAGCACTTGCTTGCCCTTCGCGCATTTTTCAATGGATTCACGGAGTCTTTTTGAACTTGCAGAATCTTCTTCATCTGCAGCTATGTCCAAGGCTCTGTACAATTCAATGGCACGGCGATTCCATGTTTCGAGCAAAAGATAGAGGAAGGAATCGCCGTCAATTTTGCGCACACCACGTGTGGACGAGCTCTGTCTATCGACGCTCTCTAGTAATTCAGCCTCAGCGGTTGGGGGCCACTGCCGTGCAACTAAAGTGCACTGTAAGAAGCTAACGAGACTTTATGAGTACCCTTCAGTTCACTGCATGGTGGGTCCAGATATTGAAAAGCCCAGTATGGATCGGGTTCCCCAAAGAGCTCGCGCACGACGTTTTTGGCGGCAGCCTGCGTTAATGCAATATTATGAAATACCACACATGTAATTGATGTGATGTCTTCATAAGCTCCTTTGTCACGAACTTTGACTTGATAGACTTTTTCAATGCATCGAAGAAACATGATGCTTTTCTCGGGAGGATTGAAATCGGTATCGATGCCACAAAGATCAGCAAAAGCCTGGACGAGAGGGTGCGTCGTCATGAGTATCATAGATGCAAGCGTGGATTGGACTTGATCAACACCAGTTTTTCTACGCAGAACTTAATTATGATTTTTTCGAAGCAAGATACCGTCCATTGGCTTTTTGGATAATGCTATTAGCAAAATATTCAGGAATGGTTTCAACAGTGAGAATATCGTCAAAGTGAACGATGCACTGCTCAAGCGTATCGAGGATTAAATTCAGGAGGACAGCGATGTGAATACGTCGCTCCTTCTTACCATGATCAGAAGATCTTGCTTTGAGTGCAACAAGTGGATTTGCTACCTGCTTCTTCCAAATTCGCACACGCTTGCAGCAGTGCTTAAGCTTTTCAACCCGCGCTGGCTAGACAAAAGGAGTGAGAATAAAAGAGAAAATCAGAACTTTACTTCGTAGCCAGGACCTTGAGAGAAAAGGGACGAATCATTGTTAAACGTGGACAGCAAATGATTTTGGGCTGCACTCAGCGAATATTTCAAGGGCGACTTCCTTGATTCGATCGACGCTTGCATAAAGCTTGATGTGACGTTGACTTATTTTGGCGCTGGACGGTTTCGTGTAACTGAAGAGGTGCAATCCACACGGCTGCACATCGAGCGGGGCCCAAAATGATGTCAGAGATACCAGAGAGTGATGCATATAAGGCTGCAGATGACCAGGACAATATTGTAATCGAATCGGAGGAACCTCTGCTTTCGTTTGCTGTTGGCTTTGGTCGAGCGTTACAGTACATGAAACTGTTGAATTAGCCAACATGAAGACCAGTAGCGGCAGCGACCCAGTGTGTAAGCTCATCTTGGTTGGCAATGGATCCGTCGGAAAGTCGAGTATCATCGGTCGGTTTGTTGAAGATGGCTTTACTCGGCAGTACAAACAAACAATCGGTCTTGACTTTTTTGAAAAGAAGATTGATCTGCCTCGTGGGAAGCGTGTCGTGTTGGAGGTGTGGGATATCGGAGGTCAAAACATCAACAGCAAAATGCTTGATAAATATGTCTTTGGAGCTGACATTGTCTTTTTGTGCTACGATGTCACGGATCCAAAATCATTTGTTGACTTGGAAGATTGGCTGGATCTTGTCGAGAAGACCCCGGTTTCCAAAAAGCGATATGTCTACGCTGTTGCCAATAAGATCGACCTTGTGGCACTGCGAGCTATTTCATCAGATCAACATGACGGATTTGTTGCGAAGCACAAGCTTGCCGGTGGATTTTTCCTTTCAGCCCACAACGGGGACAATGTTCTTCGAACAGTTCATCAAATTGCTGGCCGTGCAGTTGGCATTGAGCTATCTGAGTTTGAGCTTCAGTTCTTCGATAAGCCGGTGGCAGCGTATTCATTGGCTTCCGCGGATGACAACGAACCCAGAACAGCCTGCGCCGATGCAATTGAGCAAGAGGATATGCGGAATGAGCAGCATAAAAAGATTCGAAAGTGTACGATCATGTAGGCATATGCCAAAATAATGTCACAAGTCTTGAACGAATGTGCCTTCGTCATCTTCAGGAGGCTTTGCGACCGATTTGTTCTTTTGATGTGAGTTCTGCTTGTGCATTGAGCGCAAAGAGTCGTAGATGGGCCTAAGTAGATGGTCTTCTACTCGACGAAGTCATTGGAGTTAAGGGGTAAAGCAGAGACATACCTGCACCAGCGGTGGTTGTCAAACGCACAAAAGATTCGACAGCATCAAGATTGACATCATTTGCATAATCCACAACAGCAGTCGAGCGAAACATAAGCAATGCCGATGAGACTGCGCTAACACTGCGTTGCAACAACGCTGATGGAATGCTCCCTGTTTTTCTCGAATGTCTGATGATAACGTCTACTTTCAATACCTGTCGAGGAGACGAATTGAAAAAGCACTCGAAGACCATCTATTTGAATTTGCACGTTCTTGGGATATATCTCCAGGCCCGTCAAAATGACGATGATCAAATTGTTCTGAGCTAACTTTGGCAGCAGAGCTATCAATCAGGGTTAAGACAATTAACACTGGATTAAAATGCACCTGGCACCATAGAAAGCCGAGTCAGTGCTCTGAATGAGTGTTGCAGAAGTCTCTCATTACCTGACATCAGTGTCACACATGCCAATGCTTCACACTTGTCTACATTTGGATGAGATGTAGACAACAAGGCTTAATGTGATACCTCGAATGTGGTTCTGCACAGTAGAAAGTTCACTTTGTGTTCTTGATTCTTCGAGCTCCACAGCAGATTTTTCCTCGCACAAAAACTTGGATTCATCTTGTTTTGACAAGGTTGCTGCTTCCGTCTCAGTTAGGAGTGCTTCGCAGTCTGCTTTGTCACGAACGAGGTCATTGATGACAGCACTCTGTTTCGCAACTTTGTCTTCAACGTCACGAACTTCTTGATTGAGCTGAATAATGTCTTCTTCAACAGCTTCTTGGTGTTTTCGGCTATCAAATAACTGTGTACAAGTTATAAACGTCTTGGCTCGAGCTTCAGAGATACGACGTTCATAATGCAAAATTTGTTGTCGAAAATTGAGGTTGCGCGATTGCAAATCAACACAAGCGGTTATACTTGCAGAAAGGTTTTCATGTGCAGGAGCTATAAGACACGGGTACAAAATTGTATGCCAAGGCGCTCCAAAGAATGGGGTGTTGCCTTTCTACTCATAACTCATAAGATAGTTTCATTCATCTTACCATATCCAGAAGGTTGACATCAGCACCGCTCGCCACAAGAAATACCGACATATCCTAGTCAAGTTTCCGCTGATTTTTATGTCAAGGACTAAAGTTCGTACATTTTTGTGGTTTTGGACGCTCAAGTGTAGAGGAGAAAGTCCGTCCTACACGAGGACGACGAGGTGGAATCACATCTCTGATTCAAACCTTCCCTACTGCATTCACATTGCATCCGCGGCCCACAAGAAGTTTGGCAATTTCCTAGCATATTAGATTGTCGACTTAAGTGCAAGTCATACCAGAGCTCCGTGCATCGCAACGTAATGCATTGCAACATAGTGCAAATTCTAAATGCAGCGGATGAAAGTAACCATGATATAGGTGTAGGCTACATACTCCAAACGGCTCGTCCACATTGACTTCCTCGCCCAGCATGCGCATGACTTCATCCCACTTCGCTCGCCGACAGCATTGCGCTAGCATTCTCTTGATGGCGCCGCACAATCAAATGTGACTCTTCGCGCGCTTTGTCAGATATCCGGGAATGTAACTTTATCCGGATCTAGATATCAAGTTTTGGAAGGCGGATGTCGATCTATTTGCGCGTGAAGCGGAAGAACCAGACGTTCTTTGTCTTGGCGGAACCGCATGACACGTTCGTCAAGATCAAGGAAACATTAGCGTCCATTCTCTCTTTGAGCTCTCCAAATCAAGTCCAATTGTGGCATACGAACAAGGTATAGAGATGAAAATCACAACATGGATCTCATTCGACCAAAGCAAAAAGAGCTTCTGGACGCCGCCACAGTAGCCGACCAAGAAATTGAGAACGATGCAATCATTTATCTTTGCCTGAAGAAAGAAAGTATGTTATTCCAGTCTATGATGGCCAAATGACTTGCTCGATGTTAGATTCCGACGCATGGGAAGAAATTCAAGTGACAAAAATCGACCATGACCACCATGATGGGAACAACAACGACCATTCGACCAAAGGCTAAACTCTTACTCCATGCCACTACGTAGGTGTACCATTGATGCAGCAACGTCTTGAGTGGACATTTACATCGGATATTCTCTTTCTTCGTCGATAAGTCTAAACCAGCGCGATAAGTTCTTCGACGGTTTCAGTTGTAATCTTCTACTCAATGCAGCGACGGCGCTTAGGAAGTGCTTCCTTGGAGGCTGATGAAAGTGCAAAGTTAAACGATGAACTCGTCTGTCTTCTCATGGAGATTGAGAGGATATACACAGACCTTCCCAAGCCGACGCAGTACAAGCTTCATGATCCCCTTCAATACATATATTAATACCTCTCATTTAGGATTCGCATTGAGCGGTGGGTTGACAAGATATCACAGCCGATCGTAAATGTCCAGTGGAAGAAGAATGCCAACACATACGCAGTTCTGCTCCTTGACATGACTCGGCGAGGGGTAAGCACATCATTCCTCTGCTTTGTTTACTTATCCTAGGTACTCCGAGAGCCATTCGACAAAAATCCACCGTCGGGGCCACTTCAAACGCTTCCTCGATACATGGTTCCTCATCCACATCGCTACTTCGTCATTCGTGCTAATAGACTGAGGTCTCCGAGAAGGTTTCCGTGCGAACAACCAAGAGTGAGTGGGTCAAAGCATACGAGCGAGTTGTCGGTCACTCATTTATTTCCTCAAAGCCAATTGACAAGATGCAACGAAGCAGTTCTATGCCGTGGAAGCAGCAAGACTCGCGAAGACCATCGACGTATGTCGAAATGGTCAACGATATCATCAATCAGTTGGAGAAAGATCTCGAGGCAGAACGGTCGACGACAGCAGCGCTCAATCAACAACTCGAGGTAGAACTGCGTGCTTTCGTATGAGTTTGGATTTGTTGAAGGAACTCCAACTCAAGAGCAAGTATCAAAACGATGAACTCACAGCTGCCAAGTCGGAGCTCGTCGCTGCAAAAGAAGCCCATCAGAGAGATCTCGAGCGGATCCAAATGTTCCACACAGTCGAGGTAGAAGAGTTGATAAAGCGCCACGAGCAGCACGTAAGTCATCGCTGGCGATCTTGACGTTTACACTCGAGTGTAGCTTCAAAGTGCAATCCTCAACAATGAGCGCACCATCGCGGCCATAAGGACGCAGTCTCAAGTACGGCCCCTTTCCTTTCCTATCACTGAACAAAATCTGTCTTCAGGAAGCCGTCATATCTGCCTCTGTCGACGTCAACACATCCCTTCCAGATTTCCTCGCCTTCATTGACCGCTTTCAGGAAGAAACTATGAAATTGACCCAACTTCAAAAAAGCAACATATCCGGTTAACACATCCGGACGAAGACTTTCCTTGGAGATTTCCTCGGCGAGATAATATTGAATGTTGGTTGGTGATAATTCCTGGATCGTGCTAGGCTCTATGAAACTACAGACGACCAATAATTAAGGGATAATAGTACCTCTAAATACTTTAACCACTCTCTCAAAAGAATGCAAGCCTTCTTCTTCAGAGTACTTTGGCCATAGAATTCCAAAATGATGGAAATTTATACATATATAGCCAATCAAATAGAAGAGATTTTGAGTTCCAACAGAGTATTAGCCAATCAAATTACAAAGGATAAGACATTTAAATGAATTAAAGCCAATCAGATGCAGTAAGATTGAAAATTAAAGTAATTTACAACCAATCAGAATGCATTAAGCCATAATATCCAGAGAACAGAATTGAATATTAGCCAATGAAATCGCAATATTTGTGTAGCTTTGTGGAGATCGGACCAATCAGATGCGAGGATATCTCAGTATGCATTTTGGTTGGTGGGCGTTGGAGAACCAGTCAAGCGGCAACCACCAACTGGGTGCTTCAACTTGACCATTTCTACTCTGTCCCGATCATGGCCAAGAAGCAAGCTAAACCTGTGCCTGTGAAGAAGGCTGCTAGCAGCAGCAGCTCCGACTCTTCTGACAGCGAACCTGCTCCAGCCAAGAAGTCTGCCCCAGCCAAGAAGGCTCCCGTGAAGAAGGACGAGTCCTCGTCAGATGACGATTCATCCTCTGATGACGAACCAGCTCCTAAGAAGGTTGCTGCCACGCCTGCCAAGAAGGCGGCTCCTGCCAAGAAGGACGAATCCTCCTCCGATGACTCTTCGTCCGACGATGAACCTGCCCCCAAGAAGGCTGCTCCTGCAAAGAAGGCCGCTCCTGCTCCTGCCAAGAAGGCCCCAGCCAAGAAGGAAGAATCCTCGTCAGATGACTCTTCGGACGATGAAGAACCAGCTCCCAAGAAGGCCGCTGCTCCTGCCAAGAAGGTCCCTGCTAAGAAGGAAGAATCCTCGTCGGACGATTCTTCCTCGGATGACGAACCTGCTCCCAAGAAGGCTGCTGCTCCTGCCAAGAAGGTCCCTGCTAAGAAGGATGAATCCTCGTCGGACGATTCTTCCTCGGAAGATGAAGCTCCTGCTCCTAAGAATGCTGCTCCTGCCAAGAAGGTCCCAGCCAAGAAGGAAGAATCCTCATCGGACGATTCTTCCTCGGAAGATGAAGCTCCTGCTCCAAAGAAGGCTGCTCCTGCCAAGAAGGACGAAACTTCCTCGGACGATTCCTCTGACGAAGAAGAAACTCCTGTCATCAAGAAGCGCAAGGCCTCTGACGCGACCGAACAACCTCTTAAGGTTCACAAGAACAACCAAGGTGAAGCCAAGGCTGTCTCTGAATCCACGGAAATTTTCATTGCTGGCTTGCCATGGGTGTGCGACGAAGAAGAACTCAAGGCCACCTTCGCCGACTGCGGTGAAATCACTGCAGCTCGCTTCCCACAAGATGCCAATGGCCGTTCCACCGGTACTGCTTTCCTCACTTTCGCCACTGCTGCCGCTGCTGAAGCTGCTTTGGCCAAAGACGGTCAAGACTTTGGCGGTCGCTGGATGAAGATCCGTTCGGCCGACAAGAAGGGTCACGTGGATGAAAAGCCTGAAGGCTGCGTCTCCATCTTTATTGGCAACCTCAGCTGGAATATCGACGAAGACACTCTCCGCTCTTCGTTCGAACACTGCGGTGAAATCGAATCGGTCCGTTTGGCCACCGACAGGGAAACCGGCGATTTCCGCGGCTTTGGTCACATTGATTTCGCCACTTCTGAAGCTGTCGACGAAGCCGTCAAGATGAACGGTCAAGACATTTTGGGCCGTGCTATTCGCGTCAACTACAGCGAAAAGAAGCAACAAAACGGAGGCGGATTCCAAGGCGGTCGCGGTGGTGGCCGTGGCGGCGGACGTGGTGGCGGACGTGGTGGTCGTGGTGACTTCGGCGGACGCGGTGGCGGTCGCGGTGGTCGTGGTGACTTCGGTGGCCGTGGCGGTGGACGCGGTGGTGGACGTGGCTTCGGCGGTGGACGTGGCGGTGGCCGTGGTGGTCGCGGTGCCGGCGGTCCTCCTAAGCGCCAACCATCCTCGATCCAGAGCTTCCAAGGCCAAAAGAAGACGTTTGATTAAACACCATGCGTCGTCAACCCCAATAGACACACACAACTGCTAGGGCTAGAGTGCTTCGATATATAATATATATGTAACCCCGCCATGAACAAAACTTGCCTTTCTGTTGTTTCGGGATATCCTTCTAGTGTCTTGAGGATTTGTGATGCTTGTGGTGCTTTTTGCTCTTCTTTTCTTTCTTTTCCTTCTTCACTTTCTTCTCTTTCTTGGACTTCTTCGACTTGTCTCGGGATCTGTCATCTCTGTCACCGCTGTCGTCTCGATCGACTCGATGACTTCGTTTTCGGTCGTAACGATATCGATCAGGTGAGGATCGTCTCCGTTCTCTGTCATCTTGTTTCTCCTCTTTGTTGTCTTTTTGGTTTGGAGATGGTTCTTTTGGAGCTCCTTGGGGTTTGTCCGTTTTCGTCTCCTCCTCGTCTTCGCTGGAGCTACTGCTACTGCTGCTGTCATCTTCTTCCTCTTCGTCGTCGTTTTCAAACACAGACTGGAACAAATCGATCGGTGGACGTTCCAAAGGCGGTAACTCTGGCAATTCTTCCTTCGATACGTCAACTATAGGCTCATTTGACGCCGCGCCGGCTGGAATATGAGCCAAGATATCGTTTTCGAAGCGGGCATTGACGGATGGTTTAGCCGGTGCTTCAGCTGGTGCGTCAGGCACAGCGATGCGAAATCGCTTGCAGAGTAATTTGTCAGGCATGAATGGCCGCGTTTGTCGCACTAAAGGCTCAATGGCACGAGCGATTGGCGCTGCTGCAGTGGACTCGTCAGTAGAGCTGGAGGCTTTTTGAAAGCGGTTTGAAATGGCTGCCAACATGCCTATTGCGAGAATGAGTTCCATGAACAAAGCAAGAGGTTGTGTATATACCAGCGCGAAACTGCGAGTGCAACAGCTGTCTTTCAGGTGCAGGAGGTGCTGGCTGTTTGCTCACTTCTCCCAGTGCCTCTCCGCGCTGGGCAGCCGTCATGGGTCGTTGTTTCCGTGGTGGAGCCAAGCGTAGATGCTTTAAAGTAGGAGTCCAGTTCGGCGGGACATTGATTGCTGCCAGAACGACTGGAGGAGGCTTGTGGCGCGTTGAACTCAGCTTGAAACCTGTCAAGACAGGAGTTCCATCACTGCAAAATTGCGTAGGAGCTGGTCGATCTTCGTCGTCGTGTGGAGCTGTAAGCATGGCTCTGGATGCGGTCGGGGCTTTAGAAAGTACGCGGTCAAACGACTCCTTTGTATCCATGGCATAAATATCGAGGTCGTCAGCTTCTTCTAGAGCACTCAAGCCGTGCCTATGCAAAAATGTCAACCCAAGAATGAAATGGAATGGACAGACCCCATCGTATTGCCACCACCTCCTCGGATGGCATCAGCAAACGTCATGATTGTACGAGAATTGGATTGTTTGGACGCTGCTTCTTGCTGCCGCTTGAGAAATCCAAATTCCGGGGCATTCACAAATGGATCAAAGCCAACGCCATACTTGTCGTTCTTCTGTGCGGGGAAAAAGTCTGCAATATTGATATTGTGCTTGGGGGCAATGAGGACAGTATTGTCGTCTGGATCGTCAAAACGACTAAATTTTCTCTTGCGGACTTTTGGTCCAACTCCTTGCCCTGGCTTCCAGCCCATCTTGCCTAGCAAAGTTGTTCCAATTGTGCTTTTGGAGGGTTGGATAAAGTCGTCGACAACAAATCCGGGTATCGACACATTTTCCGCTGCTTGCTGCGTCTGAAATTTCTTGGATTGGGCATCCTGCGCTGAGATGTCATACTTGGAGCTCAATTCCAGTCGTTTTCCCAATAAAGGGTCGTCTTCTTCATCCATAAAGTCTTCGATACGTTGTTTCCGCGACACATCATGACCTCGAGACGACTGAAACGTACTTGGAGTCCATCCTTCTTTACTTCCCACTGTATTGAAGTAACCTGCGGAGAAACCTCCGGTGAAAGCCCCATGGAAACGCTTATCCTACGGGAAAAAACATCTTCAGTCCATAGTGTACTCCGTCGGACGCACCTCGCGCTTCTTCTGGAGGTTGCTCATCCAAAAACCTTCAAATCATACGGATAATCACCATAACAAATATCCGAATGTATTACATTTCGGATAAGTATCCGAAATTCCCAAACAATGGCCTTTCTCCGCAGTGCCAGCACAGGCTTGTTTCCGTATTCCTTTTGGGTAGACGGAATTATCTCACAGTCATGTTAGAGAATCATCGAGAGCAAGTAGAGAGATTAGATTGACATTATAGCATTTCGGGAATCGCTTACCACTCGATACCTGTACTCACCGCATACCTTCTGGAGGTATGCTCTGCTCCCATGCATGGGGCAAGAGATGTCAAGAACGATTCATGTTATGTATATAAGAGCAACTCCAGCGGTAGTTGCTATAGCTATAAATAGAGAAAATATCCTCCAACGGTAGTTTCTATTTCTATTTTTTGCCCCTGGGTTTCAATTTGGCTCGAAAATAGAAACCCGAACCAGTCATTTCTATTTCGACAATCATGGGCAAAGGCTCTAAGTGGATGAGCAGTGAAGACAATCAGCTTGCACGCTCTTGGGTCTGCACGTCAGAAGACTCAACCAAAGGCGACGACCAGACATCCGATTCATTTTAGTCAAGTATACACGCTCACTGGGTGGCTTCTGGCTGTGGCGAAGCAAGATCAGTGCAAGCGGTCAAGAATCGGTGGGCGATATTGAATCGTGCGGTCCAAACGTTTGCTGGTTACGTCGCACAAGTCAATTCCAGGCACGAAAGCGGCAAGACCGCAGAAGATTCAATGCAGGATGCACTTGCGTTCTACTTGCAGCTAGAGCATGAAGTGTTTCAGCACGAGGCAGTGTGGCGAACATTGAGTTTTTCCCCAAAATGGCAGTTTGCTTTAGCAGAAAAAGAACATCAACACGACCGCGTGCCTGGCGAGAATAATCAAGAAGACGTTGAGCCAGAATTACCGCGCCCAATAGGAACTAAACAAGCAAAACGGAAGTCGAGTGAATCGTCTACAACAGACTAAGCTCTCAAAGCTCTCGTGCAGGCACAAGAGGAAAAGAATCGCTTGTTTGGCGATTATATGCTGCTTCAAATGATGTTAAAAACAAACGATCCCAATGGTGAACCAATCTTCAAACAGCTAAAAGACGACTACATGGCAAAGCGTTCACGAAAAGATGATTAATGTTATAAAGCAATGTGTTCATTCTTTTATTGTGATGTGCTCTCTGTTGGTAAAAACGATTGTCCGTTCATTTGCCAAAGGTGCTCAATAATATCATTTCGAAGGGCATGAAAACCATTGCTATCACGCACTCGTGCCATATTTGTAGCAAGCAAATCGATGTCGCATGGAACAAATGGAATACAATCCTCTGGTGGGTGAAGGACTTCTTGTCGATTGCCGAAGGAGGCGTCGTGTTGTATGACCATGTTGTGCATAACAACACAAGCTCTCATCACAATCCACATGTCTTTTTGGAACCATAACTTGCTGGGTCTTGCCAAAATATGCCATCTGCCTTGGAGCACACCGAAAGCCCTTTCAACATCCTTTCGACACGCTTCTTGCAATCGACAAAAGAAATTGCTTTTTCAAGGTGTCGGGGTTTGAAAGGGACTTTACAAACACTATCCATTCAGGGTAAATGCCGTCAACCAAGTAGTACGGTGTGCATCGCTCGGTACCATTTATTGTATACGGCGCGCACAATACCTCGCCATTGTATAGCCTTTGAAATAGAGGCGAACGATTAAGGATATTGATGTCATTGCAACTGCCATCGCAACCGAAATAGCAGTGCCATATCCAAAGGTCTTGAGTTGCTACAGCCTCGAGAACTAAAGAAGGCTTACCATCCTTTCCTATAATTTGCCCAGACCACGCACGAGGGCATTTATCCCAAAACCAATGCATGCAATCGAGAGATCCCAGCATTCCAGGAAAGCCACGCTCCGTGTTCATCTTGAGAATTGTTTCAGTGTCATCGGGACTTGGTGTGCGCAAATATTCGCCTTCGTAAATTTCAACAACAGCTTTAGTAAAGCGTTTCAAGCACAACATGGCTGTCGACTCGGATAATCGGCAGTATTCGTCCGTTGCATCGGCAGCTATTCCATATCCAAGCATTCGTAGAGCTGCAGTAACCTTTTGCTCTTTGGAAGCACTGAGCTTACCCGTGGCATCCGCTTTTCGCTCGAACCAGGTGTCGTGTGTTGCTACGTCATTGCATACTCGACGAAACACTTGTTTGGGTAGTCGGAAGCACGCCGAAAGACATTTTCATTGTAGACCGGTGCTGGACCGAGATAATCACGCATTATGTTGGCATGGCCAAGGGTTGTTTGTCTGTCCAAATTGGCTGCACGACCAGGCTGAGATCCAAGACGTCGTGGCTGCTGTAGTATCGCTGGTAGCGCATCAACACTTGAGTCGTCGAGAAACCACTCGAGGATTGTTGGATCCAGTATGGAAAATGCAATGTAAAAACGAAGAAACAGCAACTGAATAGAAATCGATTGGTGGGGAGATCGATTGCTATTCTATTCGCTATTTTTATTCCTAGTCCAAATAAAAATACGATAGCAACTGCCGTTGGAGATGCTCTAAGGAGTTAGACCTAACAAGGGACACTACAGCGCGGAGACGCACTTCTCGTTCCGACCTACTCCATAAACTTATACAGACTGACAAGTGTGCATGGAAACTTGATAAGATTAAACACTCCCCCGTACTATGTGCACTTTGTCAATATTTGAATTACTTCGGCTTGCCTTCAGTTGTCAATTTCGTTGGTAAAACTCCAAGATCTTGAAATTCCTTTCTCGGTAGATGCTTAGTGAAGATGTCTGCGACGTTCTCTTTCGAGGCATCGAATCAGAGTAAGCACTCAATTCAGTGCTTGTGCCAGTATAAATTAAACCATAATTGACGGTACCAGCAACATAGCACATAACTCTCTTCGCTGCTTCCCAATGGCAAAGACGCGGATTATTTACGTGACGACTCAAAGATTGAACGGAATATGCTAAATCAGGGCGAGTTCCAATCATAAGATACATCAAACAACCCATGGCCTGTCGGTATTTGGATAGAAATGCAGGATCTAGTTCAGAGTCGTTCGTCAAATCATCTACACCTTTCAAAGCGTCTTTCATTGGTGTGTCTGTGGGATGACAATTTCAAATCGAAAACGACGCAACATATTCACAGCATTGAGACTTTGGTCGATTTTCATTATTGATTGTCCCTTGTTGCGTTGAATTTTCAAACGAAGAGCATAGTTTAGGGGACCCATGTCTTTGCAAGCAAATCGTGATTTAATTTGTTCTTTCAAACGGTCAATTTTAGATCCAGTTTTGGCAATTAGAACCAAATCGTCCACGTAAATTGCAATAATCGCCATGTGATGGGGATTCTTTCTAAGATAAATGCATGATTCTGATGTTGACTTCACAAATTGAATGTATTCAAGGAACTGAACCAAAACTTTATGCCATTCCCGTGGGGCTTGTTTAAGGAGTAAAATGAATTTGCGTGCTATAATTTGGAATCAACAGTCAGTATTTGGGTAATCACAGGAAGATTTTAAGGAAGTGTAACGGGTTACACGAACGGCTTTAATTCAATTGAATGAGCAACGCAGTTGGATGTTTTGACCGAAGGTGAAGCCCCCAGAATTGGGCAATTTCACCTCGAAGCTGTAGAGCACAATGTTATTCACAGATGTCAGCATAGGAACAGCCAGTGCAACAGGTCTGGGTGGGTTGGAATTACAGAATGACCACTGAACCTTCTGGCACTTTTTCGCACCTGCGATGTCGGGGTGGTCCAGAATATTACCTTATTTTAAGAACCAATAATTGCATGTAAAGACATAATAAAGGGGAAACATTATTTAAAGTCATTGAAAAGAGGGTGTCTCTACACATTCTTTAACTAAAGTAAGGTTCAATCATTGTCTCCCTTTTCTCGTGTTCATACTGCTCATTTTTTCATTCGGCACACCAGAGATCGTGTGTTCCCGAACCGGAGATGGCATAGTTCCAAACGTGCATGTTGTCATGCGCGTCCACCCGGGTGATCGACGTTTTTCTTGGTTGACCGCCCGGATGGACACGCTAGTAGTTATAAAAGGGATTGCCGCACTGCGAATCAGTCACACTGTGGAGAGCTACTTCATCGTACTGACGTCGTCGCACTCACATCCTATTGTCCACCGGAGGTCAACCGCGAAACACGTTAAGGACTTTTAATTTGCAGTTAATATTGTGCCTTTGATGCAATATTGTGAGGAACGGTTTGAATCGACCGAGGTTTCGAATCGATTCCGAATCGAACGGGCTTCTCTGATTGGCTGGAATTAAAATTTAAAATTAGTCAGCCAATCAGAATCGATCAGCCACCTAACTCAGGCAAAACACACACTGACACACACCACTTCAGTATGATGAAATCGATTTGAAAACGAATTCGCTTTTTGGTCAAAACCACAAATTTGGATGAAAATGACAATATAATGTTGCTTTCTTTTTTATTACTTACTGCTTGTATGGTTGGCGATTGCATTGTTTCGCGAAAAATGAAAAGTGTGTTTTCTCATACCAAAAAGTATAAATTACACAAGTAAAAATATATATTTGTAAAGTGTACCTAATTTTATATACATAATGTCCATAGAAAATACCAATAAGATCAGAGAGGAAGATGTGGAGATTCTGAAGTCATCAAATATAAAAGGATTAGTTCAAATGTGAGACTTAGAGCATCTCCACCGGTTTTGACAAATTTTATGGCAATTTGCGACCCAATTTTAAAAGAAATGTAAAAAACGAGATCGATTCGCATCCATTTGTTGCATTTTGCCCAGACTTCCCATTTGTTCCCATTCCAATGGAAGAATTGTGGTCCGATTCATCGTCATCGAGCGATGGAAGCTCAGACGATGATCAACTTGATGAAATCGATGGCATGAGCGGTGCTGTGCTCAGCCTCATTCAGAACAATGCATCAAACCTACAGCACATGTTATTGCTCAGTCGACGTGGCCATGGTGGATCACTACCTGGACGCTCCCCAAACATTAACCGAGATTGGATTGGTAGGCATGAACGACTCGTCGAGCAGTATTTCTCCAATGTACGACGCCGATATCGTATATCGAAGAGTCTCTTCAATCGCATTCATTTTGAAATTACAGAAGCTGACAACTACTTTGAGCAGCGTCCAGATGCTACAGGAAAACTTGGCATCTCGTCGCTTTTGAAATGTACTATTGCCTTACGAATGCTTGCTTATGGAACACCAGCAGATAGCCTTGATGAAAATCTTCAAGTGGGAGAGTCAACAGTCTTGGAGGCTACGAAACGTTTTGTCAATTGCATTGTGAATTTGTATTCAAGAGAATATTTGTGCTATGTTAACGAAGATGATCTAAAACGTTTGCTAGCCAGGTCTTATGAAAGAGGATTTTCTGGTATGCTTGGCTCCATCGATTGTATGCATTGGCCATGGAAGAACTGTCCTGTTGGCCTTGCTGGTCAGTATAAAGGAAAAGAAAAGAAACCAACAATCATTTTAGAAGCCATAGCAGACAGAGATTTGTGGATTTGGCACGCCAATTTTGGCTCACCGGGCTCTGTCAACGACATCAATGTTTTGCATGCCTCTCCATTGTTCTCCAACTTTTTCAAGGACACTTCCCCCGAGTTGACTTTGTTCTGAATGGTCATTCTTATCACCATGGATATTATTTGGCTGATCAAATTTACCCCAAGAAGTCTGTCTTTGTCAAAACCATATCTGCTCCATCGTCGAGAATGCAGAAATATTTCAGCCGCCGACAGGAAGGCGAAAGAAAAGATGTAGAAAGAGCTTTCGGTGTTCTCCAAGCTCGTTGGAGAATTCTCGACTTGCCTTGCAAATTTTGGAGCTCACATGCGATGAAAAATGCAATGACAGCATGCATCATACTTCATAACATGGTCATTGAGGACGAGCGAGAGAGACATCCTGAAGCTGAGATGTCAACAAGATATCTCTTCGATCCCGAGAGCCAACCAAGCAACAATATACCGATTTTGAGTGTAACACGACCGAGCGAACGACAGCTACCATTCTCAACAATTGATGACCTTCTTGGAGCTTATGAAGCCATTCAATGCGAAGGTGTGCATAGGAGACTACGTGATGATATAGCTGTGCAATTGTGGGATCATAGAGGTAGGCTAGAAAACGATTAAGATAATTCAGTCCTTTTATTGACATTACCCTATGGTTGTTGTAGAGTTTTGTTTGCTTGCTCATCGAGCAATCTATTTGCAAGTGGGCAGTTGGGATCTCTTTGAAGCAGCAAGCTTATTGTTCGCAATCTGTTTTTCTCTTCTGCAATCTACATTTTCTTTGCTTGCATGCTCTCCTTGCGCTTCATGCTGCTCTGCCTTTTGTTTCAAGATTGCCACAAGATCTTCAGCGCATTGTGTGTTCTTTTACAACAAGTTCAACTGTCGTTTCTTGTTGCCCATGGGTCTTTCTGAATACTCTTTGGCTTTGATGTGGTTGCCATCGTCATCAGCAGTCATATCGGAAGGATTTGAGTCGTTGTCTTTAGTTGTCTCCTTGTTTGTAGTACTCGGAGCCTTCTTTCTTTCATAGTATTGTGTAGACCATTTGGGAGAGTCTTTGAGTATAGCGTAGCAATTCATGTATCTAAAAGCATATCTCTTCGTTGGATCCTTGTGGGATGCTGGCGTGAACAGTCTTTGAGCATCCACAATGCGATCGTCGTCAGTTTTGCCGCTCTCGTTGAGAAGCAAAACCTGGTGGTACTTTGCAGAGAACAAGGATACATCTCTCGACACCGCACTGAACTTTGCCTGGGCATGATTCCATGTCTTGACCAGGGGTGCCAATGCTTGGTTGACTAAACTGCGGTCGAGAACCTCACAAATACGGCTCCAAAAGATTTCAGCCCGCTGCCCAATCCCAACCGATGCATCTTGACTTACTGGAGTCATGTTTGACATAAACCGACAGTTTCTGTCTCACTCCATCCTCGTCCACGTCTTCCACTCATGCCAAAGGCGACTGCACCAAGCAATTTGCTCTGTGGCAAATGATAGATATGTGAATGAGTTTATCTCATAATTTTGTATGCAATAAGTTTTTTACTGCCTTTTTTGTAGTCAAAATCAATATATCGATTCGGCATCCAGACGTGCACTCATGAAATTCTCACATTTTCTTGACACCATTATATGCTGTTTTGGTATGAATATATAAATGTGAAAAAAAGTCTGGGGTAAAAATATGGTCTGGCGTCCAGAGGAGCAATTAGAGTCGAATCATACAATATTCAAATTTAATTTGCAAACAATTTGGCAATATATACAACTCAAAGCACACGATCATTTTTATACAGTATGTGCATGTTCAGAGTGATTTGGCGTATGTACAAAGTACACATTGTACCGTAATGTCGTACATTCTAAGAATAACTATCAGGTGTCATGTGATTGATTAAACGAAGATTAGTTACAACTGCGTTTGAGCTGCCATGTCCACCACGCCTCAAAACGTTCGTCGAGAGCTCAGGAAGCTTTCCAAAACAATGAAGAACATGAGTGAAGAGACATTCCATAAGAGTGTCAGTCGAATTCAAGACGTTATGGAATTGCACTTCCCGTCGATTACAACTTCGCGTGATCTACTCTTGGATGTTCAAAACATCCACTTTATGAATACACTTATCACAAAATTCCAGCTAGATAGTGAGTGATTCCAAACGATGATGTAATACACATTACTCTTCTTTCTCTTGTCTTGTACACATATTTCACAAAGACTGCCGTGGATTCATTGTGCGATCTCGGTTTACTGTGGATTTAAGACAGTTACTCACAAGTGACCGTTATGTCGTACTCCCAGTCCTTTCCATCGTGTCTTTATCTTGTTGTGGACTCATGGACTTTCTTCCTTTAATTCAACTTCCAATACTCGAGCTAGCAGCGTTTCTGGCTAACCTCCCTTCCTTCAGGACGCCTAACAGTAATAACAAGCCATGCACTATGAAACACCCTGACGTGTACAATGCTGCTTGCTTTGAGCCCCATCCCATGAAGGTGCAGTACACCTGTTGTGTTTCCAGTCGGTGCCACCCCGACTTCAATGGGTTCAATTCGAGCAATATAGAAAAATGTCCTGTCAAGTACAGAATCATAACATGTGTTCCCTCCGGGCTGGCCTACGTGGCTGCACGGGGGGGTTCACCGCTCTAACCAGTTTCCTGATGGTGGTGCACGATCACCAGTCCGTACTGCAGTAAGTGTGTCCTGGATATCGTTCACAGCTAATGAATAATTTAGGTAACAAATAGCATGAAAGAAGCTCTACGTGCTTGGTTAAAAGATAATCCAACCCGCAAGCCTAAAGATTTGTTCAACAAACTTGAGGCAGCTCATGCCAGGCACGAGTTTGGACAAAGTCCCTTGCCTTCTCTACAGCAGGTGCAAGACAGTATAAAGTACATAAGGTCCAAGGAAATGCAACATCAGAGTACGGTGCAAGCTGTTGAAGTTGAACTTGCACGAAGGTGTCTGTCTCATGACGGTGTTGATTCAAATGAAGCCTTTGTTTTCGGAGTACCATGTGTGGATGGCAAACCGCAAGTGGGTGATGGTGGGATTCGTTCTTTTCGAGCTGGTAAACAGGGCATATTTTCACCTCCTAATTACAATGTAGCCTTCACAACTCTTTCTTTACTCGAACGCTATATTTCTGTTTGTACATCCAACCCTGACTTCAGGGTCATTGTGCACGTCGACACAACCTTCAAGACCAATAAATCTGGTTATCCTGTGTTTGTCATGGGTTATTCTGACAAAGGTGGACAATTTCATGTACTATGCGTGAGTATAACATCACAAAGAACACGCGACGACTTCAAGTGGGTTTTGAATTCTTTACAATCCATTATGCAGAGCAAGCTCAACTACACATGGTCGCCTGTGCTCTTTACACTTTTGTATGGGTGACGCAGATCGTGCGCAACACAGAGGTTTGCTAGAATTTTTTGGTGCAAGAGGGCTAGAAATTCAGTATCTCATGTGATTTTTTCATATTCTAAAGAAGTGTTACGAAAGAAAGGGAGGTCTCGAATGGCATGAATGGCGACGAGTCACCTTCGACATCTACTCGTTGCTCTTGTCTTTATCTTTCGAAAGGCTACAAGAAAAAATGGGTGAAATCTATGAGAGATGGAGTGGTTCCCGAGAGCTACGCAAATTTCGCACTTATTTTTTTTGACACATGGTTGCCACGAGACGTGAGATTCAGCAATCGAAGTGACATAAGATTTTGGAAGTGGCAAGTTTATCACAGTGACTGTGGTAGTGCCTACACGAACAACCCGAATGAGCATTTCAACGCTGATTTAAAAAGAGTAAGTGCGGTTTAGTATATGAATGTCTTTGACCTTGAATATAGTTTCTTAATAATCAAAAGCTGCATATGCCTCATTTAATCCAAGAGTTTTGCAATTTACTGGCAAAAGAATCCAGGCTCAATCGACCTTGGGCTTTCCAACCTTATGTTTCGGAGCGTCTCAAGCGCCATTATCTCCAATTGCAACGCGACAGCCGCTTACGTGTGTCTGGTCCCGTTGGACTAAATCCTATGACATGGAACGTGTTGCATTTGGGGCAAGCACATGTTGACCAGGAAGATGATGCAGATGAATATCGTAATCCCACCCACTTTGCACGAAGCCGTATGCCCAGAGACTTGCGTCGTTTGGAAGTGCACATGCAACCAGAGAATGGCTGGAGCGTTGTATGCACAGACGGCAAGACACGATGAGGCTGTTTAGTTTGGGTGCGCAATAATATTTGTGTGCACTCTGTGTCAGTGTGCTGTCATGTTGGAGATATTCCAAATGGCTCAGAAGGAGCTCCAAGAAAACTGCAAAATCGCACCCAAAGACAACGTCAGCAAGAAGATCCTGAAGAAAATTTACTCGTACAAGGCAATTTACGAGGTCGCCCCAGGGCCAACAGGGGCGCTTTACATATGGAATAGAACTGAGGTGCCATAAGATTCATTTGGTAGGAATAAATTGTGTAATGATAAATCACACTACTTGTCTCAAAATACTTCCACATATGTATTGCTAGCCCAACTAAAGAGTTCAAGCGTGAAATCCCCAGCAGGGCATCTCCTCTATATAGTGGTGAAAAACACTATTTTGTAAAGAATAAAACAGTGGAGTTTTTCACAACTGTATTGACATGAACATAGTGGTGTTTTTCACCACTTTAAAAGATGAACAACGTTTTTATAAACCATTTCGTGTGTCCAGAAAGAACTCTGCCATATCATGCTTTTACTCTTAGAAGTGGTATTTTCCACCACTCATATGTTTGAACATTATTTACACACTTGAACTAGTCCTTTAAATTTGATAACTTTAAAATCTCCACATCTTCCTCTCTAATCTTTATTGTATTTTGTATCATCATAACTTGTCTAAAAACTCAATACTCTTTATACATTTATATTAGTACTTGTACAACTTATACTTTTGGTCTGAGAAAACGCACTTAGCTCCAACGCATGATCACAACAGTAAGCGTCAACTGGCCTTTGCCAGTAGGGAACAATAGAGAAACTGTGAAAGTGATCTAATAGTTTAACTTCAGTTGACATTCTGCTTACCAATATTCAATATCTTGAGAAATGCAAGCATCACACGAGGTGCTCCAAACTAACCGCCGGTTCCGTCTACAAGTCGTGCTTACACGACGCTGCGTTTGTGACCCATGGGGTTTCAAAGTTCGCCAACACGATGCAACATTTGTTGTCACAGAAGTTGTACCTAACTCTCCTGCTGAAAGAGCGGGATTGAGAAAGGGCGCAGTTCTCCTCAAATGGTCTCGACATCCAATCAACTGGACTCGAGCTATCAGCTGCAACCTGACGAAAACGCTATCGAAATTTCATTTTCGTGGGTATGTACTCATATTGCAGCTCCATATGGCTTGTGAGCAACATCTGCGAACAACTATCCTGTCAAGATGCCAGTTCGTGCGAAATCAACTGAATGTATTGCGAAATGATGTGCGACCAGGGGCACGGGACTGGTACCTCAGCTCTCGTTTGCTTCAAGAAGACGTCCTGCGCAGAGGATACCTATCCTTTAACGACATGACTGACATAGCAGTCTTTGAGCAAATGAATGACAGTGATGACTAGAGTTAACTAATACTAGTACAAATCAAGTATATTCTGCTGTTGCCTTGTGCTCTTACCTGCTTGTGGTTTCTACTTCGGCTCGCATGTATAGTTTTGGCTGTGTATCGTGCAGATTGCTCGGCGCGATCAAACTTGCTGCTACGGTCAGGCTATTCATACTGGTAATGGACTTGCACGTACACTAATCTAACAGTAATGAGATTCCGTCCCTTTCACTACCATTCCCATCTAGAGCATCGTTGGCATGACCAACGATAACCTACAGCCAAGGTGGAATGCTGATGTCTAGCTGTTGACACTCGTGCTGGACTTGTAATAGAATAATCTAGCTGTAATGAGAATCCCTCCCTTTCACTACCATTCCCCTCCAGGGTGTCTTGGCATGCCCCAGCCAGCTTGGTGTCTTGCAGTGTGGCTGTTCACACTGTGCTGGTCTAGCTGTTCTTTGACTAATCTAACGATATGAAGATTACATACCTTTCACTACACTTCCCTCCAGAGCGTTGTTGGCACGACCTGTGCTAACCTGCAGCCAAGGTAGCAGTCTAGCTGTTCGCGCTAGTACTGGACTTACACGTAGACTAATCAAACAATAATGAGAACCTGTCCCGTTCACTACCATTCCCATCGAGAGCATCGTTAGCACGACCTATGATAACCTGCAGCGAAGGTGGTATCCTAGCTGTTCACGCTAGTACTGAACTTGTACGTATACTAATCTAACAGTGATGAGATTCCGTCCTTTTCACAAGCATTCCCATCGAGAGCTTCGTTGGCGTGACCTACGATAACCTACAGCCAAGGTTGCCGTCTAGCTGTTGACACTAGTGCTAAACTTGTAAGAGAATAATCAAATAATAATGAGAATCTGTCTTTATCACTACCATTCCCCTCCAGGGTATCGTTGGCATGATCCAGCCAGCGTGGCGTGTTGCAGTGTGGCTGTTCACACTGGTGCGTAGCGAATTGCATAAATCCAACCAGTCCAAAGAAGTTCTAAATCGCACAGGCAATCACGCGCTAGTTAACGGCGAATGCTTGTGATTGCTTATGAGCCGTCAATGTTGACACATCGGTTGAGGACCAGCAAGCGAAGCAAAAGGCATCCTTGCCATGAAGGGAATCAAGCGATTGGAAAAGCCGCGCACCATACCACCCGTGCATGCAGTCAAGTCTGTGCGTGCACCTCGCTCCACAGTGCTTCTCTAGTCCTGACTGTGATGTCTGAACTACGTCCAGACAAACAGTAAGTCTATTTCATGGAAAGCAGTGCATTCATTATGACTACGTTCGGTCTCAAGCAAAATCATCAAGTTGCCGTGTATGTTCTTTTCCGCTTTCTTGGGACGAAGGCCCGCTTGCTCTGAATTCCGTGATTGAGGCGAACTAGCTTGGCGTACGTCAAAACGTTCAACTGTGTGGATCGCCGTTTTCGCGCTGGCGACTCTCCGATTGAGCAAACCTTGTCGATGAAGGGTTGTAGGAGCTTAAACGAATCACAAACCTCATCACGCGTAGGTCGGTTTGGCATTTTAAATCTCGTTCTCACGACAAGCTCGTCGTGCACTTTCTGCATTGCATATTTCCATTGGGCAAGTACATTCTTTATTTTCTTGCTGGCTAAATCATGAGGGTTGATTTTAGAGTATGGTATGATTTGACGTGCGGGGTTTCCAAGCCACCAAAGTTGCCATCCAGTCGAAAGGTCGACACTTGGAAAATCAAAATTTGCTGGCAGCATGCTCAATTGTCAGCCAATGGTGAAAGCTGGGTATGACTGAGTCAGTAGAGGGAGAATTTGATGGACCAACGGCGACACAATTAGAGGGAATTAAGGGTAAAAACGCCGCCAATGCCGAATGAATTGTACTGACAACTGCGTCTTTAGTTAAGTTTCCTGCTGATACCGCATTTTCCTCCATAATTCTTTTGATGCCGTCAAACACAGTGCTTGGGATTGATGTGATGGACAAAAAATTGCGCTCAAGCTTTCGAAGGACTTCAACGTGCGGTGGAATACCAGAGGCATTTAGGATTTTAGATTCGACACGCAGCAATAACTTTGGATTTAAGATAATTGAGCATGCTGACGTCACAACACAATGCTGTTGATAACAAAGCGCGCTGTGGGGGAGAGTTGACAGCAAATAATCACTGTGATAAGCCAAACTAGCCAACGCCAAGCGTAGAATCGGTCGCATGTTGGGCAAAGTATGAATATTGGGAAACATCAATTTGAGACACTGAGAAACAATTTCATCGTCGTGGTTGGGAAAATGAGGAGGCAGAATAGCAAATTCACTGCTGTTCACAGGCAAACCGGCGACAACTCGACCAGTAAATTGGTCGCCAGCGGCCTCATATCTAAAGTAACATTCCATTACATTTCCAATCGACTAACCAAATCTTAAGCAAACACTTATAATAGATGGCCCACCAGTTGTCCCCGAGCACGCAAATGTTGCAACCCCCTTCCTTATAGAATGAGTCCCAATTTCAGACTTGTGGGCTGCACCAGACCGGTCAGATTGAACTAATTTACTCACTGATTTCCCAAATCGTCCCATTTCAAAAGTTATTAAAGAAATGGATCTATCTAACCTTTTTATTTTGACCAGGAAAGAGGCAACCCAAAGCCAATTGACTCATACAAGCCAAGTATACCCCGAGAGCCAAGAACAAGCAAATCGCTGGCTAAAGAGAATTTGCAAAGCAATGTCTGGGATCTTTTACGGTAGTTCCTAGACTAAGATGAATGGCTATAACTTATCAATATATGTACCCTCTTGTTTGGTTTTTGTCTTATAAAACGTTACCCCTATGGCGTCGTCTTCGCAGGAGAGATGATCAAGTCTAAATCAACTAATCAATGATTTGAAATACCGATACGATCTACCTGGTTGTTTCAGTCGATTTTGATCGACACATCAAATTCCATGTCGTTGTTAAGAATAAGTGAGTAAATCCACCATCCGACAAACTCAAACTTTTTGTACATAAGTTTTCATACATAGAAAACGAAAGCGGGCGCTTGCCACTCAAGAGTTTCTCTCCAGACTGGAGATCCGTGGCGATTGATTTTTTTATTCCTATGGGTAATTTAATTCAAACGAATGAGCTTCACAAAACCTGAAAATATCTCCTTCATGTCGTCACCATACTCAACAGGCAGGGCGATTTTCTGGTCCTTGTAGAGACTCTTTATCGCGCTACGGTAGCCACTCAATGTACTAACTTGAACATCTCTATTTTGGACAGTCCACACCAGGAACTTAAGAAAATGGTCATAATGAAAGGTCGTTAAGTTCAATGTTTTTCCATCTTTCGCCTCAGAGCAAGGCTGAAGGAGGTCATCTTGCTTGGTCAAGACTATCCACTTTATTACCTGCTCAAGCATAGCCTTTTCGTGTCGGCTCACTGATGCGATTTCGTCTTGCTTTCTCGATCGTAAAGTCTTTCCTCCCGTTCATGCTGTTGAGATCAAAATCTACAGTGATTGGGGAGACTAAGAGCGCGTTCGGTGGTCAGCGAAATATTGTGATATTTCATATCATGAAATTGCAATATTTGATTCAAGCAAAATATCATTATTTCACAGATATCGTTTTATATCAAGCGCGTTCGGATTGCATTCAAATTTCATGTTTTCATCTGTGTCCGGTTCATACGCTCGCTAACCGGAATCTCATTTACCTATGCTAAGCCAGTCAACGCCGACGTTCGACACGCTTCGTAGCATAAGTGCGTCGTTGTATACCAACTGGTAATCAATAGTATGAACGAGCGTTGACGGTGCATGTCTTTTTGCTTCTCGGTGGACCTCTCACGCAGATCCACCCTTCCTTGAGACTCGAGTGCCATTCAGGCCCGACCACAAAGCACCTTCAACGATATTCCAATATAAATATACAGGGTCAGAGGTGTATATTTTTTTCACGATATTGTGATTTCCGTCCAAATTTGCCAATTTCAGGCGATATTTCCAATCGCCTGCAAATCGGCCAGACGATATGATTGGCTAAAAATAATTTTACTTTCAATTGATTGGCTGAAAACTGACCTATGTTTGTTTGAAAAAATGCTGGGGTGGCACTTAATCTATACTAGGGTGAGGCCAGGGCTACACCCCTGGGTGGAGCGTTTTTGCTATGGAAAAAACAAAGATTTAATTACACACATGAAACGTTTGAAGCCATACTATGAATTTTGAATTATTCAGACCCAGTTCGAAGTAAAAAATATAAGTTAACGCTGAGGATTCTGATTGGCTACTGTTGACTGACGAATATGTTTTTTTCGTCAGGAGATAAATCATATACCCAAGTTCAGATTGCACAATCTGTGCGATCGATGAGTAGATCGAGGTCATCGTTGGTTGACAACCACGTACTTCGTCATCTTGTAATACTGTAACGTTGAATCTAAGTATAAGGTGCGTAGTTTGGGGTTAGCTAATCTCGAGGATTTATCGTCCAATTCATCGGTACGATGCAATTGGACTTGATCCAGGAAGTCACGGCAATTCCACAACAACACAGTGTATATATTTGTAAGAACATGATAACGTTTGTTAGTTATGGATGAAGTTTTATGGAGTCCTGCCTATTGTAATGCTTCTTGATACACAATGTTTTTCGTGTAGATTCCAGGCAGTCCATCGTACTGTCCATTGGCGACCAAAAACTTAATGTTGCCTTTTGCTTGGGCTCTTGACATGGCGACGTAAAGCTGTCCATGCGAGAAGACGGGTTCTGGAAGGTAGACACCCACGTGAGAAATCGTTTGACCTTGAGCCTTGTGAATCGTCATTGCAAAGGCAACTTGAACAGGAAATTGTCTTCTGCGTAGCTCAAATGGGTAATTGTTTTGCTCATCATCGTGAATTGTAGTAGTTCGGGGAATGTAAACGATCTTGTTCGTGTGGGAGCCGTTCATAATTTGAGCCTTGATACATCGTGTTTTCAGCTCAAGAACAATTAAACGTGCTCCGTTGCACATGCCTTCCGAAGTACACAAATTACGAAGCAGAATAATGGGGCAACCAACTTTCAAATGCAACTTGTGGCTGGGGAAGTTGTTGATGTCTATAGAATTCAGAAACTCGATGGGGAACTCGCATGCATTTGTGTCCGAGTTGGGTTTGTCAGCAACAGAATCGGCGGACAAATATGTCATTTCGCAGTCGGAAGTGAGTCGCTCAAGAAGTGTTGTGTTGATGTCAGCAACAACACTATGTTTGGGTGCAAGGATAGCTCGACATCCAAAGTACGATCTAAGTGCATTGATGCGCAGGTTGTTCATGTCTTGATAGACGCTGTGTAAAAATGACCCCAAATCATCAGGCGACTTGTATGGAATCACCAAATCATCAGGTAGTCGAATGTAATCGGCACCGAGTTCGGTACATGTGGGGTATATTCCATGACCAATAGACTTGAGCAATGCAGCAAACTCTCGAACACTCTCTGAGTTGTTGTTGGTCAACCTCATGTTCACCGTCAGATGAAACTGTGCGATATTTCTCCAAAGGTAGCTGTTCTTCAAGCATGCTTCGAGGATTAGCCCAGGTGTGCCCTTCAAAATGACTGGAAGCATTTGCTTGAAGTCGCCCGAGAATATGACGACCTTTCCACCAAAAGGAAGCGCGTTGTCCATCAAATCTTGTAGCATGTGATCAACGGCATCCACAGCAGACTTGTGCATCATCGAACACTCGTCCCAAATGATAAGTTCTGTGAGACGTAAAAGTTCCGCAAGATGTGACTGCTTCCGAACGTCGCATCGGCTAAGCTCGTGCAATGATCTTGGAAGACAGAATCTCGAATGCGCAGTTGTACCTCTGATCAAATTCAGAGCAGCAAGTCCGGACGAAGCAACAGCCAAGGCAATTTTGTTCATTGAGCGCACTTGAGCCAGTAAAATGTTTGAGATGAACGTCTTCCCTGAGCCGCCCTCACCTTCGAGAAAATATACTTTGCCTCTTCGAACAGTGCTTTCCTTCGTAATCTCGCTCATAACGTCGTTGTAGAAGACCTCGTGCTCTTCGGTCATCGTAGACTTGCCTTCCAAAATGCCTTGGATTTGTTCTTGGTTGTGCGAAGATTCCATAGCCACTAATCGGTTGGATTGACGGCCCCTGTTTGTTTCCTCAAGAGCAAAATATTGTTCGAAATGTGCAAGCTGTGGAAGCTCCGGAAAACGATCCAAGCTTGATGCATTCGACTCGAGGCATCTTGATAAAGCCTGAATTGCGAAAGCTGTAGATTTTTGAGAATCGTCGGGGTACATGCGGTGGAAATCTTGCCTCATTTTATCTTCGAATTTGTTCCATAGCCCTCGTGCATCCGCAGGTTCACAGTGAATCAGAATACTGACAAAAAGTGTTCGGAGCTCATAGGGAGTTGCTGTTTCAGTTGCTTCTCGCATGCAGGTTAGCCATTCCTCGTCATTTTCAAGAAAGCCAAGGGCAAGTGCAGCTGACTTGAACGTCGGATGAACCACGCCATTGACGGTTCGCAAATCTTCGTGCGATGTCGGACCTCGTCGGTAGCATAAGAGCATTCGCATAAAAAAACAGTCTCCCGAGCGGGGTGACACCGTCGGCATCCTCCCGATCATACGATCACCACCCCTTTTACGTGATGTCCACTTGCGGAGCTTTGAGTTCCATACGAAATGCTCGGGGATATCATGGTACAGACATTCACGCGCAAGTGCTTGTGAATCACTGTTTTCACGGCACAGTTCAAAAAACGCGGTGAGTTTCGTCCGGTTCCTCCTTGCCAATTCCTGAGGGCTCATCGGGCGGTCGGTAGGAATGCACACAACTTGTTCACCTTCCAACTTTATTTCGAGGTTCTCGACAGCGTGAGATCGTTTGAACATGTCGAAAGAGAAAATGCGTGTGAGGGCCTCACAGCACGATACATAGCGGGCATCTTGGTATTGCTTGATTTCGTCAAGTTCGCCGGACTCAACTTGAAAATTTGAGCGGTCGGAGCCCTTGTAGATGTACTTGTACAGGTACTTGACTGCAGATATACTTGTACACGCCTCGACATTGATGTGGCAGTCGAACATGGCACTCAACGTTGGGCAGTACGGAATAACATATTGGTTGGTATACTCAGAGGGCCGCTCTGCCGAAGAGCGGCGACGACGGTAGAGTGGATATCCATCGCTGCCTTCTGATGTTTCGTTGCAGTATGCTTTTGGAAAGTTTTTCTTGCACTTCCCGTTTTCCAGGCATCGGCCGCTGCATTTGTGAATCATGCAGGTTGTAACAATTTCGTGCAGTCTTGGATTCTTTTCCTTGTCGGGGATTTCTGCACTGATAATACTGTCAATATCGGCAGCTGTCTTGATTTTGTCGTCCCCAGTGAATATGACCAACATATGGGCATGAGGCAGACCACGCTTTTGGAATTCGACAACACGAACACACGCAGCTTGTCGACCCAAAACTGCCCCCTTGTACAACATGGCTTCACTGGCTACGAGCTTGAGGCGGAACATGCGCGTCACTAAGTCAGGTCGATCAGCTGGAGATCGTTTAAATCCATAGTCGTCTTTCGCCAATTCCAGCTCCCTGTCGATTTCAACCCACTTTGGATTGCATGTCACAGTGATAAAAAGGTCTGGTCGACCGAACTTGCGAACAATTGCCATGGCGTCAAGGTAACGTTGTCTCATGTACCGAGGTCCACCCGTGTAAGACGACGGCAAAACAGTCCTTTTTCCAATGATTTTGAGGTCCACATCATGCGAAACAGCGTCATGAAGTGCGCGGTACGTGTCGCTGCGGAGATTGTTGGTTTGGTCACGAATATATCGAAGCCTTTGGTTTTCCACCTTTGCAAAATTGTCGACTGCAAACACTTGAAATAGAGGTCCGCTGGCGTGTAATGGAGAGAATGCACCGCGCTCGTGCAAATGGTATCGAGCATAATCGTTCAAACTCACGTTTTCATGATTGCGACCGCTCTTGTTGTCAAACGACCACCCCAAAGTCCCAGTGGGAAAGAGCAAAGGGTATTGAAGCGGGTCATATGCCGAATGAAATTCCTTAATGCGAAATAAGCGTTGTTCCCCAGGTTGTCGATCCAAACGCACATGTTTACCAACGTGATAGTTTCGCTGAACTTCGCTGAGTACGGGGCCATCAATACCATGCAGTAAGATATGACGCCCTGACTTGGACGTTTCTGAAAAAAGAACAGCGATTTCAGAACACGTAGGAAGGTTATGCGTTCGGCTGTTGCTTCGAGGCTGAGCAGTGAGCACTAATCTCATGTCGTCATCCTTTGGAATATCCTTCGCATGCTTGTACAGTTGGGTGAACGCGTTGTGCTGTAGTAGTAGACGCTGGATTTTCGTCACAGTTGACACATTAAGATTTCCCCCAAGCATTCTTCGTCGTATGCTTGCTTGCGTTTCAGGATCCGTAATGTAGATCTGGGCGTAACTGGCTTGTTCTTCGTCCGCAGGCAACAGTGGTCCAATCAAATGATGCAAATCGCCTGGGATTGTATAAGATCTCGGCCCACCGTTGCCGTGAATAATTTCTTTGGTACCAATAGATGTAAAGGCAAAGAGGGCGTTGTACCGGCGAGTGTTATTGACAAACCCTCTGGTTTTGAACAAAGCAATGTATTCGCGAAACTCGGGTGTGTCAGGCCAGGTAGCAACAGGCAGCACTCGAGAGCCTCCACCGCAGCAGTCCTTTTCTTCGCCTGGCCAAATCTTCGCTTCGCAATGGCGGCAAGTCGAACGCTGCTCAATAGTATGAAGAGGCACCAATGATTCATCGAAGTCATCGAAACTGACGCGTGCACTGTTGTGACCACTCTTCTTCTTCGGGCGACCCTTGGGTTTATTCCGGAGACTTAATCCTTGCTCGCGAGGAGGTTCATCAATCAAATCCACATCCACGTTTAGCGGAGGATCAGCATTTGCCAAGGCAAGTAATTGATTGTCAGTGTTGCAATCCACATTTCCATCAGAAATATCTTCTTCCTTGGTTTCTTCTTCACCTCCTTCATTCATACGGTTAGGTTGTAGCGCAGCATAGATCCTTCGATTGTGAACTGTGCGCTCGCGATCTTCTTGCTCCTGAGCTGCCAGAATCTTGAGATGATGGTCACTTTGAGCGTGATAATGGATTCCGTCTTCTCCCTCCTTGGTTTCCTCTTCGTCGCTCTTATCCATGTCCGTATGGTGCAAAATGATGGCACCCCGCCCTTGATTCGCAACCTCAGTGTTGTGTTTTTTTTCGCGAGCACGTTTGTTGTATTCCGCCTTCTTGGATCTTTTCATAGCCACCTCTTTGTCGAAGTCTTCCACGATAGCATGCCGTTTCTTTTCGCGAGCACGATTGTTGTACTCCGCCTTTTTGGATTTTTCCATTGCCACCTCTTCGTCAACTTTATCCAGGATAGCTTGCCGTTTCTTTTCGCGAGCACGATTGTTGTACTCCGCCTTTAGAAGAGCTTGCCGATTCTTTTCGCGAGCATGATTGTTGTACTCCGCCTTTAGAAGAGCTTGCCGATTCTTTTTGCGAGCACGATTGTTGTACTCCGCCTTTTTAGATTTTTCCATTGCCACCTCTTCGTCGACTTCATCCAGGATAGCTTGCCGTTTCTTTTCGCGAGCACGTTTGTTGTACTCCGCCTTCTTGGCCTGTCTCATAGCCGCCTCGTCGTTAGGCATCAAGGCATCGTCATCCACAGCTCGGCCATTAGCTCCAGTTGATGCAGACTCTTGTTCGGTAGCATGCACTTCATTCCGCTCTGCTTGCTTCCCAGGTTCGGAGTTATCGATCGCATGTCCTTGATTGTCATTGTCATGATTGCCTTTGCCTTTCTTAGAGGCCGAGTAGTTGTTATTTTCTACGCAGAAAACTGCGTCAGACAAATGTTCATACAAAAACATCAACACAAAAATGATAATGTGATTGGATCGTAAAAATACTGTGGATATGTGTCCCGCCACTTAAGCTTAACATAATGTGGTTTGCCAGAAAATACTACTCATTTCTTTCATAAATCGTACAGAATTCGCGGTATTTATTAAACATCACATTGTTTAATATCGCGTTTTGAACTCGTACATCCAATGAGTTGAAACTTTGATACTGGGTAATACACCTGCTAAGTATTCATGCAACACCCCTTAAGTGATTCATGATACTCGCCGTAGGCCCACTATCAACAGTGGTACTCCATCAAAAAAAGTAGCACCATCAGTTGCAATAGTTGTAACCAACGTTACACATTGTCCCCTTACTGTAAAAAAGTTGAACTATGGGGAGAGGATTTACTCGTCCAAAGTCAATATGAAAATACAGTAAAACCACACGTTTTAGCTGTCCCTGCTGTCCCTGGCTGCTCTATGAAAATGTCCGGTATTTCGAGCCAAAAAGGCCCTACTTCGTAACATTCGCATATATAGAATTTTTATTTTTTAAAATTTTTTGATCGCTTCGGAATTCGCCTTTCGGAGTCCAAGCCTCTGGCCAGAGTATGGCTTAAAGTGGCAGAAAGGGCTCGTCACCCTACTGCACAGTGTGTTGACCGCTTATTCAGCGGCCTTTTCTGCCCGAGTGAAGCTATCCTAAGACATGCATCTCACCTTGCATCGTCCCAGAAAAACTCAACTGCCATTCATCTCATCTTTGGCAGGTATTATTTTAAATAGTAGGACAATATTTTCATTTTGTATGTGGAATGGTTATTAATATTATCGACAACTGCCACGTCCAGCATCATGGGTGCACGATGATGCTGGACGTGGCAGTTGTGACAAAATATGACACCGAGTATTGAGCAACACACCAAATAATTGACAAATGGATTTTTGCCATGGATATGGGGCAATACAACCTTGAGTGGTCAAATGAGTTGATGTTGGTTGGAAGTGCTGACAACAATGAACGAACTTGTCTCAAATTGCTCATTTTGTACTTGGATAAAGTATATAAAAATTGCTCATTTGTTGACTTGACATTTGTATGTAAAAATTACTCTCGTACTTAGTCTCGTACTTACGTGTTGCGTTAGAGCCTTAAGTAATAGATGACTCTGAATGACTTCGCAGGGCGACCTCATCTCGTAGAGCATTCCACATTACTCAGCGCTCTTCACGTTGAGCGGAGAAGTCACTGGCCTCGCCAGCGCAGCGACAATGCTTCATCGATTTTGTGTACCGTCGCAATCGCGACTTCAACTAAGGATCAATATAACCTTCTAAAATTGATATTTCTATTATATTTCAGAGGTCTGGCGATTCGCCGGCGGTTGATTCAACCAATCGCCGGAGGAAAATTTGAGTAGAACACACAATATTATTATGTTATCTACAAAATCACACCGAAGTTGTATTTCTGGTGATGGAGCCAATCGCTTCTTAGATAATTCAATCGGTAAAAACATTGATTGGATAAAAATACAGTTCAGTGCTATATTTCGGAATGTTATCGTGATGCAAATCACACTGGCAGTGTGATCCAGAGTGTGCTAAAACTGGCCAATCAGGTGCCAAATCACACCTGAAATCACAACAAAAATCACACCTGCCGGACAATATCTTTTCCTGCCACGGTCAATCAAGTCGTTTATCGGCTTGTTAGATGCAGAGGTGACTCTGCTTTGACTGGACATTCATATTTAACTGAAAGCTATCTAAATAAAGTCGTGAATGAATACATAGTCCTTTGTCCTCTTGTGCTTGTGTCGATGCACTTTCAGTGTGAGAACATTGAAAAGCCGGGCAGCAGACACCCGTCGAATCCGGTTTATTATTGAAATATGCTTTGCACCTGAAACGTAGTCACGTCCATTGTATTATAGACTTGAATGTGTCTTGCATCTAATCCCCATCATTTGGATTTGGTAGTTTGAGGCGAATTTGTGTTTTGTGTACGGATATCTTACGTCCAAGCACCGGTCAAAAGACAAGTAGGTCGTTGTTGTTGTCGAAAACTAAAGCGACTTCACATGCTCACGCATATCGGAGATCAAACTGAGGTTACATCAGGTAGTTTTGTGATAATTCTATTCAATGTACGCGACTCATAGCGTCGAACAAAACAACAGTATATGTGGTGCACTTTGCAATCAATTATTACGATTTAGAACTAAGTATTGTCTTTTTTGTCAAAACTTGGGAGTTTTGAAGGAAAAGCCAAAGTGTTTGTTCCGAAAAAACTAAAATTTTCAGCCAATGAATGAGCAGAAATCGTCATTCTGTCTGAGGAAATGGACAGAGATTCAATTTCATTGGCTGCCCAATTCGAAAAATAATTTTCAATACTAAATAGAATATACACTAGAAAGTGTATATTGAATTTAGTATTGAAAATTATCCGGAATACTGGGACAATTTTAACATTTCAGACAGTCCCTCGATGGTCTCGCGGACTGTTAAAATCCATGGTTTCACCAAGAATTTTTGAAATATCCGAGTTTGAGTCAAAAATCGAATCAAGCAGGTGGACCTGTTTTATTCCAGTAAGGCACGTCGTCGATACAACGGCATGGAAGTTGACTTTTACTCATGTATCAAAAGTTTTACTCAAATAGCCAAGTTCCATAAAGCTGGAAGCCAAGTCATCTTGAAAGCGATGTCTTGAATGATAAAGCGATGTGAGAGTCAATCAGCTCACATGTAATATGTGAGCTGATTGTCCACTAAAAGTCTATATTATAGACTTTTAGCGGTAAAAACCGTGATAACTTCTATTCATTTTGATATCGATTATTGTCTTTTTCACTTAAAATTGTAATTTTGGCTTCTTTTTTTATATTCCTTAAATAATACTATTTGACTATAGTGAAATCAAGCTTAGGAGGAAGGTACAACAATTAAATGAGTGTGTGTTTGTGTGTGTTTCCGTGTAGTTGGCAAATACTCGATTCTGATTGGCCAAATACATTTGGAAAAATAGATATATTTTCTACCCCAGTCACAATTTAGAATGTATGTATCAATATTGTAGACAAATATATTTTGAAGGTGAGTATTTTTTTCAATCATTGCGAATTTTTTTTAATCCGCAACTTGAGATATCCGCATATCGTCGATATTCGCATGTTGTGAGCACGGCCCCTTACAGATTTGTCTTCTATGTGTTGAGACTTCTCGAATGTAATCTCAACTTTCACATTCGAGAAAGGTCTCTTAACTATAAAACAACTTACATATTGCATGTTCCAGAAGACAACGGTATTACTGCGGGAGTCCTAATTGTAAAGATATAATACGATGGAGTGCTGTCCTTTGAGATCGAGGCCGACTCGTTGGTAGAGTCGTAAGACTTTGCGATGAATTCATAGCGACCACGATATTCGAAGCCCCACATTTCCCACGTCAAGAGTACCTTGGAGCTTAACAAGAAATCCAAGATAGTCTTGGTGTGGCGTTTTTTGTGTAACAAGTTGAAGCGTCATGCACCATTTAAAAGAAGGGTGATAGGCTCGTTCCTTACTGTAAGATCCCCTTCGTAAATCTCGCTCGACGAAAGACGAGGCTCCTCACCCCCGATGGAGAGAGAGGCTGAAACTATCACACTTCTCCTCACGCGGCATGCAGCAACGCTCGCTTCTCTTGTCCTACAACCACGCACAAATGATCAGACGGGCGTTGTATCTTTCTCACATGTTTATGTTTGCCTCACCACATTCTTCACATCTTTCAAGTGTCTCACCCAATGTGATATGCACGTTTCCTCCCATGTACAGTAAGAAGCTCAAGTTTATATCGATTTGGAGATTCACATGGAGCTCAGAGCAACGCAGGGAGCAGCCATCTATCAGCTCCACTGCGAACGCTTGGACTCGCTTGTCAGCGCTTGCTTTTGTTTTACAATGTACATACATCGTGTAACCTTGCGAAGAGCGGAGAGAGAGATGCTACTCCTTCGAATTTCTCGTCTGGCGCCAGCGTGAGCCATCATGTGTCGGCATTTCATTCCCGCTGGTCACCCAACCAAGCCCACCTGGTTGCCATCATGACTAACATTGCATAGGTTCAAACCGCGTCACGACAAGTGCATCATGGTGCAAGCTAGAGGCGGCTATACAGTAATGTGTTCCCGCCACGACGGCGCTAATGTGTAATCTTGTACTGTAACCCTGTAATTTGTTTCAGACTGGGTGATCGCCAGTGAATTGTCAGTCAAATGTAAGATATAATATTACAAAATAATATGCATATTTTCAAAAAAATTTATATACACAACATGCAACCGTAAAATTGCAAACTTTATACTTAAAAGTTTTATTAAGAATATAAGAATTTATGCATAATAGTTACTTCTTTAGTGCAAAAATCCTGACGTCAAGGTCTGGAGTAACATTTTCGCATTTCACGCCAAGGAACGAGGTCGATGGTGCAGCAAGACGCGGACGACGCGCATCACGACGGTCTCTTCTCTCGATGGCGCTGGGGAAAGAAGAAAGATGAGAAGACAGATTCGAATCGTCCGTCGTTGCCCCCTCAACCGGTCTCGACGCCTCGAGTTCCAGTCTCCCTCCACAGTGCGCGTGGCAATGTTAACCCAAACGGGACAGCAGCTAGAGAAGCCGCGATCGGCGTCTTTCGATCGGAACGTGGTCCGGTAAACACTCCACATATGATTAGAGACGACCCTGCGACGGACACACCGCGATCGCGAGTCGGTCGAACGCATCGCACGATTCTGGCACATGGTCCCGATCCGGCGCATCAAACAGCCATTGAAGGCAAATTACTCTTGATGCATGAATCCACTTCCCTCGAGTGGTACAAGAATCGTATCAAGCAACTTGAAGCCCAAATCAATTCCAAAGAATGTCTACGATGTGCAGAAACTGCGGAAGCCGCTGCCAAAGAACAGGCTCGTCTCGAAGGAGATATTGAACGCCTCCGCACCCGCTTGGCTGCACTCTTTGACGAAAAGGCTTCAGTCGATACCCAACAAGCTGGTGCTATTGAAAACCTCCAATCGCAATTGAAGGCTCTTGAAGGCCAGCACACTGACGCCGTGGCTGCCCATGCAGCTTCGAAAGCTGAATTGGCTGACGCCATCGCCAAGACTGAGAGCCACAAGGCTGAAATTGTCGCCTTGAACGAAAAAATTGCAACCATGGAAGCCACCGCTGTCGCTGCTTCTGTCGCTGCTGAATCTGCTGCTGCAACACATGCTAAGGCGCTGCAAGAACATGCTCGATCGAAATCCGTCTTTGAAGGTGAACGCAACAATCTTCTCAACAAGATTGCAACTCTCACGGCGGCTGCCGCAGCATTCCAAAACACTCACGAATCTTCCTCTAAAGATCAAGCTCAAAAGCTTGCTGATCTCGAAGCCAAGTTGGCTGCTGCCACAGCTGCCGAAGCCGCAACCGCTGCTGCGCTGGCGAAGTCTCAAGAAGACATTTCTGCCAAGACCGCTCAGCATGATGCTGTTCAAGCCAAGTTGAGTGCCCTTGAAGCTGACTCTGCCGCTGCACTTGCGGCGCATGCTTTGGCTACCGAACAACATGAAAGCAGCAAGAAAGAACTTGAAGCAGCTCGTGATGCTCTTCAAGCTCAACTTACGGCTTTGCAGACCACCAGCGCCGCTGAGAAGACTGCTTCTGATGCCGAAATCGAAACGCTGAAGGCCCAGTTGAGTGCCGCAAACGCTCAAGTTGCAACCGCTACAGCTGCTGAAGCCGCAACATCGGCTAAGTTGGCTGCATCGGAGTCTTCCCTCGCCGACAAGTCCGCCAAAGTGACGTCGTTGCAAGCTGAACTCGATGCTCTCAAGGCTGAAGTCGCTGCCGCTGCCGCAGCGGCATCTGCTGCTGCTGTAGCCCACAGTTCGTCTGTTGAAGAACAAGAAAAGACGAAGAAACAAGTCGAAGCTGAACGTGACCAACTCAAGGCTGACTTGGCCGCTTTGGCATCAACCCATGCGACTGAAAAGGCGTCGCTGGAAGCTTCCATCGCTAGTTTGAAGCAACAAGTCGCATCAACTGACTCGAAATTGGCCACTTTGACTGCAACTCAAGCTGCATCCGCCGCTGCCCTTGCTGTTGCTGAAGCTGATGCTGCCTCTAAGAAAGCTCAAGTTTCGGATTTGACCGCCGAGTTGGCTAAGGTCAAAGGCGAAGCGACTGCAGCTGCTGCGGCTGCTGCTGCCGCCGCCCTTGTCCATGCCTCGGCCTCGGAAGACCACGCAAAAACCAAGAAGCAACTTGAATCTGAACTTGAAGCGACAAAGGCTGAGCTTGCCGCCAAGGTTGCATCCAATGCATCTGACAAAGCCGCGCATGAATCTGCCTTGGCTGCTCTTCAGCGTCAACTCAACGACGTGACGGACCAACTTGCGACTGCTTCCGCCGCACAAGCTGCGGCTCAAACTGAATTGGTCGCCGCACAATCTGACATTACTGCCAAGAAGGCTGAGATCGAACGTTTGACGGCTGAACTCGCTGCCCTTGCTGCTGCTTCGGCAGCGACTGAAAGCTCGGCGATTGCTGCTGCCAATGCGGCTCAGAAACAAGCCGAAACGGACCGTGATACTGCCAAGGCTGAACTTGCCGCTACGGTTGCCCTCGCCGCAAGTACCAAGACTGCGCATGACAAGGATGTCCAAGCCTTGAAGGATCAATTGAGTGCTATGGACTCCAAGTTGACTGACTTGTCTGCTGCTCAAGCATCTTCCCTCGAAGCCCTCGCCAAGGCTGAAGCCGAGACCGCGGCCCAAAAGACAAAGGTTGACCAATTGACGGCTAAGCTCTCTGCTCTCAAGACTGAATCTGCTGAAGCCGCTGCTGCTGCTGCCGAAGCCGCTCTTGCTCATGCTGCTGCTTCTGAAGCCCATGTGCAGTCGAAGCAGGAGGTTGAAGCCGAACGCGATGACTTGAAGACGCAACTTGCAACTCTCGTGGCCTCTCAAGCTGCTGAGAAATCTGCCCATGAAGCAGCTATCAAGGCTCTTCAAGGCGACAGCGCGAGTCAAGTGGTCGCTCTTCAAGCTCAAGTGACAGCCCTCGAGGCATCCAAAGCATCGAGTGAATCCTCAGTGGCAAGCCTCCAAGCCAAGATTGCCACTTTGGAAGGCGAGGCGGCGGCTGTGGTCGTAGCTCATGCTGCTGTCGTGGCTGGTCACGACAAGGACAAGAAGGATCTTGCTGATCAAGTCGCGGCTCTTACTGCAAAGCAAGCCGCCTCTGACGCTGATGCCAGTGCCCTTCGAGCTCAAGTGGCTAAGTTGGAAGGTGACCTCACAGAAACCAAGTCGATTGCCGCTACGACAGAAGCTGCTTTGCTTGCTGAAATCGCCGCGCTCAAGGCCCAATTGGGTAAATTGCAAGGCGCTCAAGGTGAAGCTGAATCGCTCCGCAAGGCTGAACAAGAACGTTTGGCCAAGGAACAAGATGGCGCTGAAGCCGCTGCAGCTGAAGCAGCTCGACTTCGTGCCTTGGCTGAACAGGAAGAGCTGATGAAGCTCAAGCCATACAGCACGGAATCCCGCTTGTTCCGTGTCCAAGCTACCAAGTGCGTCGATTTGGTCGTAGCCGACTCGGTCTTCATGGGCGGCAAGAGTGATCCTTACATCGTGTTCAAGGTGGGCGACGTCAAATTCCGCAGCACTCAAGTGTGGGGCAATCTGAATCCCGTGTGGAAGGACGAAGTGCACGAATTTACCCTCACGGAAGGTGCGATGTACACAAAGACTCTCGAAATTTTGGTCTACGATGCCGACAAACTTGGCGACGATGAACTGATTGGATCTGTCAAGTTGCCTCTGGTCAACTTTGAGCAACAATACCCGAATGGTCTTGAAACCGAGTACGAATTGGAAATCCCACCAGTGTTCCAAGTCCAGAGCAAACAAAGCAAGATCTACCTCAAGTTTGAATTGCTCTCGGAAGAGATGGAAAAGAACTCGAAGGAACAACTCCTCTGGGAGAACGAACGTCTTGCCAAGGGCAAATGGGACAAGGCAAACCTTACTGCTGGCGAACGCAAAGCATGGAGTGTCGGTGCTCGATCTGGTGCCGAGCGCGAAAAGATGCAACCCCGGATTCCCAAGAACATGGAGTCGAAGCTCGGCTGGTCGTTGGATTTGGACCACGGCGGCGATGAAGGCTGGTACTATGCTAAGTCTTTTGACGGCCCTTGGGTCAACAAACCCAACGGATCGAGCGAAGTCCGTCGCCGCATGTGGATGCAACGATGCACACTCATTACGGAAGACGGCAACCAAGAGTCGAACCAGTAGAGAAGTTAACGTGTGTTTATATGTATGTTTGATTTATTCCATGAGCGTGCCATGTCATTCACTTGATCTTTATATTCCGGAGCACATAGAGGACCGCTTGCGAGGAAACGAACGACGCGCTCCAGGCAAATTGGAAAAGACGAACCTCCTTGCGGTGAATACACGGCATGGAGCATCAATCTCATGGCCGATTCTTGTTAAATATATATATATAGGAAATGACTATTCCCCCCCCATTTTGGCTATTTCCCCCCCTAGAATTCATTTTTGATACATTTATGCCTAGCATTTCCGACACTTAGGGGCATGGCCGTGAGCTCCCGCGATGACGCCCATAACTTTGGCACATTTAAGTGTTTGCAGTAGTTAAGAGCTCTTAAATGGCAGTCGATTTTTGGGAAGCGAGGGCAAAAATGTATCAAAAATGAATTTTAGGGGGGGGAATAGTCAACATAGGGGGGGATTGCTAGTCGTTCTTGTTGACCCATCGTGCTTCCTCTCGTTGATGTGGGTTGACGGTTTGGCTCTGTTCTGTCAGAGTTCCTCAAGTTGATTGTGTTCGTCCAGAACGTCACACCCTCAAATACGCTGGAATTCACACAAGCACAAGCAATTCAGCAGGTCGACCCTTGTTCGACCCGAGAAACTTTGCAGCAACTTTACAGAGCAACAAATTGTCAACTTGATTGAAGTACTGTATGATGGCAAATAGTTTGAATTGACAGAAGACGGCCCTTGGGTCAACAAACCAACGAAGTACGCTCATCACGGAAGATAGAAACCAAGAGAGAGAAGTTAAAGTGTGTTTATATGTTTGTTTGATGAACGTGCCACGTCATTCACTTGATGTTTGTATTTCTGTAGAATGTCACTAAAGAGATTTTGTCACTACGTGGAGAACTAAAGCATACAAAAATCAAATTTAATTGTCAATATATATTTTGAAGACTGATAACTTACTTCCATAGGTCACTGCTTGGATATCATCTTCAGTGTCATTGGGTCATTTCATTCCTTTCCCTCTTCAAGTCACGACAATGGTCCATCAGTCGATACAATAAGGGATCTGATGGATGCGTAGTTCATTGGAAATGGCCACGATATCTCTCCTGATGATGTACTCGACTTGAATACAACGACTATTGAGCAGTACGAGAGGCAATTCATCAAGGTTTCAAGCAAAATGTCTGGTAGATTTGAGCAGCACTATGCAGTCTACCGGATGTCTGCAGCCGATGAAGATCAGATGGAAGATGGCATTTCGAGTAAGTCTTTTCATTTCAATATCGATGTTATGAATACATAACATCGAGTAGTTAAGCTATTATGCGTTCGATTCCAAAGTGGACTGGGCTGTAGAATCGAATCGACTTTGCAGAATCGACTAACAATCGACTAGCCAATCATATAGCAGTGTTTTCAATATTTTGACCAATCAAATCACCTTAATTTTATGACTTGGGGAAAGGCCAGGCCATGATGGACGCTGACTCGCGGAAGATACGCGCGGCGTCTTGACACTTCATAACGAGGTTGTATTGGGCGTAGAAATCATACATGACGGTATTCTGGGATGCAGGTGTTGTTGAACTTAGCTCAGTACCATTGCCTGGAAGAAATTGTACATAACTTTGTATACTATACGATATTTCATATTAAATTAAGTATCATTTAATTGGACCACTGTTGCCTGCGGACGAAGAACAAGCCAGTTACGCCCAGATCTACATTACGGATCCTGAAACGCAAGCAAGCATACGACGAAGAATGCTTGGGGGAAATCTTAATGTGTCAACTGTGACGAAAATCCAGCGTCTACTACTACAGCACAACGCGTTCACCCAGCTGTACAAGCATGCGAAGGATATTCCAAAGGATGACGACATGAGATTAGTGCTCACTGCTCAGCCTCGAAGCAACAGCCGAACGCATAACCTTCCTACGTGTTCTGAAATCGCTGTTCTTTTTTCAGAAACGTCCAAGTCAGGACGTCATATCTTACTGCATGGTATTGATGGCCCCGTACTCAGCGAAGTTCAGCGAAACTATCACGTTGGTAAACATGTGCGTTTGGATCGACAACCTGGGGAACAACGCTTATTTCGCATTAAGGAATTTCATTCGGCATATGACCCGCTTCAATACCCTTTGCTCTTTCCCACTGGGACTTTGGGGTGGTCGTTTGACAACAAGAGCGGTCGCAATCATGAAAACGTGAGTTTGAACGATTATGCTCGATACCATTTGCACGAGCGCGGTGCATTCTCTCCATTACACGCCAGCGGACCTCTATTTCAAGTGTTTGCAGTCGACAATTTTGCAAAGGTGGAAAACCAAAGGCTTCGATATATTCGTGACCAAACCAACAATCTCCGCAGCGACACGTACCGCGCACTTCATGACGCTGTTTCGCATGATGTGGACCTCAAAATCATTGGAAAAAGGACTGTTTTGCCGTCGTCTTACACGGGTGGACCTCGGTACATGAGACAACGTTATCTTGACGCCATGGCAATTGTTCGCAAGTTCGGTCGACCAGACCTTTTTATCACTGTGACATGCAATCCAAAGTGGGTTGAAATCGACAGGGAGCTGGAATTGGCGAAAGACGACTATGGATTTAAACGATCTCCAGCTGATCGACCTGACTTAGTGACGCGCATGTTCCGCCTCAAGCTCGTAGCCAGTGAAGCCATGTTGTACAAGGGGGCAGTTTTGGGTCGACAAGCTGCGTGTGTTCGTGTTGTCGAATTCCAAAAGCGTGGTCTGCCTCATGCCCATATGTTGGTCATATTCACTGGGGACGACAAAATCAAGACAGCTGCCGATATTGACAGTATTATCAGTGCAGAAATCCCCGACAAGGAAAAGAATCCAAGACTGCACGAAATTGTTACAACCTGCATGATTCACAAATGCAGCGGCCGATGCCTGGAAAACGGGAAGTGCAAGAAAAACTTTCCAAAAGCATACTGCAACGAAACATCAGAAGGCAGCGATGGATATCCACTCTACCGTCGTCGCCGCTCTTCGGCAGAGCGGCCCTCTGAGTATACCAACCAATATGTTATTCCGTACTGCCCAACGTTGAGTGCCATGTTCGACTGCCACATCAATGTCGAGGCGTGTACAAGTATATCTGCAGTCAAGTACCTGTACAAGTACATCTACAAGGGCTCCGACCGCTCAAATTTTCAAGTTGAGTCCGGCGAACTTGACGAAATCAAGCAATACCAAGATGCCCGCTATGTATCGTGCTGTGAGGCCCTCACACGCATTTTCTCTTTCGACATGTTCAAACGATCTCACGCTGTCGAGAACCTCGAAATACACTTGGAAGGTGAACAAGTTGTGTGCATTCCTACCGACCGCCCGATGAGCCCTCAGGAATTGGCAAGGAGGAACCGGACGAAACTCACCGCGTTTTTTGAACTGTGCCGTGAAAACAGTGATTCACAAGCACTTGCGCGTGAATGTCTGTACCATGATATCCCCGAGCATTTCGTATGGAACTCAAAGCTCCGCAAGTGGACATCACGTAAAAGGGGTGGTGATCGTATGATCGGGAGGATGCTGACGGTGTCACCCCGCTCGGGAGACTGTTTTTTTATGCGAATGCTCTTATGCTACCGACGAGGTCCGACATCGCACGAAGATTTGCGAACCGTCAATGGCGTGGTTCATCCGACGTTCAAGTCAGCTGCACTTGCCCTTGGCTTTCTTGAAAATGACGAGGAATGGCTAACCTGCATGCGAGAAGCAACTGAAACAGCAACTCCCTATGAGCTCCGAACACTTTTTGTCAGTATTCTGATTCACTGTGAACCTGCGGATGCACGAGGGCTATGGAACAAATTCGAAGATAAAATGAGGCAAGATTTCCACCGCATGTACCCCGACGATTCTCAAAAATCTACAGCTTTCGCAATTCAGGCTTTATCAAGATGCCTCGAGTCGAATGCATCAAGCTTGGATCGTTTTCCGGAGCTTCCACAGCTTGCACATTTCGAACAATATTTTGCTCTTGAGGAAACAAACAGGGGCCGTCAATCCAACCGATTAGTGGCTATGGAATCTTCGCACAACCAAGAACAAATCCAAGGCATTTTGGAAGGCAAGTCTACGATGACCGAAGAGCACGAGGTCTTCTACAACGACGTTATGAGCGAGATTACGAAGGAAAGCACTGTTCGAAGAGGCAAAGTATATTTTCTCGAAGGTGAGGGCGGCTCAGGGAAGACGTTCATCTCAAACATTTTACTGGCTCAAGTGCGCTCAATGAACAAAATTGCCTTGGCTGTTGCTTCGTCCGACTTGCTGCTCTGAATTTGATCGGAGGTACAACTGCGCATTCGAGATTCTGTCTTCCAAGATCATTGCACGAGCTTAGCCGATGCGACGTTCGGAAGCAGTCGCATCTTGCGGAACTATTACGTCTCACAGAACTTATCATTTGGGACGAGTGTTCGATGATGCACAAGTATGCTGTGGAGGCCGTTGATCACATGCTACAAGATTTGATGGACAACGCGCTTCCTTTTGGTGGAAAGGTCGTCATATTCTCGGGCGACTTCAAGCAAATGCTTCCAGTCATTTTGAAGGGCACATCTGGGCTAATCCTCGAAGCATGCTTGAAGAACACTTACCTTTGGAGAAATGTCGCAAAGTTTCATCTGACGGTGAACATGAGGTTGACCAACAACAACTCAGAGAGTGTTCGAGAGTTTGCTGCATTGCTCAAGTCTATTGGTCATGGAATATACCCCACATGTACCGAACTCGGTGCCGATTACATTCGACTACCTGATGATTTGGCGATTCCATACAAGTCGCCTGATGATTTGGGGTCATTTTTACACAACGTCTATCAAGACATGAACAACCTGCGCATCAATGCACTTAGATCGTACTTTGGATGTCGAGCTATCCTTGCACCCAAACATAGTGTTGTTGCTGACATCAACACAACACTTCTTGAGCGACTCACTTCCGACTGCGAAATGACATATTTGTCCGCCGATTCTGTTGCTGACAAACCCAACTCGGACACAAATGCATGCGAGTTCCCCATCGAGTTTCTGAATTCTATAGACATCAACAACTTCCCCAGCCACAAGTTGCATTTGAAAGTTGATTGCCCCATTATTCTGCTTCGCAATTTGTGTACTTCGGAAGGCATGTGCAACGGAGCACGTTTAATTGTTCTTGAGCTGAAAACACGATGTATCAAGGCTCAAATTATGAACGGCTCCCACACGAACAAGATCGTTTACATTCCCCGAACTACTACAATTCACGATGGTGAGCAAAACAATTACCCATTTGAGCTACGCAGAAGACAATTTCCTGTTCAAGTTGCCTTTGCAATGACGATTCACGAGGCTCAAGGTCAAACGATTTCTCACGTGGGTGTCTACCTTCCAGAACCCGTCTTCTCGCATGGACAGCTTTACGTCGCCATGTCAAGAGCCCAAGCAAAAGGCAACATTAAGTTTTTGGTCGCCAATGGACAGTACGATGGACTGCCTGGAATCTACACGAAAAACATTGTGTATCAAGAAGCATTAGAATAGTCAGGACTCCATAAAACTTCATCCATAACTAACAAACGTTATCATGTTCTTACAATATATACACTGTGTTGTTGTGGAATTGCCGTGACTTCCTGGATCAAGTCCAATTGCATCGTACCGATGAATTGGACGATAAATCCTCGAGATTAGCTAACCCCAAACTACGCACCTTATACTTAGATTCAACGTTACAGTATTACAAGAGGAAGAAGTAGGTGGTTGTCAACCAACGATGACCTCGATCTACTAATCGATCGCACAGATTGTGCAATCTGAACTTGGGTATATTCTGCTTAGATTCAACCTCAGCATTAAAATGGGAGAAGCATATCGAACAGCGGCAAGCTATAAAATTATCAAAGAGTCTGCTTCTTGGAAACAGTCTTCTTGCCGTTCACATCGTGCACAAAGTTGCCGCAACGGGAATGATCTCTATACCAGCAGTACAACCAGCTGCTGAAACTTCGGCATTTAAATTGACCTTCTTGACCGTGCTCCTAGAACCTCCACCCACCACATGCCACGCTCACATTGGACACAACCGTAGATTACCATCTAAGGTTCGCCTTTCTCCATCTAGATATACTATGTCTCCGACAGTAGTCGCCTTGAGCATCATCTAAGCGCATGGTCATCAGTGTCTTGCCGTCAAATGCGCCGTGAATAGGACTGGTACCTCGAGCGTCTGTATTATCACTGATAAGTCGTTCGTGTTATCTGTGCAAGTACTGGCATTTTTCCACAACAAAACAGGGAAACTATGGAGGCCATTTCGAAGTAAAATAAGAAAGAAGTGAATAAGGAGTGCGAAGTAAATGCCGTCTCCTTAGTTTCAAAATAATATGATCTCTGATTGGATAATTTATTTTTCTTTCGGTACGAGTCGACGGTTTTGTGGTCAGGACATGATTTATCTCCTGACGAAAAATAATATTCGTCAGTCAACAGTAGCCAATCAGTATGCTCGGCGTTAACTTATTTTTTTACTTCGAACTGGGCCTGAATCAAATTCAAAATTCATAGTATGGCTTCAAACGTTTCATGTGTGTGATCAAATCTTTGTTATTTCCAAAGCAAAACGCTCCACCCAGGGGCGTAGCCCTGGCCTCACCCTAGTCTATTACTTAAAGCTCTAACGCAACACGTAAGTACGAGAGTAATTTTTACATGCAAACGTCAAGTCAAAAAATGAGTAATTTTTACATACAAATTCCAAGTACAAAAATGAGTAATTTTGACATACAAACGCCAAGTAAAAAAAAGAGTAATTTGAGACAAGTTCGTTCGTAATAGTCAGCACTTCCAACCAACATCAACTAATTTGACCACTCAAGGTTGTATTGCCCGATATCCATGGCAAATATCCATTTGGTGTGATGTTGTCAATTATTTGGTGTTTTGCTCAATACTTGGTGTCATGTTTTGTCACGATGTAACCCATGTTGCTGGACGTGGCAGTTGTCGATAATATTAATGATCAAACAATTCCACATACAAAATGAAAATATTGTCCTACTATTTAAAATAATACCTGCCAAAGACGAGATGAATGGCAGTTGGGTTTTTCTGGGACGATGCAAGGTGAGATGCATGTCTTAGGATAGCTTCACTCGGGCAGAAAAGGCCGCTGAATAAGCGGTCAACACACTGTGCAGTAGGGTGACGAGCCCTTTCTGCCACTTTAAGCCATACCCTCGCCAGAGCCTTGGACTCCGAAAGGCGAATTCCGACGCGATATGCGAATGCTACGAAGTAGGGCCTTTTTGGCTCGAAATACCGGACATTTTCATAGAGCAGCCAGGGACAGCTAAAACGTGTGTTTTTACTGTATTTTCATATTGACTTTGGACGAGTAAATCCTCTCCCCATAGTTCAACTTTTACAGTAAGGGGACAATGTGTAACGTTGGTTACCACTATTGCAACTGATGGTGCTACTTTTTTTCATAGAGTACCACTGTAGATAGTGGGCCTACGGCGAGTATCATGAAACACTTCAGGGGTGTTTCATGATACTTAGCAGGTGTATTACCCAGTATCAAAGTTTCAACTCATTGGATGTACGAGTTCAAAACACGATATTAAACAAAGTGATGTTTAATAAATACCGCGAATTCTGTACGATTTATGAAAGAAATGAGTAGTATTTTCTGGTAAACCACATTATGTTAAGCTTAAGTGGCGGGACACATATCCACAGTATTTTTACGATCCAATCACATTATCATTTTTGTGTTGATGTTTTTGTATGAACATTTGTCTGACGCAGTTTTCTGCGTAGAAAATAACAACTACTCGGCCTCTAAGAAAGGCAAAGGCAATGGCAATCATGACAATGACAATCAAGGACATGCGATCGATAACTCCGAACCTGGGAAGCAAGCAGAGCGGAATGAAGTGCATGCTACCGAACAAGAGTCTGCATCCACTGGAGCTAATGGCCGAGCTGTGGATGACGATGCCTTGATGCCTAACGACGAGGCGGCTATGAGAAAGGCCAAGAAGGCGGAGTACAACAAACGTGCTCGCAAAAAGAAACGGCATGCTATCGTGGATGAAGTCGACGAAGAGGTGGCAATGGAAAAATCTAAAAAGGCGGAGTACAACAACCGTGCTCGCGAACAGAAACGGCAAGCTCTCCTGGAAGAGGTCGACAAATCCAAAAAGGCGGAGTACAACAATCGTGCTCGCGAAAAGAAACGGCATACTATCGTGGAAGACTTCGACAAAGAGGTGGCTATGAAAAGATCCAAGAAGGCGGAATACAACAAACGTGCTCGCGAAAAAAAGCACAACACTGAGGTTGCGAATCAAGGGCGGGGTGCCATCATTTTGCACCATACGGACATGGATAAGAGCGACGAAGAGGAAACCAAGGAGGGAGAAGACGGAATCCATTATCACGCTCAAAGTGACCATCATCTCAAGATTCTGGCAGCTCAGGAGCAAGAAGATCGCGAGCGCAGAGTTGACAATCGAAGGATCTATGATGCACAACAAAACAGGGAAACTATGGAGGCCATTTCGAAGTAAAATAAGAAAGAAGTGAATAAGGAGTGCGAAGTAAATGCCGTCTCCTTAGTTTCAAAATAATATGATCTCTGATTGGATAATTTATTTTTCTTTCGGTACGAGTCGACGGTTTTGTGGTCAGGACATGATTTATCTCCTGACGAAAAATAATATTCGTCAGTCAACAGTAGCCAATCAGTATGCTCGGCGTTAACTTATTTTTTTACTTCGAACTGGGCCTGAATCAAATTCAAAATTCATAGTATGGCTTCAAACGTTTCATGTGTGTGATCAAATCTTTGTTATTTCCAAAGCAAAACGCTCCACCCAGGGGCGTAGCCCTGGCCTCACCCTAGTAGTCGATTAATATGCGATTTGGCCATTGACCTGCCAAGTCCACATTTCACTGAAAAGGAAAATATTGTGAATTCCGTCCAAATTTGCCAATTTCAGGCGATATTTCCAATCGCCTGGAAATCGTCCGGACAATGTGATTGGCTAAAAATAATTTTACTATCATTTGATTGGCTGAAAACTGACCTAAGTTTGTGAAGAAAAGCTGCAAATCTCACGTCATCTCTATACAACCTTCCAGAGCGACCCCACCTCGATGAGAATTCCATGTTATTCAGCGCTCCTCACGTTGAGCGTAAAACGAGTGGAGAAGTCTCTGGCCTCGCCAGCGCAGCGACGAAGCTTCGTCGATTTCGTGTACCATCCCGATCAAGACTTTAACCAAAGATCAAAATAACCATCTAAAATTGATATTACACCTTTTTCACTTAATTTAGACCTTTTTGCATTATTATTCGTCACAACCCCAAAGTAATTCAAAGAACATCCACTACATTTCACCTATCATTCATTATATTTCATGGCAGATCAAAACTAGACCATTATAATTCGTCCAAAATGCAGTCAATTTCATCTAACGAACATTTACATTCATTTTCTCTCAATATATTTCACCTACTGTGCAGTATATTTCGAGCGAAATGCATCCACGTCACGCAAACGCAAAACATCATAAGATCAAGTGCCAACTTCCATGTTGTCCATGTTCTCGACACGGGCGTAAAACGGCTCGAGTCTCCCCGTGAAGACATGCAGACGGTTAGGTTCAATTCCTAAGGCATAGTTCAGAGATAGTTCAGAGAAGACAGCATTAAAATCATACGAACCATTAATTGCTTCATCGGCAATATATTCCAGATACGCAATACGAAACTCGTCGCGTGTCTGGCCATCAGGCGGTGGTCCCATGAAGGCTATAAGACGCTCGCGGAGCATAGCCTTAATACGACTCTTCAAGGACGACCACATGTTCTCAATTGGGTTTAACATGGGCGAATATGGACCGAATTTGAGGAAACATGCTTCTTCAAACTCAGCTTCAGAGAATACACCAGATAATCTACAATATATCAAGCATTTCTACATAGATCAAGTACCTCGAATGACATGGTGCGTTGTCGGCGATGACAACGATATCAGACAAGCCACCAAAATGGTCTTTTGCAGCACGGAGCATTTTTCTCAACCAGTCATTCGCATCGGCCGACTTGAACGCACCTCTCTTCTTCGTGCAAAAGACAAAGTTCGTTGACGAAATGGCACCAATGATGTGCAAATTTTTGCCCTTCTGGGCACCTCCGCGGACGAACCTTGCACGAGTATTTCTCTTCGATCGGCCCTTCGGGCGACGTTGGTTTCGTCCAGCCAAATTGGTATCTTGCCTTGGCGTTGGTATGCCCGTAATTCTTGGACATATTCCAGTTGTTTTTGTTTGAAGATGGGATCATTCATCTGCAGAGGCTCATAATAAAAATCTTTGAACGTGAAAAGACGTTCGTCCAAGGCACGATGAACAGTTGTTTCAGAAACAACAATGCCCAAGTCGCGTTCGACTTTAGCTTTGATCTCTGTGAGAGTCATTTGGCAATCGAATTCAACCCAGGCCTCCATTTTGTCCACGTCTTCAGGAGACAATTTTCTGGGCTTGTATCCTCCTAGGTGACATGAGCAATGATTGGGAATCTATATACCTCTTTGTTTGGGTGTGAGTGAATCAAGCAAAAGCCATCCTTTTGCAGTGGACAAATTGATTCCATTCGCCCGCGCAACATATTTCCAGTCCTGGCCGGCGTCATGTGCCGCTACAACACGCTTTTTAGCAGACAGTGGAATTCGCTTGTATGGTCCGCGTCGACTTGGCTGTCGTCATGTGAGTTATCTCCTCATTTCTCTTCGACTCACCGGCGTCATGGGATGCTGCTCGATCTCTTCCATTCTTGGTTTGAATGATTATGTGAAAAGCGCGCCAAACTCTTGTGTGAGAGCCAGTTGAGAAATGATGAAATATACTGCACAGTAGGTGAAATATATTGAGAGAAATTGAATTTAAATGTTCGTTAGATGAAATTGACTGCATTTTGGACGAATTATAATGGTCTAGTTTTGATCTGCCATGAAATATAATGAATGATAGGTGAAATGTAGTGGATGTTCTTTGAATTACTTTGGGGTTGTGACGAATGATAATGCGAAAAGGTCTAAATTAAGTGAAAAAAGGTGTAGTATTATATTTCGGAGGTCTGGCGATTTACCGGCAGTTGATTCAACCAATCGCCTGAGGAAATTTTAAGTAGAACGCACAATACTACAGTCTGCATTCAAAGCGTTAGGTGAGTCGAGGTGACGACAACTTGGTTAATTGGTTGTAGCTCGTTTGGGCACAATGTACCCCATGCTACTTGATATTGAAAACCATGTTGCGGGGCGTGTGGTGCACTCTAAAGTACTTAAATTCGACGCTCCGGAAGACCGATGCTACATGTCCAATGCGGTTTGTACAGAGAATGATGCGGAGGTGCACTCGCCAGCGTATAGGTGATGCAAAACATGTCCCTTTCAGAACGCGATCTTGTCCATGTTCGAAACATACCTGTAAGAAAGCCACTACTTCCAAAGATTGCTCCTCAATTGACGCATGTCCACGAATGTTTAATTGATGCACTGAAGAAAGCCATTGCAGACTCTGCTATCTTGAAGAAAATGGTTGATAAATTGTCAGAGGAGCGCTCGGCTCTGCAGACGAAAATCGCTCAAGCCTCTCTCGCCGCTGCAACCGCATCTGAAGATCATGAGCGCAAACTGAGAGAGATTACGACCGATCGTGATGACTTGGATACAAAACTTGGGACGCTCTCTACGACGTATACGACGGAGAAAATTGTGCATGAAGCAAGCATATTGGCTCTGCATGCTCAAGTGAAATCCCTGCAAGAAGCAAAAGCATCAAAATTTGATGCTTTTGAAGTTTCATTTAATGAAACTTTAGACACTGACCTTCGAGCTGACGTTGCCTCTTTGAAAGGACAAGCGAAGGATATGGCTGCTATGCATACAGGGAAGACATCAGAACTCAGGGACCAAATCAATACATTAACTGCCCAACTGGAATCTGAAAGGTCCCAGTGCATTGAGCTACAAGCTCTAAGTGCTAAACTCAAAGAGAATTTGGGTGATGTGAAATCGACGCTCAAGTCTACGATTCAAAATTTGTCAGAAGTGAAATCGACGATGAAGTCTACGATTCAAAATTTGTCAGCACGCTTGAAACAAGCCAAGAACAAGGCTGCTACGGCAAAAAAGGCGCTCATTACGTATCGAAATGCGGCATATGTCAACCAAGGCTTGGAAAAATATTATGGAAAAGAAGGGCTGGAGGACGCCAAGGACATCCTATCTAATGGTGGAACACAAATCTGTTGCCATATCTAGGGATTGTGGATCCATAGCTAGACATAACTAGGGTAGTTTGCTCGGACACTCAGCGTAATTAGGGCAATATTTTCATCTGGCCCCTCAATAAGGGAACCCTTAGGCGCAGTATGGAACAGCACCAGTACATATTCATCTTTATGCAGCTAGTCTACCTTCAAAGCTGAAGAAGTTGGACATCCCAATTGGCGGCTAAAAATAGATCCATTTCGAAATTCACTGGAAGCAACGACAATCGTCGATCTGTCAAGATGTGGTGAAACTACCCGCGGTAAGTCTATCAACATACTTCTAGGGGAGTGCCGCCTCCATGGAAATGCAATTGATTAACTTATCCCAGTAGAACCCAATACGGAACCAATTTGGAACTGACGATCTGGACCTGGTGCTGGCTGAAGGGTTGCGCTGCACCCTTTGGGCCGACCGGTCGCAAGATCTCGTTGTCTTCAACTAAGCATGCAATACACAGCTTCATCTTGTTGCATCTTTCCAGAAAGTACGGCACTCGGCTGTCGCCCGTGGGACACGCCTGTGCGTGGCTGGTTATGGCTCAAACCTCAGCACACAACACAAGACAAGCTTTGCCTTTGAAAAAAGTCGCCCCACTATATTGGAAGTTGGAAGGACAAAGCTTAGGTCTTGAGCAATGAATCGCTTAGATTGTATGTGGTTCTTGCACATGAAGTACTTTATGTATTTTAACATTAGAGAATGTATTGCTCGTACTCTTCTGCCAGCAGAAGTTGCCCAGCGGTAAGGAAGCCGAGCTTCCCTGGATGAGGGAATCTCATGCATCAACAGCCATTATCAGGGCCATTGTGACCCAGAGCACATTAAATATGACCATTTCAACCATGACGCCGATCACCAGGGCCCTTTTCATTAATGATTGCAATAACCATGTCCGTGTTGGGTCGTTATAGCCATTGTTACGGGTATCAGAGAAGCGATCCCCCTCAATTATGCCGTAAAAAGTAGGGCCATATAAGGGATTTTCCATTGTTCCCAAGGCCTGATGTCAACATCGTCAAGGTGGGCGATATCCGACACCGGAGACCTGAATTTACATTATCCCGACTCCTCTCAAGTTTATTCTCAGAGGATGTCACTGAGTTTCCACTCAGGGAAGGTGACATGTACAGTAAATCTCTCGAGGTTTTGGCCTACGATAGATACAGTGATGAACTGATCGGATCGCTCGTGTTACCGCTGATCAACTTTGAAACCCCAATGGCCGTGAAAAGGAGTACAACTTGGAAATGTCACCGAGGTTCCAATTGTCTGCGGCCATGGCAAAATCTCCCTCAAGTTGGAGTTGTGGAAAATGTCTTGAGAGAAGACCGCTTTTGAGGAACGACGCGCTCCACGCAAAATGGAAACGACGCGTCTCCCCACTATGAAACGTTCGGCATTGAGTATTGGTCTGGTAGCGATGCTAGTAAAAAATAATCTACCAGCGTGCCACGTCATTTACTTGATCTATCAGTAATCGTGTAAGCCGGCGAGATGTCAAAACATGACAACCCGCAACGTCACGCAAAGTCCTGTGCATTGCAAAATTAGAAGCTCATCTACATTGGGGACTTTATGCATCTCGTCTCGAAGTTTTCACGCACAATCGAAAGTTGTCCCCTTTATTGTCCTTTACGAGACAACAAACCACGTTGACTTCACTGACAATATATCTTTGTCAAATCCGTGTGCTCAAACAGAAATCACGTCTTTGCGTTCGTTTCTTGATTATGCACCTTAATTATATGACTTGGGGAAAGGCCGTGGGGAAAGGCCATGATGGACGCTGACTCGCAGAAGATACACGCGGCGTCTTGACACTTCATAACGAGGTTGTATTGGGCGTAGAAATCATGCATGACGGTATTCTGGGTTAGTGAACTTAGCTCAGTAGAAGAAATTGTACTTCACTGTGTATACTATACGATATTTCATATTAAATTAAGTATAGTCGATTAATATGCGATTTGGCCAACGACCTGCCAAGTCCACATTTCACTGAAAAGGACAATATCATTCTTCATGCAAGTCGATCTTGTTAGCCCATTGTGTGATTTGACCATTTGGCATTGTCTTGCCATTGTATCCCGCGCTTGTCGATTTCGTCCAGACGTCGCACCCTCAAGTATACACAAACACATGCAATTCAGCGCCTGTCAACCCTTGTCGAAGTCATGAACAACTCAGCGGCAAATCCTGACAATACAACGAAGGTTCAACTTGATTGAAGTACAGTGGCCAAGAGTTGGTATGATTTTGGCATGATTTTGTCATGCTCGACATGGTTGAGGACGAGCAACTCTTCGTCATGAAATGACGTAGTGAGTTCATTGTCATCTTTCTCATCCCAAGTGCTACATGGTAAAGAGGCTCAACTTCTTTCACCTTGGTGTTATATTTTACGCTTATCTACAACGTGAGGGACAGCTGAAGCTCTCTTGACACCAAAGTCGACAATGGACAGGTTGCTTCAGAGGCAATCAATCCATCAGCACACTCCTCATTTAGTTGGAGTTTCCATTTCAGTGTTGAGAAGACTTGTTCCATGTCGATGTACCGTAGCAACTCCAAGGTCAAGTTTCAAATACTCTTGGCGCTGCAGTGGATTTTGAACGCGATTGTTCTAACCTCTAGAGCGCGCCACGTCATTCGCTTGATATTTGATTTTCAACCGGATCCGGATAAAATATATCATTTTGGACGATGACTTCAAAATGACGGAAGTCGCCTCCAACAGCAGCTCCTTGCAAGATGCGCTTCTGCGCAAGACGCTCACACAAGCCTCAGAATTGCTCTATGGAAAGAACTATCTCGTTGATCAAAAGGCATTCATGGCCCACTTACGACAGGAAGCTCTGTTCAAGTCTGCCATTCATGCTGGTGTCGTCGCGGTCTTGACACCATCGAGGAAGCAAACATCCGTCGTGGCATTCCTCGAATCGTGGGCGCTGTCTTTTGGACGATCTGTGAGCTATACAACTGTGACGCGCTACTTGGAACAAGTGTGCATTCAAACCATGGATCCCCGGATTGCACGTACACACCTAGCTGAGGTTGACAACGACTGATATGTTGGCGTAGGTGCGTGCATCAAGGATATTTCCAAGTCGGCTGTGCGCAAGTTTGCTCGATTCGAGAACAAGCGTCTCGTGGCGACTCTGATGTTCCACACGGCATTCCGCGCTGCCTTACTGCCGAATCTTGCCGTGCTGCTCGTCGAGCAATGCATTGACATGATTAGTTTGCCGAAAGCGCGGTGGTGGCGGCGATTCCAACTCAACTGTGTTCGCATGCTCAGTGCTATCACTGATGCAGCAGTAGGAGCTGCATTTGGTTCACTCTTAGCTCCTGGGGATGGAACGCTTATCGGCGCTGGACTTGGAGAGGCATGGGCGTATGGCTCCTCGCTCGGATTGCAAATGCTGCTCTTCAAAGATTTTGCAACAACGCCAGGCCAGCTATACCGCGTCGGATTCTTCACAGTTTATCTTGACTAATGCATAAACAACTTTGGACAGAGCTACGGAGACTATGCAGTGGCTTGAGGAGTGCATCGCTCGATCCATTTGCGTCGACGGACAACAGCTGAAGCATTGACATCACTGAGCCAGGGCCCTTCAAAACTCGTGGCGTAGAACCATCCTTGAGCATCGCCATGACTTCGATCGATCGCCCAACCGAGGCGAGATTCCATCTGAGCGGGAACACTTGGGCAAATCTCCTGCCGATGGGCTGAAGATGCCGAGCCAACGCTCCATCCTCGCCTCTCAGATGGCAGCAAGTTGTTCGGAGACCATTGCTTTCCACGGTGCTGGTTCTCCCACATCACGAGCTCGACGGAATCGTCGCAGTCGATGCATTCAAATGCGAGTTGGATCTTGCTATCACATTTCTGGGAGGCAAATTCGGCTGGAATCGACAGTCGGAACCACTGCGGCGATGTTTGCTGCTTTGCTTCAGAAATCGGAAGCGTTAAGGATCCGATCAAGTCGTCATCGCTCCATTGATCATGGTCAAATACGCGCACATGGAGCTGCAACTTGTCGCCGAGGTTGAGCAATTGAAATTCATAGATTTCGAACTCCCACTCGGGATTCAAACAGTTTTTGATCATCGACGACGTGTGCTTGACTCCATCAAGATCAAAAACGACGTAGGGATCGCTCTTGCCGCCCAAAAGCGCGGAATCGGCAGCAACCAAGGTGGAAGCTCGATGGAGCTGGACACGAAACATGCGGGGGCCACCTTTTGCTGTTGGAGAACTTGGGATCACTTCTTTGTTGTTATTTCTGTTCGATGGCTGAGTAGAGATTCAATCGAGAGAACTTACAGAGTCGCAAGTGAATCGTGGATGGCCTCTAGCTTAGCCTCCAGCATCTTGATTTGATTCTTCAGTGTGAGCTGCTGAGCCTCGTAGTCTGCTCTCGATTGATTGAGTTGTGATTGAAAGTCTGCTTTAATTCGGTCAATTTCAAGTGTTTGCGATGCAGCAGCTGCATCGAAGACCTCCTGCTTGTGCTGGAGCTCTGCTTGTTGCCCCTACGTAATTGCTTTCGTGAAGCAGTTCCTCGACGCGAGCTTTCTTACCTTGACCACGAGTTGAAGCTGTTGGAATTCTTCAACAAGCTTGGGATGGTCCATTGCCATAAGAGTGTAATATGCCTGTTTTTGAGCTTGATGGGCTGCTAGCAGCACGTACTTTACAAGACGCCGTCGTCGGCAAGGAAAGCCACCGCTTGAATTATGCCAGACACTGTCAAACGTCGTTGCGTAGAACCAACCCTTGTCGTCTCCTTGCGATCGATCGCCACCCCAGCCAAGAACTTCAACGTAGCCAGTAGGTACACTTGGCTCAATAGTTTCCCACGACGAGGATGAAGCTGGACCGCAGCTGTATGCGAAATGATCCTGTTCAGGAATCAAATGAAAGGTGGACCAAATGCCATTGTGCTTGCGTTCATGTTGCCAAAGCTCCAGGATGACACTTTGCTTCATATCGTCTTCAGTCCAAACACAGGCTGAGACACGGAGACGACACTTTGTCGCTTGTGTGGCTGCTTCTTCCGTGAGTGAAATATCTTTGGAGATAGTCACTTGATGTTTGAGCAGTTCAAACTCAGTCAGTGGTACAAACGCTTGTCCGAGCTCGACGGAGCGTCCCCACATATCCACACCATACAGAGTCACACTAAGTACTCGGCGATACAAATCGTCTTCGTTCAGAGTGAGCTCGAAGATCTCCCCCGTCCAAGTTGCACTCGGGGTGATAACATTGGACTCAAACGCTGGTGAGGCTCCTGCGCCGCAGAGACGGAGTTTTGCATAGACTGAAGCGCGGGAATGAAAGCCACGAAAGCATTTGGCTGCTAGGATTGCATCGGCGTCCAAGACTTGATGTAGTTCTATGCGCATCAAACGCATCGACTTCGTCCTTTCCGTCATCTCAAAGATACGCTTTTGACAACCAAAGAGGTGATTTGTCGAATAAAAAAATAAAAAATAAAAATTGAAATAAAATCGTGTAAAATCAATTTTCAAATTGTTTTTAATTTTATTGTTATCAAAGTGTTACTACCTCACTTTAAGAACATTAATATTCCATGTGAAGTACAATTATGGGGATTAGTGTATAAAACTCTGTAACAAATTTATTTAATGTCAGTAAAGTCAGGTAGTAAATCCTGATTGGTTGGATAAATATAGTGTAACGTGGCATTATCCGGATGAATGAACAGAAGTGATGACCAAGATGACGACGATGGCGGGAGCGACAGGAAAGAAAGACCACAAGGTCCACAGCCGAGTTCCCCGCTTCCTTCGCGTCCAGTTAGAGCATGCCAAGCAGATACAAACAAAGTCATGTGTCTTGCCCGTGACGGGGCTCTATATCGAGACGAAACTGCGGGGAAGCAAGCAAGCATCGTACTCGACGCCCTTGCAGCGCAACCCATCCGTGGATATTGGATGGGAGCATCAGGTGTACGAATTCAACATGACAGAGGGTGAAATGTACAGTCGAGTTGTGGAATTCACTGTTCATCAAGTCAACTGCGTGGGGCAAGATCAAGTCGTAGGTCGAGCCACTCTGCCGTTGTTTGAGTTTGAAACGAACCGCTTGTCGGGTGTTATGTCCAAGCGCTTGACTTTAAACCAGGTTGATTTGCCCCTTCTTTCCATCAGAACAAGCTCACAACTACTGTAGGCACACGTGGCGATGGAAATACATCTCTCCGTTGAGGTCTGGACGCGCCATGACGTTGCCAAGACCATTTCGAGAGAATGCTGGGAGAACGAACGCATGGTACCGTTCCAAGGCTGGAGCAAGGCGCATGTGCTTTCAACAGACAACCGCCCAGCCTTCCAAGCTGGTTGACCCTCTCTCAGAGCCTGACCTCATGAAATCTTGTAGGTTCCTACGCTGGCCAAACGTTGGAAGCAGTCTTGAGCCCACTTGGGCCAGACCACGTCGAGACGCTTGGCTTCACAACTGGGCCTTGGTTCTATGCCGAATCTTTCTCAGGGCCGTGGCATAACTCGAATTGTGGATGGAAATGCCGCCGTCGTGTCCTGCGCCAAACGTGTCGGTTGGCTGAATTAGACAACACAATCGAAGATGACCAAGACTACGCGCCGCCTCCGCCATCAGACGCCACAAAGAAGCAGCAAGACCTCAAGAAGATGGTCGAAATGGTCGACTTGAGTATCGAGGCGATCTTGCAAAAACACAACGTCAAGATGGAAGATTACTAGAGTGCTTAGGCTGTATAAAAAGACGGCTCTTCCCGCCATACCCTCCTCGAAAATGCATAAATGTCATGTTGCTTGCGATTGCAGTTCGTGCCGTGCCCGAGAAATGCATGCCTTTGTCAGCATGAATCGACTCTTGGCTTTCAACAGTGGTCGAGACGTCGTTCTAGTCTGTGGAGGCGGTGAGAGCAACAACTTCTGTTCACGGCTTGATGCATTGATACAGGTATTCCGAATAGGTACAAGTAGTTTCCTTCATTGTCGTTTCCATCTCCCCTAGCAGTTGAATGAAATGAGTGGCGAAGGGGAAAGCTCTGACGGTGATGACATCCGTGAGCAAGTCAGCTCTGGTGTTGGTGTCAGCATCGATTGCTTGTCAAGATCCTATCAGTGTTAACTGCTCATAGCGACACGGACGAACTTGGTCGAAATGGATATTACTGCATTTTGATGTCGTAGCAACATCTCTTTCTGGTTGGATTTTATCGACTCAACTGCCTATCAAGCCACGCCTTGCTTGCCCAGACGGCTCCTACCTGCTCTCCTTGGTGACGCAGCAAAGATGAATGTCAATGGATTGAGGAAAGATTGCATGCACGATTTCCATCATGAAATTGGTTTGCTGTTGTAGGATTGTCAACTGCGATCAGTCGCTATAAAATTGTAAATTTTATATATTTTATATTTGTATATACTAATATATAGATTTTAACAGTTAATGATATTGATCACATTATTTTAAAGACACGTTGGGTGTAACGCCTTTGATAAATAATACTTTTTAAATTTAATATTTTTGATAATATCATCTTTTTACGTTCCAACCATGTACCAATGTTGCACTGATGCATTTGTTCGACCCGGCAAGGTGAAGTTTTGGTCGAGATCCGTTGAGGACATGGATATCCAACGCATCATTCACGAATTCCCCGAATCCCACAATCATGGTAGACAGCGACACTTTCTCGTACAGGCCTCATGGATTCTGTTGAGCAATCAAGACGAACCAACGAGCGTTCTGAGCTATTTTATAGCAGGATACACCGACTCAGAGAGGTACTTGACCACATCGATCGATCTCGTCACGTTCTACGTCTGCTTTGCAGGCGAAAGAAGCACTTCTATGGAGTACGAAAGGCCGACGCGAAGACGTCGGACGATATCCTCAGTACGATCTGTCGATTGATGCATTTGACTGCTGGATAGTCACTCTCCCAAAGAAGTTCGTCGACACTATTGGCGGTTCTGACCCAGTCGACGATTGCCACGTCTTGGTATGCCGAGGAAACAAAGAGGAAGGAGTGCGCCAAATCAAGTTACGTGTGGACAAGAAAACCCTGTCGTCTGACAAATACTGCTACGTCCCGGCTCGGGTATGTTGCAACATTTCCCGTCAAGTCGTCTAATGCTTTTAGGTGATGGAGTCCCTTCAAGTCAAGGAGCGCGATGTTATCTACGTCCTTCACGACGAACAAGCAGTCATCCCTCAGTCGTCCCAAGCTGTCGTCTTTGAGCAAGCGATGCAAGAACTGTTCGACGTGAAAGAGGATCTAAAATCTCAACTTGAAACACAAGCAGCGATCCAAGCAAAGGAAAGGACCGCGCATGAAATTGCCGTCATGGCTCTTCAAGCTCATGTGTCAACTCTTGAAGCATCTAACTCAGCCGCTGAGGCAACAATCGCCAGCCTGGAAGCAAAGATGGCTGCAATGGAAGGTGAAGTGGCTGCCTTGGCTGCCACACATGCAGCAGTCGTCGACAGCCACAACAAGGAGAAGAAAGATTCCGCGGATCAACTCCATGCACTATATTTGAAGCTCGTTGATGCCTGTACGCATGCCAATACTCTGGGAGCACATGCAGCCACGCTGGAAGAACACATCACGAATGCGAAGGCAGAAGGTACGCTGGCTGCTACTGGGGTCATATCAGGGTTATGATAGCTGTCTCGAGAATCGCCCTTGGAATCAAGCAAACTGCATCAGATGCAGCGGCACGAGCACTTCGAACTCAAGTCGCGAGACTGGAAGATAATCTTGCACGAGTGGAATCGACTGCTGCAAGGAGGGAAGCTGATCTCGTGGCGGAAATCGCAGCACTCCAAGATCATGTCGAAGCTTTCTGCATGGTCGAACAAGAGCGCCTCGCCAGAGAAGCAGCAGTGGCAGAAGAAGCATTGAACCGAAGATTTGCTCTACCCGAGCAAGAAGTGCGGGAAATGCTACGGCGCGGATCATATTCTTCACGAGATCGTGTGGTCCGCATCCAAATCTTGAAATGCATCGACTTGGTCGAGCTCAGCACACCGTCCGCTCCGTGGCGATGCGCCCCTTTCGTCGTCGTCCGACTTGGCTATGACTTTCTTTTCTCGACTGAGCAAGTGTTCTACACCAACAATCCCGAGTGGGCAAATGAAGTCCACGACCTGACGTTCCGAAGAAGTCAAATCTACACGAGAGCACTCGACATCATTGTCTACAACGGCGACTTTCCCATTGGATCACACAAAGTGATGCTCATTAACCTTGAAGGCTCCTTTCACAGTGATGGACAAATCACATTGGATGTGCCGCGAGAATACCGAGACCAAGGCAGAAACAGCAAGATCGAGTTCAACATTCAAATGGTCCCTGCTCTGCCGTAGGTGGAAACCTATCGACGTCGCTCGAACGGTTCAAGTCGAAAAAGCTACAAGTCGATGCGAACCCCGAGATGTCCATGAGCTTGCGCGGTAAAACAATGGCCGTCATGAGTTCATGGAGATGGTGGTTCGACAACAGGATGAGAAATGCCCGGAAACTTTAAGATTGCCAACTAATGGAGAAGATCAAGACGCTGCCGTTGTCGTGTTTGAGTTCAACGGATAGATTCCATCCGTCCGTGAGTGGCGTCAGACTGCTATCCCTTAGATTGGTTAAATAGGAACGTGTCTTGTCACTGAGCTTGCAAGAGAGCATAAGGAGAGCTCGTGGATTGATTGGTGTGCGTCAACATGAGCCACACATTCGAAATCCCCGTTGAGCCACATCTCTTCCATGTCGCGTCATCAATCTTCCTCTTCGTGCGCATCCAGCAAGAGCATTCTCGGTAGACCTAAACAAGAGATTCCGTGTCTTCCCTTTGACGAGGCTTCACATCGACACAAAACTGCGTGGAAGACACGACGCGTCGAGCTGGACCTCATTGCACTGCTTACCATCTGCGAATATGGAATATGAGCGTCAAGAGCACAGGTTCAACATGACGGAAGATCAAGAAGATGGAAGATTACCACAAGACGAGCTCAAGTTATTTTAAACGACGACTCTTCACATCATGGCCTTCTTGAAGCGGCAGAAAGCCAAGGACATTCGTCTCCCGACTGGCGTCGATGCTGTCTATCTACGCAAACTCTTGTTTCTCTCCATCCCAGAGACGTTGAATCTCCTCCACACAGATGCATGGGCTCGAGTACGTTCTTGTTGATGTAGACTGAGCTAACGGCGTACTTCTAGCTCGACTTGCGCTGCTTGACGCTCATGAAGACGAAGATGCTCCGAGCTGCATGCATAGCTCGTAACCTAGAACCGCGTGGAAGGAAGCGAGTTCTTGTACGCTCCTTTTGTTGATCATGGCGTTGTGAAGGGAGTTGTAGGTCCAAAGATTGACAGAGTCACTCGAGAAACAACGCGACGACGGTACTACCTCATGGTGGAGAGCATGACGACAGTTCGTAGAGGCCGAGTTGCGACGGCAAGCAGAGCTAGCAGAGGAGCGTCGTTTGAACAAACTTGGCGGCGTTTGGACCTTTGGAACTGGCACGCAAGGCCAACTTGGTACACTTCTTGTGATCTCTCGAGGGTTCTAAGGCATGAGCAGGACACAATGACTGTCAGTCGTATGCACTGCCGACCCAGATCAAGTCCACAAGGGGCTTAGGCGTCTGTCAAGTCTATGCGGTAAGTAGAAGCGTCATGAAGAAGGTCTGGACAGCGTCGTAGGGCTTTGACTCTGACGTGACGTTTGCAGTGACGCGACTTGGCGACGTCTACGTCTGGGGCAACCGTTCAGGACCGACAGGACTGCCGCGAGTGTCGAAAAGACGACCGAAAGCAGCCGCATCGCCGCTGGACAACGGCTTGGAAGCTGTCGGTGAGGATCCTGGCGATGAAACCATCGACGAAGACAATGACGACGAGAATGAGGATGAAGATGACGAGGAGGGCGACAAAGAAGACGATTTGGAGCCTGGAGATGATGACAGTGACAATGAGAATGACGAGAAGACCCAGGGAACGAGCGAGATCCTCGCCGCGCCTGTGAAACTCCAATCTCTCTGCGGAGAAGACATTGTCCAGATCGCCGTCGGACGCGTCCATTGCGCGGCGCGATCGAAATGCGGCGATGTCTTCACGTGGGGACACAACGATCACTGTCAACTAGGCCATGAACCCGTCCACAGTCTCTCGGAAGCGCTATCCAAGGTAGAAATCTCCGTAGTCGTCATCGTACTGATGTCGTTCTCTCCATGCAGCGCGCCAAGATCAAGCACGGCATGGACGCGATCGAGCCGACGATTTGGGTCCGCACCGTGCCGGAAAACTGCCTGATCAAGCAAGTCGCGGTTGGCACGGACCACACGCTCACGATCTCGGACGCGGGCGAGATCCTCGCGTTTGGCTCCGTCTACAACACATCCGACCACTCGACGCTCTCTCGGCATCTCAAGAAACAGCGCGTCTTCCAGGTACATCTCCATCTTCCTCCAGCCTTCCATCGTGTTAATATTCCATGTAGGTTTCCTGTGGCGCGATGCATGCCGCGATTTTGAATGAACAGGGGCAAATGTACACTTGGGGAAGCGGCGACGGCGGGTATTTCCAGCACCATCGCATCCATTGACAGCATCTAGACGCCTCGGACATGGCGATTCAGCGTCGCATGTGACGCCGCGCCTTGTGGAAGTGCTTGCCGACGATGTCGTCTTTCAAATCTCGTGTGGCTGCTGGCACACGCTCGCAATTGTCCTCGTGCCGCCACTGCTCAAAGGCGGCTTTGTACGGCAGCAGATTGATCCAACTCGTTAAGCTCATGGCGCTTTGCTTGTAGGTTTACTCATGGGGAACAGGACGCTACGGCCAAGTACGCCATCCATCTCGCTCGTCCGTGAGAGATCTAAGCATTTTACAATGTAGCTCGCCCTTGGAGGGAACCAAGTCGTGCCGACGCCGACGTTGATCAAGGATTTCCTCGTCCAGACCGTCTACATCAAGCGCGTTTGTGCTGGCATGTACCACAACGTCGCTCTGTCCGTCGACGATGAAGTCTACACGTGGGGAAGCAACGTGAATGGCTGTCTTGGCCGGCCGGACGAGATGGCAACGAATCCAGAGAGCTTTAGCGCTGTTCCTGGCATGGTGGAAGGCATGTGCGAGTTTGTAGGACGCCCTTGTGCGAGTAAGATCCCCTGTGATCCTCCAGAGTCATCGTACCTCTGCTGTGTCTAGTCGCCGTCGGCCGAGAGTATACCGTCGTCGCGACGAAGCCTTACATTGGACCGAACGAGGAGGAAGTCGCGCAAGCTCGTGAGGAAGCCGCCAAGCGTCAGGAAGCACTCGACCGGCAGAATGCGCTCGAGGAACAGAAGGAGCAAGAAGAAGAACTGGCTCTGGAACGCCAGCGACGATCGCAATACATTAACTTCCTCAACCGCAACCATCCGCTCTGTACGCAGTGCAAGATTGCCAGCGTCTGTCCTGGCTTCCAACGGGACGATGCCGACCCAGCGCTTTGCAGGCATTGCCTCCATCTCAAGCCACAGCACAATGGCCAGCACCGCGAATCCAACAAAGCACTCACGCTCGACTACCTCGAAGGTGTCTTGGAAGTCTTGCAAGTCGACATGGACGTCACTGACATTTAAGATATTTAAACAAGCAGGCGGTCCCAGTCGGGCTCTATCTACCGAGGATATCTCGGCCAGGGTCATTCACAAGTTCGACTCCATTGAGAATTGCCGCCTCCTTTCGTATTTCCAATGGCCAAATGCCAACGGCGTGCAGTTCTTGCTTCGTGCGAACGCCTTGGCGTCTGACAAACTGCTCGCTGTTGTCGTTCACAAGCTGGTAGCCGACCATGAAGCCCTTGATTCCTTCAAGGGAATGCTGAGCCCTTCATCTCGTGCATTCGTACCAGCTTCTCAATATTTTGACCGTGGTTGACTTACCATCACACTGGTCATGCGTGGATTTATCGTTCGAGTCCAATCGTCCACTGCATCCACTCGCACGGCCAGCTGGCCGAGTGCATGGTGTGTGGCATGGCGATGGTCAACGAGCCCGCAAAGGCGACTTTGATCTGGGAGCACGAGCTGGTTGTGGTTTGAAGCTCATCTCTGTCTCGACGCCTATGACGACCAAGACAACGGCCGACATCGCTGAGATATGGCCGTCGTTGCAAGGTCTTCTTGATGTTGCAAGAGAGGGCGCTTCCGACTTGTTGAGAAGTTGAATTGCTAGGAAATATCCTTCGTTAGGAAATTTTCCTAATTACTCCGGATTAGTTTTCGAAAGAATCCATATTTACAACGTTGGTACTTTATGAGGCATTTTCCCATTTTGCCGAGCTTAGTTGCATCAGAGTTTGATTTGGACTGGAAGAGATCTTGTGAACATGCACGAGACGTGCAATGTGGCGCACGCCGCCCCGCGAGTCCCATCTCTCTCGCACGAGTGGAATTTGTCGCTAGGTGGAGCGGAGAATCTTGACGAGTTGACGTTTGATCTCTGCGGCCGCTGATACGTGAAGTCAGCCGACAAGACATTCGCTGGAAAGAAGACGCCTTTCGGCATCTCCACTGATTGCTCAGACGTACGCGCGCCATCCAATATGAGGAGTCACTCAGACAAAGAGGGCTATTTTTCAGATTGATCGTCATCGAGCACCTGAACCCGAAATTTGTAACACTTGGTAGCGTCAGTGCCTGCCTTTCGACAAGTAAGGGATCCAAATCGTCATTAATAAACTCGCCATTCGCTCGAACAAGCATGGTTGAAAACAACTCCCCCTTGCATTGGTGTAATCGAATGATAGAGTACTACGAAGCCAAAAACGCCTTTGCGCGTGAATCATCCCATGACACGTACTCGTTCTGACGGGGTCTCGACAAAGGAGGGCAAGGCATTGCTCATCTCCAACTCTTGTTGCAAACAAAGATCGCAGCAATTGCGAGTACGCGAAATGAAAGACGCGTCGAAAGCATCGGGCGATGTGGACAGTACGTACCATCATCTCGATGCCTTTAACGGTTGAATAGTTATTCTGCCAAAGCTTGTTGCGGGCAAATTCGGTACGACAAATTCATGACATCGAGATCTATTTCCTTCCGTAGGTTGCTTCGACATACCCGGAGACTCTTTTGTGTGTGTTCTGACTTGCGGGAGCACAGCGCGGGAGGTGAGTTTGACACGATTTGATTACTTCATGGCTAATTCCAAACTGACTATCCTACTGCCGTAGAGGCACATCCTGGACTGGGACCACTCGTTGGTTCGACCAATCTGCACAATGGGAGGATGTTCGTGAGTTGTCTGATAGGATAGGTATAAATAGTCTGCGCAGAGGGACGCAGGACTATTGTTCCAGAACAGTGTGGGTGAGCAAAGGGAATGCAACAGAAGCGTCACATCGAATCCGCTTGCACGTTGACAAGGCAAAAACTCGGACACGTTATAGTGAGAAGTATTGCAGCATGGCCGACTGGGTAAGTTGCAAAGTTCCAACCGATGTGGACTGTTATCACTTTAGGCCATGGGTTACTTGGGGGTGAAGAACAATGACGTTGTGACTGTGATTTTCGACGATGAAGCCTCAATTTTGCAATCTGCCCAAGTGGACGAACTTTTGGATGGAAATGCTTCAGCCAAGCTGTTAGAAGTTGATGGGGCTGCTATCCAAGCACTGCAAGCAAAAGCAGCTGGATATTTGGAGGAGCTACGCAAGTGCAAAGCAGAAATTGGTGCATTGAAACAAGAGAAGGAAGAGCAAGACAACCGCCACAAGCAGGAGATTTCCGTGTACAAAGAGCAATTGGAGATTTACAAGGACAACTGCGAAGGCTTGACGACGTATGCAAATCAGCTTGAAGCGCAAGTTGCTTACCTCAAGAAAGCCAAAAGAGAAATGGAAGAACAAATCCAACAACTGAAAGATCAAAACCTGACGACGGAGGCGCACAAGAGTATCAACTCTGGGAGTTAAAGGAGAAACAAACGATGCAAGAAAAGGACAAAGTGAAACAAGAAGTCAGGATCAAGATGCTACAAGACGCGGTGGAGAAACTTATGGTGAAGTTTGAATCGAGTCAATCGAACGTCAGCCATGGAAGTGAGCAAGAAGCGATCAACGACCAGTTAGTCCCCCCGACGCCTGATCCCCAAAACAAAGTCCAAGAAATTGGAGGAATTCAAGATGACATGCGTGAACATCAAGAAGTAAATACAAACAATGCTGCTGCTGGGCTGCAAAATGCGGACATTGGCCAGAATGATCAAAGACCACAACCCAACCATGGTTTCTCTGGTTCACATTATGAACGAGCGCCTTCAGGCGATAGCAATTCATGCAATACAAGCGAGACGCACGACTACTCGAACGACGCATTCATCGCAGCACTACTGGTTGGCGGATATGCTTTATATTGTTGTCTGAAGCGTCTGGCCCCGTTTTTGAGTTTCTTTTAGCATGAATGCAGTGTCCTCGGCGACTTTGGTCTATTGTCTATTGATTGAGCTCAATAACGTGGAGACAGATTCTTGTGAATTGCGTTGTAGCTTAAACACTCGATCATGAATGATTTTCATGTGTTTGCGCCGTTGTCACCGCCGGGGCTTGATGGAGGATGCTCCCTTAGGCAGGGACAACCACGACGAAGTTTGATCGTTGGCGTCCTAGTTGGAACCATTCCAAGTGAATCCGACAAAGATCTCATGACTCGAGGGTGCGTTGCAAATCTTGCAAGTCGACGTAGACGTCATTACCATTAAACTTATCTAAACAAGCAGGCAGTCCCAATCGGGCTCGGTCCATTCCTCGGGCTGCTTGAGTACTTCCAGGAAATCAAACGACAAGACATCGTCAAGGTAGACAGTCGACCAGGAAGATGGCGTTGATGTTGTCTGTGGAGGAGGCGGGAGCGACGATGTGCATGCATCGTCGCATTCCATGGCGAGATCCAAGCCGTGAGCATCGAGCCAGATCGTTTCCTCAGTCGACATGGTGATATCCATGCCGCAAGATGTGAATGGAATGGGCGGGGGAAGGCAAAGCGCCGCTGGGGAATCCGATGCAGATGAACATGACGATGAAGATGCCGGAGTGGATAATGGGGATGGAGCTGGAGGGGCTGCAGGGGCTGGAGGAAGCGCCAGACGTGATGCTAACCGTCGCGACGACGGCGCTGTGGACTTGGAACTTTTCAGATCCGGTTTTGCCATCAACTGCTTCTAGGGGAAGCGTGAGGAAGGGGTCAAAGACGAGGTTTTCTACCTTGATATGACAGTGCCAGTGGTTCTTGATGGCGTTGTCTGTCCGTCCCGGCAAGCTCTCGGCAATGAGGGACCATTTGTTGCCGTGCTCTCGTTGCAGCCGCACGATAAGCGCGTCTTCTGCAGGCGTCCATGCGCCGCGATGGATCGCTGGATTCAATTGATTGCACCATCTACAAGCAAGCGCTTTCTGTCAGCCATAGGAACGATGGAGCAACCGTACCTTTCGCGACATTGTTTGCCATTGCGTCCTGGTAAATATGACGCAATGACGCCCCATTTGTGCGGACCTATCTCGGCAACCAGTTTGCGCATCACTTGGTCTTCTGCAGCCGTCCATCCACGTTTCGCGGCATCGGTTTGCTGTAGGAATTGCCACCGGGCTTTGCATTCCCGCGTGGACTTCCGATGGCCAAACAGACTCGCCACCCCTCGCCATTGCTTCCCTCCGTGCAGAAATACAGCATCCCGTAGCGTTTGATCCTACCCAGCAAGTCAATGCGTTCCAACAGCGGAAAGAAACAAACCTCGTAAGCTGTCCAGTGCATGGCTGTCATCTCGCAAATGCCAAAGTGGTCTAAATCATACCGAGCGAGCTGGAGCTTCTCGTCGCAGCGGCGGTTAGTCGTGGTGGCTATGTCCCAAACGAAGGTTGCTTGGGCTTTATTGTCGACCAAAAACAGACAGCGCCACGTCCCAAACCGAGCGGCATAAACCTTTGCGGGAAGCGCTTCATTCTACATCTGGAGCCGTTGACTTCAACGGGAGTGGAAATGAGCGGTCGGGAGCAACTCCCCACGTCATCGTCGTGGAAATCCTCATGCAGTGACGTTGCTAAAGCCTGTCTTATCCTCGTGGAGGGGATAAGAAGACGCGTCTTGCTGCGACATTGAATCTTTGTCCTCCCCTTGCACTTGATTGTCCACCGCACCTCAGGCTTCGCGAAGATCCAAATTTAGTTTCCATTCGCCCACATGGTGGAAACCATGCGAGACACAATCAGCGGTTTGGAGAAACCCACGAGCTGGAAACTCTTGCCTCCTGTACCAATTCGCAGTCAAGTATTGCGGTGTCCGAACTGCGGAGTGGCACATCCCAAGCCCGAACTCGTTGAGACATATCGGTACTGCCACAGCTGCTTGAAAATCCTCCGCGAGAGTAAACTACTCCAACTTGGCGACGAGATGACCAAGTTGAACCAACTCACAGTCTTGGCCGCGTCGTTCGGCCATCCCCTCGACGCTCTTAAAGCCATCAATGTCGTCGAGGAACTCCAAGCTTGTGTTGTCGTCACGCCTACGTTTAATCAGCTCAAGATTGGAACTGGTGTACATCTCCTCTGTGAACTTTTCAAACGCCACCAAGATCCAGCTCCCGGGGAGCCCAAAGTTGAGCACTTCTCAAGTGCACGAAGTGTTGAAATGCTCTTCTAGGTGCTCTGCGTGCGCTATGCGGTGCCCAACTACAACCCAGAGTTGACGCGCCACGGGGAAATCCACTGCCAAGTGTCGGCGGATGGGATTCTCACTCAACCGCTCGCTTTAACCTTTCATACAGATCGTCTTCCAAAAGTTTGGATCAACCGAGCGATCTACGGTCATCGGAATTCCACCACACCGGTCTGTTGCATCATCTCATTGTGTTTCTTGCTGACGGAACAGCGTAGGGCCATGTCTTTGACGTGACGGAGCGTCTGACGGGAAGGACAGACTGCAACGGCGGCGGGGACTTTATGAGCTTGGGTGTCAATGACGACCTGGAACAACTTTTCGGTGAGCCTTGTGCGGGAATGACCAAGGTAAGGTCGCTCTTCATGGAGGAATGAAGTCAAAGTTCAGTGGGCAGACGTTGACAGTCGAGTATGAAATCATCGGTCGCTCGGGACAAGCGCGGCAGTATGAACTGGACGGCCATCTCCGTGAAGACATTGTGCTGGCGAATTTGCCCGTTGTAGGAACGCCACGGCTCGACGCCGCTGACGATTCTTAGGTTGGCCCCGCTGTCTTTCTTCATCGCGCAGAGTATGGATGGTCGTCGAAAGACTTGGAGCTCAAAATCACAGACCTCAAAGCCAAACTCAAGCTCTCAGGACAGAAACTACAGTTGGAGGAAGAGCTCAATGGCTTCCTGGCGATTCAGACAGCGCCACAGACATATAAGGACGTGCTGGCCGTCCTCCAGAGCCGCATTGATCAATTTCATGTGCCAGGATCGACGCTATCGTTGAGCCCCGACGAGAATCTCAACGATCTATTTGGCGACCCGTGTCCAGGACTTCCACGACTTCTCGTGATGGAATACTCGCTCCTTGGCTACGGAGAGAGCCGCACTGACGACGAGATCATCAAGAAAGGAAGCGTGCAAAGCCGAAACTTTGCCATTCGAAAAGGCGGCAAATTGAGCGTTCAAGTAAGTGCCCAAGGGCGTTTAGCCAAGCCTATTGCCATCACAACCCATGAAGTAAGGTGACTTCAATGGATTTGATGGAGCTTACCAGTTGTGAGGTAGGTATTTCCATCGCTCATGATCTCGAGAGCGTTCTTTGGCCATCCGACAAATACACTCAAGACCTTTGACGTCACAGAGCCCATTGGTGTCCTCGCTGCCAAAGGTTTGGAGCCGCGGATGCCATAGCTCAACGCTGATGTAGGCAATACGTCAAAATGTCTAGTCATTCCTAGCTCGATGGATCTCATTCAAGCATTTGGCGACCCTTGTCGAGGCATTCGCAAATCGCTCACGATCAATTATCAAGTCCTCGGCATGGGTGGTACACTCGTCCTGGAAACGACGCTGGCGAACCGACTGTTGGCGACACTGGTCTTGGGCTACCCGCCAGAGAAGAAAGACTCGGGCGTGGATGGAAAGATGGGTTTCTCGGAAAGATTGGCCATGACGACTGTGAAAACGCACATGACAGCACGCGAGCGAATGCAAAGCAGCACGAGTCAACGACTAAGGTTGTCGTAACATTAATGTCATTACAATTAAGGAGCGCGTTGACGGACGCCACGCTTTTCGAGCTTGGCCATGCGTTTCGAAATTGTAGGTTCGCCAGCCTTGTCCTACATGAAACAGATTTACCATGATGCAATCCAATCGTGCCATTAACACACCTGGGCTCCACCTGGAGGAAAAAAGTACGCGATGGCCTTCCCACCCACAAAGTAGAACACATAACCAGGCACCTTTCACAAGGTCAAGCACGCCAAGGAAGAGGTGAAGTACCACCAAGTACAAGTACCAAAAGTAATCCGAGATTAGTGTGCCAACTTGAACGGCGAGCGTCACAATCAGCACATCCATCGCATATCTATGTAGGATAGATGGTCAAGTGGATAGTCCTAGTTCAAGCTCTTACTCGTTATTCGTGCCCTCCATGGCTGAACCAACAGCCATCGAATAGCTTGCATACGTCATTATCAAAATGAACGCATATCCGGTCGCATGCCACGACGAGAAAGAGCTGAAGCACCACAAAATGCGGTAGAGAATGTAGACAGCCTAGGGTCCAGCACGATAAGGTCTTGAAGAATCGTGGTCACACACGTTTATGGACACAATCGCTTTGTTGAGCTTGGTACTCAAGGCACTGCCGGCCTTTTGAGCTTTCTTTGCCGCTTGACCAGCCTAATCATTCGTTAGACTTCCATCACGGTGATGGCATCGCACCATCGCCGCTAGAAAATGTGTCGAGGGTGACAGGGTGTAGGGGTTAAGGGCTAGGAGGGTTTAGGGGTTTAGGGTTTTGACGCTTAAGCGGAGGGATTTGGATATTTGCGCGCACTTTTGAAACGTCCATAGCGAGCAAGGACGAGCCAAGATGATGATCCGTACGATGACAACAAATGCGGCGACGACGGAGCGCCGCTCCAAGCTGCTTCAATCTGCTCTTCGCGTGCAAATGTTGAGCATAGCAACATCCCAGGGGTACAGTGTTCATGAAGTTGCAGACGACGTAGAAGCAGCCATTCAGGAAGCGACTGTTCGTAGAGAGGAAAGTGGACGAAGAATTGTTCGTCTGGGAGATGTAGACAAAGAGGAGCAGACGGACAATAATGCAAAGAGTGGCAGTATGAAGACGCTCGACACTGTAAGTCCTATTGAAGAAAACAAGTCATCTTCGAGTCCTGAAGTTGAAGACCAAGTCAAGTCAAACAACAAAACCCAAGACGTGCTATCTGGCCATGCACAAGAGTCTCTGCGACAGCTTGGTATGCTTTCTTCGAGCGAGCTGCGAAAGATTGTGCGACAAGATTCGAAAACCTACATGCCATCGAATGATGCACTTCAAGCCATTCAGTCTAAAATGACGAAAGAGGAATTGGGCGAAGTTAAAGAACTGGCAGCAAGTGTTAGTCGTCGTAAAATGAGCGCGAAGTTGATGGATCGGGTCGAAAATTTGTCTCCAGACCAGCAGAAGACCCTCACATCTCTCCTGCAAAAGCATGCGAGAACTACAGCAACCAAAGAAGTCATCGATATGGTACAGCTCTGTTGACTCGCCTATACATGAATGCATTATAGTTCAACTACGTGGTGTTGATAGTTCTTTTTGTTGTCGTCACCATGCATGGCCGCTATGATGACACTCCTTACAAGGCAACATTAAACATGATGAGTCAACTCCAAGATAAACCATGGCCAGCTCGAGCCACTTCAGTTCCAAAAACATTTGAAGACTCTGACTCAATAGAAGAGATGCATAAATATCTTCGTACGTCAGATATGCATTTACTTAATGACATTCAAACCAAAGAGGGCAACTTCTATGATGTCGTCTATGCAGCTGGTTCTTTTGACCGAGACACAAGATTTCCCGTGGGAAGTACTTATGGTGGCCGTGGCACAATCGGTGGTTATGGCGAGCTTTGGGGACCAATTCGAATTGGCCAGGTGTTTCCTTTCTCGTTTTCAGTGCTGACTCTGTTTTGAAGCTGCGCGTGGCCAGTCAAGAGTGTAAAGGAATCCTTGCTGACACTTTTCTTCAAAATGAGTCGATGTGCTTTCCAGAATACAGCCGTGCAACTGAAAGCCGAGCTCCCTTTGGCCTGAAGATGTCATATTTACCTGACATCAATGAAACAAACGATCCAGTTTTCATTTCCCACTCAGGCCGATTTTATCCAGGACCAACGTTTAATCTCTATTTGCCGAATCAAGAGTCTGAAAACTGTGACTTCATTACTTTTCATGGATGTCGAGTCTATGATGGGCTCAAAGCAATCGAGGAGACAAAGTATTGATTCCAATGAATTTGATGAATAGCCGCCTGATTCATACATGTAGGTTTTTCGACCGCGCAACTCGGATTATCTTTCTTGATATGACCGTGTACAACCGCAATTTTCGAATGGTGACACTGGCGCGGTTATACTGGGAGCTCCTTCCCACAGGTGGAGCAAACCCGATAGCTGAATTTCACACTCAGCGACTTTTCCAATACAACGATAAGTCAGATTTCATTAACCTAGGATTGGAAATCCTACTCCTCGTAATTGTGGCATATCAATTGTTGAAAGAGGTAAAAGAGACTATTTGGATACCCCTGAAAGATATCTAGTGGCAATATCGTAAGTCCGAGCCATCCAGCTTGGATCTTGCGACACATATCCACGTTTTTACTCTTATCTTATTTTATGTTGTTGGACTATTCAAAGTCCTGTCCTACATATCACTTCCAGAAACAGCTCGAATAGATTCAACCAAGTTTTTGGATTTCCGGTTGAAGTTCATGGCTAAATTGGTTCTAACAATTCCTTTAGAGCTGCTGCACAATATATTTGGATTTCTGACGTCGTGACATGCATCATCTGCTTCTTGGCTTGGATCAAGCTCTTCTACTTTCTCTCATGTAATCACACCAATCATGGCTGCCGACTGTCGAGTTTATGAATTTTAGTCATACCAAAATTCGCACAGCTTATCAAGACCATTACAAAAGCATCGAAAGAGATTGCAGGTCTCATGGTGATATTCTTTATATCACTCGTTGGTTCGTCTATGGCATTCCAAATGGTATTTTGCGTTTTTACTCGAGACTGGCCGTATTGTTCTAGACGTTTGGCATGCGTCTATATGACTACCATACATTTTGGAGCAGTTTGTAAGAAAGATATTCTAATTTGAAATTCTTGACGGGTTGTGCATAGCTTGACGTTGCTGCAAGTCGTGATCAACAAGGTTGAATTTGAAAATCTTTTGGAGACAAATCAAGTTCTCGGGCCAGTTTTCTTTTGTTTGTACGTGCTCTTAATGATATTTGTTATATTGGTATTGCTCGCATATCATTTTTCTCTCACAAAGTGTTAGAATATGTGCATCGTCATCATCACCGACGGTATTGACTCTTTCTAGCTGCGCTGATGAACTTTACTAGCATATATTGAGGCACAAGCAGAAATTGAGTTTATTCACGACTCCAAGCTAAATCTTGTGTCATGGGACTCCCTGGGATATGCCCTTCATGTAATTGTACTTTGACTCCTCCGTCTCAACATGAACTTCTAGCAAATACTGACAGAATTACCTTTTGTGGGGCCTTATTTGTTCAAACCCAGCTACGATTTTATCGAACGGCAAGTCAACTATGTTAAGTCGAAGAGAAAGCGCCAAGACAATCATCGAGACACTGTTGCAGTTGAGCTGGAAGCTGTGGCAAGACTCAAATTTGGTGGGCACAAACAGGAACTAGCAGCTACTATGCATTCGAAACCATCGGCGAATCAACCTTCAATGATTGATATACAAGTACACTCCCCTTCTCTAGTTCGTTTACAATATGATCCATTCGTATAGTCAATTGATCGAATGGCTGTACCTGTCTTGTCAGAGGTACAGAGGAGCTTCCGTTACCAGCTGAATGGTGGGAATTAGGGAAGCATAAATGAAGACGAGCCGAGCGAGGCAATGGCAAAATTACATGCAGCGATAGCTCGCGAATGTTCAGACTTTGTGACTGGGATGAAAACGAAACTGGCCTTACTCGAGAATGAATCAAACCTGGAAACTTTCAGTGATCATCTGGGTCGATGGCAAGAGCTCCTTTCGACAGAAAATTGAACATTGCCCAATGTGGATTTTTCCCTCGGATTTCACTCTGTGAGTGTTCTCGTGCAACCCTTGAAAGCAATGGGTAAATTATCCCCATACAAGGGAAACATGCAGTAATTACTATTTTGGCATTCTTACGAATACAGGATTTCATCCCGACGGGAATGCAAGTAAAATCAAACGTCTTGGGCGGCTGCTTTTAGTGTACAAATGTGGTTGAGTAAGCCTTTCAGAGAATTTACATCCTGCGACTTGAGTCGCTGGAGGTATGCTGGCATTGTCGTTTCAATCTGAGCTAATTTCTCGTAGCATTTTTGTCGCGCGACCCCATTCTTGAGCGCATTCATAGAAAACTAAAGCACAGGAGCATAAGACAGAAAGGTTTCAAATCAACTACATCAATTTCGTTGCCAGTTGAGAATCGGGGCTATATCGATGTTAGACGGAAGAAAGTTTACCATGTTTGTACCACAGACGAAGTGCTGTTGCGAAGTTGCTGAGAAACGTCAGTAACAAATTGTCTATTGCGGACGTACACGAGAAATAACTCCGATATTCTCGTTGGCTTGTGCAATTGCTTTCGACGTCCGTTCAACAAGTGGTTGAAACAAGCGTGGACCGAGAATTGGAACTTTGTACACAAAGTCCTTATGGCTCTTAGTTTCATCGAGAAAGCAACGAAATACTTACGTGAAAGAAGGAGTGAACGATTTGTTTTGCCAGCGTGTCCTGATTTAATTCCTCCATGAGCTTGAGTTCCTTCTTCGTGTCCGTGTAAGCTACACCATGATTAATTCCAAAGGAGTTTCAACAGCGTTACCGTCGGACACAATCACGATGAAGATATTCTAGTCAAAAGAAAATATTAGAGATATAATTGAAGAAACCAACCAAAATCAAGAACATCATGAGGAAGACAAAAGCAATAAAGAAGAGGGGTCCTAGTACTCGATTCGCAAGGCGAAGATCTGCGAGTGCCATTTCTCCTGTCACTATATGCATCAAGGTGTAACTAGTAGCAAGCTGTCAACCCTCATACTATGAATATACGTACAAACTTGTAAGAAATGTGTGATAGTTGGAATCGAAATTGCCAAATGCCAAATAGAAAGCAAGCGCCGCTCCAACCAAAGTCATGACAAAGATCAGCACGAGCTCCATAATTTTGCCAGCCGCTCGCTCCACGGTTTGAGTTAATTGACCAAACATTGGAATGACTACAAAGCATCCCATTAGTTGAAGAAAATCCCTCAAGGTTAAACTACAGGAGAGGAACTTGAACAGTTTGAGCCATGACAGAAAGCAACAAAAGCTTTGACAAGATCTCGCAAGTCCAAAATAGAAGGATGGAGTGCTAAGAATTGGAAATTAAACAGCCAAGTCCATGGAAACTCACCGAAAATTCACAAACTCATCATGCGAAATATGGGCTGGGAGACTGATCCTGCTCATGGTACGAAACAGAAGAACACTCAAGAAAAGAATGCTGTTGACCGCGACCGAAATATTTGAATAAGATGCCAAATATTGGCGACCGAGACGACGTGCTGTTAGCAATTCCCCCACAAGCTGAACGCTAACCACCACAATGATAAGAGCTTCACAACCAAGCTGGATATAATCAGCCGTGGTAAACCAAGCATACAAGCGGTACGTCAAGAACTCGACTTGTGTGGACAATCCACCGCCTGTAACGCTTCGGCGTCAATAAAATACACAAGTGGCACCAAGATTACCTGGAAGCTGCTCAGCAAACAAACGCACTGTTGTTGTGTGGTCGATGTTAGGCGTGTACAAATTCATATCGATAAAGACTGCTCGCGTTGCTTTGTCCAAATATCTACGACAATATTTCTCGACTTTTGGCAAACGAATCTACTTACTTGTGCTCCTTCAGCGATACCAGCATTTCATAGACTGGGCAGTCCTCATGTGATTCAAATTCACACTCCTCTGATTCTTCTCCTGGTACAAAAACTCCAAAAGACGGGCTGCCATACCATCGATGGTTGTATGAGTAGAAGCTCGGCTCATTCGGTTTGGGCGACAACGCCGTATAATTCCAATCAAGTCCAAATGTTTCTTTGCTTTCAGTTGACGAGGAATACTCATTAAAGCAACGAATTGGTTCAATGAATAAACCAGGAGCGTTTGCCATGGCGCCCGTACAAGTCTCCGCTTTGACTCGAATCTAAGTTTTCAATGTAGTGCCCACGAAAGGAAAGAGATCAAACCTGTCCGATGCGGATCGACCCAACGATACGACTATTTCCCCCGAGGTATCCACGTTTGGCATAGGTTTCGCCTTCTGGAAATTCCGAGTCGGCATCGTACGACGCGCCTCCGTAAACAACTTCATAAAATGGTCCAGCTAAGCAATACGAGGGTCAAACCTAAATTATCTTGACGAAACGCGTTACTCAAGAATTGGTGCCATTCTCGAATCGTTTTGATGTCCTCGAATGTTTTCTTGACTTGGACGTCGGCATACAAGAAGTGTTTTTCACGAAACTGAGCATTCAACATTGCCGTGACGCGATATGGAATGTCTTGTTTGTGGTGTCCGCTCACGTCCACAGTTACGGCGATGAAGAGCGTGAGAAACATCAAGTATTGGATCTGAATAATTGTGCCATGAGTCCAATATCATCTCGGGGTGTTTACCATGTCGCGAATCTCCCGCGATGCTGAGAACTCTTTGGCCATGTTGGCTCCAGTTGGAATGGACAGGTGCTCGGATGAATTGAGCGTTTCTGCTGAAAGTGACGATAATTCCAAGAGTCGCGACAGTTTCAAGGTACAAAATGTTGAATTATAAATACTACGAAGTGCTGTTGATCGGTGGTATGGACGGTCGACATTTATGTTGCTGTAGCCATTTTAAACGCAGCTCTTCCAATCGACAGCAGTATGCATCTATAGCTTGCTTTGGATTCGTCGACGATGATTTCCCACTGGCTTCCTTGCAAATCTTGGCGAAAGATTTATGAGTTCCTGCAGCTTTGGCCAGGGTATCCCGACAGTCTTGAAGCGTTAACGGTGCTGGTGGAACGAAAGTATACAAGGCCTTCTCATATCGCCTTTGAATGTGAACTCCACAAATTGGCAACTTGAACAGAATGTTCTACGAAACAATGACTCTATACTCGACAAATACTGGGACTTACGTAGAGAACATGATTGGCAATTTCCTTGGAAAATGTATCAATATTCCTGGCTTGCAAGCGCTGATGCTCATTTTTCGTCTCGATGTAAGCTATACGACAATCACTTAAGAAAAATGAGGTTATGAGGATACCATCTGAAATGACAACGATAAACATATTCTAAACCAAACAGACAAAGTCAGCGGGCCAATAATCGAGCTTTTGGCCTACCAAGATGACGAAGAACATAAGTGTGACGAAGATGACAAAAAAGATCGGACCAAGGACACGATTTGATGTGTGAATCTCTTCAAACTCGAGTTCACCTTGCAAGATTTTTAACAAACCCAAGCTATACCAAAAAGCATAGTCACAATCAATGAACGACGAAAAAGCTTACCAGCTATCGGCAAAGGATTTGTGAGTTTCAGCATCCAAACCAAATGCCTACAAGTCATTTAGATACACCACGACAGGGTCAGAGCATACCATCGTGAACGAGAGGGAGGAGCCCATTAAAGCCACGCCAAAGATCAAGATGAGCCCTGTCACTTGCTTCATGGATTTGTTCACCGTTTGAGTTAGCGGTGCAAACATTGGCAAAACTACAGAGCAATCATAATCAAACGATCGATACAGGATCTTACAAGCGAGGAATTTGAAGAGTTTTAACCAAGAGAGAAAAAACGTAAAGCTAGTAACTGCGTCGGCCATCGTGAAATACCACATCGATGTCCTGCCCAGGGAAATAAATCAATGAGCTCTAATACTCGAAGGCCCTCACCGAAAATTAATGAATGTTGTCAAGCTGAGTGACGTCAAGTCAGGCAGATTCGTGGCACACAGTGCTCGAAACAAAATCATCGGAAGAAATATGACTAGACTCAAGAGATGCGAAACGTTAGCAACCATTTTGAGATAGTTCCACTTGAGACGGCGAATAAGTTGCGCTTCTTGGCGAAGTTGGATCGCCACGAGGATGAGTACTAAAATTTCCAAGACAAAGCGAATTGTGTCAGAGGCAGTCGTGTTGCGATACAGTCGATAGCTTGTGCATTCGACTTGTGGGGTAAATCCTCCACCTTTAGTGAGTTCCACAAAGAGTCGAATTGAAGTTTGCTCGTCCGAGTTGGGATTGTACGTGGTCAAATCGATAAATATAGCTCGGGTGGCGAGATCAACAAACCTATACTCCAGGGTAAGCAAGAAATACAACATTTAATCCTACTTGTGCTCTCGTAGAGACGCTAGTTGATCATGAACGGTGCAATTCAGTCTTGCCACGACGTCACAAGACTCAGAAGGCTCGACCGATGGAAATTCAATTGTAAATCGTGGTGAGCCGTAATAACGAGCGCTGCGTGCGACAAAGTACGGCTCACTTGGCATGGATGTCCTTGGAAAATAGACGCTCTGGTTGGGATAACCAAACGGAGCTAAGCTTTCCGTCGACGTCGAGTATTCAGGATAACAAGTTGCTGGCTGCGTAAAGAAGTCTGCCATTTGTGCAATAAATCCATCACAAGTCGTCCCATTGACACGCAGCTAAAATTCAATGATGAAACCACTCAGCAAACCAAATCATGGCGAAATCGATACCTGTCCAATTCGAATCGTGCCAAGAATGCGACCATATCCACCGAGAAAACCAGGGCCAGTGTAGAGTTGGCCTGCTGGAAACGCGGTGTCTCCATCAAAGGACGTAGCGCCATAAACGGCATCATAAAATGGTCCGACTACTCGGAAATGAACGATGAAGGTACCATGGTGAGCAAGTACCGAGGAAATTGTGAAATTCACGTATGGAGGCCAACGTTTTAAACGTTCGCAACGCCGATGTCTGAGCAAGTGGTCTGTCTTGCAACTGTGAGAGGTACACTGTGCGTGTGGCGAATGCGCTGTCGTTTCGGCCGATGAACGTCGCCGCTAAGAAAATCGCCAGAAAGATCACGTAGTTGACCTATTGATAGTAAGATACATCGCGTTGTCTAGACGAACCATTTCTGCGATTTCTTTGGACGCCGAGCGCTTTTTCCTGTTGCTTTGGCTTTCGCGCCGGTGCGGTTCATCCATGGCTCTTTGAAAAAGTAACGCCAACAGAGTAACCGAATGTTCAAGTCGAAAGAAGTCAATTAGCACTATTAAGCCGTTTGTACTCTTGTGCGTAGGCTTCGTAAGCCGCAACAATACGTGCTGGCTTGGATTTGCCGAACCAAAGATGGTTCTCCACCCACATGCGGTACACGAATTCGTCGAATGACGCCGCGCAGATGACACTCTGTTCTTGAAACGAGGCTGCATCGACATCACCATATTCATGCAATTGTACGATTGGAGATGCTACAACGCAACCTTTGTCTTCACCATCAAGCACCAAATACCATCCGACGCAGTCTTGTTGGTCTCGATAGAACAAAAGATAATGCACGTCGCCGATCAAGAGTGGAGCGATATCCAGATCAAAATAACTCGAGGTGCAGCTTGGCACACACCATTGCAATCGCGATGACTTCATCATGCGCACAAACGAGGCGGACAATCCGTACTCTTGATTCATTCGGTCAATAAATAGTGCCGTTTCTTCAGCAGATCGCGCATTGGGATCCACGTATGGTCGATCTGGTATCTCGGATTCATCTTCGTTCAAGAAGCATAGGTCAGCACACATCGATGGAGTTATCTCTGGCAACGGCCCCTTGTACTTGTCGTACGTCGCGCGGCACAGGCGGCATTCCGGCAAGTCAGTACCGATCCATGCTCTTTCGAGGGGCATCATTGAGAGAACTTTCAGATTCAAATTTGCAATCACCTTTCTTTACGGATAAGAGCCCCATTATCCGGAAATTCACATCAGTCCGGATATTGGGTATACGAGATTCCAAGTGCAGTTCAGCGCACAACACAATCTAAAGTCAACTAGCGCCGTATTGTTATTCAATGAGACTCCCTGGTTCCTTCAATTCTATAGGTATTGTGTAAATGCAGCCCCTGCTTAAACCCACTGAGAGAAACCGCAACAGGTAACTTAAATGGCTACGGACTCCAAAAATCGAATCCTTGTCAATGCACAAAGTGAAAATCTAGACCTGAAACCATACACAAATAAAGACTACGTATGGGAAGGCGCGCTCTAGCCTCTTCTGAACCAGCAGAGCACGTTGAATGTTGCAATTTGTTGTCGAGAATGTCGCTGTAGAAGTCATTGGCACACCGGATAATAAGCAACAAACCGGACAATGTACGGATACGGACCTAACAAATATCCGGGAAGTTGGGCTTTCCGGATAAAGGAGGCGATATCCGGATACTACATGCTTGTGTGGCTGACTGGCCGCACTTCCTTTTCGACCGGTGTGAAGATGATCCGTAAGGCCATCTATGAATTGGGCCGCGCCGTGCGAGAAACCGGTCAAGCGGTGGACCGTCTTGGATTGCGAGTCTTGGGTAACAACCAACACCGTGAAAAGTGTACGTAAATCCGAGTTTTGGGGCGCGAATTGACATGTTTGTATAGTTTCGCGCCACCGTCAAATCATGGCGTTGTATGACAAGGTGCCTGTGATTGCGCACGACACGTGGGTTGCCCCAAACGCATCCGTGATTGGTGACGTTGAAATTTGCAACGACTCGTCGGTCTGGTACGGCGTTGTGATTCGCGGCGACTTGAACAAAGTGTCGATTGGTAACCGCACCAACATCCAAGACCGTACGGTGATCCATACGTCCAGCACGACCAACCCTGGTTTGACCCCTGGTACTTCGATCGGCAATGATGTCACCGTTGGCCACGGCGCTATCTTGTACTCGTGCACGATTGAAAACAACGTTTTGGTCGGCATGGGCTCTATCGTGCTTGATGGTGCCTTGGTCGAATCTAACTCGATCTTGGCTGCTGGTACCGTTGTACCTCCTGGACGCCGCATCCCTTCGGGCCAAGTACATTTTTTCCGTCTGACATTTCTCATGTTCTGTTAGCTCTGGGCCGGCAGTCCTGCTCAATACGTGCGAGATGTGAGTGAAGATGAAGTTGCTGATTTGGCCAAGCAAGCTGCTGAATACACCAAGTTGGCGCAAACACACAGCGACGAATTCTTGCCATACGGCACTGCCTACTTGCATGTACGCAGTCTTTTTTCTTGTTCATTTCCTCATGGCATTTGTGTAGGCCGAACGCATTAAAGAACAAGGTGGTCAATTGTAAACACTCCGTTAAACCAAAGTGTCTTACTGGTTCTCTATGGATCATCGTCTTTGACGCGCATTTGGCGCTTGGCTTTTGTCCGCTTCTTGAAAGTGATGGGAGCTCCACTACTCTTAGCTACATCGTCGTCATGATCGCCTCGCGGTGCTACGTCATCGTCCAACGCAATACCCTTGTAGCTCCCCCCCCATGGATTAAACGCACCCATGGCATTGTCAGCTTGCAGAGACTCTTCCATGATCATTTCATTGTCGCGCTCGAGATGGATAGTCGCCTTCTGGGCTTCAAATGCCGCTGCTTCTGCTTCTCGCTTGGCAACTTCAGCATCATCATCTACGACTCGCACGGATACAGTCGACCAGCCACCATAGCCTGGCTGTCGTTCCTGGACCAAAGCTCGACGAGTTCCTTGAACAGTCTCGTGGAGCTTGTGGAGGAAGTCTGCCGTTTGGTCAGGTTGAGTGGGGACAGTCGTGCCCACGGGAAGATTGAGTGGAATACGCAGTGCATCCGTCCGAACGTTCTCGATCGGAGCTGCATCAGGCTTGTCTCGACGGAGGACATGGAAATGCTTGTATTTCTCCCTGGTTTCATGAACAGTCGTGGTGAAAATGCGAGAAATCGTAACAGGAACCCATTCCTCCTCTTCCTCCATCCATAATTCGCATTCCTTGCCTTTGGTAAATTTAGTCTACAGTTCATGGGATTAGTTTGATGGTTCGCCAGTGGTTCTTGTTACCTCATGTGCTTGGCCTTCAAGGTAGACGACTCCTCGAACAGTATAAAAGCCCTTGGATTTCTCCACCATCTCCACTGGAGGTTCAACGGGTGCTGCGGTTGCCTGGACCGGTGGTGGAGGTGGAGGAGGAAGTGCAGCAGTCGTTGTTGATGGCTGAAGATTATCTCCAGAAGGTGGAGGCGGTGGAGGAATCGTTGCAGTCGACAGCGGTGTGATGGACGGCGGAGGTGGAGGAGGCGGTGGGGGTGGTCGAGGGCGTCGAGTCTTAGATTTTTGCGATGTAGCAATGGAAAATGCGACTGATACTGGAGCTGCAGCTGCTGGTGGCGGAGGAGGTGGTGGATAGAAGACCATAGGAGGCGGAGCTTGCTGCTGCTGCATGTAATAATGTTGAGGTCGGGGTGGTGGTGGCGGTGGAATTCGTTTCTTTGGCCGGGGTGGTGGAGGTGGAGGGACTTCATCGTCACTATCATCGTCTTGTCTTCGAGGCAGCACAGGTCCAGCCCCAATAGGAGCATCGTAGATATGAGGTGATGGAGCAACCGTCTCACCACGCATATCCATGGCAAATCGAGCTCGAGCATTCTACACAAGAGGCATTTTAATACAATTAGCTTCAGTCAATTAAATCACGTACACGCTCTATGTCATCCAATTGTCGTTTTCGCTCTGCTTCTTCGCGTTCGGCAACAGCTTTCCCAGCAGCTCGATGTTGCGCATTCGAATGCACACGGTCTTTGTGTTTCTGACTCGATTCGTGATTACGAATGCTCTACACATTTGGTGAGCAAAACGTTCGAGTGAATGGAACTTACAATTCGATCTCCTGGGATCCAAAGGTTGCATTGCGGGCACATATACTTGTCCGTCATGGTGGACGAGTTGTGGAAAATGGAGCAACAGTTTACTTGTATAGAGGTATCTTCGCTTAAGTATACTATTCATTGAAGTATACTCTATACAAGTAAACTTGAACTTATTTGAACAGTTATTTATTTGTCAATTTTGAATTTTTTGCATTTTTCACACGATGAAGATGTCGACGGGACAGAAAGGACATGTGAATCGTCGCGATATGTGCCGCATGAGGCAAGGAATTCGGGAGTCAACTCTACCCTTTGTCGCTGATCCGCGTATATCTTCATCTATGTCATCGAAGGAGCTGCGCAGGGATAGTGAGATTAGTTCAGACGGGAACCTCATTGAATGTATTAAGATCCATCTCCTCAGCATGGACATAATTGTATACTATCAGGAACTCGTCGAGTCTCAACACGCAAGAATCGAAGCAGCAGACAAAGAATTCAACAGCTTGCTGTCGTGGTGTCGGTAGGATCTTGCATTTAACATGCTTTACGCAGGCAATAGCGAGCGTGAGACGAATTGGAAGCAGCGTGATGCCAACTTGGCCATCTGGGAGGGGCTGCACCAAGAGCTGGTGCAACATGTTCAAGGATTAGATGAAGCTAGAAATTCAATCCAAGAATTATGGATGCGTCAGGATTCCTGACGCATGCTTCCTGACTCAGGAAGCATCCTCGGCCAGCATCAAACAAGAGGCAAGCCAGTATTCTTAAGTTGTCTCACACCTTTGCTACAGTCCGAAGTTCTTATTGCACAGCTGATGCAAACAGAGGTTAATTTGAATATTCATCACATCCAACGCCTTGTGTTAGTCAATGTTGAGAGATCAATTGAATATCAAAAACACTTCACTTGCTGAGGCCGTCGCACAAAGAGATAGTCATGAAGAAGAAATTCGGACGCTCAAGAAGCTGTACATTTCTCTTGTGACACCACTCATTGGACCACAGGAATCAAGGTCTCAATGGTACTTTGACCGAGCTCAAGCATTGCTCAGCCAAACTTGAAAGCCAACTCGAGGTTAGAGCTGTTATTGTGGTAGATGTTGAACGGTGTTGTGTAGATAGAAACTGCATCGAAAATGGCAGTGGTGTCTGAACTCCACGCTCTCACGGAGCAACTATTGTCTGAGCGTAGAGAGCATGACGCTATGACGGTAGGCTAGTCGACTTGGTTTTAGTTTAGTTGCGCTAGATGCACGTACATTGTTTGAGTCAGCGGCAATCAGGGGCCATTCATGAACGCGATGTTAAGTGCGAGGAATTATCACTCGAATGCCGTCGCATCGCGTATGAATTGCAAGCAGCTATAGCTCGCTACGAAAATGCCGAGGCAACAATCAACGCCATGCAGCTCAGAGTCGAGGTACAGCTCCTATCCAACTCAAAGTAACTCTCGTCTAGGATTACAAGAAAGAAAATAGGAACCTGTCGACAAATAGCGATCATCTTGAAAGTCTCCTTCGAGATGAGAGAGCAGTAGTTGAAGCCAAAGACACAATTTTAGCCCAAGCAAAAATGTTGCGAATGAAAATGAGGAAAACCAATGTTGAGAGAATTTTAGGGAGCTTGCAGCCTTACGGCACAAGGCAGCTTTGGCAGAAGATAAGACAATCGAGGCAATAAAGGAAACAAATACGCTCAAGCAAAGGTTTAATTAAATGTCTTGATGACTTCTCAACTGCTTCGTTAGGATGACATTACACAACACGATCCCATGCATCGTTTTGAAGCGCCGGTAGTCGCCCCGCTAAGTATGGCTTCATGACAGTCATCTTATTGCCATTACGTCAGTTGTAGCTCATAATAGTAGCACATGAGACCAGCAAATCGCTCACTCCACACTGGTGTCCATCCATTCATGTGGAACTACAACGTAAACATTTAGGTAACATGAAGCGAAAGAGCGTACCCCGACTGAAATAATCTTGGTCTTGGGTTTGCATTGCAGCAAGAGTTGCTTGATGTTAAAGTTTAACGTTTCAGCAAATGCGTACACGATCACGATGGATGTACGCGGGGGCAGTTGAAAGTCAGGATGGACAATATCGCCTACGACGATCGAAATCCTCTCATGAAGCCCCAAATTCCTCACTTGGTTCACAGCTAATGCTGCCACGTTTGGATCGTATTCAATCCCGACCGCTTGAACTCCACAAGTCTCGACGCCGTGGATGATCCATCGAGCATCACCACATCCGAGCTCAACAACAACATCGTCCGCTGACACTGAAGGACGTAGTCGATCCCAAACTTGGACAACCATTTCCATAGGAGATGGGCTGTATGGAGCAATGCACACTGTGTCATCTGGAACAGCTTCAGAGTGCTTCTTCTTGGCCGCTTCCAGCAAGAGCGCAACGATGCGTTGGCTTGTTGTCATTTTCAAACATACATTAGCCGGATATTAACTCAATTTATCCGGATGTCGAAATCTTCAACGTCATTTTCACTTTTGAAGATTGGCGCGCAAATCGTCCTCCAAAGCGTTCAGCGAGTTCAAGAAAGCGGCAAGTTCGTGCACTTGCTGGGCTGATGCAGAAGACTTCTCGAATTCACGCAGTCTTTTCTCAACGTCCTTGACGAGTGCAGAGAAGTCGGCGTCGATTTGCGTGATCTTGTCGAGGAGTTCTTTGGCATCCTGACTTGTCCTTTCTGGCGGGTCATCAGCTTGTGGAGACGCATCTGCGATAGGATGAATACGAGCTGTGCTATCAGGTATCTTTTTGGACTCTTGGGCAGACTTAACTTGGATCGAATTCCGTTTCTGTCAGACAGGTCAAATCGATGTCCATCAGAAAATCTCACATTTGCTTCTGAAATTTGGCTTTCTCGAGAACCACCGCTAGAGTGTTTCATGACTGAAACATAGTACCGGTACAATGGACGGCAGATGCGAGGCCCCAGGACTGGTGTGGTAAATAGAATATTCTACGAAAAGCTTCAAACCAGTAAACTACACCGGCTTACATGCAAAATGTGGTCACGAATGTCAGCACCAAGCGTCTGGAGCTTCATTTCTTTGGCATGAAGATACGATTCTTTTTGCTGAATGTACGCTAAGATTCATGTCGTAGCTGGTTATATGGTTATAGTCGTAGGATTTACCATTTGCAAAGCAAGCGATCAACATGTGCTACAAGACTTGATATGGCCATCTCATAATTCTGAACAGTACCATGATGACCAAAATGATCAAGGAGACAAAGCAAAGAAAGAAAAGCGGACCAAGGACGCGATTACCATCGTATATCTCTTCAGCATCAAATTTTAATGTGAAGATGCCCATGAGAGCATAACTATTTAGATGGTCACAACAAGAGCACTTTGTATACGTACAAGCTATTGATCAAAACACTGTAATGGCGCAGTAGCGTGCCAAATGCCTTCGTCGAAATGAGATGTCAGTAAATTCAAGGTCGTACTATTGTAAAGGCCAAGCTTCCCCCAAAGAGAAGAATGGCAATCATGACGAAGAGGCCCATCAGTTCTTCCACAGCACCAGACACAGTTGATGTGAGGACCCGAAACGTTGGAATAACTATGTTGCCGAGTCATAAATGTCGCTCAGTGCGCTCTCGTACAAGACAAGTATTTGAAAACTTTGAGCACTGAGAGGAAACAATTGACACTGTTGATGCCCCTGGCCATGTAATCGTAATTTGCACTTGACCTGACGAATTTTCAAGTTGGTCATTGAGGCTAGCATACCGAAGGTTGATGTACTCTTCATCGTTGACTTCGTGTGGCAAGCTCGTATAGATGAGTACGCGCAAGGCGAGGACCACGAAGAAGAAGAGGATATTGATATCATTCACGATGTTGGCTCGCACGGCGTAATACTTGATCCCAACGGTACGTACTCTTCGAAAGGCCACTGAAGCATGGTGCAGGACCACTAAATAGAGCACGCACTCAACGATAAGGCCGACACTTGCCCCCGACTTGAACATGGAGTACGGTCGAAATGGACGAATTGTAGCGGTTGACGTGAGCCCGCCACCATCCGTTTGTTCAAGGAAAAGCCGAACCACAGCCACTACGTCACAATGCGGATTGTACACGTTCAAATCAATAAAGATTGCTCTCGTCGCAAGGTCCCAAAACCTATCGAGTCAATTTTTAGATCAACGACAGCTAGAGAGCGCACTTGTTCTCACGCAGCTCTTCCAGCGTGTGCCACACAGTGCAATTGACTTTGGTGGCAGCGTCACATCCTGAAGATTCGACATTTGGCAATTCAACTGCAAATGCAGGTCCTGGGTAAACACGGTTTGTGATTGAAATGTAGCTTGGCTCATCAATATGCTCTTCAACTGGCTCATAGAGCTCGTGGCCTAAACCGAAGCTGGTCGTGCTTGCAGTCGAGGATGAATATTCTGGCAGGCACGTTGATATCCCGTTTGGGGCGAGGTTTTCGCATGGGATTGGATCCACGCGGACCTATGCCGTACATCTCAACAAAATCAACAGAAGACAAGTAAGCATACTTGGCCGAGTCGAATATTTCCCAAGATACGACCGACACCACCGAGATATCCCCGGCCACTGTACAGAGATCCCTCTGGAAAGGTCGAATCTCCATCAAATGAGTTTCCCCCATAGATGGCATCCCAAAATGGCCCCACTATCAAGATTTTAAGAGAACGCGCAAGGATTACAACATCGAACCCATATATTCGTAAAGCTCGTCGACGTTGTCAATCGTGTTGTAGGATTTGTAAACTGACGTATTGTTCAACTGAAAATTCATCTCGGCGAGATTCGCCTTGATGAGTCGACTCAGCTTGAACATATCGTCTCCATTCGTGGTTTGGATCACAACAGTCAAGAAGAGAGTAAGAAAGATGAAGTAGTTGACCTACTCAAGCAAGTCAGAGGATAACTCAACGCGAAACAACCATATCACGGATTTCACGCTTGGCTGCAATCTTTTGCTTGGCATTTGAAGTAAACGTGGCCAACACTCGACGATTGTCATGATTGCTTGCGATTGATGTCGTTGAATGCGATGCCTTGGTTTCATCCTTGCGGGCCTCACGAGCCGCCGCGACGGCATGGTTTTGCATCGGTGCCAGTTTCTTTTTGTTTCAGTTACAAGTGCCATGGACGCTCCCAGTGCTGACGAGTCGCCAGCTCTTGATCCAGCCGTCGATGAAGGTGATATTATTGAAGCCAAAGCAGAACTTCCCCCACGCCTCGATGTCTTGTACCAACTCCACGCTGCGGAAGCCGACCAGGCAGCAGGCCATGCGCTTCTTCAACATTGCCGCGATGGAAACGTTGAAAGCGTCAAGCAGCTTGTCCGAGAAGGAGCCCCAGTATGTTTTGTCTCGACGTCAGGCTGGACACCGCTCGCTGTTGCAAGTTTCAATGGCCACCTTGAGGTTTGAATTCCTCACATGCGTTCCTCCCATTGTCGTTTTACGTAGCTTGTCCAGTACTTGCTCTCCATCGGCGCTGGTGGATATTACAAGGAGCAACAGCAAGCACCATCGTCGCCTTCGTCACAAGGAAACAAAAAATGCAATTTGCAAAACACTCCGCTCCATTGGGCATGCTACAAAGGATATCCTCAAGTTGTCGCGGCTCTAGTCGCATTTGGCTTTTCTGTCGATGATGCCGACTCGAGTGGAAATCGAGCGTTGCATTTGGCATGCTCAAATGGCAACTTCAGCGTTCTCCATGTATTTCTTCGCCAGATTGATTAGATGAGACCTATTCCTAGATCGTCTTGGCTCATACGACGGACTTTGCAGCCAAGAATATGTACGGCAACACGCCACTTGATATGACAACCGACATTGTGACGCGGAAACTTATCAAGAAACTGCAAACCCAATCGACTTGTGAGACATGCAAGGAGCTGTTTTCTCGCACAAGACGCCCCACACTGTGTCACCAGTGTCATGCTATTAACTGCGACATCGATCCATGCACGACGAGGTACGCACATTAGCTATGAAGGATTCAAATGAATGTAGTGTCGAAGTCCCATGGAGCGCAGATGACACTGCAGTCCACTCGGTCCGCTATTGTAGAACTTGTATTCAATTCCTCACGCGTGTTGAAATGGACTTGGAAGCAGTCCTTGCTGCAAAAACCAGTCATATCAGCGTGAGCTTAGTCAAGATTCACGAGTTAGAGTTGGAAGTTCGAGCTGCAGCAATCCCAACAGCCATTTCGACTGATGATGCTACAAGTGTCATCTCGCAGGTTAGTCGAAAGCTCTCATTGTCTGAGTCACATCTCTGAAACAAGGTTGAGCCTGTCGCCAAAGATGTCCAAGTGAAGGCATTGATTCAAGCGCTGGGCCAACTTGATAGCGACGTCGCGGATATTGAAGCTCTCAAAACTGCGATTTCAGACGCTCAGGAGAAGTCGGCAAATGCTTGGCTCATTAAGCGAGCATCAGAGTCGTACAAACAACTAACGGCCCACACAGCACTGGTCAACGAAATCAAACGCCTCCTAGTTGAAAGGTAGGTCGAACTCGATTTAACCTCTCAAGTTTCATCGAGGCAGACCGATTAAAGTCCGATCGTCGATTGACTTCTTGCGCAAAACGTGGCGGGATGCCAAGGCTGAGCACGTGAGTCCGATTTTGCTCGAAGCTGCCCAGCGCGTCATCGTCATGGCTGAGAGCGAAGTCACCTTGTATGGATATTATATGCTCAGTGCGCCAATCGATGTGGGTTCAAAAGTTTACTTGAAAGATATGACCAAGCTGGCGAATGCGATTTCAACTGTCGAAGACAAGGGCGTGAACGAAACGCTACTGCGTAATGCCAGAGTGCTGCGTGATAAACTCTTCGCCGAGGTATGTTTCCAGATTTCGTTGAGAACATAACACTGCTGTCCCGGTAGATGGCAATGGAAGACGCTCTGGTGAATTTTGAAGCGCAGAACGATGGCTCGTTTGCTTTTATTGATGGGACTCGCTGCTCGACACTCCTGGAAGCCTTAAACCATCGCAATCATGTTGTGACGATGGCGGTGGTATGAAGTTGCGAGATTGTAGTGCGGTGTCAATGTGAAATGCAGGAGACAGCGACGAAGATGGAAGACTCGACCCCAATTTCGCAGACTACGATGGATCAAGCAAAGGAATTGTTGATCAAGTTGAAGAAAGACATCAAGGACGAGCAAAAGGTGACAGCCTGGCACGTGAATGACGCAGCTGAAAGTGAAGTTGTAGCACGAAGACGAGCGCCACAAGCTCGAGGAGGAGGAAGCTGCGAAGAAGGCCAAGAAAGGCAAGAAGGGGAAAAAGAAAGCCTAGAGATAAAGACAAATACGTCGACAGGGACAACTGCATATTGATTACGAGTCATCACACGTTGATTGGATTCGCGCACGAAACGACTTCGTCTGAGGAGTGAGTTGATGTATTGACTTAAACGATCGAACCAGCGTTCGCGGCAATACGGGGCCACAAGTCAGCGCATTCTTTGCCGACAGGACCAGTGATGGCAGAGCCCTTCATTTCACCCTTGGGGTTGACAATCACACCAGCGTTGTCTTCAAAGTAGAGGAAGACACCGTCGCGGCGCTTCCACGCCTTGCGTTGGCGAATCACGACAGCAGGCATGACCTTCTTACGCAATTCAGGCTTACCCTTCTTGACCGAGCACAAGCACATGTCACCGACACCGGCAGCAGGGAGACGATTCAAGCGACCTTTGATACCGCACACGGCAATGATCATCAAAGCCTTACCGCCACTGTTGTCAGCGCAGTTCAAAACGGCGGCGACGGGCAAACCCAACGTCATGCGGAACTTTTGACCAGAGACACTAGCACGACCTACATTGACGCCACCATCAGGATCTTCATCCTCATGAACCAGCTTTACCTGCAGCAGCCATCCTTGTTTCGTGTTTGAATCACAACTAAAATATGGCGAAAGCCCGACAAAGCCGACCACCAGTACTTCTCCATTCAATGTCTCCACCAATCATATTCGACGTCCCCTACCCCTTCCGATACAAGCACATTATTCGATACAAGAACATTTCGTCCCAGCAATCCAAATATCCACTCGCATCTCCCACAGACATTACACCAATATAGAGACAATGCCATGAACACACATAGTCAAACGCGAGCGCGCGCACGTCCGCGAGAGGCAACAGTATGGACTTTTCATTATCCTATTTCACCAGCTCTAATTCGTTGGATAAATTTAAATTCTGAAAATTGAATTTTAGCCAATCAAATCACAAATTTGAAAAAAGGGCAACAGAGTGGATCTTTTTGGAGTGAAGGGACACTGGAGCGACCGACATGTACACCGCCAAGCCCAAGACGACGCTCAAGGTCAAGCAAGAGCGTGTCAAGGTGAAGAAAGGACCGTCGGTGGAAGAATGTGCGGCCAAACGCGATTTCACAGGCGCATCGACGATTCTCGAGTTTAATGTCAAGAGCGAAGACACCAAGCCGGAAGAGAAACGAAAGTTTTTACTCTGGCTCGCCTACTGCTATTTCCACTTGGGATTGTACCAACGCGCGTTGGATACGTATGAAGATGTCCGCGATGCGCCAGAGGAAGTGTATTTGTACCGGGCGTGCTGCATGTACTATTTGCAAATGTACAAGGAAGCCATGAAGGAGGCGCTGAAAGGGCCATCGTCGAATCCGTTGCAAAACCGAATTCTCTTCCATTGTGCGCATAAGCTGGGCGACGAAGATAAATTGCTCGTGTACCACCAAAAGCTATCCCAATGCAAGGAAGATCAACTCAGCCTTGCGGCGATTCATTACCTTCGAAATCATTTCCAAGAGGTTTGTCAACCATCGCTGAAGTATTTGATCTTTAACATTCTCTAGGCGACGGACATTTACAAGCGTTTGTTGCTCGAGAACCGCGACGACATCGCGCTCAATGTTTATGTTGCCATGTGTTACTACAAGCTTGATTATTACGACGTGTCGTTGGAAATCATGCAAGCTTACCTGCAAGCATTCCCCGACTCGGTCATTGCCATCAATGTCAAAGCATGCAATCAATTCAAATTGTACAATGGCAGTGCGGCCAAAGACGAGCTACGCGTGCTCACTGACAAAGGCTACAACATTGAATCGAATGACTTGGTGGGTCATAACATGGTTGTCTTTGAGGATGGTCAAAATGCGCTACGCATTCTTCCTCCATTGGTCGAAGCGTTCTCGGAGGCTCGATTGAATCTGGTAAGAATTTGCATTTCTCCCTCGTTAACTCTTATTTTGCACAGGTGATTTACTATCTCAAGCATGGCAAAGTCCAAGAAGCTTTTGACTTGATCAAGGATATTGAGCCATCGACACCGCAAGAATATATCCTCAAAGGTGTCGTGCACGCGACTTTGGGGCAGCAATCCAATTCCCGTCAACATATCAAAACGGCCCAGCAATACTTCCAACTTGTTGGAAGTTCCCCCACGGAATGTGATACGATCCCAGGGCGACAGTGCATGGCTTCGTGTTTTTACTTGCTCAAACAATTCGAAGACGTCAACATTTACCTCAATTCGATCAAGCAGTACATGTACAACGAAGACGATTTCAACTGGAACTTTGGCATCTCTCTCTGCAACACTGGCAGTCATGCTGAAGCACTCGAGACGCTCTTGAGGGTCAAACCAAGTCGATTTCAACAATGACTTTGTGAGTAGATCACCAAGGAAGAGTACAAGCATGACTATTGCTATATCTCGTGGCTCTGTCGATGCTACATTCTGAACGCCAATCCATCAAGCGCGTGGGATTTGTACCTCAAACTGGACAATTCGGACGAATCTTTCAACTTGCTTCAGCTGATTGCTCACGATTGCTACAAGGTATGACAGCAATCGTTGTAAACAGTGGTTGACAATTGAGTAGATGGGAGAGTTCTTCTATGCTGCCAAAGCATTCGATGTCCTTGAGAGATTGGATCCAGATCCAGAATACTGGGAAGGAAAGCGCGGTGCATGTGTGGGTGTATTCCAAAAGGTTGTTGCTGGCAAGGCTTCCCATGTCGAGCTGGAAGAGGTCTTGGGTATGCTCAAAGCCAACAACAACCCGCAAGTTGAGTACATTGTTCGCATCATGAAGAAGTGGTGCACCGAGAACGGCATTTCGCTTTAATCCAAATTTGTGTCCTTGGTTGTCTTCTTAGTATTTCGCAAAGAAGTTCGTGAGAAAACTGAACTGCAGTGCCATAATTTGATTTCAGCTTGGTTATTATGGTAAAGAATCGGCTGGTCGTTCTGCGTCGCATATTTCGCAAGCGTCTCTGCATGTATCATTCACAAATGTGCACGCTTCGCAGACCCATGACGAGAGACTTGCTCGACGATGGCCAGAAATGGCAGAGTTTTGAAAGCCCACTTCAATCTCGTTTGTCACAATCTCAAGCACGTCTGGTGAAGTTTCATCCGTGAGGGACTTCAGGTAGAGCGTGTCGTGCATCTTAATCCTAAATTCGGCGATCAGTAAGAAATACATGAGGTCATATTTACCCAGCGCGCTTTAGCGTTACTGCATTGTCAAGGAGCTCACCTTTAAAGTAGAGGAGTTGCTGGTTCGGTGAGGTATCGCACTTTTCGTAAATGCGATGCTTGAGTAATGACACTGTGTCATCCGCACTGCAATAAACTTCGTATTGAGGATTGGTTTTTCGGCCACTTCTCGTAGACCGCCGTCGTTGAGGTTTATGTGGAGACTCAAGTTCGTCCATTTCACCATCAGGAATGGCCTATACAAAGAAAGTTATCGCTGTTCTCCATGTTAGAAAGACCTCTTCCTCTCGTAAGACCAAAATTGTAACTGGCTGGTCGTGGAAGTCAGTTGACAGAGCTAGATAATGCGATTCTTCGTTGCGTTCGCATTCCGAGCAGCGAATATCAGATTGTTCGACAAATCTGTCCGAGTCGTATACTCTGCCCCATCGAATACCAGTTGTCTCCACAATCACGCTCAATGGCGGATCTCCCGAATAGATTTCGTGAAGAGCTCCCCACTCATCTAAAGCTACAACAGCAGCTTTAAACTCTGTGTGCTTTTTGGCTCGGCGATCATTCAAGCTTTCAATAATATGACTCGGTACGATGACTTTGCCATCTATGCGGGACAATCAAACAAGATCCACTCATTTGGACCCACCATGCTCACATCTGAATACATCTTGAATAGCCTGTGGTGTATCCACATCGACATTCTCAATATGAGCTTTCCAATGTTCAAGCCAAGGCATCGAAATCAGCACTACAGGCTCGTTTCGTGGCCAATTGACAGAGTCATTTTGGCGTTGATATAAACGATGAAGCGCTGGACAGTCTGAGAGAAGCCTGTCGCGTTCTTGGCGAAGGTTCGCTTTTTGTTGTAGTTGATTGGACGCATCGTCGACACAAGATGCGCATTCAACAGTTGACGCCTTTGGAAATTCGGCACCAACGGTGTATTCTTTCGAGAGGACTTCCCACAAATCGGCTGAAACGAATCGGTATTGCTTTTGCTTTTTGGGTATCAGTTTCCCATGAGGACATTGCAGTTCCTGGTTAATGGACATAGAAGTCATCCACTCTTCGGCTTGCTGCACTTTGACCTCAGCTTGTTTCATTTCGAGGGCAACTTGGAGACACGTCTTCCACGATGAGACCCACTTTCTGCTGATAAGAAACGATTCTTCAGAGCTGTCCAGGAGCTCTAACTTTTGGCGCAGCCGTTCTGTAGTGCTTTGAGCCTCCATTGACTGCTTGACGCTGGTTTCGACGCACACATCACATCTTTGTCCGATTAGTGGAGTTCAGGTATAGAGCTACAGACCTGTAGTTGTCGGACGTGAACACAATGGGTGCTGACGAACATAGTTCTCTGTACAATTGCGTTGACACACGCTTCAAAGTTGAGCACTTGTTAGGATCGAGCCGCTGGTGTTCACACATGTATGGTCCAAGATTCATTTCTGGCGCCGCCGTCGAAAGATGAGTGCCAAGAATCCATGCTTTGAGATGCGCAGGGTCAACCCAGTGATATGGTGCATCCGCAGCCAACTGTGACTCAAAATGAAATTCACACTTGACTTTTCGAATTGCAATAAGCTCTTCCAACGCCAACGTCTGCACCAATTCGGAGTAATGCGGGAGAAGGGGAATATGAGTACCTTAGCTTTGTACGCGACAATATCTCGCTGCAATTTTGTATTCGCTTCTTCTATTTCTTGCACCAACGCTGGAGAGGGAAGATCGTCTCTTACTCCAATGTCATCATCTCGCGTGTAAATCAACATATATGCTTCTTTAGATGCTGTAAACGACTTTGGATCGCATGCTTCCACAGACGTATCGTCAAATGTGAACCAGTCCTGAGAAGTTGGGCAGAAAATATTTGCAGTGTAATGGCCTGCCGATGCAGTCGTTCCACGGTGATTCAAGACAGCAACAAGGCGATATTCTACTTGCGACTTGCAGCCATGAAGCAGTTTTCCCATATTAAGAGTCAGCGGAATGTCAATCGAATCTTGGACTTTCTTCTTCGTGTATGTTTTCAAGTCATAGATAAATCGCATCAAATGCAGCATAAGTGTCGGTGGAAGTGTTTTCTCCTCCACAACAATTTGCCGAGTTGCAATTTGTTTCGACTGGCATGCTTCACAAAAATATCTGTTATCACCTTCAAGCAATTCTGGTGCCAAGTACGTCTGTCGACATATATCAGCAAAACTAACGGAAATTGCTCACCTGGAAGGAGTTTTCAAGCGATGAGTGCCCTTTAATATTGAGCGACTACATATCCAATTAGCTGTTGTGGCATCTAATGAATACTTACAATCTCATAGTACGAACTACTTCGGGAGGATTGTGCCCCACACAACGAACAAGTCGTGACATATTGCATACTACCACGAAAATTCGTGTCGATATGATTCCAATGAGATCGGTGCTTTGAGTAAAGGAATATCGACTGCAAATGGGTCAATAGCAGCTTTGTGAATTCCTATATAGTAAGGGCATGAGCATGAATAAGGTTCACTGTTGAGTTCAACGTACGTGGGCATCTTGTTGTACGACGTTATCCAAGTCCAAAGTGGTCGCAAACTCCTGAGGATCAACGTATGACATAGCACTCAGCTGCATTTGAGCAAACAAGCGCTGTAGCGCGTGCATTTGGGAGAGTAAGGCACCGTCGACTTGTTGACTCTCCTTTGGCTCCCATTCGTGCACAGCTCGACGGAAGGAGAGATTCATGAACAAACACTGAAGCATGCTGTTGACATAGCAAGTGGCACCTAAGTTACGCAAACCACACGGTCTATTCACGATGACTTGATTGTTGTTCTCCACTTTGATATCGCGGGTGTTTTCTGACGGATCTGGACCAAGTTCCGAAAGTGCTGACGGGTTCGACTTCCAGATTCCCTACGTGATGTGCCTTATATACCATCGCAGAGAAATCTTTACATCAGTGTACTCGCCAAAGCCAAACAAACAATTTGGGTTGTTTTGACAGTTGCGCCGAGGACGTGGCATTCTTTGCTTCTTAGTCGTTGCTGCTGAGCCTTTTTTCACTTGACTTGCTGGATGATGCTCTTCTAATGTACATGCATGCATGTGTACGCCATAAGGGTCAGGAGTCTCGGCATCTTCCGTCGCCAAGGGTTCCTTGGGACTTCGCTTCCTCTTCATCGAGGTCATTTTGCGATTATTTTGGCCGCCCAATGGTTGCTCAGTATCGATCAATACAATTTTCAAGTGAAAATTCAAACGTCATCATGTTGAGGCTGTTTTGGCGCCACTTTTTCGCGCCTTTCTTGGACAACTTGTCATAACAAAGACTCATGACGCATTGACAAAATGAACAAAACCAACGCGCCATCTTTAGTGACAACAAAATTAATGAACGATCCTCTGAGGCACTCTCGACATTGGTTGGGGGCTGTGGGGTGAAGTCAACAATTTGGGTCGAACTTAGATAAAAGCACGTGTAACCTCATTGAATGGGGTGATTCCCGCAAACTGTACCTGAATCACGCTACATTGGAAGAAGAGATATTTGGGCTCGTTCATCTGTGCAGATGCAGGAAGCTATTCGAACGATCGACTTGATCAAGCAGCGATACGTGGGCTTTCTGCTGGCAGGTTCCTTAAGCGCTACACGTCCTCTTGAGTCACAACTTTCACGGGCCACGGCATGAAAGCCAAAGTAATGCACAATCCGCACAGCTTTGTACATTTACACGTCAAAAGCTTCATCGATCTACATATTTCTTTCATGAGAATTTGGAGGACAACGCCCTGGGTATGACTAACATAGATATATACTACACAGTACTGCTGATGCCTTTGCTTTTTGCGCTTGTCCCTTCCTTGCCGATATCTTCTTCATCATTCATTCAACTTACCCAAGATCGAGAAATGGCGCGTCCACTTCTTGTTCAACAACGTACCAGTAATGTACAGGAACGTACGACAATGTACAATAGCCCTATATCCGGATATTTATAAAATTATACGGATGCTTCAATGGCTTATCTATTAAGGCATACAATTGGCCGATATTAAACCAATTAAATGTTGAATTCAAGCCATTGGCTCCCATAGCTCTGGAGGAACATGGCGAGGTCTGTCCACTCCTGTATTAGCTCCGTCTGAACAGCATCTAACATGGGTAAGCATGCGTGCTCCACGTTGATGCTGTGCGACGTTGAGGGATATATACCGCTGGATCGCATGCCAGTCGTAAAACACTGAGCGCGCGGAATCCATATAGCGAAGCATCTTCACTGCTGTATCCCCGTCGTGCAGCATTCGAATGATGATGAACGCGATGACTGATCGCGTTTTCGACTAGGTATCTCTCGCGACTCCCGCCACAAGCGCCGTGAAACCGGTGGTAAGCGCAAGTTCTTCCGCAAGAAGCGAAAGTTCGAAATGGGCCGCCAACCCGCCAACACCAAGTTGGGTGCCAAGCGCGTCAACCCTGTCCGTGTCCGTGGTGGCAACATGAAGTTCCGTGCTCTTCGTTTGGATACCGGTAACTTCTCGTGGGGCACTGAAGCCGTCTCCCACAAGACCCGTGTGTTGATCGTGACGTACAACGCCTCGAACAACGAATTGGTCCGCACGAACACATTGGTGAAGAACGCCATTGTGCAAATCGATGCCACTCCTTTCCGCCAATGGTACGAAGCCCACTACGGCGTCAAGATTGGTGTCAAGAAGAACCAAGAAGATGCCAAGGAAGAAGCTGCCAAGGGCTCGAGCCACGTGCAACGCAAGTTCGCTGCTCGCCAACGCACCCGTGAATTGGACCCCCGCTTGGAAGAACAATTCGCTTCTGGTCGTTTGTACGCGTGCATTTCCAGCCGCCCTGGTCAATCCGGCCGTTGCGATGGCTACATCTTGGAAGGCAAGGAATTGGAATTCTACCAACGTAAGATGGCCACCAAGAAGCAAAAGAAGTAAAGCAACTCTGCATGCTTTGGTTCAGAATGGAGTCATAATATATTAGCTGTAAATGCTCGTCTTGTGTTACATGTTGTCAATAAGCAATTTCGTCTCAAAGTCTTCCGTCGCCAAGACAACCTACAACTATCGTCATTGGGTAGCCTAGACAAGGCCCCGACTCTCGCAAAGTCGTCAAAGCTAAGGAACTCCCCTGATGGATCTGAAGATGCTTCCTCCAGTGTTCGTGAGGCTATCACGTCCAAGTTCTACGCCCATGTTGGCTGATTTGTTGAGTCAATATCCAACCTTTTCAACCTCTTCAGGATCCAGGTCGCCAAAATCAGCCACCAGTTGAATGTACGCAATCAAGTCAGCCTTGGAGACTTTGCCGTCACCATCCATGTCCTGGAGCTTGAACGACACTACAAACTAATCGTCAGTTCCTCGAGGCTCGTCGAAACCAACATCGCAGTTTGCTGTCCCGAGAAGCGTGAAATGTTAATCCGGCCATGAGAACAAGAAACTCCTACGCGCAGTGTGTGATACGACTGCGGTGATAATTTGGACCCTTTTACTTGGAAGTCGACTGTGCCTCGTGGTGACATTTCCATGAGATTGAACAATCGATAGCGAAGAGGATTCACAGCCAATGCTAAGGCGCGGATCAACAAAGCGGAATCTCTCAAATGCACCTGGAATCGCTAGAAACTCGTCTTTGGTCATGTCATCTTGAGGACTCCAAGTTAAGAACTTCCGTCGAATGGCTTGAATATCAGGAATTGGCACTGTAGCAAAGCAACTTCAAGCCATGCCAGAGAAGAAAGTGTACATTGCGTCACCATGCGCAGCTCCTCGAGCCTCTCGAGACTCAAATCGCATTCAACCTCCTTTGACGCTTGATGTCCCATCAAAGTGAGCGGGGCAACAAACAGCCTCGACTTGCCACAACGCTAAACTTAGCTTCTGAACGACAACTCGATGGACATTTCAAAAGTGTGATATCAATAGTCATTTTTGACTAGTCGTCTCCTGTTGACACTTTAACTATCAAAGACTTGAACTAGTCAAAAATGACTAATTACTTCTGATTGGCTTATTTTAACTTCGAAATACGATTCTCTTGGAATTCGAACTTCGTATTTAGACTTGAAATTTGTATGGTCCGTATCGTCCGATCCAGATCAACGTGAGGGCAGAATTCCTGTTTGAGATCTCGGAAGAGCAAGAATGTCGGGCGACGGCTATGATCGACACATTACGATCTTCTCCCCTGAAGGACGATTGTATCAAATTGGTAAGTAGATTGCAGCTGTATCCCCTCATATGTCTCGAAGAGTATGCGTTTAAGGCTGTCAAGGAAAGCGGGTTGACGTCGGTCGCAGTCCGAGGCGCCAAGTCTTGCGTCGTGGTGACACAAAAGAAAGTTCCGGTGGGATCACACGCATATTGCTAGTCTCATCCTCAAGCTCATGTTAGGATAAATTGATTGACCCTGACTCGGTCACCAACATCTTCAAGATTACGCCTGCGATCGGCTGCCTCATGACCGGGCTCTATGGTGCGATCTATTCAATCTTGGACACACTGGAGTAATGCTGCTGTAGCTGATGCCAAGGCTCAAGTTCAGCGACTGCGATACGAAGCCCACGAATTTGAAAACAAATTTGGCTACGCTGTTCCAGTTCATGTGCTTGCAAAGCGTTTGGCCGACATTTCCCAAGTAAGAGATCTCCATTCTGCAAGGATCTCATTATTGTTAGGTGTACACTCAACATGCATCAATGCGTGCACTTGGTGTTATTACAATCTTGATTGGGTATTACAGCCGATGTGCATTGGGCAGTGGTCTAACGAGGACCGTAGAATTGATGAAGAAAAGGGACCACAGCTCTTCAAGATTGACCCTGCCGGCAACTATCGTGGATACAAAGCGACATCTGCAGGTGTCAAGGACCAAGAGGCAACCAACTACTTGGAAAAGAAGATCAAAGCCAATGATCGTATGGACCATGAAGCCACCGTGCATTGTGCCATCACATGCTTGCAATCGATCTTGTCGGCGGATTTCCGACCTACTGAAATCGAAGTTGGCGTCGTCATTGAAGGCGAACGGTATCAGTAGAGTTCCGCTTTTGAGTGTTAATTCTGTGTAGATTCCGCAAGTTGACGGAAGACGAAATTGAAGCCTACTTGACGGCCATTAGCGAACGCGATTAAGAAAAGTAGACGGTAGCAATGTCGTAATGGATTACCAAATATACGCCGTGCACGTGAATGCCTTCCTTAAACACCCACACATCAATCAAGTAGGATAAAGTTAGCTAATTCATTCAATCAAGGCAATCGCCATCAAGGCATCTAAGGCTACTCGAGCTTGTGGTCGTCCTTCGAGGTCAAGAACTTGAACATTCGTCCGAAGTAGACAATGTAGCAGATCACCATGAGCACCAACGTGATAACAAAGACGCCCGAACCTTCGCCGCCCGATGGAATACCGCCGTTTTCATCGTAGTTTTCGCTTGAATAGCCATAATCACGCACAGTTGGGAAGCCCGTGAGCCAGAAGAGGATGTTGCTCACAACCAAGTTGAATCCCCAGCCGACGTTGTCTTGGATGTAGCCGACGACTGTGCGCTTGGGTTCACTCATGGCACCAACAGAAATCGAAAATGAAGCTGAAACGATCGTGCTGTTTTTAATTTAACTTGGAAAATGTATTCTACGTGGCGTATTTATAGCCAAATCAATTAAAATTACATAAATTTTATTTTAATACAAATTTTAAGATATAAAATACGAAATCTCAAATTTTGACACGTGAAACTCCTTAAATATACAAATTTCAAGTCTAAGGATAATTCGTGCCACATCATATGGAGATGTGGAATTACTCTATATAAGTACAAAAGACATAGATTCACTTGCATCACTTTTCGATGACACCATCAACGAGAGGCCAAGACGAGGACAACTATTAATCCAGTTCTTAACAAAGCTGAATAGGAGTATGGAGGGTCAAGGAAAGCGAGTGTACGCTGAAAGTGCTGGGGTTTTATTTTGAAGCGATGCAGTTGAGTTGGTGGTACTGCCTTGCCTGAAAATCCAGCTGGTGTACTATATAAGATAATTCAAGCAAGTAACAGGAGTGTGCCACGTCATGAAAGTGGATGGATACCCGTGGTCATGCAGAATGCTAAACTCTCCAGATAAAAAGATCAAGAAGCTCGAGTTAAGAAGGCTTCTAGGTCGTCCGAGTCTACAAGATTGCGCTGGGCTTGAAGTGCGATTTGTTTTTCATTGTAGTAGTCCATGTCATCGAGAAGACTTGTCGTACTGGTATATGACATGTAGCAGTTCATAAATTCCGTCGCCTACAACATGGTCAAGCCAAGGCCAGAGAGATTGAAAAACCTCTTTGTATGGAATTTCTTCGCCATCGCACGCCCTTGTAAAGTTTTTCTGGTTCAGTTCGACTTGCATGAGGACATGGTTCGGCACGTCCTTGAGAACAAGCCACTCGACATGGAAATACCCTTCGTACTTGAGCTTCTCCCACAGAACAAAATTCGTATCGAAATGCACGGGCGACGTCATACGTGCAATGCCACAAAAGTGTTTCGAGCCACAAACACTAGTCGAATCCAGTCGTCTTCTTCACCAGCACGAGTGATTTCTTACCTAAAGAAGAGCAAGATCGGTCGAATGCACGAGAGATCGCTCTTGAACGCCATGTCGAGCGCCACGTTGTTGTTATATGTGCTCGTCCAGATACCATACTTGATACTACATATAAAACTCGTTTAGAGCATGGCAAGGTCATCGAGAGACTACCTCTTGTGGACATTGGCTTCACTGAACGACTTGAGGACAAAGTAGCGACACGTTCCGAGACTCAAATATGGCTTCAAGACAGTATCGTCAAAGACTGAGATATCGTTGATGATCTCTTGGCTTGCTGGACGCTCTCTAGTCTCTGTAAACCGCGGTCCTAGCGCCACAGGCTTGTGTTTCCTTGCCGGCGGTCGTCTCTTCTTCGTGGCTTCTGTCATTTTCAGCAAAGGTCCAATATGGGGAGGAATGAAATGAAGACGACATGAGCTGCAGGACATAATCCATGTGCTTTACGTAATGTTTACAATTTATACCGGATACATCAACATTATCCGGACAAATTCCCAATTTTTATATTATATGTTGTATGTAGTGTACACCATCCTGTATGGTCACTTGGCCCATTCATTTTTGGTTCACATGCTAGCTCGCATTCGAACGACCGCGTTGAGCCGCTCGTTGGCGGCGCGTTCTGCTGGTTCTGTGCGCTTCTTCTCGGAATCCCACGACGATTTCAAGCCTAAGTACCATGCGGCTCCCTCTAGCGACAAGGACGACGTGCTCAAGTTGATCAAGAGCCACGTTGAGACGTATCCGATCATGCTCTACATGAAGGGCACACCATCGTCGCCCCAATGCGGCTTCTCGCGACAAGTCGTGCAAATTCTCCATGCCCAAGGCGTGAGCTTTGACAGCGTGAACCTGTTGGATCACCCTGAAATTCGTGAAGGCGTCAAGGAATTCTCGTAAGTTTTAGCAACCTCTGCGTGGCATGGGCTAATGTGGTCGATGTTTAGGCAATGGCCGACGATTCCACAATTGTTTGTCAAGGGTGAATTCATCGGCGGCTGCGATATTGTGACGGACATGCATAAGTCGGGCGAGCTCGAAGACTTGTTTAAGCAATTGACCGACAAGTAAAACTAATACATTTTACTTGATCCGCCGTCTCGTCGAGTAGAAAGTGATGGCGATGAGCGTCAACACGAGCATGCTCAATTGTTTCACCCATCGATATCGTCGTCCAAATCGTCGGTACAGGAAAAACACACCAGCGAGTACACACGCCGTCGAAGTCCATGGCAACCATCGCGAGAGAATTGAAATTGTCGACATGCGACTGATTCATCTCGTTAAACATTGTCATTAGTCGCAGAGACACACCTGTTGTACCGTTTCTTAAGCAGAGCAGCACACGAGAGCAAGTCATTCAGGTCAACATGGCCATCTTGATTGTAATCGAGTGCTTGGACATACCGCTGGGCTCTCTGTTCATTGATTGTTTCGCCTAAGGGTCATTAAGAAAAGGAATTGCAACATTGGTAACCCAAGATGCGCTTGATAAAGCGGGCAATTTCATCCGCTCCAAGTTTTAGATCACCATCCGTGTCCATAAGGGCAAAAATCAACTTGAGCACTTCGATTTCCTTCGGGGTGAACGACACATCAACGACTTCGCGTTGATGGAGACTCGCTCTCCTGGTCGGTGTTGATACTTCCTCACGCTGTGTTTTCCATTCCTTTGTAATCGCATCCAGTTCTTTTGACAGAGCTTGGGGATGTTTTTCATAGCTATTTCGTCGCGTAAGACGACGTCGACTTCCTCCATTTGCATCTAAATCATCGTGAAATTCGCAAGAAAATACAAGAGAGACCAGGAGGTTTCTCGGCAATATCGCGATCGCTGCTCTGGAGGTTATCATCAGTTGATGTGGTATTGTCGCTCTTTGGCACGTGATTGAGCTGGGCCATGGTCTCAAAAAAGTCTTTACTCGCTGGAATATATGGCAGCGTCGCTTGAAATGTTGCCCAAATGCCCTCAGATTGTCGAAAAGATCGTGGATATGGATGCACGACATGCCGAGTCTGTTCAACGTCAAATCGATTGCTCGTTTTTTGAATGACCAAGTAAGCTGCCTATGAAGTATAAATCAAAATGACAGATTGGTGACTTGATGAGAACCATGTTGCCGTAGGTATCGCAGTAGTTGGCAGCAGAGAAGACGGAAATAACTGGAGGGAACTCTTTGGCCGGCCGAGTGTCCAAGTCGAAGTACGCAGGAGATGAAAAGTGAAACAAGTAGCCTTCGTCTTGCATTTCATGAGCACGAACCATGCACATTAAGTTGTTCGCCGTCAAGAAGTCGTACACCGCCGTGCAATTGTAGTAAAAGGAGCAACCACGGACCTACATACAAGCTTCAATTCTTACCGCCAACGACACATTCTCTACGCCGTTTGGACGCCATTTCGTACTGTCAGGCGTGTCGAATTGTTGGCGAGGAGCTGCAGCGATGGTCGAGGGTGATTCCTCCACCTCGCCTTCATATTCAGGAACAGGATCGCTCCATAATAGATCGCAGAGGGCGCCAGTTGTTGCTGGTTCTTGCCGTCGCTCGATTGCATCAATGTCACTCAGAGATTTCAACGACGGAGAAAGACCAGCATGGACGCAAAAGACGCGACCTTCAGAGGCAGATACAACTGCAGCAAGAGGAAGAGCTTGAAAACATTGTGTGAAATGATAATAGACAGAGAGACCGTATTTTCCCTTGCATTCCAGGCGAAACCCATAGAAGGACGAAATCGCCTCGCATTCGTGATTCCCACGCAGAAGAAAGACATGCGTAGGATACTGCGGACACATCAAAGCTCAGTGATAGATGCCATTCGTACATGGATCTTCATGCACAAGAGGAATAGCATGACTTCGCACGAAAAAGCGCCTCGGTCGACGTAATCTCCCAAGAACAAAAGCGTTTGATCTGCAGCACATAAGCTCACACATAAACACTCCAAGGCTTACCAGACTCGGCAAACGACGGATGAAAGAACTTGCACTTGTCCAAAAGCTTCATCAAGTCGAAGAACTGTCCATGGATATCTCCAAACACTACACACGCAACCTTGTCCTTTGTCCTGTCCGTTTGTCAAGCGTACCAACGACTGGGGCGTCCAAATACAGTACATTCGCTTCCTTGTCCATGATATCATGTGCCCTGTGAATCAATTGCAGAGCTTCTTCCGTGTTTAGCTGCTCCTGCTTCTCAAATTGAGAGCGCAACTTTGCCAGCGACGGAGTCTCCATTGTCTTGGTGTTCTCCATCGTGAAAATCCGGATAAAGATCTGATACATCACAATGACACCCGGATAAATGCACCATTATCCGTGATACGTTGTTATCCGGAGGAATGGTTATCCGGATGACACTTTCACTTCAAAATGAATCTGCACCTGGTTGCTGCCGCTGTGCTGAGTCAATTCGTCGTCTCGGCGTCAACCTCGCGAACGAATGGCTTTGGTGCGGCTGACCATGTCATCTTGATGGGGTAAGAAGCATTGTGTAATGTATCTTTCTAGCCTGATGGATCGTTAGGCTTGATGGTCTTGATGTTCGATGCTTGCATCAAGCTCTTGATGCCGGCCGCGCTCCCAACTTGCAGTATTTGCGAGACCATGGCATCTTTACAGACAAAGCGCGCAATAATCGACCAACTATGAGTCTTCCAAACTGGGCGACAATATTTTATGGCGCAGGAGTCATGTTCCACGGTGTGACGTCAAATGAATGGACGTATTGCACTACGACAGACGTGAACGTCATACCTCAATTCCTCGGCGAGTGCTCTGTCTACCCTGATGTCTTTACAGTGCTCAAGCAACAAAATCCTGACTTTACCACTGCTATGTACTACACATGGCCAAACTTGGATGCCATTCTTCCCCCTGATGTTGTATCCATTGATCAACGATACTTTGTTGACGGTACACACTTAAACGTCCGAAGCCTCACCACAATGATATAGGCGCTGGCTGCCAATCGACAGTGCGAGCCTCCCAAGATATGACTACGAAAGCTCTGGCTTCGATATCTTCTCTACCTTCGTTCATGTTCTTGTACTACGACGAGGTCGACGAATGCGCTCATGAAACAAGCTGCTTCTTGGACGAAGGTCAAGCTGCGATTGCATCGATGGATGCAAACATTGGTCTCGTTTTGGAGGCTGTGCGGGCTGCTGGTAAAGCTAATTCGACGGTCTTCATGTTGGTTACCGACCACGGACGGAATGTCGATGGAAACGACCATGGTGGCACTGCGAAATTCAACTTTGAAACCCAATGGCTCGTTTACAGCCCAGGTATAGCGACTGCTAGTCACATGCCTTATTGCACATCTGGTAGGACTAATTGATGGAGGAAGACAGTTGAAGAGCGCAATTGCAACCGAAGATACCGCTCCAACAATAGCGCACTTGCTTGGAGTCGAGACTCCTATCGAATGGCGAGGGCGTATGGTGCGTGAAGTCATGCTCAAACGCAACGAGTCGCTCTACTCTGCAGCTCGATCTTCTGCTTGGGCGACCTGCTCGAAATCCCAATGTCCACCGACGCCACTCCTTCCATCTTGGGCATGGCCCACAGCACTGATTCTCATAGCCTCTGTTCTCGTTGTCGCTGGAACAATCTTCGCATTCCACTGGCTTTGTTCTCGTCGTCGAGACTATGTTCCAGTGTAAACCTCCAAGATTTATATCACAAAATATGAATGTCTCACCAAGATTTCTTCGTCGTGGCAGACAGCTTGTGAGTGTGGTGAGTATGTTCAAGTTTTGATCTAGCCAGGTCCATTCTCGGAGCATATTGTAGATACAAACAATGGCAGCGTAGATACAGGAGAGCACTCTTGTCATTATCCCCATGCTGCATTTCAAGGGATTCGATGGAGGAATCAATCTGTAGTCTATACAGATGCAAGCAGCCATGGAAAGTGGTGAGTCATTTGGTTGAAGTCAGAGTTTGGAATCCTTATCCGGATGAGTCATTTGGAAAGATTTCATGCTGACGAACTTGCTTCTCCTCGGTGGAGTGGCAGCGGCCGCCAATGTTGCCAACGGGTTTGGCAGCGCAGACCACGTCATTCTCTTTGGGTAGATCAACTGCCGTGAGAGTATTATAACGACGTGGATGCCGTAGGTTGGATGGACTTGATGTGCGGTGTTTACAGCAAGCTCTATCAAACGCAAGCGTTCCCAATCTCCAATATTTCAGAACTCATGGCGTCTACACCGACAAGGCAAGAAGCCACCGACCGGCCTCGAGTCTCCCAAACTGGGCTACAATATTCTATGGCGCAGGGATCATGTTTCACGGCGTTACATTGAATTCATGGACGTATTGTTCCCGTGAATCAATCGACGACCAAACGTTTGCCCCGCCATATTTAGACGATTGCGTCGTGTATCCTGATATATTTTCTGTCGCCAAGCAGCAAAAGCCAGACTTCATGACTGCTATGTTGTACTCGTGGGCCAATCTCGATGCGATTTTGCCCAGCGAGACTGTTCTCATTGACAACCGAAGCTATGTTGAAGGTATGTGATCATTCGATCGAGGCATATAAGACTCAACGGAGTTAGGATCGGACTGCGCTGGATCGCAAAATGCCTCGCAGCAAATAACCGATGAAGCTGTTGCATTGATCGGGAACAACTCAATGCCACAGCTCATGTTCGTCTACTACAATGAAGTGGATGCCTGTGCTCACGAATCGAGCTGCTTTTCTGACGATGGCCAAGTCGCTATCACTTCAATGGACGGCAACATTGGTCGCATTTTCAATGCTGTGCGAGATGCAGGGTTTGAAAACTCGACTGTCTTCTTCTTCGTGTCAGACCACGGCCGCAATGCTGATGGCTCCGACCACACTGACAAGTCGGGCTTTAACTACGCTACTCAGTGGCTCGTATATGGCCGAGGTATGTACCATACGAGAAGTCTAGTGCAAAGGAATATTCGTAGGAATAATTGAAGGAAGTCGAGAGCTCAAGAGTGCAATTGCGACAGAAGACACATCTCCAACAGTGGCGCATGTTCTAGGATTAAATGCGCCTCTGGAATGGCATGGCCGAGTCGTCCATGAAATTTTTCTCAAAGCAAATGCAAGCTTGTACTCGGCGGCTAAAAGCGCCTGGAGTACTTGCGTCAATTCACAATGTGCGAGAAAAGTACATCACAAGGAAGCCAAGAAAGAAGGTAGTGCGATCAATTGGACGATGGGAATAATCAGTACTTGCATTGTGATCGGTGGTCTGTGCCTCGCCACGTTCGTTCGCTTCTACTCGCATCGACGAGGGTATCTCGAGATATAATGTGTACATAATAAATCCTACTTACTACATGACAAGACATGGCCCAGAGCTCTTGGATGCATCGCTATAAGTTCGAGGAGGCGGTGGCCGTGCAAAATGGAAATTACGACGTAAGTAACCCTTGAGCGCTCTCAGTTCATTTCCGAGTAGTTGGAATGACGCTTCGTAGATGGAAGTGTCGTGGAGATCTCCAAGTAATTGCTCGGCAGCCACTTGAACTCGGAATGCCGCTTTACTTACTCGCATTGCAGCAACATATGCTGAGCTGCCTTTGAGAGAATGCGCTTCGCGACGAACAGTTTGCAAATCTTTTTTGTGATGCGCTTCAGTCAGCTTCATGATAGCACCGTCAAGACCCACGTAGTATTTTTCGAGCAAATTCACAAAAAGCTCTTCGTTGCCACCGCATTGTGATACACCTGTGGTGTAGTCAACAGGATCGCCAAGCGGAATCTCAATCTCCATCACAGAGTTTGTGGATGCTGGCACAGCTGGCGCAGGCACTTGTTCAGCCTCTCTCCACTGCTTGGGCCAGTCTGGGTGAGAGTTGCCGTTTGGTGCCATCTTAGTCACGTCAGGCAAACTACGAGTACTGCTTAAATCATGTGAAGATTGTTCGAAGGTACCTGTTAGAAGTGTGTCGTCGACGAACCATTGCATCAGATTTAGGGTCAAACGTGTAAGTTTTCGACATGGGACTTGTGACAGCTTGGATAGGTGAGCGACTCATAGACGAACGCAAATTGGATGCAGATGAGGAAACACCCAAGCTGAACATGGAATTGTTGCAAGGTTTGCCCCCAGAGTTGGACGTAGTGTCACCGATGGTTGAATTAATTGTTGTCTCGTACGTTGGCATGCCTCGATGACGACCCATCATCATGGGATCTTCCAACTCGAGATCTGAAATGGCTCGAGTCAAATCAAGGCTCTGGGTATGGTTAGATGCGTTGACGAGGTTTTTATTGAGCTTCCGCGTTGAATTTGTCACATATTCGGAGTCAACTTCGACGGACGTGCGGGGAGAGGCATTGGACAAATCTGAGTATCCTTCAGTCAAAAGAAGCTCAGGGTCGGCAATGGTCAACGCTGGAATGTATCTAAAAATGCGAAATCAGCTGATAATTACAATATGAAGTCAGTCAAACCTCCTACGCATCCAGAAGGAAATAGCTTTTAAGAGTCCAGACTTTGAAATAGGCTTCACGATAAATTCGTCCATGCCAGCATTGACACATTTTTCCCGATCGCCACTCATTGCATACGCCGTAAGTCCCAAAATTGGAATACGAGGTAGGTTATTTTCTAAAACGATAAATTAAGTAATGGTAATCGACAAGGATGGAGATTACCAACTTCGAATTGACGAATTGCTTGTGTGGCGGCGTAACCATCCATGACTGGCATTTCACAGTCCATGAAAATCAAGTCAAAAGTTTCGTGATCGGCAACATAGGTGTTTACAGCATTAAGACCATTCGTTTCCCACTGCAAAAAATGATCATCTCCTTGTAAGAAGCATTTGACCACTTCCCAATTGAAGTCATTGTCTTCCACGACCAAAATGCGGGCTTGCTTGGGAACAACGGCCTCTGGTTCGCGTGAACTCGGCGAAAAGCCGCTTTGGTTGCTGATTTGTTTTGCTTCAAGTTGAGGCGCTAATTTGGGTAACAATTCTTCCGGCACAAGGCGGACGACAACAGAGAAAAAAAACACCGAACCAACCCCCAATTCAGAATCGACGTCAATTTGCCCATCCATCAGTTCTACCAACTGTTTGCAAATAGCTAAGCCCAAACCAGACCCAGTTGGATTGTTCTTTCGTGTGCGCTCAATCTTTGTGAACAAGGAAAACAATCGAGATTTTTCCTCGGCATCCATGCCTATTCACAGCAGCTATAGTATAGAAAATACGTAGTTGGCCTACCCACGCCGGTATCAATAACTTGAAATAAGAGTCGCTTATGAGTTGCCGTCTGATCCGCAGTTGGAGCAACACTGCATTTCACAGTGATTGACCCTTTCAGTGTAAACTTAATTGCATTTGATAGCAGATTCAATAAAATTTGCCGCAAACGACCCACGTCACCGATGACCTAGACAGTGGAATGCATCAAATTCCTCTATGATTAGTGTCACACGTACCACTTCAGGAACGTTAGGAGCAAGAACCACCGATAGGTTAAGACCACGTTCGTGAGCTTTGAACTTAAAAATTTCCAGTGTGTAGTCCAACAAGTCTTCAACGTGGAAAGGGGCTGTCTGAATTTCCATGTGACCGGCTTCAATCTTGGATAAATCCAAGATATCATTAATTAAGTTCAGCAACAGCGATCCAGATACGTAAGCCATATGCACATAACGCTCAGGAACTTTGCCCAATTTCTGCTCTTTCAGCAATTCAAGCATACCGAGAACGCCATTCAAAGGAGTTCTAAATCACCATGAGGCAAGATGAATGAAAATAAACAATCAACCTTAATTCATGACTGAAGGAAGCAAGGAAATTGACTTTGGCAGCTTCCATTTGTTTTCTTGCCGTGTAATCTTGTCCGACCCCAATAACACCTCGAATATTTCCGTGGATATCCTTCTTGGACGAAGCATTCACGAGCAGCAGAAGGAATGTTCCCTTCTTTGTAATCATTGGCAATTCCATCTCTCCCACATCAATTCCAATTAAAGCTTGGTTCAAGAGTTGTCGTACTTGAGCTCGACTTTCCGGAATGATGAAAGTGTCGACTAATCCCATTCCAAGGATGGTATTTTTTTGATACCCTGTAATGAACTCGATCTTTTGGTTCCACTCGTTGATGTTGCCGCTCGTATCAACTCCAAAAATTGGAGCATTGGCTGAATCAATCAAACGGAAATACTCATGCTCTTGTGAAATACGATCTGTAATATCCTGACCAATACCAACGACACCAACAATATTTCCTGGGGCAAGATTTTTCAAATATGAACTCAAAATTTCGAGATTTACCGTGTAAATCGTTTCTTGGTGTGGCATTCAACAGGATTTCAATGCGAGTACCAGGGCGCGTAATCAAAGGGAATTCGAAGTTAGCAGTTTGAATACCATTCAATGCCTTAGATAAAACATCTGCTACCCCAGGTCTATATTCTGGAGAGATGAACGTTTCGACCAAGTTTTCACCCATGACCTATGTCCAGATGAAAATATTTTCAAGGGACGAATACATTACCTCTGCGATGGAGTAGTGCGTGATTTGTGCAGCCTTTTTATTCCAAATATTGACACACATGTTAGAATCGACACCAAAAATAGGAGCGTTCGCTGTATCAATGAGGCGAGAGTACTCCTGTTCTTGGGCAATACGATCGGTAATATCTTGCCCAATACCAACCACACCAATAACTTCTCCCAATTCGTTGTATCTTGTAGTGGCATTCAAAAGAATTTCGACCCTACGTTCCGATTTTGTAATCAATGGAAATTCAAAGTTGGCTGTTTCAGTTCCTTTCAATGCCTTCGACAAAACTTCAGACACTGCACTGCGATATTCTTCACTAATAAACTTTTCAACCAAGTTTTCACCGATGGCCTCTTCATTTGTGAATTGAGTGATTTCAGCAGCCTTCTTGTTCCAAATATTGACACGAAGGTCAGCATCCACACCAAAAATAGGTGCATTGGCTTTATCGATCAATCGTGAATATTCTTGTTCTTGAGCAATACGATCTGTGATGTCTTGGCCGATACCGACCATGCCCATGACTTTACCCTGCACTTAGTTAGCTCAGTGGTTCAAGTAATTATTATACCAGTTCATTATAACGAGGAGTTGCGTTCAATAAAATTTCCACTCGTCGTCCTGTCTTTGTAATCAATGGGAATTCAAAGTTTGCTGTCTCAGTTCCTTGCAGAGCTCTTGATAAAACATATCTACAAAATGGTCAAATGAGACAGACAAATGAGACATAATATGTACCCGACAGCTTTTCGGTAATCTTCTGTGATGAATTGCTCCACTAAGTTCTGTCCCATGACCTCTTGTTGGGTATACTGGGTGATTTCAGCGGCTTTCTTGTTCCAGATGTTCACGAGTCCATTTTGATCAACTCCAAAAATGGGAGCATTTGCTGTGTCGATAAGACGCGTGTATTCCTGCACGCCAATCAGCCATGTAATTTATAATGGAAGTGAAAACCTGTTCTTGAGCGATTCGCTCAGTAATATCTTGACCAATTCCAACGACACCAATAATTTGACCCAGTTGATCGAATCGGGCCGTTGCATTTAATGAAATGTTCACCTTTCGGCCAGTTTTCGTCACAAGAGGGACTTCAAAATCAGCAGTTTCGTCGCCACGCAATGCAAGACTGAATACTTTCCGTACCTACGTCGTGTCAGTAATGCGAAACAAAATGTGTCACTAACCCCTGGGCGATTCTCTTCGCTGATAAACTTTTCCACGAGATTTTCACCAAGAACTTCTTCGAATGAATATTGAGTGATTTCCGCCACTTTTCTGTTCCAAATATTAACGCAGCAGTTCGAATCGACTCCAAAAATCGGGGCATTAGCTTTGTCGATAAGCCGTGAGTATTCCTGTTTGATAGTTGTGCTGAGTATATTTCATCTTCTGTCACACACCTGTTCCTGGGCGACGCGATCTGTAATGTCTTGGCCAATTCCCACTACTCCAACAATATTTCCGACTTCGTCGTACCGAGAGGTCGCATTGAGGAGGATTTCAAGCTGCCTGCCACCAAATTTAGGTTCAAGGGGAAATTGAAAGTTAGCCGATTCTACGCCAATAAGGGCTTGAGACAAAACTGAACCCACCTAAGGACACTCTGTTATACGCGTTCAATGTTTCAACGACATACCGCATTTCGGTATGCGGGGGCGATAAAAGTGTCGACCAAATGTTTGCCGATTACTTCCTTGACGGGATATTGAGTAATCTCTGCGATCTTTTTGTTCCAAATGTTGATTTTCCCCTGGACATCAACGCCAAAGATCGGCGCATTGGCTCGCTCCAAAATTCTCGAGTAAACATGCTCACTGGATACTTTATCATTGGATAGTTGAGTCACGTCTGTGCCAACAAGGACACATCCAACAACATTTCCATTTGTATCAACGCGTGGTGAGACACTGAAAAGTACTTCTAATTTCGTTGACGAGAACGTCTTGATAGTGCATTGAAAAACCGAGTTCTCGGCGTTCGTCACAACGTCTTGGATGTGTTTTTCCACCGTTGACCTCAACGTACCAAAACACACACCAGAGGTCAACACATCGTCGGTAGGACACGATACCATTGTTTGCAGGAACGAAAGGTCAATGGCGTTGTCACATTCCAGCAACGTTTTGCCTCGTCGATTGATGTATACAACGATTCCTTGGATATCCACGATAAGAACGACACTTCCCATGGATTCCAATAGATCTTCATGGTCGATGCGTTGGTTTAGTGGACGCGTCGACGCAGAATCCATGTCTTGGTCCATGCCAACGTCCCCAGCTCGGGATTTGATTTTCGTCTTTTCTCGTGGAAACCACCTTTTTATCCGGATAAAATGACGTTTAATTAATAAAACGTCCAACTTTGAAAAAGATCCAGCGTGCAGTGACATCTACCTGCGAATAAAACAAACCATGTCCGGATAAATAAAACTATCCGGACAACGTTAATCTTTCCCGGATATTAGGACTATTATCCGGTATCTCGCTGCTCATCCGGATAAATAATGAGACTCCGGATTACTAGTATAAGACACAAAGTGTGCATACTTCCGCATCTTGGACATCCTTGCGGGGTTTGAGCGCGTTCCTGCTTTAAATACGTGCTCTTCACAGAATGGAAGTGTCCCATGGGTGTTACAGACCAAGAGCGTGTTTGAAGGATCGATATCAGTTGTCGTAGATTCAAAAATGTACTCCAGGGCGGCTTGATGAAATCTTCAAAGTGGATGAGCTAAGACAGAGTTTGAATGAGCAAGTCTGGATGAATCCGCAATTAATGCAATGTTATGTGAATGTTATGATCCTGCACGTTACGGCAATGTTGTCATGATATCATTCACACAGTCAATTTCTTCGACCACGTCAACATTGCGTTGACTATCCGCGCCTTCCCCCTGTTTTTTTCCCGTGACGTCTTGGCCGACAAATAAGACACCGCAAATATTGCCATGATTATCCCTCTTGGGGGATGCACTCACAAGCAAGATGAGAGATAGTCCAGTTGTCGCTGTGATTGGAACTTCCACACCGTCCACATTAAGGCCAGTCAAAACTTGGTCTACCAATTGACGCGTTTGAGCTTGGCTTTCGGGGGCAATTAAGGTGTCGACAAATCCCATCCCGAATACAGCTGTATATGTTTCCTCTCATAGCCAGTGACGGACTCAGCCTTTTGATTCCATTCGTTGACGTCACCATTTGGATCGATGCCAAAGATCACCGCATATGCAGATTGAATCAAATTGAAGTATTCATGTTCTTGCGCAATTCGAGCTGTAATATCTTGACCGACGCACAAAACACCGACAATAGAGACTTTTAGCAAAGCTGTAATTTGAAATTCCTGAAAAAAACTTCGGGTTACTCGCATCTACGAACTTCGAGGTTGATGAAATTCCCGACGGAATTTGCATTTTACATACGAAATGGAATGCGCAATTCGTGTATTTGAATTCCAAATTCCATGAAACTGTTGACCAATCACGTTTGATTATGTGGAACAAGTGGCTGAACACTTGCGCTTGACATGTGAAGCAGTGAAAGCCATCCATTTATAGTCTTCTTGCTTCTCATGTCAAGCGCAAGTGCTCCCGTAAAATATGTTGTGTGGACGGAGAGTCTGGAAACATCGCTTCTTCGAGAAATTACACGGATCGAGCCATTTGCTGCTGAGCACGGCGAACTGCTACCGAGATGGAAATCTGTTGCAGCCAATCTCATCGATCAAGAGCCAAAATTGACTTATCGCAGTGCACGTGATCACTTCGACAACATGGTGAAGGAGTTCAAGAAGATTGACCATGCACAGCGGCGATCAAGTGGATCCGAAGAGTATGTGAGTGAGAAGGTCCAACTACTGCAAGATCTCATCATGCGAATGGACGAAGCCGCAGCGACCAAGAAGCGGAAACAAGGTAAAGAAAACGAACGCAAGGAGGAACTGGAAACTACAGGCGAAAAACTATGCAGGGACGCTGAAGTTCGCGTTGCCAAGAGAGCAAAACAATCAACTAGCTCTCCGGCAAAAGACAATGGCGACTCGTCGTGGAATGATCTCTTGGAGTTCGAAAAGAAACGTCACAACGACGACCACGAGTACCGCATGGAGCGTCTCAAGTTCGACAAAGAGGAGCAGCAGTTGCGGCGAGCTCAAAGCGCACAACTTGAGAGTATTGTCGCCACCATGGCACGTTTCATCACTGAGCAAAGTAAGAAATAATAATAAACGACTTGTTTCAATTATTGAAAAATACTAATCATATTTTAAATTCCGATGCTATCATCATTAAAAATTTCTTGTCTCTATTATAGTTTCAAAATATATTTATTGTTTATTAATTTAATTTTTTGTATTTTTTATCATGACACGATCTATATTAATATTTGATCTCTATCCTGAGCAGACACGTCGAGATAATCGCCAAGCGCTGGAGGGATCATGCCAAAGTACAAGCTGTTCGCGTTGCATTGTCTGGCACAAGTGATACAATTCGTCAATAGCACCGCAATTTTGTACAGCTTGGACGTTGGACCGCATCCGAGTTTTGCTTTTTTGTTGAAGTCCACAATCGGCCAGTATTGCAAGACTTGGCCGTAAGACCATTCAACGCTGACACGCACTTGGCTCATACTTGCATTGACTTCTTGTTGGTGTGGCGTGACATGCACTCCAGAGAAAGGAGACGCTAGTTGGTTGGATCGTCCATACGCTGGATCGCCATATAGAACGTAGCCGTTAAATCTTGGATCCGAGGCGATAAAGTTCTCGAGTTGTGACTTTCGGAGTAAGGTCAAGTCGTGTCTTCGGCCTTCAATAGGTCCATACACGTGTGCGATCAACCCATCGGGTGTTACCACAGTTTGGAATTTCAAGGCATGCTTCCTCTTGTGGCCATTGTACATTGATCGCTGCTCACTTCCACCACTTGGACGGCAAATTGGACGCACGGTTCCGTCAATAAATCCCCAAACGTTCTCAATTTCTGCTCCACATCGAGTAATCGCATTGCTAAATTCCTCAAGTCTATTTGCAACACGATTGAGATCGAGATAGAGCATTGATTGATAACGGTCATAGATAAAGTCTACAACATGAAGAAATATATTAGACAGACCACTGCGTGACCTTCCAAACATGTCAATAAGATCCGACCACCTGTCTGGTACAGCGAATCGTCGTAGCACAATGCAAATACCTTCAATGTTCGTGCACGACGTTCTTTCACGAGTAGTAATCCTTTCTGGCAAACCCATACCAACCGCGAGCTGCTTGATTTGGTTCTTTGTGAATCTGAACTTCTCCAGACAATCGGCGTCGCTAAAGCGAGCCAGATTGAATTGAATGTCGGGTATCGTTAGCGGACCGGTGTTCAAAGTTCGTCGCCTTTGTAAGCGTCGCAGCAGGTGGAGAAGTAGAGACCGGTGTCTCAATCCTCTCGCAAACCTTAGTTGTTCTTGGCTTCGCATGGGTAGCTTCAAGAATGACCATTATGTGTGCTCTCCAGTCAGCTAAACCTCCATGTCGGCCAATTATATGCCATTTGGCTCGGAGTAATGCATTACACACCGAAATTTGGTATTTCAGGTTTGCTAAACGTGGAAACTCAAATGTACGAACCAAATTCCCCACCCACAACTCGAACGTAGTGCCAGTCCTGTAATTTGCCAAATTACAGGACTGCTAAAAGTCTCTAATATTTCCTACATCAAGATACACCACGAACCCATCAAGTAGAATGTACCATGAGAATCAATATGTGGAGAAGCATTCAACAGAATATCAAAGCGAGCACCAGACAGAGAAATTCAAAGGTTTGAATGTGTTGGCCATTAAGCACAGTCGACAAAACATCAGCAACGAATTGTTGGCTGTCCGCAGGGACAAACGCATCAACAAACGATTTGCCCACGATCTATCAAGTAAATGATCAATTATGCCAAGATGCTGGAGGCTACCTCGTCTGCAGGGCAGTTAGAGATTTGCACCGCTGACCTATTCCAGAAATTAACACGTAATTTCGCATCCACTCCGAAAATGGGAACGTTTCCATGAAATGTGCGAACACCTAGAAACATGATTGGATTTGATAGTGACAATGCAAGAAGCAACACTGTACTTGGGCAGTACGATGCGTGATATCTTGGCCAACAATATCAACTTCGTTGGATAGTTTATCGGAGGATTGCGGCGTTGCTTTCGTCCCAACTAGAATACATCCAACCAAATTTCCACTACTGTCCAGGTAGGGCGAGGCGCAAAAGTCCACATCCAATCTCTTCCAGGAAATCGACTTGATAGTGCATTGAAATGCCACCTCAGCTCCACTCGCCATCACTTGCTGGATGTGCTTTCCGACAGCGCTCCTCGACACATCGCGGGAAGTAACTCCACCAGACAGTTTATCGTCCATTTGACAGAAGAAAAATGTCTGGATGAACGATACTTCACCAATGTTGTCGCATTCAAGCAACGTTTTGCCTCGTCGATTGATGTATACAGTGTTTCCTTGGGCATCAAGAGGAATACTACTGTATACTTCCCATAGAATCGAGCACAGCTTGATGATGAATGGATCTGCTTTCTTCGCGTGAACTTGTTTCCATCGTCGTCGTGGTGTCAATCTCTTGGCTAGTTGCAATGTTGCGCGCTCAGGATCGGATCGGTCGTCGGGTCGCTCTAACATTCCTATCTGGAATGCTATTGGTCGATTATGATTTACAAGATTCTTTCATTGCAACGCGAACATATTCATGTCAGGTTGATTCATGTAGCATTTCCTTGTGGATTCACGATGAAGACGATATTTCCAATGGATTCTAATATACTGTAGCTCCATGGTTTTCATCCTGTAGACTTGATTGTAATGGCGGCTTCAAAAAAATCGATATGTCGGCTCATGTCAAATTTCCTTCTCGGGGACTGGGGAAAACGAAGTCCACAGGTTGTGCACTTCGTTTATGTGCGCTGTGGACGACAGCACATTCATCTCAATTGCCATTGGATCATTTCGTTTTCCAACATTCTCTCAAGGGATAATCACAATGTACCTATGAACATAGATAATTTTCAAAACTTATACGCAACACTAGCATTGAATATCATAGTCTCTCTTAAAGTTAGGGCCCGTCTGGCAACCGAAAATATTACAATAAATAGGTCCAAAATGCCATTTTGAGGCCAAATTCAATATTTAGGTCAAAATATGAACTTGTTTATCTCCAAGAGTTTTGCACCAAATCCAATATTTTTGGTTGGGATATACTCACTGGAGGCTTCCAAAATGCCATTTTACGAGATGGAGGTTTTACCTCTATTTTGAATATGCCATAAATAGTTGATCCCAATTTAGCTGAAAATGGCATATTGATTTTGAATTTTTGCCAGACGCACCCTTAGTAATCTCTCAAATTTTTATAGAGATGACGGCGATTCGGTCATAAGGGGAATGATTTCGTTCACGCTTTTTTGTTTGAGGCGTGGATGAATTGCATTTCATTGGGTACATTTATCCGTATACCGGATACCATCCTCGCTTTATATTGGTTTCGAGGCGAACATACCTACTGTAGTCCATCTCCGCCTAGAAGAGTGAGTCCTGCTTCTTAGCCATTTAGGGTATTGGACATCATGGAGCACAGCGAGGTGACTGACATACATGATGATGACACGCAAGGTAAGACCATTTCATCGGACACAACTTCAATTCAACGTTAGTTGCCACCACGAACACTAAGGCTAAGGCCAAACGGCTGAGGAAGGCGTCACCATCGATGTGGTGTGATGCAAGTGTGGCGAAGCTCTTTTCTCTTAGATACAATTCGCATATCAGTGATCGTTTCAACTGTAAAAACAACGCAGAGAAGAGGGTTGCCTACCTTATGCTTGCGTCTGAATTGAGTGTTGCCATGGAGCGGGAGTTCACTGTTGCTCAAATACAAGACAAGGTACAAAACTATATAACATATACAAAGCTAGACTAAGTACATGTTGTAGTTGTCGAAAATGAGAGCCTCTTGGGCACTGTCAAAGCCATCGAATCTAAAGCCCACAGGAAATTTGCCTGCACCTCCACCCCCGCTCCATTATGAAATAATGGAAGAGTACTGGGGATCGAAATTGGGTCTTCAACGTGAGTCGCTGATGACAACAGACGACGTCGATGACACTGAATTGGAAGAACAGTCATATAGAATGGAGAAGGAATCAACAAACGGTACATACACGACTCAATTAATCATCATTAGCTGACCTGAAAATATAATCAATAGAATATTCCGATGAATCAAGCTTTGAAATTCACCAACCCACGCCAAGAAGTCGTCACGTGATGGAAAGGCCAAATCGCAAGGTGATTTACTTGAGGCAGGTTTCAACGCTATTAAGGAAGGGCTTGCCTTCCTTGGTCCTCGAAGAGAATTCCACGTTATTCAGCATTCCTCACGTTGAGCGTACAACGAGTGGAGAGGCCTCTGGCCTCGCCAGCGCAGCGACGAAGCTTCGTCGATTTCGTGTACCATCCCGATCAAGACTTCAACCAAAGGTAAAAATAACCTTCTAAAATTGATATTTGTATTATATTTCGGAGGTCCGGTGATTTGCCGGCGGTTGATTCAACCAATCGCCGGGGGAAATTTTGAGTAGAAAGCACAATACCTGAAAAGTCTAACAAATAACATTGGACGACTGCCAAAAATCTCGCAAATGAAAATTTCTTCCGGTTTTTCGTGAGACATTTTTCAAATAAAAGTACGCACACAAATTTGCGAAGACCAAAAAATTGTCTTCGCAAAATTTTCGATTTGTGAGAGACTCACGCATTTTATACTGCCAAATTTAATATACAAAATCTAGTTTTGAGGGATTTCGGCGTTGATTGTCATCGTGGCCAAGGAAAGTGGGCGGGGCAAAGCGTGGCGTGGGCTTTCTGTAGACTTTCTACTAGAACAAGCAAAGTCCGTCCTTCCACTAGGGAGGAATGGCTGGGAAAAAGTGGTGGAGAAACAGTACATGTAGCGATGAAGGAGGGCTCGTCCTGCGACGCATGCATTGTGTACCAAGCAGAATCCTGCTGATTTTTGAGAAGGGCACCTGAATGTATGAAGTTTCTTTCACGCAACATTTCACGTAGCCTAAGTATCATGAAGGAGTACCGTTGACGCTGGCGCCGCGCTTTTTTCAGGAGCATGGCCTGGACAAGAAGCGACACAATTGATATTGGCTCTCGCTACCAGATAATGTAGCCAATAGAAATCTATAAAGTCATATTTTTATCCAATGAAAATCATTTAAAAATGTAATTTGTGTGATTTTTGGTGGAAATCATTGGATTTTTTCATCCCAAATTGGACTGGTAAAGAAAAAAATACACTGTATCCGGACACACAAATTTAAATGCGAAAGGCGTTTGCGAGATTTTTGGCAGTCGTCCATTGATTCATTGGATTAGCTATATCCATCTAGCAAAACATTATTCTAGCTAAGCCATTGCGCTTGTTGACAGCAATTCGTAGTAAACGATTTGTTTCAATAGCTTTGTCGTCTTGTGGCTGCACATATGAGTTGATATCTATCAACGTTCCATCCACTGCTCCTACAATGCCAGGTTTACGTTGTTTATCAAAAAAAACCTCGCTCAATTTGGCGCCACTGGGATGATGTTGACGGACAGTGAATCCATTTCTGTCGGTGCTTTACAGTAGCTTTAGTAAAAATGTCAACAATATAGATGCACCATGACTTCGATAAACCAAATGATGCAGCCGTCTCTCGATATCCACCTTGCGATCCTAGAAAATACAGCCACACTGCCACCTTCTTCTCGAAGGAATGCTTGCTATGACGCCGGGAATAATTAGGTACAATAGAACGTATCCACACAGCCAGTCGAGCAAATGATTCTTGGCCACAGCGGAGATTGTCGCGAAACCATTGTTCATATCGAGGATCCTCCAGCTTCAAATCAAAGTTCACTTGGGTAATTGTCAACACGTTGTATTTTGCTGTGCAAATGGTCTTAATGGTTGTTGCCAACACAACACAAGCAACAGACATAGATGCAGCAAACGCGGCAATTTCAATTGCCTTCATTCTCTCTCAATGCGTCGATGTCCAAGCTGAGATGCCTTCACTGACCACAAAATCTAACATTATCCGCACATGTGTTATCGGTAAAAGGTTGGATGCAAGAAGCGGAGACGAAAAATTCCCCGACCAGGCCCTAAGAATGAACCATGAGTTCGATCCTGAATCTTTTCCACGAAGAATTGATTTGGATGATGAAAAGCTCAAGTTGCGAGATGCATTGGTTAGTATCGGAACAAAGTATTAATACCTTCTTTTGTGCATGGTTTGTGTCATAGCGAGCAACAGTCTCCTGAACTCTATCGGTTATCTTGGAGCGCAGAGTTCGGTAAGAGTCGTTGCGTGTGTCAAAAAGTAGAGAAGTAGGCTTTTCAGCCATTGTGCGACTTGTTCCATGAGGTGCACCAATTTTCACCGTCAACAAGATTGAAAGCATATCAGGCATTGGAATCGCGGTTCTTCTTGGATGAGCCATTGAAGAAATGAATTATGTGTGTGAGAGAGGAGGCGGTCTTGCTGTTTGCAATACTAGTGGTCTGTTATTTATAGATAATTCACCGGTGATTTATGGTTGTTTCGTTTCAAATAGCATCAGTTGAATCAGTGTTTTACCGTTGTTATACACAGGCCAAACCTTCTGCAAGGCACAATAACGTTAAAAGACAGAAAGCAGACCTTTATCCGGATGCTGGTATTTTCCGGATAAATTCACTCATCCGGATAACATTCCGTGAATGGCACAAGCCAAAGCAACGTCAACATGGTTATCCTCGACAAGCGCTACTTTCGACCTTTGCACATCTTTAGTGTCGGTTTGTGCACAGTTGTGACTGTGAAACTCGTGCTTTTCACAGAGTACAAGAGTCCGATGGGACTTCCTGACCAAGAGCATGTTTTCACCGGCGTACGATTGAACGTTCTGCCGAGAAAGTCTGATTGTTGTGATTGTAGATTCAAAAGTTCACTCAAGAGCAGCTCGACAAATTCTTCAAAGTTGACGAGCTCGCCAAGAAACCAAGCGATGCCAAAGAAGCGAAAGGTAATTAATGTAGTGCCAAGTTGGTTGTCTATGATGCTTGGCGTGACCTTCTGTTCGTACACAGAAATCACTGGACATTTTTCGAGTAATTTGAAGGTTTGTCTTAATGCATTAAGATGAATCTACTGCCCTTCATTTGAAGGCGGCGGTGGTGGACTGTCATTTTCTGTGGATGCCTCAACAGGTGTAGCAGCAGCAGCAGTTGGATTAGGTTTGAAAACTGTGAATTGTGGTCGCGGTGGAGCCTTCTTCACTGTTGAGCCCCCGCGTTGTGATCCATACAAGCTTCGCGGAGGCGGGGGAGCCATCATAGAGTTGATCGCACTCACCTCCTTTACCGGTGGAGGTGCCATCAATGCTGCCAGAGGGTCATTGTCGGCAGCTTGAGAAGCTGGTGCGGGTGCTGCTGGGGCTGGGAACGAAGTCGGAGGGGCTGATGGTGGAGGAGGTTCGTCTGCCGACTCTTCACCAGGAAAGATCCATCGTTTTGTTTTTTCACAATAGTATGCTTCCATCTGTTTGCCTTCGTGGGCTTTCTTAGCGTCGCCCACGGGATCAACTTTATCGCGTATAAATTCCACGATGCCAAAGTCTGGTAAACTCAACGAGGGGAGCCAGCCGCTCTTCTTTTGTGATGTGGGAGGAGTCTTTGCCTTTGCTTTTTCTTTCGCAGGACTTGGGTCATTTGCCTTTGGTTCTTCTTTTGACTTCTCAGTGAAGCTCGTACTCTTTTTAAGTGGTGCGTGATGAGGCGCTATTGAAGGCGGCTCAGACCGCGGGGCTGCAGTCTGTGGTCTTGGTGGCAGGGGAGCATCCGCAAGTTGTCCGCCGTGGGAACTAGGTGGGCCAGAGCTGAATGTTTCATTATTTGGAGCGTAAGCATTTTGAGATCCAGGAGGAGCGGGGATAAAACTAGTTGTCTGGGAATTAGGTGCTGAGCCAACAAAGCCGGAATTTCGAGATCCTGGAGCAGAGGAAGCAAAATTCGAATTGCGAGACTCAGGAGGGTAACCAGTCTGTGATCCAGGAGCTTGAGAAGAATGGTTAGAACCTGGGGCTGGAGGAAACATTCGAGGATCGAAAGCTGTGCCCGCAACAGGTGCTGACTGGGTCTTCGTTGGCATGGGTGTGTCATTCACGATTTTGTCGAGAGCTTTGTCGAAAATGCCCGTCAACGTCCCAAATATGCTGCGTTTGTTAACTTGGACTTCAGCAGCCTCAACACGGTCTTGACCCATGTAATACCGAAGGCGGTCATCGAATACGTCCAATTGAGTTCGGAGGTTGTCCAAGTAAGGTGATTGCATATTTTGTTTGTTGATCCACTGGTCCATGATTTTTCGCATCGAATCAACGTACTTGAACGCTAGTTCAGAGCATCCAGCATCAGCAAGTAGGGTTGCGTAAATGAATTTATATCCTTGGAACGCGATGAGAGGAGTTTGCTGGATCACGCGTTCGTATACTTCTGTCCACTGAATTGTATTGGGACGAACAAAGAAGCGGACATCACCCATTCCATGACCACCAATAAGCGTCATACGAGTCGTTGGCGACGGAGCTTCAATTGGCACACCGCTTAACAAAAAGCATACATGGGCAGCCCAAATGTTATTTGTTTCACGCATGAGGCGATCCCCAAGCTCCACCAGGACGCGGTTTGTGTCTTTGGTCGGGTTGGCAACAAGAATTTGCACCTGAGAGAGCCAGTTTGCAAGCAAAGCTGAAGACTTTGGAGCACGAGTTTCCATCAATGGAACTGGCTCATGGAGACTCTTAGTTTCCAGGTCACCAAATACCATAAAAAGAGTTCGCAAAGGATCTCCAACTCCATATCGACTTGATATAAACGACTGCACGACTGATTTGTAAAGCTCAGGGTCAACAAATGAAGCTATCAGCATGGCTTGTGGCCATAGATTTGCCGCTGTTGCAACTTCGATGGCACCTTTTCGGTCACCATCCAAGAGCAATTGACGCAATTTAGTTGTATTGGCATCGAGTTGGCTTTCATGGAGACTTGGTGTCGGAGCAGGGGTATCATACGGAGGGAGGTTGGTGCGTCGAGCTAAGCTGTTTTGAAGCACTTGCATGAGCAAAATATCCGGCACTTGAGCGTCGCGTGTGCTGATTTTTCCTTTTGATTTCAGGAAAACTTGCATTAACTCCCATAGTAAGCGTTCGTCTTCGTGAGAAGCTGGGCTCACTTGTGCAGTCATATACTTAGAAATAGCATCATCTGAGACTTGCGGTGTCAAAGGACCAGGAAACGATTTGACTTTCTGGTAGAACTCGTCGTCAGGATGATGCAGTTGGTCCAACTTGTAAAAATCTAGAGGACCTTTACGAGAGTCATCAATGTGCTCTTCAAATGACTGAGACCTATTGAAAATTCGTGAATGAAGCAGGAAGGATATGTTCTACCCATGAATCTGACGAGGACTGTTGCGAGGAGCAGTGTTAAGCAGCTTCAATTTGCGGCGAGGAAACATGACACAAAGATTTCCTCCAAAACCAAACGTGGCCAAACAACTTCGAGGAACCACTGATGGGTCTTTTGGCCGATCATTGACTAGTGGCTTAGGTGCAGGATTGAAAACCGCTGGTGTGGGAGGTGACGAAGTGGCCGGTTGATATTGTTGTTTTAGTTCTCGGCTCATTCGAGGGGCATGCTGCTCGTAGCTAACCGGAGTCGAAGGTGCCGCCTGTGGTTTGAATATTGATGGCTTAGGTCTCGCGTCGACAGACGCATTGCTATATCCTTGGGCGGTGAGTTGTCCGTATGCGTCTTGATTGTAGCTAGACTGGTTGTATGCTTGCTGGTCGTACTGCTGATTATATGTTTGGCCATACGGTTGCGAAGCATATCCTGAAGAAGTGTGACTGTATCCTTGCACAGGGGTTTGAGGATATGACGGCACCGCTGGTTGATCAAAAGTTTGCGCCACAGGTTGTGAATATGCCGGGTGGTTGAGCGCGGCTTGATTGTAACCAGATGGATTGTAGCCCGATTGGTTAGTGCCAGCTCGAGAATAATTATCATTGTAGCCTGTGGCATGTTGTTGTCCATGATAAGCATTAGTTTGGGGATAACCTTGACTTTGAGCCGATCCTTCAAAATGTGAGCTGGCAGAGCTCAATGATCGGTCAAGCGTGGGGTGAGCATAGGTTTCTGCTTGTTGACTGAAGGCAGCATAAGCAGGAGAATTCTGTGCTTGATTGTAACCTTGGTTTACAGACTTGTCGTAACTTTTGTAGCCGTGTTGACTGTATCCAGTGTGGTGCACTTCACCGTATCCTGTACCGCTCGATTGGTCAAATGCTGCAGCCGAGGGCTGGTTGAAGTATTGGGAATCTTGATGTGCATAGCCATATGAGACGGGGTTATGGTATTCAGCAGGAGGCTGGCCAAAAGGATCGACAGATTGATCAAAGGGGGTTGATTCGCCAAAAAGCTCAGAGGCTGATGATCCAAATTGGTCGGACGGCGCAGAGGGCTGACCGAAGGGATCCTGTGTGTTCTGCGATTCTTCCGTTGCCGCTTGGATTACCGGCGTAGTGGGTCCTAATGCATTACCAGAATCAAAGGGGGTCGAAGACTGTTGGTTGAACTGTGGCTCTTGCGCTGGTGCCGAGGAGTATCCATGCTGGTCATTACCTGCACCAAAGAATGCTGATGCAGCACCAGTTACTGAACGTGAAAATCCGCCTAGGGAACAGGGGGGCTGATCAAACGAGCTGTTTGTACCAAACACGTTCGAGAGCTCGTTGCCGTTTGTTGGGGAGAACAAAGAGTCAGCAGTGGGGACATCCTCGTCTTCAATTTCAATTGTGGGTCGACTCTTCTTCGTTTCTTCAACCACATCAGTAGGAGGATGCTGGAAAGCCGAGGCGTGGGCCGAAGTACTCGATTGAGCTTCGGAGTACTCTTGTATATTGGCTGATTTATTGAGGGTGGGCGCCGACGAGGTATGGCTACCGTCAAATCCAGGAAACTGGCTGTCTGAGGAGTGATGAGCCGAAAATGGATGTGGAGCTTCTGAATGCTCTTCAGGTGAAAAGTGTTCGAAAGACGTCGAAGTTACGGATTTTGAGGACTGTTCGTTTGTTGTTTGCAGAGACGTAACTGCGTCACCAGATGAGTTGTGCTGCTCTGGGTGCAGGTAAGTAGGTGGATCAACTGTGGACGCAAGATGTGGTGCTGTTTCGTTTGAGCCTATACCCAAAGTATTTGCCGTAGCGACGGGAAGACTTTGCCTGTTATCATCTGGATTGGAATGATGTTCTGGGACGCTAAGTCCTGCTTGATCGAAGGCTGGTTGATCGAAGGCTGGTTGATCGAAAGGACTACTTTCGGATCCATACGCGGGTGCCGAATGGTACTGTGCGAAATCACTCTCGTAATGTTCATGTGAAGAGTGGGTATATCCTGGTTCCGAGTGGAAGTTTCCACCAGGTGTTGAGTGATACTCTGGTACGTCATGTCTAGAGTCCGATACTGCAGGGGCGCCAAAAGGATCATGAGACTGTTGAAAATACGACTCAGACCCATAGTGCGATTGCTGTGGAGCATGATATTCTGGTGCGAAAGGTTGATGCCCTTGGGAGTATATATCATTCGATAGATGAGAATCTCCAAAAGGCTCTGAGCTAGTTGGACAGTCTTGACCTGAGGGTGCGTGCTGGACATCGTATTGGTGTGCTGGAGGGAAATCAGTGTGCCCATGAACAAACAGTTGGTCGGCACTGCGCTGAGTAGAATTTACTTCAAAATGACCGCTGGCAAATGGATCTTGCTCATTCGATCCAGAAAGTAAATCAGCAGCATGATCTGATGAATGGAATTGCGAGGAAACATCGAAAGGGGACGAACTTGAAAAGAAGTCGTCGACTGATGCTGATTGGGGTGCTGAATGATAGTTTGCTGAAGAGAAGAACGCGTCTGATGAGGAAGCAGCTGGTGGAGGCACAGAGTTAAATCCACTCATGTCTTGTCCATAGCTACTGGGTGCACTCGAAAACAGAGAGTCAGCGCTTGCGGGGTTCTCATATTCACCATATGCATCTGATTGAGCTCGTGGTGGAGACGATTGAGCTTCATCAGGTGCGCCAAAGCCATATCCATTCGAAGAACTACCAAATAATCCGTCTGCACTTTGAGGAGTATGATCTTCAGGTGTTTCATGATGCACTTCTTGGAAGTGTTGAGAGAAGTCACTGTGTTGCTCAGGAGAATGAGAGAATGGGCTTTGAGAAACACTGGGTTGATAGTCAGAAACTACTTGATGAGTGACTTCGGCTTTAAGTTGATAACCAGAAGGGGCTTGGAAGTCAGGAGACGAATGATGGCTTTGGTATTCATCAAAGTGTGGGGTGTCTAATTGAGGACCTTCTGGAGTCGACAGTTCAATTGGCCCAGAACTGTAGCTGGGATAATCCTCACTACGGCGAGTCATATCTTGCCCAGCGAAATCAACAGCCTGAGATTGGTAACTCTCGTCGAAAGGTCCAGGGGAAATGATCTCTGGGATAGACTCGTGGCTTTGAAAAAATTCTGAGCTCGTTGTGGTGGCTTCAACAGTTTGGTCGTAATTCAACTCCTCTAAATGGGCTTCCTGGCGGTATGCGTCAAAGTTGTCATGTTTGGATTCATGAGGTGCTTCAGACAGTTCGAGAGTTTCCGTTGGAAAAGGGGTTGCTTCTTGACGAGTATGGAAACTGGTCTCTACACTACATGGGCTCTCATACGTGTCAACAGAAGTAAACAAGCTGTCGGCAGTAGAAAATGCTTCATGATGAGCTTGCGTATTAAACGGTCCAGGTGGTGAAATACCATCGAAGCTAGATGCGTGGACCTGGTAAGTTTGTGAAGGGGTATCAAATGGCGAAGAGTCTTCAACGTAAGTCGTTTCCGTTTGTTCGTCCACCGGGATTTCATCTGTTGCAGGTTGTGCAAACAATCTTTCGGGTTCATGGGTATCTGCATGAGTATCAAATGGTGGCTCTGCATGAACTTCGGGTCCACCATGCGACTCGGAAATTTCAGGCGCTTGGGCTATGTCGTTTGTGGCGAATTCTGGACTATCCGATTCTGACGAGGCAAGAATCGATGGTGCGTCATGAATAGTTTCTGGGATGTCACATGGCTGGTTGAGCACTGGCTGTTCGTCGTGTATCTCTTGGGGTGTAATTTCAGTCAACGTGGAATCGATTTGGTGGGAATGACTGACTTCTGGTTCTTGATGGATAGCATCTACTTGGTGAACATCGCCGTCAAAGCTCCTGCTAACAGATGCATCATCGCTGGTAAATGCCGTGGATTCTGGTGCACTTGGCTCGTCGTCGTCGAAATCAAGGTCGTCGTCGCCAAAGGCTCCTGCGGGTGCATCTGTTGGGCTTAGTGGGATCGAATGAAGTTCTGGAATATGCTGCTCGACACTTACAGGCACTTCTGGTTGGACTAATGTTTGACCTGTATGACTACTTTGATAATCGCTATGAACTGATGAAGCAACAGGGGCATGAACGCTCTCATGGCTTTCGTCAAGAATGTCGTCATCATCATCATCAAGGTCGAGGTCATCGTCACCAAAAGCGCCTTCTGGAGCATGGACGTTGTCACTCAAAGGACTTGCTGTGATATTGAACATTGAGGACGGTGGTGGATGAGAGGCCTCGTCTTCTTCATCGTCCAAATCAAGGTCGTCGTCCCCAAACGCACCTGCAGGGGGCGATCGAGGACTCAAATCGACATTATGTGTCCAAGTTGGCAATGCTTTTGGTGTGGTTGGGGCGTCGTCTGTACTGGGCTTTTCTTCATAATCGAGTTCATCGTCGTTGCCGAGCAAATTCGATGGTGAATCGGTGCCCCATGCTCCGCCACCGCCAATTTCTCCATCATCAGCGTATAAATCCAACATTTCTGTGTGGCGTTCTGTGATATGACGTTCCGACAAGAGGTCGTCGACAACTTGGCTTGGAATAGCATTTTTTCGCGTTGGAAAGTGCATTTTGTTCCGTGTGGTCGTTTCGGCGTGTGGGTTGATGCTTAGATGGCGTCGCTGGCTTGGGCTGCCTTGAGAATTTGTACTTCTATCATACTGTTCTACAACTTCCCATCCTTCGGACTCTGTATTAGACGGAGGTCCATACGTAGTGCGCACACCTTGGCCTTCACTTGACATCTCGGCACGAGTTGGGAATTGTTCGTTTTATGAGGTTTATTTCAAGTTTCTCTTTCTTTGCATACCTCTCTAACTTAATATGTAGTAATAAAAACTATTTCAATATTACTAATTGCTACTTATCTGATCTAAATATACCTTATAAAATAATAACTATGAAAATAAATATAATTCAAGTCGAGGCTGCAAATACATGGGGCGAATTACCTCTATAATTAGATCAGCCAATCCGCAGTGACCACATCAGAATGCGAGGTTGAACGTTGTTGGAGACGAAACATGATGGAACGAGATCGGACGCGCCGACTTGCCGCCCGGAATACCGCGTAGAACGTTCCTTCCTCTCTTCTCAAAGGCATGATTTGTTGCATGTCTGGACGCGAATATCTTGAAATTGCGAGTTCGTTCATTGACTCCACCATTACTCGAAGTATTTATAGTAGCTTTCTTGGAGACGAGCGCGATGGTTCTGCTTCCAGCCGTCAAAACCGTCTTGGAGCTCCTTATTTTGACGCTTGATCGCAGCTTGAAAGATAGATTCCTGCTCTGCATGTGGCACGACGGCAATTCCTTCTTCGTCGGCTACTATAATATCCCCTGCGTCAACCTGCACATCACCGCACACAACCCGTTGATTCAAAAGTCCTCGCTGCGTCTTCGTGCCTGGAAATGGAACAATACCCCGAGCAAAGACGGGAAACTCGAGATCTCGAATCTCCACGAGATCTCGAGCCACGCCATCAAGCACTAAGCCAGCAATTCCACGCTCCTTTGCAATGCGCGCCACATTGCCACCAATCGCAGCAAAGCTCACATCGCCTGACTCGACCACAACGACCGAGCCTGGTGGAGCTTCATACATAGCCACATGGAGCATCAAGTTGTCACCTAGACGGCGAGAGCATCAATGGTTTGAGTGCAATAGTCGGTCATACCGTGCGGGAGTTTCACTGTAAACGCTGGACCAGCAATCCGGGGGGGGGTCCAGAGAGGGCGAATATCGTAGCGCATGATCTGCTTCCTCGGGAGGACATCGGCGAGCGTCGTCGGCGAGAATGTGTGGAAATCCATGTCTTTCTCAAACTGGATCCGGATAAAGATCGGATTCCACGCGTTTCGTTGTGTATCTCTTCTGCGTTCCATGTCTGACGATGACGCCCCGTTTGACTTCATTCCCAGCAGTTTTCCCGAGCAATGTTAACATGTTGTGCCAAGCCATTTCTCTGGTATTAACGGGTACATCTTGATGACGGAACAAGCGCAATGACTGACTCGTTCAAGCTTGTTTAGCTGCTGTTCAACCGTCGACGATGGCTTTGTCCAGCACGGATTGGTATCAACCAATAGCAATAGCTCGAAATAGCATTGCAGCAATCATGAATCGTCTACCATCGTCACGATACGCGCTCGTAAACAGCTCATTTGGTGGTCGTTGCGACCGCACTCTGGCACAAAACAATGCAATCGTTCCCTATCTCATCATCTAACGGCCACTTGTATTTGGACTCTTGAACCGCCACAAAGTGCCTTGAGCACGTTTTGTCATTGAAAATGTCGCCAAATTCGCCGTCAGTGTCGAACAAAGCGAGGGAAATCATGGTACTTGACAATTTTTCTATTCTCGTTGACTGCTGTTGTAGCCACGCCGAGCGGCTCGAGCGTGGACATCGGAAGAGGATCTTCTCATAGCGCATTACATTGATTCCCATGGCAACTGTCAATGGAAGAAGATTGCGTCGGTCATTCCAGGACGTTCGGCCAAACAGTGCAGAGAGAGGTTATGGTTGATACTAGCATGACTGAATCACTTGGTCGTAGGTGGCAAAACTACTTGCGCCCTGGCATTCAGGTTGGCCCGTGGACTGCAGAAGAAGACGAGCAGATTTTTTCGCTGCAGGCTCTGCATGGGAATAGATGGGCTCTTATTGCCTCCGCTATGGGAATGAGGTTACCGCACAATTCTTCGTGATCCTTTTGACTAATGTTATGATTTTAGAACAGCCAGCGCAGTGAAGAACCGGTGGCATTCGTGTCTATCTCACCGAAATCCAAGTCGAGGTACGTCGAATCGAGTTTTGCAGCACGACCAAGGCTAAACATTATCGTAGAGCCCAGTATGAAGATATACAGCGAAATTCGCAACGGTCACGTACATTTTGACGTGGAGCGTCTCTTTGACGCATCGGAGCGTGATATATGGATCACGTTTGCCGACATTATGCTCAGGTACGTCTCTGGGATGAAATTTACATCATAGCGCTTGAAAAAGAGATACTCACGAGGTATGTTGGTTGCTGTCATGTTTGAATCCAAAGAAATTCCACAGGACGGAAAGTAATATCTGCCAAGATGAACGCACTAGCGTCAATGTTGAAGACTTTGTAGTGTACTCCTACACAAGACTTTTGTTTCTTTTGCTTTTTGCTGTCTTGTCGAGTCGGGAAACTAGCTCACCACCATCGCCGTGAAGGTCAGTGTTTCCTCCAGCGAGTATTGTCGAGCAATATTGCAATCCATTGCAATGGACGTGTTGATATTACGTGTCATGAGTCAACAAAGAAGCCTTTCTGTTCTGAATTTGGACAAATCGCAGCAGTGGCAACCCTTCTCCCTTGAGCTATCATGACTATCACAAGAACATGAAATGGCTTCTTTTAATCTAACGGATCAATCTCGAATCGTTGTGCCCTGCTTCCATTTTTCAGCTGCCGTGATGAGCCAAAACGTCCACGAGTAATTCAGATTTTTAACGGGTTGGCTGTTGAAATGGTTTTACAGCGCGGTGCAATAGATCCCGCACATAGAATTATACACAAGAAAAGTCAACAACAAAGTTTCAAGAGCAAACGGGGTAGCAATTGATTTCAACAAACTTTGCATGTTCCTGCGGCAGGTGACATTAGGCAGGTATTCTCCTTTCTTGAGATTACCTGACATTGTTCCAAACAGAGGATGCGAGGGGTTTTCCCGCTGGTTTAAATCACTTGTTCCTACTCCTGCTAGTCGTTTTCGTTAGTGTGCTTGACAAGTTACATGGACAGCGTACTATTTGAAGCAATGGAATTGACCATGGTGAATCACACTCGCAAGCAATTTCACTGGTTGCTTGGAGGTGTGGAATCGCTAGGATCATCAGACATCAGGAAGCCAGGCGCTATCGCTGCTGCCCAACCTACAACGTTAGCCTCACTCGAGTTCAGATCATCCTAGCGCACGTCGTCAACTCTACAAGTTCGAAGAGCAATTACCTGATTGTCAGTTGTCTCCTTCGAATTGCTATGCGCCATCAATCTCAATCCATTCTACAGTCAAGTGGTACTACCTCCCAAGAACGATGTCAGCAAAGTTTGTCCACAATTGACTCCTAGATGAGTCCAACGGCGCGGCGATCGCTACAGTGTCACCGTTGCGAATCTCGTCGTATACCTGCATGTTCGGCTCAGTTGTGGAAGGAGGAACCTCTTGACAAGAGCGTGAGAAGACACGATCGCTTGATCCCAGTACCTCGCATTGGTTGTCGCAAGGACAAGTTAGAGTACCACCGATTCTTTACTGCGTTGGCTGACCTACGACCACAACGTCCGCTGCTGAAGTGAAGACGCGCGGCTTGACCGCACCTGTGACCCAAATGCGATGCAATCAGTGCCCATCGATTTCCATACTCCGCTTGCAGCGTTATGATGCGTTCGTCTTCGGCATCCGTCCACGGGCTTCGGTGGATTCCAGGTCGCAAATGGTTTTGCCATCTACTTGATCAATCAAATGGATGGAGGGGAGATACAAAACCACCGTTCGCGACACTGTTTGGCGGTCCGCCCGGGAATGAACGACGCTACTTCTTTCCACTGGTTCGTACCGGGAGTGGTCGCATGCAAGGTCAAGAGGCGATCTTCCTGCGCCGTCCAAGATCTCGTGGCACGACGTGGCTATCCAAAGCCATGAGAATCAACGACTATCATCATAATCGTACATTGCGGCCACTAGATGAAGGCGGTGTTGTAGGATGAGCCATCATTTTATCGACTGGCTGGGAACCATTTCTTCTCGATGATCCTTCTAGAAATCTTTTGTCCAACGTGCTGACTCAGTCGTTCAACAGCAACATTCCGCGCTGCCAAATCCATTTCCCGTGATGGCCTGCAGTCGCTCGGACCTGCCACCAAGTTGTCATTTCGTCAACCAGTTCTCTCCACAAGATCGCCGCCGTTGCTTCTCTTTCTCGGGTCGTCCTGATCGCATTGAGTCGTCAATGCTTCCTCAGACTGAAGACCAGAATGGTCGTCTCCCAGTGGCGGTTAGATTTGTCAAAATGATGCGTCGCCCATTCGGTTGACAACATGCCGCAAAGATTATTCTGACGACCAAAGAAGTCTCATCTGGACAACTTTTCACTGGACATGGTAGGATTGACTTGCGGCAGTGTGACAAGAAAATTCACACTTTCTAGTTGAGCACGAAGACAAGTGCAACTGGAATGTTCGTTCGTCCAACTCGAGTATAACAAGGCGCGTCTCCAACTTGTATAGTTGAACAAATCATTCTCGACATCGTCCCAAATTCTCTAACAAACGGAACATGAGTCAGTGGCTGAGATGAGGCGCCGCTTGGACGTTTACGCAACTCGAGTGTTCATTAAATCATTTGATTGCTCGCTGTTGTACTGTTCTCTTGGGGGCCTGGCTGCCAAGCAAGAGGGTTTCCATCCACTCTTCACCGCGTTGGCTGTTCTTGTGCCAAATTCTACCATAGCTGCAGTTGAGTGTTGCAAGCCCTCCAAATTCTCCAGATAGCGACCAAGTGGGGGCGATGATCAAGACGGCGGACGTTCCATCGGGAAAGGCTGCAAGCATGACAAATATGCCAGAAGAACAATCAACGTGGTCGAGAGTCTATGCCAATCTGATCCATATTGTGCATTCCGCTGCGACGACTTTGGACCAACTGTCAAACCTCGGGCGGTAGGAAGGCCATGACAGTTTCCATAATCGTTAAGACTCTGTATCAAATGTTCGCTTGTGGATACGTGATCTTTCCATCTCGCCGTGGCGACGTGTTCGGCCAATAGTTTATACTACAAATAAACCAGATAAAATATCACACTGCTCAAATGTCATCCCACCTTCAGACTTGAGGCAGTGCAAGATGCAAGAACGACTTTGGATAACTGAAGAAGTCCAAGTTGACAAACACAAGATGGAGAACCACTTGAAAGCTGCAGCTTGCGCGCTCTGCTGTAGCTTTCATGGAGAACTCGTCGTTGTGAATGGCTAGAAACGATCCTTCCGTGGCCAACATGGTTGACTTGCGACGAGATATTGGCATGTGAACTGCTGGACAAAGTCACTCCAATGTGGAATACGGAATCGAAGCCTCTGTAGCATCGAGAGGCGACGACAGACGAGGAAATGTGCGCAGTGCGCCGTCGCTGTTGCACTTTGTCGGAAACGTCACTGAATGTCGGATAATGCGTCATAACCGGAATTCCGCCAACATCGAAACGCCATGACGATAGCCGACGCTGGCCAGATTATGCTGGCTGTCGTGTGCTTTGACCACCACAGTGGACCTGAAATCGAGTTTGTCTATCCGCCAGAGACTAGCGAACTCAGCCAGACGAATTGGTGCGACGTCAAACACATTTTGCCACTTCTGGCACTGCCAACCCGACATGAAGTGGCCGCTGATAAAACCACATCGACGTGCTTTTTCTTCCACATTCCACCGGCACGCGATCCCAATGCTTGGAAAGGCGTTGCGTATTACGATGTGATTGATCCGCATGGCTTGAGCTTGGACGACGAAGCGCGTGCCAAGTATTCCCGTGGCGCAATCCAAAAATCCGTCGTCGTCATGTCCAAAGCTCCATACCAAGCGTATATCCAAGTCAAACTCCAAGCAATCGCACAGCAGTTCTTTGCTCAGGTACATTCACGCCATGAAATCGAGGATTTACACCTTGATAGAGCTCCTTTGGCGACTACAACCTCCTCATTGAGCTCCATGCTGCCTTGCGAACTATTGATACCACGACGATGCCATGGCAGCAACTTCACATTGGTCTACCAGTGCTCTACTTTGTCCAGACCGTTGATGTTTATTTGATCGCCCTCATTCGCCTTCTGATGGTCGAAGGACGAATAGTGTTCTACTCGGAATCCCCGCAAGTTGTTTCGAGCAACGTCTTGGCATTCTTGTCGCTTCTGCCTGGTGGCTATGCAGCAACGTCGATTTCAAGCTCAAACCGCTATCGATGGAGTAAATATGGTCTACCATTGCAGTTTGTCCATCCCAACCACTCCTTCTCAGTTGAGGTATGTCGTGACGACAGTCAGGATGTTGTATTTACTATCAGCTCTTGTAGCCTTACTTGGTCTCGACGTATGCCGTGGACCTCTTCAAGAAAACGGACTGCGGCTTTCTTGTCGGCTCTTGCGATCCCATGTGCTTGAAGATCTACGACACGCTCGATGCAGTGGTGGATTTAGACCTCCAGAAACTTTATTTGCACTCCGAACGTGCAAACATCGCAGCGACTTTAGGGCCATCCACTTCAGACTTTTTTGAAAATGTGTGCAATCGCATTCCATCGTCAGGTCGGTTGGCTGTGGATATCTCTGGTAAATTTCGATTAGATGAAGATGCTCACATCGAATGGATTGGATCGGACGGCTGGGTTCGACAGCAAGTGCAGCTTTTCATGGAGCAATTCCTTGAAAATGTTGCCAACGACAAGCCACCGACGTTTTCGTTTTGGTTCTCGCCGTCGCAACTCGCATCCGAGCATGGAGCTGGCTGGCTAGCCCTTTGGTATGGCACTTTTAACTGCAACCAGTGGCTCAAGAGCCATCGCCTCTCGACTTCACCTGAAAAATCTACGCCTGTGCCAGAGTCTGGTCGAAAGACATATACTTATCCAAATGGCGACGTCTACGAGGGAGACTTTGAGTCATACAAACGCCATGGGCAAGGCAAATACACCGTCGCCAACACTGGTTTCTCCTACGAAGGCATGTGGGCTGAAAATCTACGGCATGGCAAAGGAGTTCTTCGGTAATTGTTCAAATTATTTTGTCCAGTTTTGGTAAACAAACGACAATTAGGTCAATGCAAGGAACGTACAATGGCACATGGGTTCTGGATGAAAAATGTGGTTATGGCGAGTTTACATTTGCCCATGGTAGCTACAAAGGCAACTGGTACGCGAATCAATACCACGGCCATGGCATCTTGGTGCGAGGTCCGATGGCATACGAAGGAGATTTTGATATGGGGAGATTTCACGGCATGGGGAAATGTGTCTACAACATGCATACAGGTACTTCATATTTGCTGCGTCTCTATAATTTTGTCTATTATAGAGTGGAAACGATATCGCGGCGAATGGAACGAAGGCGTGTTTCATGGTCTTGGGACTCTGGAATTTGCCAATGGAGATGTCTATGTTGGCGAATTTGTCAATGGAAAAAGGCATGGCCAAGGAACTCTTACAACAGCGAGTGGCAATGTCTACAATGGTAACTTACTCTGGCAACGGAAAATTTAATCTTTATCGTGTGTAGGCGAATGGAAACAAAATTTTCAAGATGGACATGGGAGCTTCTTTTCAAATCAATCGAAGGAAACGAAAGAAGGCTTGTGGAAACGCAATGAAATGGTGGAAGGCAAACAGCAAGAATGGATCATTATCTACGCAAACAAGGACAAATACGTTGGCACTTGTCAATCCGGCCGGCCATGGGGACAAGGTAAACTTTGTTTGGACCAAGTATTTCTAACTACCTGCAGGTATTTGTCGGTATGCTAATGGTTCCGTCTACAGTGGACAATGGGTCGATGGACTTCGAGAAGGCTTGGGTATATTCTGCGACCACAATGGCCGTACGTTCGAGGGCGAGTGGCGAAATAGTCAGCCCTGGAAGGAGCACTCTATCACGCCGTACGTTGAAATCTCACTAAATTCAGAAGACAATGCTGCGGAGAAAGACAAAGTTCCCGAAGAAGGATTGCACACTTTTGTTTATGAAAACGGCGACACGTACACGGGAACATTTCGAAAAGGCAAACGTCATGGTCATGGTAAATACGTGAGCAAACTGACACGCCATGTCTACGACGGGGAATGGGATATGGATCAACGGCATGGCAAAGGTTGGTGTGCTCTTCATTACATGATTTATTTATTCATAACGTAGGCGTGCTTACTAGTGGAAGTGGCGATTTTATTTATGACGGAGATTGGTGTCGCGATACTCGTACTGGAAAAGGAACATGTGTATTCCGCGGATCTGAAAACTATACAGGTAGCTAGATGAACAACTTTCAGCGAGTGTTAACTATGTTATGTAGGCCAGTGGCAAGAAAATCGTTTTCATGGTTATGGTGTGTACACGGATGCAGATGGAAGCGTCTACGAAGGTGAATTTGTGCAAGGCGTTAAACAAGGGATGGGCAAGTTGACGACATCAGATCATCTTGTCTACAAGGGCGAATTCTTTGCGGGCGAAAGATGTGGCATCGGTTTGATTCACTAAAACCAGGAGTCTTACGACTGTGTCTAGGGACTTGTACTTATCCAAACGGCGACGAGTATACTGGAGAATGGCAAGCAAATCAACGCCATGGGGAAGGAACTCTTGTCCTCAAAAGTGGTGAAAAGTATGTTGGCCAGTGGCAAGACAACTGTAAACAAGGTACCAACAAGTTTGTGCTTCTCTAACATTTCTAATCCAAATATCACCAGGGTGTGGAAGTCTTACTGACGTCAAAGGCAATATTCGTGAAGGCGTTTGGATATCCGACGCACCAGCAGATGGTGAATGGCATATTCGTTTTGCGGCTGGTAGTTCATACAATGGAGAATGTGTGAATGGCCGGCCGCACGGACGTGGTGTTTGCAAATACACGAACGGAGATATCTACAGCGGCGCGTGGGAAAATGGGGTAAGTTTCTTGCAGTTCCGTAGCCTCAAGGTTAATGAAATGTACATTGTAGGTTCGTAGTGGCTGGGGCGTCTGTGTTTTTGCAAATGGCGATGTCTTTGAAGGTGAATGGACGCAAAACCACGTCTCGCTGAATGGCAAGGGCACATTAAAACTAGCCAACGGAACAGTGCATGCATATGCACAGTGAGGAAGTCCAAAAAATCGAGTTCAAGTTATTAAATAGAGGAACGCTACTTTTTCTTGGCCGCCTTGAGCGCTGCTTCTGCTGATTGAATTTTCAGCATGAGCCACTCTTTCTCAATTTTCTTGTGCTCGGACGTGAGATCGTCGTGTTTTTCTGCAAATCGGTGGCTTTGAGTGAGACTATGATGGATATCTCACCTTGTAGTTGGGCTAGCTTGACTTTTGTCTCGACTAATTCGGTTTGGAAATATTCATTCTCTTTTTTGATCTCGTCGAGACATTCCTCTGATGACTTTGTCGTTGAAATCTTGGCCTCGAGGTCTTGGACCTTGGTTTCCAGTTGTTGGTTGACAACCTTGAGCGTCTCCAGCTCCAATTCACACGATGTGAGCTACGAAAACTTGAATTTCCGATCGTCAATCTGGGATCTACCTGGTCTTTTGCAAATTTGAACTCAACTTGGACCTGACGGACGTCGGGGCTTTCATCTTTTTCAGCTTGTTCCTTCTCTGCTAGTTCTTGGACTCGCTGGGCTTTCATCTGCTCCAATTCCCATGCACATTTGGCCAACTAGATTATGCACCATGAGTTTTCAGTCATTCCTCGTGTATTGTTGACCTCATCTTTTGCTGTCATCCATTCATCCGTGCGTTCTTGGAGCAATTTTTCCATCTCGTCGTTTTTGGCGTCTTCTTGGGACTGAAGTCGTTGTTTCAACTCTTGAAGCTCTTCCTCGCATGCTTTCAGCTACGAGGAGTCGTTGAATGCCAAAATACATAGTCTATCACCTTTAGAGTCACCAAGCTGCATTCGCTCGATTTTGCTTCCAAGGCAACTTGTATCTCACACTCGACTTGATCTGCATCGTGTTTTCGAGTCCATTCATCCATCTCGGCAATCTTCTCGGAGAGCTAAACAAAATTGAAACATCGTCTGGAATACCAAGACTACCTCATATTGGAGATGCTGGACTTCGTTCTTCAGGTCCTGGATTTGCGACCGCAAGGCACTGGCGTCGCTATGCTCAAAGGATGATTTTGCACTCAGCGCTTTGATCTAGACGACATGTCAGACGAAGGTCAAGTCTTTCGAGTGTACCTCAGCTTTAAGATGTTCGTTTTCATCTGCAGTGGCCTCCAAATCGGATTTCAGTGACATGAGCTCGGCTTTAAAGACCGCATTGGACTCATCGATGCGCGCCTGGACGACTTCCTCGTTGACTTGGGCGAGCGCGATTGAAGCCTTTTCTTGCATCGTCTTTTCTTCAATCTAAGCCAAGATTGAGATGCCAAAAGGTGGAATATCGCAACTACCACTCGCTCTAGAGCCTGCTTTTTGTTTATCCATGTCGTCTTTTCGTCTTCGAAGCACTTTATTTGTGCTTGGAGTATCACGAGTCGGTGTCCCTCAGCTTGGAGTTGGGTCTCGACGTCGTTGAGTTGCTGAACGCTATCTCGCTGCATGCGCACATGCATGTCCAAAGTCTGCTGAAATTCCAGCGACTTTTCATTGAGCTACAATCCATGCGGCGTCAAGAAACAGCAGAGCAAAGAATGGCTTACCTCATCCTGGATGCGATCTCGCTGGTCTTTTAGCTCACGGACTTGTTGTTTCAAATAGCCAACTTCAGAATCCACGGCTGGCGACGATGGTGGAGCTGTTGTAGTCTGTCGGACGCTTTGGAGTGCTTCAAGCTGCACTTGTGTTGGGAAATGCGCGTTGAGGACACTGCGAACTTGGTCTGTCTTGCTTTCTTGCGCTTTTGTCAGCTCCATCTGTGTCGACTCGAGTTGATTTTGCAGTTCTCGGATCCGATCTGCCTGGTCTCGGAGTTTTAGATTGAGCTCTTCATATTGCGATGGGTTTAACATCTACGAAAAGCCATTCCATCGATATGAGCCATTCATCTTGAGCTCCAGGACGTACCGAGTTGTCCGATTTCGCTCGTTTGATTTCAGCGAGACGTTTGCACAGCTAAAAGTACGACAACTTTAGACTTTTCCCTGGTGCCATTAGACATACCTCCGCTTCGACTTTGGCTTTGGCATCTCGTAGTTGGCTGTTCTTCGTCTGCATATCTGCTAGCTCCTCTTGGACTTCCTCAAGATTACGCTGAAGCATCGCTACAAGCTCGTCGTTGTCCGACTCGCCGTCTTGCTCGCGTCGATTTCCACCACCAGCACCATATTGACTCTCGAGTCTTTGGATTTCTTCTTGGGCTTGAGCTAGCTCCGCTGCTTTCGCAGATATCGTTTGATTGCAGCGCGAATGAAGCTCGAGGAGGTGTTGGAGCTCCGAGCTGCGCTCAAATAACTACAGGACGTCAAGTCTGGAGTCGCGTAGCTTGTTCTTCTACCTGGTTTTCCAGTGTTTCAAACTCTCTTTGGAGCGTTGCAACTTTTTCTTCGAGGTGCTTCTTGTCAGCTTGGAGCCGCACCACTTCGCCCGCGACAGTGTTGCTTGGTTCGACTGGTCCTGGTTGATATTTCTCCAAATCAGCGTCGACAGGTTTGACAGCGCCGACGCCTTCGCTCCAAGAGGCGACATGACGGAGATGACTTGGCGGCGCTGCCGTTTGCTTCTCGACTACCAGTTGTAACTCAGCGACTTTGCCCCGAAGCTCTTCGTTGAGCGACGTGAGCTGACGAATTCGCTCCAGCTGAACGACGTTGACGCGAGAACTGCTTTCCATCGCTGTCTGGAGCTCCGTTCGACGGAGGACGACCTCCTTTTCAGCTTTAGCCTTCTTGTCCTTGACTTCTCGCAGTTCCTCCAGAGTTGTAGTGTGCGTAGCCTCCAGCTCCTCGTATTTAACTCGCCACGATTGTATCTCGTCAGTGCTTCTGCGCTGAGTCTCCTTGGTAGCCTCGACTTTGGCTTGTAGTTCCTTGATCGTTTGATCGTATTTCATCGCCTGGGCTGCAAATTGTGCTGTTGTCGGACGATCTTCTTCATCAGGTTCGCTTTCCTACCATAACCAGCAGCTAAGAGAGCTACAATATTGAGCTCTACCGCAATTGCATGGGATTCCTCCGCTGGCATTTGAAATGTAATACGTCGAGAGGCGACAATATTTGCCGAGCCACGTTTCGGCGGACTTTCAGCCGTGCTGCTGCTCTCTGATACATCCCTGGTATCGTTGTCGTGCTGTGTACGCGACGCTGTGGTTGAAGACGCTGTCACGGACCTAAGGACGCAAATTCCCGTCATTTTCATGCTCGCTGAGCGTCAAGATCATACCGTTCTGTATCCAGCGACGTGGCAAGCGACAACTACAAAAAAGTTGATGAGCTTGACGACGCGAGAGCGATACAACCATGAGCGACGCGTTGCCTAGAGCTTTTTTGGGCTGTACGACGAGCGAATACGAGTTGGATCCATGGTTCTTCTCGGATGTGTAGTTGGCCAAATCGACTTCAAACGAGCAGACGAGCGTGTCGTTCTTGGCTTTGACGACGTCGACTGTGAACGGCTTGGCTTGGAACGTTTGCTGTTTCGTGCGGTACATCGTGCAGTGAAACGAGAGAGTTTCTTCCACCCAGTGCACTTCATGGCTCGAGAGAATGGGCGCTGGCTGGCCTTTCACTTTGTGGCTCCCTCGAGTAATGATCGGGTAGACGAGCTCGGTTTCTTTCGCGGTTGGATCACTGCACGTGAGCTTGTGCAGGACAATCTCAACGTTAAAGCCAACGCCTGTCTTGCCAGCATGCGTCGCTGCGCGCAGGAAGCGAGACATGAGCTCAATTCAGTTGTGACCCACCGCCGCGAATTCTCCCGCAAGGGAACAACTTGCCGCAAATCTAAAAATAGCGTCAACGAAACGGTCGTTACAAAAGTTGACGTCGAGCGAGCTGTTACACGAACATGATCCACGTCAACTCTCTAAACGCATCATTGTTCAGTTCGTGAGAAAGATTGCAAGCCCTCAACTCGACGACTAGGAAATTTTCCACTGGACGATTTTATGTGTGCAGTAGGCGACCATTTCGTCGGGTCCCGTTCCGCAAGTCGAGATGCAATCCCATAGTCCAGCAAAGTCTGCAAATCCAAGCGCTCAAGCTAGCTACTGTAGAGGCGATGAGACTACTGATTGTGCTGACGAGAGAAATACAGTAAACTCCGCCAAATTGGAAACGTGAAATTTAATATACCTCATAAACTAATGGAGTGATAAGTATAAATTATCATAGTAATGTTGGAGCGATTTAAAGAGGCGCAGCATAACCAGCTTTGAACTTCATATTTTGAGTCTACCCATGCCGTCACGAGAGAATAAATACGTACGATTGAACCTTCAACAGAAGCTGTCCATTATCCAGCATTATGATTCGAATCCAACAGCTACTTTGGCCGAATTAGCCTCCTGGGCCATGACCAATCTGTCCCTTGAGCGCATGCCATCGTTGCAGACAATATCTCGGCTGTTGACGACCAGGATTGATGAAAATCGCGCCAAATTGATGCCTAATTGCAAGACGTACAGAAAACTTGCCGTTAGCCGCATGCCAAGCCGATGTTTGATACTTTCAATCATCAAACCAATCAAAAGGGTGAAGTCGCACTCAACATTCTGTTTAATTGAATACCTCTATTTATCAATATTTTACCTCTCAAATTTGTTTCTCAATCTCGCGGAGTTTATACTGTATGCGCAAAAATACACTCTGCGTTTGAATCACGATTGCGCTTTCGCATCAAGAGCTGAATTACCACAGCACATATATACCAAGCGGAGGATGGTGGCGTATCGAATTCAAATGAATCCAACATAGTCGAGAAGACAGGCTGGGCCGATCAACGATCACATGAAGGCTTCCTCCTCCCACTCCTTACGCTGGGCTCTAGTGTCGCGTTTGTACTCATACTCATGAATTATTCTGGCAACGACCATTTTTTGGAGAAACCTTTCACTCCACCGGCGCCACACCTTTCATCCTTATATGTCTTGAATGAAAAGCTGCGACTTGGTGAAGTTGTGCCAAGAGTCAGTATGACAATGCTGCTGTTTACTTGGAGGCATACTTACGAATATGAACCAAATTGATCTCCGTGGATCCGCCTTGGCATTCAAACCAACCTCACTGTTCTTAGTTCTGTGACCACTTTACCTGGAGGCTCGGTGTGTGTACATCACAAATTAATCTCGTCCTTCGATACCAATATATCCACAAGCTCTATTTTAGTGTCTCCTCTTCATGCAATTTCAATCCAAACATAGTCAAAAGCATGAGGAACGGTGATACAAAGTCTGCGTCATTTAGATGACTGCCAAGTTGGCTGGATTATGACAAAGTTTGCCTCGTTGATTTTAATCGTCGATGGGAGATGGCTGCAATTCAAAAGCTCCAACAAAAATGCAATAACATGGCAATCAAAGGTCGAGTATACTTGGAATCAATTCTCCGAAACGTAAACTCAAAAACTTTCCCTGCTTGCTGGTGTATCATCGCGTCTCAGTATTTCGTCTGAAGGTGCACCGTGGATTTCAAAACATTGGCTGGAGTCGTTGCAAGTACCATCAGTTCACGACGATGGTCAGTCTTGGTTGGATTTCAACATCACAGTATATATTACTCGTTGGCAAAGCTATAAAACTCTCGGTGTTACCGAAACATTCTCGATTCGATATGCTAATGGCTTCAATTATCCATGTTGACACTAAAGTACTCAAATGGAACGTACCAACTTTAAGTCCAGACTTCCTATAAGATGCAAATGTCCCCCTTGCTACGGTATTGTCAATTGTTACGTCGAACACAAGTGAGATCAGTGGTCTGGGGCTCGTCCGTTCTAGTCCTCTCTTTGCGTTTTGGAATACGACACTCAAAAACGTTCTTCGCGTCTCCACGGGGAAGAAATTTGATTTAATCCGAGACCGTTTGGAACGACCATGGCGAAGCGCCGGCCATGCCCAATCTAAGAGGACACTATCAGAAAATTATTTATGAGATATCATGACTACTAAGCTCAAGTTTGGAATTTCAACAAGTATATTGTCCCTTGTAAATTCAACTTTATGCTTGACCGAAATCTTGGAATGGCGCTAATCTTGGAGGCGACGATATTCTTTGCGATGTTGCTGCATCCACAATGGTCCAGATGAAGTCGCGAAAATCCTGCAAGTACAAGGGCTGATCTTTAGGCATATGCTCTATTTACTACTAGTAGAACGTTTATGACGCCATGTTGAGTCGATATTGCCTATCAGGGAGACAAGCACAAGTTAAGTTTCAATAAAAGTATTCTTTGATTTGCCACCATTAGTCAAGAACATGGTAGTGTTTGAATCGAATTAGACTAGACCCCAAGCGCAGTGCTTGCTGTGAAATTCAGAGCAAAAACTTGTTGTGTTGGTGTTGTTGACAACAACGAGCTTCGCCATCACGCCTAACACGGAGTGGAACATACAGGCATTGCCCCTGTGCGCACTTTGTATACAAAAACTTTTTGCATTCTCTTGGGTGATGTCAATGATACAATACACCAAAGATTTCATGTGTCTTGGTACGTGCCCAATATCGAGCATCGGAGAACCGACGACGATGGTGATTTCAGCAGAATCATCTATGAAGACCGGTGACAAATCCAAAACTTGCTTGCAAGGAATGAGAAGGCATCATTCAGCACTTAGTCCATCCTGCAGAGACACGTTATAAGTATATACTGTCTACCATGGCTCTGTTGATAATTCCAAACACGAGATGAGTCCTGTTTGAGGGCATGTACGATTCAAAGAAGCCATCGGCAACAGCCCTATGGCAGTGAGCGCTCGAACAAAGAGAATATGGCGACAAATCCAGACCAATGTGCCCATCCGACTGAATGAAAGGATATTTCACACCTCCTTGGCTCCTCAGCACAAGAATTTTGAAGCATACTAGTACCACGCAACTAACGTAAAACAGGATTGCAGCAACGAAAACAATAGCAACGACGTAAAGAATGCTCCATTCGATAAAATTTCTTTTGGCTGGGTTGTATCTCAATCAATCGACGAAAAGTTGAGATGGCGGAAAGAGAACCATTTTCGCCTTCAATGACTATGCTTTCAAGAATGCCTTGGACCCAATCAAAGAGAAAAATCCATGCACAAAACTCAAAGTTAGAATCGGAGGGGTCAAAGAAACGAAGAATATATATTTCATGGCACAGAAATATTACAATTCCCTGTTCAAATATGGTCCAGAGGACTTAAGATCAATGTCCGAGGAAGAATCGGACAACGGCAGCGCGTGAGTGATATGCCGAGGGGTAACACGATCCGTCTTGTTCACGTAAGGGGCAGCTCGTGTGTATGCACGCCACGACTTAATATCAAAGATGTACATAGTTCCCTGTATTTCAATTGAGAGTAACCCAGTCAAGACCGCTGAAGCTTTGTCCAAATGCCATGTATCCAAATATTCCCACTTGGTGAAGTCAAAGTTATCTCTCGCAGCTGAGTACAATAACAAGGATGAAGTAGTTATTGGAGTTCCAAAAGGATGCCATACACGCTCGATGATATAGCTAACAACACAGAGACATAATACTAAAGTCCACAAGGCAAAAAAATTGGAAAGAGCTTCCAATGAAGACAGTTCCACTTTGGCACTCGAGTTGAAAGTCCACTTGAACGACTGAGCAACTCCTTGCAAGACTAACTGTTGCAGTCGGCGGTGCTGCTAATGACCAAGCAGTTGATGTTATCCAAACTAAAACAGAGCTCAAGAGAGCATATCGAGAGGTGTACTGTTTCGTCAAGACTGAGAAGACATCAACAAAAACGTAGTCCATCCAATTAAGCTCTCCAGCTGCTAGAATAACTGTGTACCATGGTGTTGGTGTTGGCTCCAAGTGTGCCATGAGGCCTGCTAATGGCTGCTTGAGGGTCAGTGAGGCCGTGGACAATAAGCCAATAGCTGTGAGAGCTCTCACAAAAATCAGAGGACGACCGATCCACACCAAAGAGCCAACGCGACTGAATGTAAGAATATTTAAAGCTTCAACTTGACCTTGTAGTCCAAGAATGTACACTAAGACCACACAACCCACGCACAGTAGAACCAACGTAATGCATTGCAGGACCCACGATGTCAAGCAAGCAACATTGGATGGTATTTCAGCTGGGTTGGATTGCGTTTCTACCAAAGTAGAAATTGCAGTAATTGCACCGTTTTCACCTTGGAACGAAGCAACCTCTCGAACACCATCAACCCAGTCGAAGAGATATATCCAGGCATAATGCTCAAAATCGGGCTCCGAAGGGTCAAAAAGTGGAACCGTAGACTGGAAAATGGTTCGGCCCACGTCGGAGGAATTGCAGTAACGAAATACGATAGTTGTTCAAAATGTTAACCTTGACTTGCTGGGCTTGCTTGTATATAATGCTCAAACGTTCAGTCGCGAAATATGTCTTAAGAAAGGGAAGATACGCCTGCAGTGCGACTTTAGTGCTAGCTGGACTTCGAGTTTCCATGGCGGCCAAAGTTGTGGCGTTATATGTTGCATTTACTGCCATGGCAGCAATCATAAACACTTTTGTATCGGCTGAGATATATTCAGCCGCGTTGACTGCACACGAACCCGCTGCACTGAAGAATACACCTGGTGCCGTGCCAGTAGTCGCTGAAAGTACAACATCACATAAGATATCTCCACCTCCAAGATTCACACCTTGCCAAGCACGAGGTCGGGGGTTTATAGTAAACACACTTTGCAGAGGCCAGAACGCATTTTGGACATCTGTACTTGAGCTGAGCAACTGAGACATCTCATGATTCATATTTAGATATAGTCGTCTGAGTGAAGTTGGGCAAGGCACTCGTTTAGTCAGTACCGTTCCAAATGGGCCAAGTAAACTTCGGACCGAAGCAAAGCCTTGTCCCCATGGAGATGCCAAATATCCCTCTCCAATCAGTGTGCTCTCAGGCGTTGAGTTGCGAAATGCAAATAATGGACTTGTGCGGACAAGACTTTGTCCTCTGATGACACTAGTATTGGACGAAATTGCAGTTGCGAGAGGCATTTGCATTTTGAAAGAAGTTTGAACACTGAATTGATACGTTCCATTTGTTTGCTTGAGAGTCATGGGATATCTGAAGCCAAATGCGTTTTGAATCGAGAATGATTCGGCGACGCCGAGACTCTTGTAGTTTTGCCACTGAGTTACATATTCAGTAATGTTGGAATCAAGCCAATAATGATACTCGATGTCAACGGGGAAGCGTGACGCCTCTGACCACGTCTTGGACAGCCATGACAAACCATCCGTCGAAGATTTTAAGTAAGCGAAGACACCGATATCAATGGATGATCCCCAACAAGCACTAAACGTTTGATGTCAACATTCCGAAGGATGGATTCCAAATAAATTGCTCCGTTTGTCTTTATTGTCTTGCATCTATCTTGGAGCGACTGGGATGAAGCCATTTCCCACCGACCACCAAAATCCACGTAGCAATAGGTTGTCATTATCGAAGGCGCTTGGCAACTATCCGACTGGCGTAAACTCTGTATGACATTCAAAAGAGTATTTGACTCGTCTTGAACTGAATTTGCATAAAGCGGTGTGACATAGTTAGCAGTTGTGTTGGGGGATGTAGCTATGACTCCATCATAGTCGTTTGTGAGTGTGAGATCGGGAGCGGAGCTCATAAACTGCAAATTACTGTTAAACCAGGATCGCAAGTAAACTTGAGTTGATACATCGAACGAAGGCCACAAAAAATCATTAGCCATCGTCGACTTTGTGAGTTGGATGAAAGCGATGCTGCCACCAATAGAGCCCACCATGAAGATTCCCATCAAGTACCCAAGTAAAACATCTATGCGACGAAATACATGATGAGAAATGACAGAGTTCGAATGATCGTTGCATGCGAAGATGGGTTGAACTTTGCAATCATTTTGGTTGACTATAATCCATGTTTTGATATCGAGCAAGAGTGGCCCGATGGGCACAATTCCTGACATGATGCAAATTGCAATGTCGGATTGAAGCAATGACGTTTCCACGGACAACAGAAAGGTTTCTGAAGATGCTGGAAGTAGAATATGAGATGCTCTGCGTAATTGTGGTATGCGCTCTTTTCGTTTGAGCCATGCACATATGACCACGCAGAGAAGCGAGATCACAAGAGAAACGAATTGTAAAGTAAATAACAGCAAAACGCGTTGGAAGCTTCCGATCTCGACACTGCCTCCAGAGCAGATCAACCCTCGACGGAATGTCACCACACTGCAGTCATGTGTAGTATTGGCATGGACCTGGACGGGCGCGATCGTTTCAATGCAAAATACAGCCATAAATGAAATATAACTGTGCAATGGGGCATATGTATGGTTGCGTAACTGGGAGTAAAACATCGTTGAGAACGTAAGATATCCAAACTGATTCACCAGAGAGAATCAAACTTGTAATCCACGAGCGTTCCTTGTTCTCAAAGTAGGTCACTTGGTTGACTGTCGTCAAAGCAGCTGGTGATGTGCTCAAAACCAAAATAGCGGTGAGTCCACGCAGAAAAAGCAGTGGTCGACCGACCCAAACACTACCCACCACCCGGTTGGTCTGAAAAAAGTTGATTCCATTGCCTTGATATTTCGACGAGAATGCCAAGAGCAACGCAATGACAAAACCCAGTACAAATGTTGAATAAAGAACTCCATAGCGAAGGTACGTACACGCAGTTCTAGGCAATTCCAACGTGTTGCTAGACACCGGCAAATAGCCACCTCGTGCTGACATCAAGGTCAGACTGCCTGCATCACCTTCGAATATGTAAGCTTCTCGACTTCCATCGACCCAGTCGTAAAGTGTGATCCAGCCAAAGGGGGACCAGGCGTCCGATACATTCTGAATGACAGGTTGAGTCAGCAGCTGCTTGGTCAAATTTTGAGACGCCAACTGAATGAATAAAATGTTGAGTTGTTGAATTCTTGGACAAGTGTTGTCAAGTTGGGAGGGTTCATGAGCTTTGACAAGAGCGGCGCTGTGACTCCGAAGATGTTATTACAAAGGTTGGCGCTCAAAAGGCTCAGGCCACAAGTCGACCGAATAGTTGACAAATTCTGTAGCTGCGTGATCCACATGGAAAATAGCACACCGAGTCGAGAAAATGTAATAGCAAATCGCTCCTGCCTCTGGCACGAATCTTGATAACTAAATGGCAAATGAATGAAAGATTGGGGTGGAGCGACTAGTGCACACATGGGATTTCCTCCAAAGTATTGCATATTTCTTCCTCCCCATGTCGGTGGGACAACGTCAATGTCGCTTTCAGAGATTGCTTGAAAATTTTCACTCAGTGAAAGATCAGACTGGAGACGATCGTACAATTGAGCGTGGAACTTCGCAATGACGTTTAGTAAGCTCGATGGAGGAGTGACGAGCTTTGTGTCCCAGCTCATGAAAGGCCCAATACTCGCTCGAACAATATCCCCACCCACGGTTGTTGTCGAGCCAATGTAAATAGTTTCCCAGTTGCGTCCCAGAGCTTCGACGGATGTGTTTGTGTTGAGAATCATTGTGGCACCGATTGGAATACATTTCGACATGTCTGTCCACCACCCGCTATTGATATAGCGAGTGGACCACAGCGATAAACTGCGACTGAAAAATGGCACCGTGGATATTGTAATTGACCGACTCATTCCCAGCGCATTCGTAATTGACGATGCGATTGAGATAGCCTGCTTGATACCGATTTTGAAATTGTGTCACGTAGTGTGTGAGGCCATAGCAAATTAACTTCTTGAGAGAGAGATCCCCATTCATGGTTTTGGATATAGTTTACCCATGCGGATCCTCCTGGTACTGTGGTCACAGCAATTAAAATGGTTTGATTGATTTGCACTCCATAGGAAGATTCCGCCAAGGCAATATGATTCACATTTCGGAGCAGACTCTCCAAATGAACGGCGGCGTTATCGTAATAGCTCTTTGCGCATCGGAGCTGTCTTTTTGCTGTGTGAGCCATTTCAAATTGATGGCCAAAGTCGACCCAACAATAGGCCATCATGATCAAAACATTCTCGAACAACGTATTAGCTCGATAGGACATCACAGCCACTTCCAATGAAAATGGCTGGGTCATGGCTCTCCTCGTCATGCTCATGCGTACATCAATGACCGTCGTCGGTAGCGAGTCATCTTTGAGTGAAGCTGGGGCAAAAATATCCAAGTCACCAACTTCACCGAGTCGTAGCTTGGCATTGATGACATCGGCCAAGAACGTATTGGCTCCCGTCACGTTGTAATTCCGCCAGAAATGATCGTTTGTTGTGTACTCAGTGAGGATGAATACATAGGCGACGCTGCAGGCAAGAGTAAAGATGGAGTAGAGATATCCCAGAGTGGATAATCTTGTAGACTCCAGGGACGACTTGCTCTCCATGGCGCGAAAAGGAAACAACCAATGCAACACCTATTTATAATAGCGACTTGAAATCACGTCATACCGTCCGACAATGACGTTGCCAAGTCAATTAGATCATTGCAAATGCCTCTAACAGAGCGAAGCATAGTTTATATGGCGAGCTCTTCGAATCGTCACTCGTGAGGTCGGGTTAGTTTAGACCTTCGTGGTCAAGATTTTCAAGTATTTTTGGCTGGAGAGTCGAAACTTGTTTCATTTTAGCTCAAAAGACTAGCGCTGATGTCGATGAAACATGGTTTTATCGCCTTATCTTCAGGTGCAGTCCCAGTGGGCGAAACTTGACATGAATCCGTTTCATTTGTGAAAATCAATGGTTTATCCTCGGAGCCAAAGACTGACGACAATCTCAAACATGACCTGGCATCAGTCAAAGTGGCTCGGAAAGTTCACTTAGCATTTTTCTTGGTACTGTCAGTCGTCAGCTTGCTCCAATGGTCTCTTCGACAATGCTTCTTGCCGCAGCTCTCGCCGTCACAGCTGTCCATGCCAAGATTTCACCCCAATTGACGCGTGCCATTGAAGCTGGCAGCACGCCTGACGTTGTGATTGTCGAATTCAACTCAATTGATGCTGCTTTGGAAAAGGCGAACGTTTGTCTTGAGAGCGTTCAAACCCGCGCCGAAAAGATTCACACGATCCTGGACTCCCTCAAAGACCACGCCAAGACGGAACAAGCTGCCGCGATTGATATTATCACCAAGTCTCAAAGCGCAAAGGAGCTCAATGACGGCTTTTCTTACGAATCGTACGCGATTTCCAACATCATCGCGTTGAACAAACCATCTCCTGCTCTCCTTGAAAAGCTCACGACTGTGCTGTGACGGTCGCGGGGATAGCGATGACGCACAAAAAGAATCGAAGGTCCAGACGTTTGGACTTCACAGGAACCGAATATCCTCGACTTTAGCCAAGGACTCTGCACCAGGATCGGAAGGGGAAGGAGACTAACAACGGTAGTGTGGATTAACCGAGTTAGGAGTAGTCGAGCAGAATGAGAAATGAGATACATAGCTATCTAAGAATCTAAACATCTAATATGGAAGGATCGTGAGTTCGAGGACGCTTCGGTCGAATCGAACTAGAATCTTAGTGGTTTGAAAGGGATCACCAGTGTGGGATGATCCATCAGTTTGACAAGCAACGATCGAGGCTCAACCGTCATAAGCCCCCCTGGTAAGTTTCGACCCTCATGACGAACGCAAGTTGGGATGGTTGGGAGACTCGATCCACCAACGGGTTGATGGCAAACAATCAAGTCAAGCGATTTGATGCGCTTGATGTGAGTCGGTAGATAGGGTAGTCAGCAGGGATCCAATAGAATCGTGAATTGCACGAATGGATCGACTAGATTGGATAGATCGTTTGCTAGTCCGGACATGTCTGGTCCTGGAGTGGAGTCTGGTCCAAGCGATTCATTTCGCAAGAAGGAACGGCGAGCGATTAGTAAGATGGCGTTTTCGACCAAATCTGTCCCTCAGGACGCCATTCGGGACTCCCTGAAGGCGGCCCGCTCTTCGATCGCCACGACGGAACAGGTTCGTCAAATGTTGACCGAAATGGTGGTCAAGTCCAACGGTCTGCTCGATGAACAGAAGCAGATCCAAGAGAGTCTGAAGGCCGAGTCTGTGGCTCAAGCGATGCCTAGTCCTGACTCGGTATCAGAGTTCGTGGACTACGTCGCGGGCCAAATGAAGGGAAAAGATGCGTGGATCGACATGTTGAAGGCCCACGCAATGATGTATCGAGTCACGAAGGCGGGCGGACTGCCCCCTGTGAACATGCCGAAGTCAGCACGCCAGGAAGAGTCTGCGGTGCAGGGCCAGAGTGTTTTTCTTGATTTGTCCGGGGGTGGATCGGATGGTAAGCAGGGTCAACCGAGAGGATTTTGACTTTTCGTTTTAGATGAGCCGGAAGACGATGCGTCCGAAGAGCGCAAGTCCAAAAGAGCAAGACCCAGCGAGCCGGAAATAGTGATCGACGAGGCTGGTGTAGCGGATCTTCGGCATTTCCCGAATCTCGATAGGGGGTTCCGACTGAAATACCTTGAAGTCCGTGGTTTGAGTCCGTGGGAACAATGGGTAGACAACTTCCAATCGTTCTTGCCAGGGACATCTCCGGCCCAGCGAGAATGGAATCAGTCGCTACGTCAATGGTGGATCGATTACGGGCGGCGAATCTGGGAGCGATTCTTCTGGTTGGGGACTGGGGCCTATACGAGTCCTGGTTGGAATGTAAGTCTTCGACGCATGACGATCGCTAATGTGATGATATAGGTCCACAAGTCGGCGAACTTTTGCAAGAGCGGACTCGAAGGGGCGAAGCGGGCCTTCCGTCGCCTGGCTAACGCCTTAAATGCAATTGAGAAGGACGAAGTCTTCTACTTCTTGTTGTATAACCTGCATCCGTATTGGCCGGCCGAGGTCGGACTGCATTCGTTGGAGATCCTGCGTTTGGTCGAGAAGGCGAGTTCCGCCGAGGCGATCCACTACCTGGAGTCGGAAGGCAAGAAGCGTTGGCCTGATTTCCCTAGTGTTCCCCAAATTTTGCCAGCAGACGCGCTTCGGCAGCTGATGATGGATACCGCCACGGGTCGCCTCCAAGGGCAGTTTTGGAGTTGGATCTCCGTCATGTGGTTGCACGGACGCGACACGCACAAGAGTCCCTGGGTCAACGTTTTGGTGCAAGATGTGATGGCCGGGGTCGGCGAGAATCGTACCGATCCATTTCCTTACGTCAACTACCCCAAAGGGATCCACCCGATGCCGGACTTTCTGCAACGGCAGCAAACTCAAGAGCCGAATTACGTCGGGCGTTGGATCGGCAGCCCCAATCGCCTGCAAGTCTTGGATCGCGAAACGAACATTGAGTTGGCCGGATCCGATGCGACTGGTTTTCGCCCAGGGGAGGGTCCGCAGGTGATCTAGCGACTTAGCGCGGACTAGTAGTCGTAAGTCGTAATAATTTGATCTAATTCATTTGTGATTTGGTTTGTGTTCGAGGCGTTCACGTTCGGAGTTCAGGGTAGCGTGAGATAGTAGACGCTAGACAGAGTTGGTAATGTAGGGGACTCTAATGATAGATGTCCATGGGTCGAGTTTCTTTGTCCAAATCGGCAAATCGCGGGGATCGCCTCAGAGGTGGCAGTCCCTTGTCCATGCGTAGTGAGTTCTCGAAGTTGTCGACGTAGGATCGGTAGTCTGATAACTTGGAGGCTTGAATCCAGTATTTGTAGCCGTCGACATGCTTAACGAGGTCATCGGGTTCGCGAGTGTTAGGTAGCCGACGTTTGTCACAGATCTTGTGGAGTGGCGAGTCGACGGAGGTGTAAGCGACGACCCCGTCGCTGTAATCGACGCGATCTATGAAGCTAGATCTGGGTAGACAGTCGATCGTAAAGTCGTCGAGAGGCAACTCATCCTCAGGGACTTCCTCGTTGAAAGGTCTGGAGTAGTAACCTTTGAAGGGCTTTAGTCGGTCCACGTTGACCGTGACGATCTTGTCCGGGTGAGTCGGGATGTCGATCTTGTACGTGTTGGGTCCCATTTTGCGATCGATTCGATATGGCCCGTGCCAGTGAGTCGCTAGCTTGGGAGTCCGCTTGTCGTCGGGATTAGTCGACTTCGAGAAGTATTTGTAGACCCAGACTGCGGACTGATCGTCGAAGGAGACCGGTTTCTGATCAGATTTCGCTGCTTCACTTTTGTTCTGTCCCAAGACCATCTGATTCTCGACGAGTCGTCTCATTTCCTTCCATGATGAGGCGAGTCGGCGCTTGTATTGGGGAAGATCGTCGGACTTCCAAGCGGGATCAGAGTTAAGGAAGGCTAGGTCGAGGGGTAGAGTCGGATCCCGACCAAAGAGGCAGTAGTAAGGCGAGTCGCCGAGAGTCTCGTGATGTGCTGTCCGGTAGGCGAAAAGTAGCCTGGGTAAGTAAGTATCCCAATCAGTGTGGTGATCGTTGACATAGATCTCTGGACGATAGTGTGATTGAATCGTTCGACTAGACCCTGGCCTTGAGGGTGATAAGGGGCGCTGGCGAGTTTGTGGATCCCGAGAGTTGTGTACATCGTGGTCGCGAGTTCAGAGATCCTCGATCGGATAGGAGTTTGTCCGGAATCTTGAATCGGCACAAGACTTCGTCGATCAGGACTCTGGAGAACGTCGAGGTCTTTAGATCAGCGACTGGGAAGGCTTCGACCCATCGTGTGAAGTAGTCAGCAAAGACCAAGATGTATTTGTTGCCGCGGTTCGTTGTGGGCAAGGGACCCAATGCGTCGACTACCAGTAGGCCGAAGGGACCTCGTAGTGAATAGATCGGCATCCTTTGCATCGGACCTTGTCTCCAGGGTCGACCGCCCTTGGCACGATTGCAGTCGGGACATTTCGAGACATAGTCCTTGCAATCGAGTTGCCAATTCAACCAGTAGGCAGTCCGACGGATCCGCTCGCGAGTTTTCATGAGTCCGAGGTGTCCAGCGACAGGAGATGCATGACTTGCATATAGGACTTCCTCGACTAAGGAGTGCGGGATCACCGCAACAATGATAAGTTCGGGGTTTCTCAACGGAGTCTTGATAGTGACGTAGCGGCAAACGATGCCTTGTTGCATAAGGTATTGCTGACTGTTGCGGACAATCAAGTTTTGTAGGTAAGAATCGAGGCTCGTAGGGCTACGATCCATGGGTCGTTAGCTTGCTCATTGTAAAGTCGAGGTGATGGACGACCTCGTCGGTCGAAGAGTTCCATAGGAGTTGGGCTGCCTCTGGGATTTGGTGGTTGTTGAGGATTCTGGAATGGTGTGGACTTAGCGACTTATGTGTTGGAGTCAGTCGGGTCGGGCGTGGATCCTTCGTGTGTCAGTGATGGTTGTAGGTTAACGGGAGCACTGTTAAGGCGACTCATGCGTCGAGTCTGGATAGGGCAGACTGCGAGTCGAGATAATCCGTCAGCGGCCCCGTTGAGTTCGCCGGGTCGATGGATGACAGTGTAGTCGAGTCCTTGAATCTCCATGGCCCATCGGGCGAGTTTGTGGTTTCCTGAGCGCGATCCAGTATTGAAGAGCCAAGTCAGGGCTTCGTGATCGGTATAAATGTCAAAGTGTCTGCGATCGATACAAGGTCGGAACTTTCGAGTCGCCCATACGATTCCCCAACATTCGATCTCAGAGATCCCCATTTCTTTTGAGATCCATTTTTGCTGAGCCTTTGTCAAGGATTGACTGGCATAGGCTATGACGCGATTCTTGCCTTGTTGTTTTTGCATAAGGACTGCACCGACTGCTATATGACTGGCATCGACCCAGATCGAGAAAGGTAGATCGAAATCAGGGTGTGCCAGGATCGGTGGAGTGACCAGACTGCGTTTGAGACGTACGAGCGCCTTGTCACATGCTGTCGACCAGGTAAATTGTTCGGCAGTTAGTAAGTTGGTCAAGGGTGCAACGATCTTAGAGAAGTCGCGTACGAATCGACGGAAATAACCAGCGAGTCCCAAGAATGCGCGGACTTCCGAGGCATCTTTGAGTGCCTTGACGCGGAGGACTGACTTGATTTTCTCAGGATTCAGGAGAATTCCAGCTGGTGTGACAATGTGTCCTAAGAATGGAACTGATGATCGACCCCATTTGCACTTGGACATCTTGAGTTTGAATCCAGCTACTCTGAATTTAGTAAGGACTTGACTGAGTCGGATCAAATGCGATCCAAAGTCTTCGCTGTAAACGATGCAATCGTCTAGATAGACTAGGCAAGTTCGCCATTTGTAGTCGATCAGGATGTGTTCCATAAGTCTCTCGAAACATGGGACTGCGTTGCAGAGTCCGAAGGGCATGACGAGCCATTCGTAGAGTCCGTACTTGCATGTGAAAGTCGTCTTCTCAATACTGTCTTTAGCCATCGGAACATTCCAGTATCCCGACGCAATGTCCATAGTGGAGAAGAGTTTGGCTCTGCCAAGGACGTCTAATAGATCGTCGATCCGGGGCATAGGATAGGAGTTTTTCACTGTGATGCTGTTGAGTTTGCGTAGTCGATACAGAAGCGTATCGATCCATCTGGCTTGCGGATCATAAGCACTGGACTTGACCAGGGACTCTTCGATGGCCGGATCAGTCCTAGATCAAGGTATTGATTGAGTTCCGCCTCCATAATGTCGCCTTCTGCCTTCGAAGTCCGATATGGTACGCTTCGGATCGGAGGGTTATTGCCCGTGTCGATGCTGAATTCGATCAGATGAGTCCGTCCGGGGGCTTTGGATGAGTCGACGAATATGTCGGAGAACTTCATGAGAGTCTTGCGTAAGAGTTCGCGTTGATCGATGCTGAGACTTGAGTCAGTCCAGTCGATAGGTAGTTCTTTAGTCGGAGTCGTCTCCGATTGCACAGGGCAGACAACGCCGGGGCCCCCGATTTGAGTGAGGACCCTCCTGGGTTCATCTGTAGTATGTGAGGATTGACCGTTGTCTGGTTGTGTGCGGGAATCGCGTGAGTCGAGGGATGATTCCATGTGATCACGAGGTAACGCCATCCATGTGCCAAGGATCGCATGAGCAGGAAGATGGATCGGCGAGTCGGAAGGATTAGCGACTTCAAGGAGTACAGTCCGTGATGGATTTGTGCGATATAAGGCAGCTGCGGCGTGTAGTAGAGCCGACTTGGTGGGTTCGACGAGTATAGTGGTCGAAGTTGGTAAGTCTGATCCCGCAGAGCACGTGATCCATTGGAAAGATCGTGGAGGGATTTGAGTCGCTGTTGCGACTGTGACAGGTCCGGTTGCATGAGTCTCCTGTTGATTAGGGCTCAGTGGCGAAAGTGAGATCAGCTCGTCGCAGCCATCGATCGATAGTGTGTTGTCATTCAAGTTGATAATCGCACCCATTTGGCGTAATAGATCGATGCCAACAATGCAGTCTGTAAGGGCAGTCGAAAGAGGACTTTGCGTCCAGCTAAGTTGATCGTGAGTTAGATGCGACCAAGCATTTCGAGTCGAGAGTTGTCGGCTGATACAAAGGAGGATCGAGGTTGTGACAGAGTTGGGAATCCTAATTTGTGCCAGAAAGTCGCGCTGACAAAGCTAGATGTAGCTCCAGTGTCGATCAGTGTCGTGGTTTTCATGTTGTTGACGTATGCTTGGATAAATGGATCCGCATCGGATCTGGATTGAGAGTGGCATAATCGTGTCAGTCTGCATAAGAGTCGCACAGAGAGCGGATTTCCTTCAAGTAGGTCGGAGCAATAGGTTGGATCGATCTTAGCCGATTTGCGATGGAGTCTGCGTAGTTGTCGAGACTTGGTTCGAGCTTGAGTTGAGGCAGTTGGAGTCGATTGTGGATAGTCCAACGGTAACTCATTCCAGAATTCGTCGGAACATTCGAAATTCGTGGATTGTCGCACGCCGGAACATGACGTCGGAATGTCAGGCAGATACGTTACAGCGTCGGTCGGCAGTTTCTCGTCTTCAGAGGACGTCGTGCATGAGTCTTCACCTAAGATAGGCGCACCATCGTCTGGAGATTCATCCATGTCAAGGACTGCATAAGGATTCGCGTCAATCCAAGAAACTCGAGCTAACGGGTGTTTGCGAGTGTTGTTGAAGTCTCGACTGGCTCTTCGCGCCTCGTCGCATTTTTCTAGAGTGTCCGCAAACCATTTCAACCAGAGAGTCTCGTCCTCGATATCAGCAGGGGTGAGTAGTAAGTGTGAGTCCGTCTCCGATAAGTCCAAGTAGCGTAGGATTTCCTCATGGGTCGGGTTGACTTGTCGTTTGCGAATGCGTTCAAGTTGTTTGCGAACGTCCGACTTAGTGATTGGGTAAAGTCGATCTTCGATTTCTTTCGAGTATTCCTCCTCAGGGAACTCAAGGTGGGACTCCATCAGATCAGTGATTTCGTCGTCAAGTCTGTAAAGACTGGAACAGGTTCAGGCGCAGTCGGATTCACAGTGTCAGGTGTACGACGCGACTTGGGCGAGCGGACTGAGTCCGGTTGCTGGGGTCGAGAAGTAGGAAGCGAGTCGTGTGTCGAGACATGAGATCCTCCAGAAGAGTCATCATAAGAAGTATCAGATGCATTTGTCTCGGACACGTGGGAAACGTGTTGAGTCTGGCATACCAGGACGCGTCCTGTTTCCGCAGGAGTCATCCTGGCGCCGCGATCTCAAGCCTTGTCAGCTGGACGGGATGGGCAGCGCGACGCAGAGTGGCCGACTTGCTTGCAGATTGGGCAGGTTCGGACATGCTCGCCGACATAGTGACCGACTTGGTGGCACAAGTTGCAACGGAGGAACTTTCGAGGGCAGTCTTCGGCACCATGGCCGAGTCGATCGCATCGACCGCAGACCTTCACGCCGCTGGTCGTCATGTCGTCAGGCTTAGTGGTGATCATGACCGGGCTAAGTGTGCGAGGTCGCGATCGAGAGGGTCCGGATTGCTGAGTCGCGGCAGGGACTGCGATCGGATTGGCACTGGGTGGAGTAGGTTGCTGTGGGAATCCGGGTGCGTATGGCGAATGATATGCATTAGGGGGCATTCATTTGAGCCTGGACTGGGGCAGCGAAGAACGGAGTCGCTGGCTTCGCGAGGGCTTCAGTAAGTTGTTGAATCTGGGCGACGAAAGCTTGTTGACTCATCTGGGTCGTATGGATTGCTTCGAGGATCTTGGCGAGAGTCGGATCCTCCTGGAAGCCGACTTTCGAGTTCCTACGGTTTGGTCGAGGAGATTGTTCGGGGGTCGAAGGGGCGGATCGATCGCTGAGATTCGATTTAGACGAGGCCAACGTAGTTGAAGCGGATCCCGATCGAGATCGCATTCGTTCACGGTAGACAGGCGGATCGTCAAGTCGGATCTGGCGAGTCCGAAGGAGCTTCATGCAGTCAGCAATAGAACAGAGCCCCTTGTCGGTGTTTTCCAGACAGGACTCAGCTCTCGCGTGCCGGACCCCACGTTTGAAGATAACGACTCCCTGGTGGTCGGGTACGTCGATATCATCAAGGATCGATTGGAGTCGGATCGCATAGGCCTTGAACGATTCCCCCTCAAGTCGTTCTGAGTCTTCGAACAGGTGGTCTACAAGCTCACGAGGGGTGCGATTGCAGAAGCGATCCATGAAATTGTCATAGATCTCACTCCATACGTCACCGTTTTTGTCTTGGACAAAGCGATCCACCACTGATTCAAGGCAGGGTGGACTTTGTCGGACGAGAGTTTGAGTCCGAGCAGCATCTTGCGATCAGAATCGCCCAGCTGACAACGGTCAGCTTGATCGATCAGCTGCTTCATGAAGAATTCGCATGAGCTTGATCGTCGGAAGTCGGAGTCGTGGTATACTTGACAGCACGTCCGAATGCTTGATTGGAGGTTGAGTCGGCGATTGATTCCTTGACGTCGGACATTTCGGTTGCCATTGCGTTGATGGACGATTGAAGTTCTAGGAGCAGCCGATGGGTAGAATCAGGTGTCGATTTTGGTGAGTCAAACCCGTTGGTAGACACTGGGGTATCAGACTCAGATTTCGAAACAGCGTGGATTTCGCGAGTGAGTCGCTGACAGGCGACTTTGAGAGTTTGGACGCGGTGGAGTAGAGTCGAGTTGTCCTGAGTCAAAGCGTCGACTTGTGCGTTGAGTCGGCGATTGGATTCGATGAGTTCGACTTGATTGAGTTCGCTGCGGTCAAGTTTTTGTTGAGTCGCCGCTTGAGTTTCTTCGTGGGAGCGACTCAAAACCTGTAGTTCGTGTAAGATGCGATGAAAGTCGGAGGCGCGGTCGTTAGCCAGAGTCTCGAGGTTCTGGCTAATGCGCTGTTGTTCAGCCGAGTGCTGTTGCAGGGACTGATGCAAATTCGAAATGGTCGTTTGTTGACCAGCCAAGACAGTTTCCAAACGGACAAAGTCGGTTTCGTGCGTCGGAGATCGATTAGAATGTTGAAGATCGGTTAGTGCAGACTTGAGTTCTCCATACGTAGAGTTCATTTCGAGCTGGACTTGGTTGGTGCGATCGGAGAGTCCATGCAAGGAGATCGATAGAGAATTCAAGGAAGTCACCGCCATTTCGTGTTGCGACTGCGACGTCTGTAGTGCAAGATTCAAACGATCGTTGAGGGAGTTGAACATAACGGACGAGGAGTCGACTTGCGTTTGAAACGACTGCAGTTGGACGGAGAAATTGGAACCAACGTAAGGGCAGTTTCGGGAGTCTCATTTTTCATTTCAACGTCCGAAGGCACGAGTTCATGGTTCGCTGGTGGATCGTTCATTTGGCTCGGCGCAGACGAAGGTAAGAGCCGTCGAGCGTTCGTGGACTGATCATGAGTTAGGAGGACGGGATCGTAAGAGTTCACTTGGTCAGTGGATCGGACCGTTGGTCGAATCCCAAGAGAAGGTTGTGTAGTGATAATTTCAACGGTGTCAGGTAGGACTTGAGCGTTAGTCAGCAATGGAGTCGAGTAACCTTGTTCCAGACGCAGATTCGAGGTAGATCGCACGTGTTGAGTCTGAGTCACGACACTTCTTTCTGTGACTAGAGTGCGAGGAATATGGAGTTCGAGTGGATTCGGTCCAGCAATTGCTCGGCGTGGATTGGCAGTCATGGAGCGAGTAACGACAGTGCGCTCGACGATCGCCGATTGAGTCGCGACAGAAGTGGAGTTGCTTGCTTCATATCGGACGATTTCTTGAGTGGACTCAGCATGGATCGCTCCCCCATCAGTCAAGACAAGAGGGATAACGCTTGAGTCAGACAAATACAAGTCATCATCCCCTCGGGCAAGGGTACAGAGCAAGCGATCGCGAGTGCAGTCTCTTCAGACAAGGTCAGGTCTTCATTGGAACTGCGAGGATCCATTGAGTCATCGCTGATGTCAGACTCAGGGGCTGTTAACGCCAGGTAAGGTTCAGGCCGGACTCGCTTCTCATCATCACGTTGCTCGGGTGAGTTAGCGTGATGTTGAATCCGATATTGTAAGTCGCGCTTCCTTGAGGTTGGAGAGGAAGGACGCGGAATCAGAGCCGAATCAGACTCAGACATGAGCTGAGGAGGTGACGCGGGACTTGGATGTTGAGACGGCTCGTGGATGGGCGAGTCGGTAGGTCTTCGAGGATCCATAGAGATAGAGTCTTGAATAAAATTGGAGAATACCCTGCTTCTCCACCACTTTTGTGACGGTCGCGGGGATAGCGATGACGCACAAAAAGAATCGAAGGTCCAGACGTTTGGACTTCACAGGAACCGAATATCCTCGACTTTAGCCAAGGACTCTGCACCAGGATCGGAAGGGGAAGGAGACTAACAACGGTAGTGTGGATTAACCGAGTTAGGAGTAGTCGAGCAGAATGAGAAATGAGATACATAGCTATCTAAGAATCTAAACATCTAATATGGAAGGATCGTGAGTTCGAGGACGCTTCGGTCGAATCGAACTAGAATCTTAGTGGTTTGAAAGGGATCACCAGTGTGGGATGATCCATCAGTTTGACAAGCAACGATCGAGGCTCGACCGTCATAAGGTGCGATTTTGACGCTGGAATAAGTAAATCTGGAAATTTTGCTAGAACGGGTCCTTGGAAGCCATTTGTTGTCGGTTTCGTCATCAACGCTGCCGTTGCGTTGAAGAGATCGCCCCGACCAACTGTGATAGGAGACAGGTGGATAAGCCTTGCGATAGTACGAGCATCCAAACTCGTGCCAAAAAGTTTCATCCCGTTCTCGACGCCCTTCATGTCCACGCCAAGAGCGAGCAAGCCGACGCGGTCGACGTTATCACCAAAGCCCATGGAGTTGAAAAGATCAACGACGGGTTCTCATACGAAACACTTGCAATCTCCAATATTCTCGGATTGAGCAATCCATCCCAGCATTCCTCCAAAAGCTTGCAAACGTGTCGTTCGTCAAAGCTATCCGCCACCAATACATGGGACGTATTGCCAAGGCCATCGCTCAAGTGGAAGACGTGAGCCCCCAATCAACCCTGAATGGGGTGTCTCTTTGGAGCAAAAACTTCACGGGTCAGGAAGTTGTTGTTGGTAGCTTTGACTCGGGCGCTTTGTACACCCACGAAGCCATCAAGGGCAACTGGCGCGCTGAAAATGGTTACTTCCAACCCACTGGCGGAACTCCCACACCCGATGTTGCTGGCGCCATTGCTCTTTTGATCTCGGCCCACCCAAGCATCACCTACGACGAAGTGTATGCTGCTTTGACTACGAATACCGAGACAAAGCACCTCACTCCCAATAATCAATCGTCTGGAGATCTTGACGACAGCAAATACCCCAACAACAACTAGGGCTATGGTCGTATCGACGTCTTCCTAACGTCGCAAACCCGCCCTTCCTGCTAAGTAGTAAGACAGCGAGGCCCATACGTGTTAATAAATGTGTCCGTTGCTTAACCATTTTGCTTCAGGTTGAACCACAACTCTTGAAAAGACTCTTCGTGTTCACACTCGAAAGCAATCAAATATTATCGATATGGTTTATTGTTCCCCTTGATAGCAGCTTAACCATAAGACAACACAGCAGGCTTATGCAAACCCCTCAGTTTCCCAATATTTGGGTTCACGTGGCGGATAGAAGTTGCCTTGCTCATGAGATATAAATCAATTACCGCCACGAAGATCTCGTGCTTTGCATTGAACATCGATGACGGCGTACAATGAAGTCCAACAGTTTCTTCGCCGCCGAGTCACTAATATGCTTGGCTGACATTGTCGTCTTTTCGTTGAGCGAGGCTGATTGACAGACTGTCGGAAATCACGCGCCTACACAGCAGGAGTATCATGGATCTCTCCTGCTTATCCTTCTTGTTTCTTTGACGTAGCTATGTCAGGACTGGACTTTCTACTTCGCTGCCGTGATATGTCGTGTAAGCTGACGGATTCCTTCCCTCTGTCAACTGGAAGGGGACACTCCACATGCAGATCGTTAATCCTTCGACCTGCACAAAGTTCTTTGATGTCGAAAGGACGAGACAACGTTGACAACTTTTCAGCAACTCTCCAGCACACGATCGTAGGGCAGTTCAACTCGCAGGAGAACAAGATCCATAAGCTCAGATCTCTCCATGGTAGTTGTATTCTACTTTGACGACATGTGTACTGCGTAGGATCGTCAGCGGCACCCCCCCCCCAATCGCGATGAATACAACAGACCACTCATCATCAAAGTCGAATCCTTTGAAGGAGTAGCGTCAATCGAGGCGTGAGAATAACATCCCAGTCGACACTGGACACTTTGTGAAAAGACCGTGATATGGTAGCGACAGCAAGCGCCACATGGGTGTCTTGTGGGTGCCCATCACAATGCTAGAGGTTCGACGTCGACGTGGAATTCAAGTGAAGAAGTGTATTATCTGATTTACTCAAAATTTCCGAACTTGGCTGAAATCGATCAAACTTTGAATCAATCACCAAATCGAACCAGCCAATCAGCATCCAGAGATTGTTTAAACACACACAAAACACACCAACACACACACACACTAATTCATGTACCTTTCGATTATACTTGAATTCACTATTGCCCGATTGATCACACAAATTTCGTCGATTTTGATCAAAACTGTAAATTTGGACGAAAAAGACAATATAACTTAAATATAACAAAGAAGGCCAAGCACGTATCGGCCTAGATAAGTTGGTGCTTGAGCTCTTGGTCGAGTTGGTTACGCTGAAAACCAAGAGCCAATATTTTCCCAAAACGAGGACGAGCTACTGCGCGCACGCCGTCCACTCGTCCTCTCCTCGTCGAGATTGGCTTTGATAAATTGGGCAACAGAGTAACCCATCGATAGCGTCGTGACCATTGGACTACATCATAAGCATAAGAAGACGACAGCAAGATCATACTCTTACTTGACTCCAGACGCGGTGGGGAAGATGGATGCATCGGCGACGTACAAACCTTGCACTTCCCAACTCTCGCCTTGAGGGTTCACAGCACCCGTCGCTGGCGAGGAGCCCATGCGACAGCTTGACATTTGATGCGCGCTGAAGATTGCAAGCGAGTTGGAAGGAATCCCAACCGATCGAAGTTGGCTAAACCAGCGCTTTGTCGTCTCGCATTCGATCGGATTCGCTCGGCCTTCTTCTGTTTCGAGTCGCAAGGCAGGAATGGACAAGTGTGATGTGTTGATTTCGATTGCCCCTTGAGCCAAGAGGATCTTGGTGGACGCGATCATGCCTTCCACCATGGACACGGCGTCCTTCTTTCCAAGCTGGAAGTGAACCCGCGCTCGACCCGTCGCGTCGAGTTTGACTTGGATGGGCGAGTCGCAGTCTCGCACAATTGTGACGATTCCTGAGAGATGGGGAGCTTGCATCATGATGCGCATAAAGTCGTTGTTGCCACGCCAAGGAAGCAATGCAGAGGTGGCTCCCAAGAGCGACGTGGGCGTCTCAAGACGTGCGCCATACCTAAAGGTCGCTGTTAGATCCATGGGGAATTGACATCGCTTACCCATCGCCATGGCAGTTGCTCGCAACATCACTCAAACTTGTCATGATCGACCCTTCCCACCCCTTGACCTCCTGCTTTGGCATGAACCCCAGGACTGTCGTGACTGGGTGCAAATGCATGTTGCGGCCAATGTTTCGGTTCGTAAGACCAGATCGCAGTAAGAGAGCTGGCGAATTGATCCCGCCACAGCAACTCACGACGGTCTTGGCCTTGACTTCAATTGCGACAGTGCCATTCAGGACAGTCCCAACGACTCCAGATGCAATCTTGTCGCTGGAATATGTGATCTTGTCGACGTAGCATCCCGTGATAAACTTGGCCCCGGCAAGTTGAGCGTCCTTGAGCCACGTGATGTGCGTTCCTTGCTTCTCGCCGTAGGGACATCCCAGTGAGCAATAGCCGCATGAATGTTCCGCGCCGGCCGTGTTTTGCGGAATCGTCTCGGCATGGAAACCCAGTTTGGCACATCCATCGAGCAAGTTTTGATTCGGAACATTGTGCTTGACATAGTCGGGAGAAACACCTACCAATGCCGAAGTCAATAGGACAATTCAGCATGGGAATGACAATACCTGCACGTGCGCAGACGACGTTGAGCGCTTGCTGGTACTCTTGCGACCCAAAGTATGGCAATTTGTGTTTTGAAACCCATTCGTCGAGAACTTGTTGAGGCGGACGGAGCGATGCCGACCAGTTGACAGCGGTGCCGCCTCCCCACGTCTTCCCAGCGAGCATTTGAATCGAATTATCTTGCGACGTGAGGAAGACGGAATCGATGTATTGCTTGGCATATTCCTCGCTTTCATTGTAGTTGGAATCGGATGGATGATGAAAGTCGCCTTGCTCGAGGACCAAGACACGATAGCCGGCCTTAGCCAGCTCAGCAGCGACGACTCCGCCGCCAGCTCCAGATCCAACGACAACGACATCCGTCTCGACGACGATCTTTCCTCCTTGAGCTCCTTCGGCCATGGCTTTCACACTACGACACAAGTTAGGTTGCATTGATCGCCGTGACGATGGTACTCTTCGAAAGTTGGCTGCCAGAAGTGAGAGCGTGGAGGTCTTGGCTTCTCGTCAGGTTGACCAGAGTACTGGAGCGCCTTCCAGTATGGATTCGTGGTGCCGTCCACGGTACTCCCCGTGGCAAAGACATTCAGATGAACTAGCCCTTTCAACGAGCGAAAGAGCGCTCTCAAGAGTGAAAAGTTGGATTTGGACAGACGCAACAGCGCACTTTCGCGCTCGGCAAGCGACAGTTCATGAAACGGCAGTCCGCGGGAGGATCCAGTGAGGAGAAAAGTTCCCCATCCAGTCGCAAGAAGGTCGATGATTTGGCGGAAATCGTTTTGTTTGTCCTGTGGAAGATACATGAGCTTGGACACCATGGCTTCTGTGATGCCAAGGTCCGGAGTCTGCATTTGGAGAAATGATTCAAGGTCCTCCCGCATCGAGTCGTCTTGAAGCTCACGGATGTGCTCCTCAACGATCGCACTGGCGTCTTCCTTGGACAGGGGCGCGAGAAAGGCCGAGGCAATGGCCGACAGGGTCGCCTTGTGTGTCTCTGTGAATGTCATGAGCACTGCAATGAGTGAAATGAAAAATGAAGACGTCCGTGAAACAGTGCAATCTTTGTCGATTTTGGAATATTCAGATAAAAATCATCCTTGACCACAAGATATGCGTCCGACTGAGCGCACCCATTGTCAATCCTTTCTTCGTTCGAGCACGCACATTGCACATTCGTCCCGATCGAATGTATCTATTCGATATTTTATTCCATCTTGCGTCCAGACTGACGTCGTCATGTCGGCCAATTCACGCCGCGGAAGAAGCGACTGAACTTGAGCCGATTCACGAGGATGCTATACGTTTTGACGATCTAAACGCAGCCATCAACACATGGCTGAAATATTTCATGACTTCAATTCGTCGCTCAAACTTGCCTCGGACGTCTCTTTGAGTCAACAAGTCATCACGCCCGTCAAGTTTGAAGTGTGGCGGGTCAGTCGTGCAAGAGATTGAAAGTTGTGGCCAGTACCGATACGACTGCCGTCTCCGTCGTGGAACGTTTGACAAAATAGTTTCTACCGAAGCAACTGGTACTAGTCGGTCATGTATATGACTCTTCCTCCAGTCCGCTTTGTTGTTGGCGGTCGTTGTCGGGACAGGGCTGCGTCGGATTCCATACTTCTGCACGATTCAACTTTTATATACCGCAGATGGAGGCCGTCTAGCCAGCGAGAGTTCAACGGCAGCCACCAACCATCCATCTCCACAGTGAATTTTTCAGAAATGAAGTATGTGCTGCACGATCGTAAGTCTTTTGAACGTGCATTGTCAAAACGAATAGTTGCAAAGTTGTCTGGACGAGCACGATGAGCGAACGGAAGAACTACAACACAAGCGTCAGAGATAGAATGATAGAATGAGGCAACAGCAAGCTCAACGGTATGTTTCACTGAGTTGAAACCTGCTTCTCCAAGTCAATCCCGAGAGTGCAATCTTGCCATGAATTGAGGAGTGCTAGCAAGCATTCTCCCAGCTACATGAAGGAAGACATTGATGTGCGTTGCTTTTTTCGCCCGGCGAACGTTCAAGGTGTACGACGGCTGGACGATTGTCGACAACAAATGAGGAGAGGGGCAGTACAACTCGCAGGAGGAATCGAACTGGTCGCTGAGTTGTACACAGCTCGACCTAGTTTCACTTGTCGATCCCTTGAAATGCTTACGACATTCATGTTGGCTTTGTAACGCTCGCCTGCACCAGAGACATTCGCCGTGGACAAGCCGACACAAAAAAGGTTGTGATATGAATAGCCTTGCACATATTTTCGGCCAAGTTTGCTTTCCCAGGCATGAGCTTGAAGGCGCTCTTGGCGCATGTGAGTCTATCGTAGCTCGGATTTGCCTACTCCATCGTCACGCTTGCCTGCAGCCTTGCGTGTGTATTCATCCTCACCGAGTATACATCCAACGACCATTTCTGGCAGAATTTTAACTCGACTGGTGCCAACGCGTTTCTGGCCGATCTCGTGAACACCAAGCTACGATTCAACGACGTTGGAGATATGAATATATTTGCTCCAGCTTTCCTCAAGGACTACTCATTGCCGTCAACAGTGCGCTTACGAATCACGAGGAGGGAGTTGACACGACCTGTGTCATTCAAACTAGCTGTCATGTCGTATCGATCATGGTTGCGTACTGCTGGGTCGACTTTGGTCATCAATACGAAATGGCTCATACAGCAAAAAGACAACTCCGACGCGCCAAGCACTATCACGACAACGCTGCTGTTCATTTGGAGACATTGCTTCGAAACGTGAATCAAATTGACTTTCTCTTCAATCCGCGTATGGCGTACAAATCAACCAAACGATCTTAATTGCTTTGGCAACGGCTCCAGGGGGCTCTGCATGGGTGAACTATATCCTTGATCATGACTGGGGATCGATATCGGACGAAGTTGATTTTTTGCGCAGCCAAGGGCTCACACACTACTCGACTCAATTCCAAAACCGATATCAAACGGGAAATTTGAACAGGATTACAATTGTCAATGCGCTTGCGTGAGTCGGTCGATGACAATTTCGACAGTTTTATTTATTAGTCCAAGTTTGTCGCTCTGGTCAACTCGCTACTGTTGTGCCCCCAAATTGGGGAGGCCCAGGGAGGCTATATTATGGGGGAAATCCACTACGTGCACTTGTCGCCCCATCCAAGCTATACGTACAAATGCCTTTCAGTTTTGACGACGCATGCCAAAGGCAAAAACTCTTTACGATTGCATTTACTCAGGTCAACGAGATATTTTCAATGTGGTTGGCACAGCCACAGACGTCATCAAGTATTTCGTCAACCTGTGGCCTGAGGGTTTTGAATTCCAGCGTTTGCAATACTATCCTCGAGAGCGCAAAGTCTATCTCATCCAAACTAAGTGGTCCTGAAAAATTTTCATCGATTGTTGAAGACATTCAGAGCTTGAACCTTCTATTTATCCAGTTGTCGTCGGGTAACTCCACTAAAGAGCTGTTCTCTCAGCCAGTCATAAAGAATTCCACAGATCCCTGGACGCCATTTGGCTGGATGGTTATCGTCGATTGGGCTGATGGGACACGAGAAGCTTATATATTTGAAGGGGATGTAGGCAGTCTAGCCTTAATGTCCACACGTAGTGGATATTATCCAGTGGCAAGCAATTCATTGGAATTAACTCGCACAGCTTGTATCTACTTTTGCTATACGGCTGTGTACTTGACAGTGGTTTTGGGTGTTGTCACTCTCTTGTTGCTCGCATACTCAGCCACCAAGCAATACGGACGAAATTTCTTTGAAATCAATCGAATTGTTGGCAGCGTTTGGGCAGGACGACCATTGCTCGTTCTTCGCGGTCTTACAGCTATTCTCGTTTTGAGTACTTCTCCGGCCACTTTGACTTCTTCCAATAATGTTACGTTCTTTCTGAATCATATTCGCCCTTGGACAACTCGCATGATTCTCTCAGGGGAATGTACCTGGATCTCTTACGGTAAACGACGTTCTTCTTCCATTCATGAAAAATCAAGCAAAAATATACGCCCCTTTGCATGGCCTCCTCACATTCATTACCATTTTCACAATTGAATCAATTGACCCCGTTCAAGTCCGTGCAAGTTTGAACCAGACGTAGACAGTTGCAACTTTCCGTCGTGGTGTTGTGTGTTCAAGTGGCGTGGTTGAAATTGGACATTTCAATCGAGTCGTGCATTTATTTGCTTTACAAGTTGCCACGCTCCTCCTCTCCCTAATGGGATTGGCTCTCTATGTATCGCACATAAGCAAGGATTCGAAGCAGCGAGACTACGAAACTCCGCAGTTGTTAGTTCCAGCAACTTCTGAGGCGTTTCTGCCATCATATGGACGCTCGGTGATAGAATCTGAAATTTCTCATTGGATCATGTCAGGAATCTTGCCAATTAAGACACATCTGTTCGATATCAAGACTTGGATTATTGTTAATCTAAGTGAGGGCAAAGTCCATCCGTTTCGCAAAACCTCCAGTCAATTCCAATCAAATATTGGTGTGTATACCGGATCCTTTCACCGCTTTAATGTTTTACTTAGCTACTTGACGCTGTTTTTTATGATGGGGGAAATAGGTAGCAGCTTTAGTTTCATCCAACGTTCAAAGTCAGCGATGATGAACGACTTTTTGTGGTCTTCATTTAATGCATCCACACAAGTATACTTGAGCAATTGGTTTAACCTGAATCTACAATTTACAAACTTCTCACTCAATCTCATGCTCACACTGGATGAGTATGGTTATTTAGCGACATCATCAAATATTTCAGCAGCATCGATCTTCGTTTCACCACTTCATGCCAATTTTTACAAGACGAATCCAACTCGTTAACCAGTGTTATCCAGAGTCTACGACAATCAGACGGATATCACGCCCCTTGGATCATGACGACGTATTGCTACGTGGATTTCAATGGTCGATGGGAAATGGCTGTGTCACAAAAACTTCAAGATAAATGCAAGGATAACAGGTGAAATGGTGCAGTATTCTTAGAATCTATCCTTCGAAATGTGAAGTATTTCTTCAAACACAAGTATTACCAATCAGTCTCATTCGCTTGAGTCCATTATTTATGTTTCGAAATTATACTCCAGAAGCTGTGCTCATCAGTGAAGTATACTTAACATCTCAATGGGTCAAGGATTTGCTACAGTTCGTGGAGCCCTGGGGCCTTTTGGAACTGTGGCCATGAAGCACGTCGTCTCCCTGCATCACTGAGAAGTGTGTATCAAAGTATTGGTTACGAGATTTCAAAGCTGCTCTGCTTAAGCGCTGAAATTCAAAATGCATTCTGGCCTATCTGGCCTTGTGGCCGTGAATTCTAGTGTGAACGTGACTTCTGTAAGCCAGATGAACACTCATAGTCCCGCTAGCACCAAGACTGCTCTGCACATGTATATTCCATTTCTCAAAAAATATCTGGCACCCGATCGTGCTAACTTACTTTACGCTCAAGCACACCAAGCAAAAGCTGACTTCTGGAACAATTACCGTGTTTGACTATCGCAATTCCTTCGACGTGGCTCCACCATAACACTGTCCTCTGTACTTTTCTTTGATCCATCCGAGCCTGACTTCGAATTGTACTCTTGGATGTATTTATTCAATTGGGCTCAAGGCGTTTGGGAGGTAGTGTCGTTCCAAGGCGAAAATCGTACTATTACTGCCATCTCGACTGCCAGGCCTTTGGTCGAAACTCAAGCGAATCCGACTGAAGTTCCGTCCAACATGGCTCGCTTGATGTCTTGGCTCTTGTACTACATCTCGATTGTTCTTCTTTCCGTGGGGTGTATTGTCTTCCTCTACATTCTTGGGTTAAAGGGCCAAATCGAAGCTTTCAACGTCATTTTTTTAGTCGAGTGGGCTCTTTGGTGTGGATTGGTCGTCCTCTCATTTTTGTTCGAGCTCTTACCGTCATTGCTCTATTGTCCACCGCATCCCTGAACCTTAAAACACGACTTCTTTCTGGACTAATCTCAGGCTTGGAAGCTACAGCTTCGCCTTGGTACACAGTAATACTTGCCGCTGGAGAGCTCAATTGGATGGACTATTTGATGAATGACATCTTTTCAGTCCTGACCAAGCAGTACACGCCACGGGGTGCTCTTTTGAGCTCCATTGTAGTGTGGATCAATCCTCAATTTTGTCTTTTGTATCGCCTCCAGTTGCCACTGCCTCTATTTCACGGACGTGCTCCGTCGTTCAAGTGGACTTTCAACTCGAGTGCCAAAGTGGCACCGTTTACATTGGAAGCGCACTGCAATTTTTCACCTTGTTGGGTTTAGTCTTATTTTTTGCTACACGTTGAGCGTTTGTGGCCTCCCGCCGGCACTCCAGTGACCACGTCGTCATTGCTTTTATACGCTGCGGCAAAAGATAATTTTGAATTTGCGAAATGGAAGTATATGAATACGTGGCATTTGGACAAACCGTCTGGGGTCCTGACGGGGTTGCTTTCTGTCGAATTCCATGACAAAGTGTACATATTCGATATCAAATCGTGGCGCTTCTTCATTGAGCCACTTCGGTATTCCGATTGTGCGACAGCCACATGCCCACAGCATATTTGCTTTGCATTGCCCCTTGCAGATCCGACGAGCGATACTGAGCTTCCGACCCAAATAGATTACTCGAATTGATCCACTAGAGTGGTCTCGACATCACGTTTATCGATTTTGCGATCCGCATATTGGCAAGTGTCCATGTCCTTCATGCTGCGTGTGGCCCTCGATTCGCGAAAATCGGCGTTACCGCAGAGTAGAATCAAGTTTCCTTGATGAAGTTCAACAACGATGGAGAGCTTAGGTCAGCCAATCTTCTGAGGAAGTAAACAACTGGAATGACATGCTGATGCGAACTGGCTGATCTTGCGTTGCTAGATAAGAAAGTGTGGTACTGCAAGTCCTTGTTCTCCCTCGCGTCAGCAAGCATGCCATGGTTTCAGATTCAAATGTACCATCAGATTGCACTATATCGCTAACCTTTAGTATGAGCTGTACCTTTTCAAACTTGGAATTTATCGTCGTGGGAATCAAAATAGCAATCTAACAGATTCAATCGACACTCCTTAGCTGTCGATGCAACGTGACGACTTTTACCGTTTGGTGTGGTAGTTCTTCATTTCCAAGAGTTCTCTCTATCTTGATGCAGTTTGCCATTCTAGAACTTATTCTGACCAACTAAAACGACAAAGTAGAATCGAGGCAAAGTTCCCAAAGTGCACTTTAAAATTAGGACTTATCCTAGTTGAAGTTGTTTGATCCGTCATCGATACTTTATTTTAGTCTAATTTTGATCTTCGAGCAGGCAAATTGAAGGCAGGATCCATTTTGCAAGAAAGACGCAACATAGCAATGCGCCGATTGACTGACCAGCAGAACGCAACTGTCCTGGCCATCTCCGAGGCCATTTGTGGCCCGCTTCCAAAAGACATCGCTGCTGGCATTGTCTCTGACCACCTGCATACGCTGAGGAAATTCTCGAATGGAACTGTCCCCGAGCAAGAAGAGAGTGATCTTTTCAACCTGACCCAAGTCGATGTGCAGGAAGTGGGTGTCCTCCATAGCATGGAAGTGCTCCTTCACAAGTTGCCAGAAGACAAGTGGAAGGATCTTGAAACTGTGTTCTCGCTGCTCAACACTGGATGGGGTACCAAGCTCGTAACTGGAGCTGCTCGCATGGTTCCATTTCATGAACTTACTCTGGCAGAACGTGAAGATGCCCTGCGCAACTTGGCGCGATCTCGCATGTCGAGATTCCGATCATTATTTTTAGTATTCAAGGTCCTCGTGACGTTTTGCGTCTTTTCCAAGACTCGTACCATTCATGGACATCCCAACCCATTCTGGAATGCACTCAACTATGCAGGAAAGCCAGAGGAAGCCGAGCGGCCACCACGCTCTGCTTTCTGGGAGCCCAAGTTTGAAGAGTATTGAAGTCATGTCTTGCAAAACTAATGTGATTTTGTAGCGTTAAGGCCATGGCAGCGTCAGGACAGCCCATTGAAATCGAGACGGATGTTGTTATCGTTGGCTCAGGGGCTGGCGGTGGTGTCATAGGTAATATATACACTCTGCTGTCTATCAAAGATTTGAATTAGCGGCCGAGTTGGCAAAAGCAGGTCATCGTGTTCTTGTGCTTGAGAAAGCTTCGTACTATAACCCTGCCGATGCTTCCTTCCACGAGCTTCAAAGTTTCATGGACAATTTTGAAAGCTCGTCTGTGTTGGCGACTGAAGATGCCTCGATGATGCTTTTTGCTGGATCAGCGTGGGGTGGGGGTACCTATATCAACTGGTAAGCCTCTAGTTTATCGACATGACCGATAAACAATGACAGGTCTGCGTCGTTGCGTCCACCGCTGGCAGTATGCGAAGAATGGGCAACCAAATACAACTTGCCGTATTTTGCTACACCTGCCTTTCAAGAAGCTATCGATGCAGTCATCGCCCGCACTGGTTTGTGATTGAAAACGGCGTCAATTCTAATTGGTTTTAGGCATATCAGCCGATCATATCAAGCATAACGCTCCAAACCAATTATTGCTCGATGGTGCCCGTAAACTTGGCTATCCTGTAGATGCTGTGCCGCAAAATACAAATGGCCACGAGCATTCTTGTGGTTATTGTACTTTGGGTTGCCCTTATGGTGAAAAACAAGGAACGCACGTGACGTGGCTCAAGGACGCTGCTGAGGCTGGCGCAAAATTTATTGACGACTGCTATGTTGAGAAAATTACTTACTCCGACGCCAAAGAAGTCACTGGCATCGTTGGCAAAGTTCTCAATGGCTCAGCGAAGTTGATTGTGAAAGCCAAGACCGTCGTGAGTTCTTGTGGTAGCATCAATACACCAGCGTTGCTCTTGCGATCTGGCCTTCAAAATCCCAATATTGGTAGCAATTTGCGATTGCATCCTGTCGTCACTCTGCATGGTTTCTTTCCCGATCGAGAAATTCAAAGCTGGAAAGGCTCTATTCTGACTACGGTTTGCAATGTTGCTCGCAATATTCATGGCAATGGGTGAGTCAATAAATATTTTGTGGACACTAAAGTATCTCATAGATATGGAGCTCGCATTGAGATCACAGCATCGCTCATTGGACTCATCGCTGCATTCCTTCCATGGCGAAGCAATGCTGATTTTCACCGCCTGTTGATGCAATACCCTCGAGTGGTGTCGATGATCATCCTTGCCCGTGACTTGGATTCGGTCAGCAGTATTTCTATCGACTCTACAGGTGCCCTTTGACAGGTGATTCTAATGCTGATGTAAATCGATTAGGACGACCTCGAATTCACTTCAAGCTCGGCGAGAAAGATTCTATTTCTCACGTCGAGGGCCTTATAGCTGCCGCCAAGATTTTGCTTTCCCAAGGTGCAGTCGAAGTGAATGCGACTCATTTTGACCTGCCACCACTTCAACTTCGTACGCCTGAAGAATTAGAAAATCCCATCGAATGCGCAACAACACAGAAGTGGTTTGAGCAACTTCGTAAACTTGGTGTTGAGCAAAACAGACTTGGTATTGTCAATGCGCACCAAATGGGCAGTTGCCGGATGGGGGACTCACCTGACACTGGAGCTGTCAACCCTGACGGTGAAAGCTGGGAAGTCAAGGGTCTTTATGTCGGGGATGCATCTCTTTTCCCAACTGCTTCGGGAGTCAAGTAAGGCGATGACTGATGACGTATATTTTGTGACGCATTTCTAGCCCAATGCTAACCACGTTTTCTATCGCGTACTCTGTGGCTCAATTCTTGAAAGCCAACCTCTCGGACAAGACGAATGCGTCATTGAAGAAGTTTCCTGTGGCAAAACCTTGGCTTCGCTTGTCCAATTCTACTGCTCGGACTGCAAAGTGGCTGGTGGTTTTCCTCTCTTTTTGGTGGCGTAAACGTATTTGGACGCTGATTCAATCGTTGTTCTCGCACGTCAAGACGATTAAGTAGTGTCGTTGTAAAAATCTTTACGATGGGTGTATTACTTGTCGTTCTGGGATCTTCGTCCTTTAAGTATTTTCTCATTTCGAGAGTCGTCATATGGAAAATGCCCATGGAGATGACAAGAAGTGAGGGAGCCATATAGCGCGTTATACGAAGGATTAAGGTATACTTTTGGAGACGTGCAAGGGGTACATGACAGCCGACTGAACCACCACCAGTCGTACCGTACACAAGAATAGCGTCTGTCCGCTCGATGTTGCTGCAGTTAGTGTGATGTAATCCTATCAACAGAGAGCCACAGCCTTTTCCTCACTCAACGTCAACTACAAAAACCGTGGGTATCAATGAAGTTAAATAATCGGGCAGGACGAAGTCTGGGTTGAAGAGAATTCCAATGTCCTCTCACGGGCTCGATGGTTTCAATTGACATTGCGATCTGTCGGTTGACTGGCATCACTCCTGTCTTTATATTATCACAAGCGCATTTGGAGACTCAACTTACTCTTGCCGACTAACGCGATGATCAAGTAGTGTTTTTTTATGACTTTTGACATAACGCATCATACAACGACACACTCTTTCATTCACAGTATGAAGCACCAGTATTTATGTCTTCCCAGGAGGATAAAGTGTAAAACAGCGTCTTATTCAGTGAGCGCTGTGGAAATGAAGATTAAAGAAGGTAGAAAACCTATGGCGCCAAAATCAAAGTGACATTTGTTCGCATGACCGACTCTGGCCCAAATGTCTATGGCGTGGAGATCATGGTCAATTGTGCAAACATGTTGAGCATCACGGCGACGATGGCTCAAGTGAGATCGCTCCGCGACTGCATGGCCTATGAAGTGGCCGATGGCGAGGTGTTCGTTCCATTGAGATCAACTCGACGGACGACGTCCAAGCCTTTCACAGAATTCTTGTATTGCAAAGTCAACCAGGGATGGGTCAAGATGCCGGAAGGTGATGGAAGATTGCCAATTTTGTGCACTGTTAAGCTGACTCTGAAGAAACCATGGAAGAAGTTTAATCGATATACTAGAGAGACTACATTGCACACATCAGACAGAGAAAACAGCCATCTTCTGAACAAGATGACTAAAGTGGTTGCGCTGCAACGTGTCATCATTCGCCAAGTGGCAGGGAGTTCCTAACATGCCTTGGGATCAAAGGATCCTTTTCCATCTCAGCAGTGGATGCTTCAGAGGTATACATTCGCCACGTCTTGGTATCGAATATGTAATGCGCTCCTCGAATTTGGACATTACGTGTGGGTATTTCTGTGAGCGCTCTGCGATGAAATCATTTCGAATGGAGGCAAAAGCTTATTCTCACAAATGACACAAGTTCCTCTATGACAAGAATTGATCTGGCCACCGAAGTGTTTCGATGGCCTACCTACTTCAAATTTCGCAAAAGCGGAATACATGGTTAAGGCTTACCCAAGACAGCATCAGATCGCACTGTCGAGAACCTTCATAACCAAACTGACAACTCTTGTTACAACTCCAGGCAAGGAAGGACAAACATCGAGCAACTCTTTCTTATGAATGGATAAATAGTTTTCAATGAAATAAGTACTCGCTCGGCTATCTGATGTCGACAGGTGAAAACTGTTGAGTTTATTTTTGTCATACTGGGAAACTACAGCACAATCCTTCTGTCAATCGACAGAAGTGACGCTATGACATCTCTTCCTTTGTGTAAATAGTACCATGTCAATGTTGAGCTGGACGTGTCACAGTTTACTGGATGATTTTATTACGACTGCTTCCATACTGAGCTTTCTCTAAGGAAGTCTTAAAAAATTCATTTGACAGGATGCACTGACTTCATTGTGCAGTACATGAAGATGAGATCAAGGGATGTCGTTTGTACGTCTGTGCGAGGCGGCAAACAGTTGAGAAACGGTTTATCGTCATAGACGAAGAGGTAGGGAGTTTTTTATATGTTTTGGAATCAAATGATCATTTTCAGTCTCATGATTACAAGCGGATATATACAGGCGCCACGTCTTGGTATCGAAAATGTAATGTGTTCTTCGAATTTGAACAGTCAAAAGACCAGTGAGCACACCCGACGCTGTATCGATGTGCCACGAGTCCATGTACTGCCATTTTGACAAATCGAAATCATGCCGTGCAGCTGCGTAGAGCAGTAGAGATGATGTAGTCGGTGGGGCTCCGTGAGGTCGCAACAATCTCTCCAAAAGATAAGAGAAAAAGCAAAGTCCCAAAACCAATCCATACAAACTAAAGAATTGTAGGGCACTGCCAATGTAAACTGTGCCGCTCTGGCATTCCAATTGAAAGTCCACTTGCACAACAGAGCAAGTCCTTGAAATTGTAGCCGTAGCGATTGGAGGTGATACGAAAGACCATATTGCGGATGCTATCCACACCAATATTGCACTCGTCAGAGCATATCCGGGAGTATACTGTTGGGTAAAGACTGAGAAGATATCGTTCACTACATAGACCATCCAATTGAGCTCACCAGCAGCAAGAATGACTGTGTACCAAGGTGTCGCGGAGGCATCCAATTGAGAAATGAGACCCGATAGAGGTCGCTCAAGTGTAAGGGTTGCTGTGGACAAGAGAGCAATTGCGGCGAGTGCTCGAACAAAGATGAACGGACGACCAATCCAGACCAAAGAGCCAACACGACTAAAAGATATGATATTCATAGCTTCCACATGACCACCAAGTCCAAGAATATAAATGAAGACCACGCCACCCACACAAAGGAGAACCGAAGTGATATATTGCATCAGCAAGGACAACAAATATGCCAAGTTGGATGGCACTTCGGTCGGATTGGGTTGGGTTTCAATGAATGGCCTATTAGTTGAAATCGCTGTGATTGTGCTATTTTCACCTTGGAAAGATACAACTTCGCGCACTCCCTGGGCCCAATTAAACAGATAAATCCAAAAGAAGAATTCGAAATCAGCTTCCGATGGATCAAATATTCGCAGGTTCGAAAGTGTGATGATTGAGCCCCGTCGTAAAAATCGCAGCATCGAAACCTTAAAGTTGTTCCACACGTCAGCCTTCACTTGCTGAGCTTGAGCGAACAATAAATTAGCTCGGTCAGGGGCCAAATATTTCTTGAGAAATGGTACATTGGTTTCAAGCGCAACCTTCGTACTTCCCATCCATTTTATACAACGTTGTAATATTGACCGTCGAGTTCACAGCCACCAAGCCTGTCATGAATAATTTCGTATCGCCTGGAATAAACTCAGCTCCGTTCACTGCACAGGAACCAGCTGAGCTAAAATGTACGCATGGAGCAGTTCCAGTGGTAGCAGCGACAACGACATCGCACATGATATCTCCACCTCCTAAGCTCACGCCTCCCCATGCTCTTGGACGGGGATTAATACTGAATTGATTGTATAAAGGCCAAAATGCGTTCTGCACTTCGGCGCTAGAGCTTAACAACCGAGATATCTCATAGCTGATATTTTGGAACAAACCTTTCAGCGATGGTGGACAGGATATGCGCTTCATCATCACTGTCCCAAACGGTCCCAACGAGCTACGGACGGATGCAAGACCAGGACCCCAAGGAGACGTTAAGTATCCCCCACTAATCAGCACAGATTCTGGTGTTATATTCCGAAAAGCAAAGTTTGAACTGGTTCGAAGGAGGCTTTGACCACTTACGACGCTAGAGTTTAAAGTAATACTGCTGAGTAGACTTGCTAGAGGCATTTGCATCTTGAAGGATGTCACGACGTTAAATTGATAAGATCCATTTGAATACTTCAAAGTCAATGGGAAGTCGAATCCAAATGCATTTTGAATCGAGAATGTTTCGGTAACACCGAGAGATTTGTAATTTTGCCACTGAGTAGTATACACGATAATGTTATTAGTCCAGTACTCAGCCTCCTTGTCAATCGATAATCGTGACTGCTGGGTCCAAGTTTTTGAGAGCCACGCTATTCCATCATTGGAGGATTTGAGGAAAGAAAATACACCAACTTCTTATGAAGCACCCCAACAAGCACTAAATGTTTGTACATCCACATTTCGAAGAATTGACTCGAGATAGACAGCACCATTGGACTTACTGGTCGAGCATTTGTCTTGTAGCTTCTGCGTTGCAGCCATTTCCCATGTTCCGCCAAAATCCACATAGCAATATGTCGTCATGATCCAGGGAACTTGGCATCCGTCCGTTTGTCGCAGTCCCTGGATAACATTTCTCAAGCTGTTTGACTCATCTTGAACTGCATTAGCTAAAGAGGAGATGATAAGATCGCCAACGCAGATGTGTTTGTCGAAGTTGCAAGATAGCCGTACTTGTCCGGCGTGAGCTCAAGATGGGTAGCTAAGCTCATAACTTGGAGGTTGAGGTTGAACCAATTGCTCAAGAAGACTTGCGTGGATGCATTAAAAGAAGACCACAAGTATTTTTGTCATGGCTGACTTGGTGAGCTGAATAATAGTATATCCACCACCGATGGATCCTGCCATAAAGAGCAAGGTAAGATATCCAAAGAGGACATGATGTCGCAGAAACTTTGGCGCCTTACATTGGTCATTTGAAGGGATCTTTTCATGATTGGAATCACCAGGCACTACTGGGGTATTCAACCGCGATATTAACGATATTAACGTCCATGTTTTGAAGTCGAAGAGAAATGAACGAGTGGGCAGGATACCAGACATGATGCAAATGGTTGAGTCCGACTGCCAAGTCAATCCCCACGAGGACAATAAATAGCTTTCTGAAGGCGCTGGAATAAGCTTAGGAACTGCCACTTCATGTTTTCGGGGACCATATTTTTTGTGAGAGCACCGAGCCCATGCCAAAACCATAGCGATAGATACTGCTAAAGTAGCTCCATGCACTCCAAACAAAAGGACAACACGGTTGAAGCTACCGATCTCAATTACACTTCCAGAACACACAACGCCCCGTCGAAATGTTCTTACCTAGCAATTTTGAGCCACATGGCGCGGGCCTGAACTGGAGCAACCGTATCAAGGGCAAATACTGCGACGAACCAAAGTAGACTGTGCAATGGTGTGTAGATTCTCGAGTATTGTTGAGTGATAGGCAAGAATGCATCGTTCCTCGCATATGAAACCCACAGCGACTCGCCTGAAAGAATAAGCCGGATGATCCAATGGCGTACAACGTTTTCAAAGTATGTAACTTGGTTGACACTCGTCAAAGTAGCTGGAGAGGTACTTAATACAAGAATGGCTGTGGTGCCTCGTAGAAACAGCAAAGGACGGCCTGCCCAGACACTGCCAACGACGCGATTAATTTGAAAAAAGTTGCGTCCATCGCTTTGATGTTGACTGATCGCTGAGTATGCTAGCAACAAGATCGTCACCGCACCCAGAACTACTGTCAAATACAGGGACACAAGCTGTGCGCGGCAACTCCAAAGGATTGCTTGCCACTGGTAAATTGGCGCTGCGAGCAGACATCAAGGAAAGACTTCCTGCATCCCCTTCAAACGCATAAGCTTCTCGAGTTCCATCAACCCAGTCGTAGAGCGTCATCCATCCAAAAGGTGACCATGGATCACCACTATTCGGAATGATCGGTTGTGTAAGAAGCACCTTGCTTGAATTTCGTGACGCTAATTGCACAAAGAGAAGATTTAGGGACTGGAGGTCTTGGACAACCGATGATACGCCGTCGGGGGTAGTGAGCTTCGATACGAGAGGCATTGTGCTCGTAAGGATACTATTGCATGTAATTGCATTCAAGAGGCTGAGGTTGCAAATGGTCGCAATAGTCGATGATGTTTGCGGTTGTGATATCCACATCGAGAATAAGGTAGCAGTACGGGCAAATAAGATTGCTAGCCGGTCTTGTCTTTGACAGGCGTCGTCAAAACTAAATGGCATTTGAACATACGTCTTGGGTTGAGTAATGAGAGAACACATGGGATTTCCTCCATAGTGTAGCATGCCTTGTCCTCCCCAATTCGATGGCACAACGTCAACGTCACTTTCAAAGATATCTTGATAGGCACTACTGAACGATATGTCGGAACGTAAGAGATCGTAAATTGAGTGTGAAAGTTCGCAAGCATTTTCAGTAGAGATGAAGGAGGGGAAGGCACCTTAGTATCCCACGTCATGAATGGACCAACGTAGGCACGGACAATATCCCCACCAACAGTCGTGGTAGTGTAAATCGTGTCCCAGTTCCGACCCAGAGCTTCGATCGACTGGCTTGTGTTGCGAAGCATATTGGCTCCGATTGAAATGCATTTGGACATGTCGTTCCACCATCCAGTGTTAACATACCGAGTTGACCAAAGGGATAAACTTCGACTGATCGAGTGATGCCAAGTGCATTGATAATATCAATTCGGTTCAGGTTGCCAGTCTGGAATCGGTTTTGATATTGAATTGCAAAATAGGTAGTTCCTTGGCGACGCCAGTAAGCAACTTCATCAGGTATTGATCCCCAATCATCGTCCATCAATTTCATCAAATTCGCTACCCACGTAGTGCCACCAGGCAATGTCAACACAGCAGTCAAGATAGTTTGATTGATTTGAATACCATACACCGATTGCATGAGGTCACTAAGTCGCGTATTGCGAAGAAGAGATTCCATATGAGCAGCCGCATTGTCAAATAGCTTCGTGGCACATCTGAGCTGTCGTTTTGCCGTATGAGCCATTTCATACTGATGACCAAAATCAACCCAGCAGTAAGGCGCCATGGTATTCGCATTTTCGAACATGGTATTGGCTCGATACGCAGCCACTGCCATCTCAAAGGACACAGAATGAGTCAAAGCACGCCTTGTCGCTGACAAGCGAATATCGATATATGTTTTCGGTAGCGAATAGTCCTTGAGAATAGCCTCCGAAAAAATGTCAAATTCGCCGAGTTCACCCAGGCGCAGCTTGGCATTGATGACATCAGCCAAGAACGTGTAGCCTCCTGTTGAGTTAAAGTTTGGCCAAAAGTGGTCGTTGGTAGTATACTCGGTGAATATGAACACGTAGGCAATACTGAAGCCCAGACTTACGATTGCGTAGAGGTATCCAAGCTTCGAACAGTACGTGAGCCACGGGGGCTTCATGACAATAACGGAAATGACGAGTTTTCGACCACTTCACTATTTTTGGATGGAGAATGACAAATTGCTTCAAAGGCCACTGACGTGGATATGAAGGGTCACAGTAATTGAAACCGTAGATACCATGAAAGGCCTCGCATTCGAGTTCATGCTGTATTTTTACTGGTGGCTAAATATTTAGATGTAAACAGTTTCGCATTTCATCGACCTTTCAATTCTAATCGTCAAAACACGACTGAGTGGGTACTACAATGCTTTCTCTCCTTTTCATTTTATTTATCCGTCACATTATTCATGTATTCATGGCACGGTGCTGTCTTGGTGCAAGATATTGAATCACCTTGGATGGAGCAACGTTTTGGCATTTCATCCTTCCAAAAAAAAGGGTGGGCGGCGCCATCGCTTCGCAAATTTTGCCGCATGCGTTAATGCATTCAATTCGTTCTTTACATATTGTCATTTTCAACCAAATTTGTGGTTTTGACCAAAAAGCGAATTTCTATTTCATAATACTGAAGTGGTGTGTGTCAGTGTGTGTTTTGCGTGAGTCAGGTGGCTGATCGCTTCTGATTGGCTGAAATTTTTTAATTTTTAATTCTAGCCAATCAGAGAAGCCCGTTCGATTCGGAATCGATTCGAAACCTCGGTCGATTCAAACCGTTCCTCACAATTTTGTATCAAAAGCACAATATAACACCTGCAAATAAATTACTTTTGAATCCACTTTGCAGTCCAATCTTGAGCCAAGATGCCAAGCAATTTCTTCTTGACGTCAGTGATTCGATACAGAGAAATCAAAAGCAAGGACAAGATATCCGCACCTAAGGGCCAAGCCAGGACAACTCACCTACAGTAGCTCCATAGTGGTTGCTCATCAATATGGGCGAAACGTTTCATTTATGGCGGTAATTTCATTTGAATGCAATGACACGGTCTTTGCGATCTTCGTACGATTCCAAACAATTGAAGCTCATGGTCGTCATTACGGCTAGTCATCTAGCCGGAGCCTTGTGAAAACCTTGCAAAGTGCATCTTGGATCGTCGCGTTGCCAAATCAAGCTTTGGCCGCGGAGGCTACAAGTTCTCCATCAAAAAGTTGACACGACAGCATTGCATCTCCTCTTGAAAATGCCGCCTTGTTGGAAAATCGAGAACAATCCAAGGAAAATGCCGTCTAGTCCATCGTCTTTGTACACTCGAGATGCTTCTTCTCCATTGGATTCATCGCTGCAGCTTGTTCCTGGCGCAGAGTAAACTACCATTCGTTGGGAGTTTTGACAGGAAGGCTGCTCGCGCGTGTGTGCTATTAATATCGCAGCTCTCGGCGTCGCCCACTTACACCGCGAATGTAGCTGCTCCAACCACTGACGTTTTCGATCCAAACTTTTGTGATTTGACCCGCCAGCAGTTTGGCCACATCACGCTGCACCACAAGGTCATCGACAATTTCTTTTACTCCCTGCAAACCATCCGCTCGACTTGTGGCTCACGGGCGGACATGGCGGTTCGTGATTGCGAGTTTGAGGGAATTGGCCAAGAATGTGACCAAGTTGGCTGTCGAGTGCTCTGATCTTAATGAGAGTCCTTATACAATAGCAAGAGGCTGCCTCAGTTGGCAAAGATCTACAGAGTCCCGACCAGCACAAGGAATAGCAAGCCATGGAAGCGTTTCGCAAACTTCTCTCAATCTCAAATAGTTTTGATACATGCTGAAGTATAATGTTTGACTGCTAGGATATCGGCCTCGGCAACAAGATGTTACGTGATAGAGACTGGTAATCCAATGTGGACTCGCCTCTTTCAGATTTTGAAAGTCTGGGGAATACTGGGAGCGTTGAGCAGTTCGCAAGAGTTTTCCCAAGTCATGGCGAGAAGAGCAGCCTTCATGAAGTGCTCGTCTTTAGTTATCGCCATCTCCATCATCCAAAGCTTTGGTGTCCTCATGGGCGCAATCTTTGTCATTTGACTGAGCCTCTTCGTCACCCTCTGATGCTTCTTTCTCCTCGACTCCAATATTTGCAACTGCATTTGCCTTTGCGTCGTCATTGCTTTGAGATCGAACTTCTTCATTGTCGTCGGCATTTTCTTTAGCCTCAGCATCTTCTTGAGCTCCAGCTTCCTTTGTGACTTCTTCACCTTCCTCACTCTCAGTTCCACCATTTGCATGGTCGTCCCCAAAGTCATCTTCAGCGTCAACATGCACATTAGTGTCTTCGTCACCTTCGTCATCGTCCTTCGCCTCGGCCACTCCACTGTATTCTTCATCAGCAGCTTCTTGAGCTCGGATGTTCTCTGTAGCTTCATCATCTTCATTGCTTTCAGCTCGGTCGTTAGCCTGCTTGTCCCCTGCCTCTTCAGCATATTCTTTGGTTTCTGTTTCCACTGTTTCCTTCGCATCACCCATCTCCTTTGCCTCGGCTTTCTCGTTCGCTTCATTATTCTCAACTGTTGCTTTCGTTCTCTCTTCGTCAGCTGCAGCTTGTTCAGGTGCACTATGGCCCAGTTCACTCTCTCCAATTTTACTTTCCTCTGGACTTGTTGTCTTGGAATTTATGTCACCGTCACTGCCCATCGACTGATCTTCCTCTTGCCGTCGCGGGGTCAGCATTGGCACATCTGTGGCCAGTGTAAGTTTCGACTCCTCTTCATCTTTTGCCAAAGATCTCACGTCTTTGGTGTCGGCTGGGAAATCAAAATGGTCAGCGAGTGCTTTGTCCTCAAACTGGCCCATATCGATCGCCTTGTTGGGCTTCATGATATTTTCGAAGTCATTCTTATCATCCTGAATGCCGTATGCTTTCTTGATTGCTTTGGGCACAGCTTTCGCCCCTCGGTGGGGACTGTAGGCTGCTTTGGCATATGTCGTATTTTCGCTGAGAGTTCGTGATTTCTTCGGCGACGACGCATCAGATTGCGCAGCTGCCAGCGTTTGAGAGAGCTGGATGGTCAGAGGATGATCGGCACCACAATGAGTGCTCGCAATATTGACAGCCCGACGATAGGAGAGGAGACTCTGCGCTGTTTTATGAAGGAATTCTTCCTCGACACCAATGTTGTGATGCGCCACGGCCTGTGCGAGAAACGTAGCTTCATCAGGCTCTGGGATATCGTTCAAGATCAGAAGCGCCGCTTGGGCTAGGATCAATGCCTTGTCATGAAGTCCTAGTTGCGATTGAATCACGCAGGCATTCAGCCGCGTTTCCGCTTTGGTTTTGCTGGGCTACGTATGGGCAGTAGATGAGAGAAGAGATTGTCAATGGCACTAACAAATTGACGGTCGATCGCCATGGCTTTCTTGAGGCATTCATATGCACTGCGCGGTTTCTTGACTCGGGTGTAATACGTGGCCCAATGATTCAAGATATTGACTCGGAGGAGATCGTTCTCGGTCGAGAGCGCTTCGGCTTTTCGGAGCAACCGTCGCGCAGATTCTAAATCATTCGTTTGCAACGCTACCGCAGCTTCAACTGCACAAAACTCACACATGGCCCGTGCTTGTGCCCATACTTGCTGGCTAGAGAGAGCATAGAAAGTCAACGAGTTTGCAACATGCGCCACCGACCTTTCAAAGCCCAAGTAGTGCTGTCGTAGGAAGAGTGCGCGTTCCCAGCATACGAGAGCTTCAAACACTCGATGTTGTTTGATATACTGTGCAACCTTTGCATCCAGAGCGTCGACGTCTGGAAACGCTGGCGTCTCCACAACTCTGGACAGGTCTGACGATATCATGCCAGATATCGCGAGCCGTTACTACACAGTACCGTTGCATATCTAATTGTTGTTGTCGCGGTCGTTGCGATATGATCGAAGCGTGCGTCGGGATGTGCTTGTCGGCGTCGCGTGTTTGTTCGTGCAATTCATCATGGTCGGGGGATTGTTCTCTGCTCTTGCATGATCCAGCCCACACACTTTCTGGCCATTGTTTGTACCGAGGAGTGCTCTCTAGAGCGTCCAACCGGGCTCAAAGTCCAAGTTCATATTTATACAAGCCTAGGAGCGTCGAAGCCGCCAAGGCCACGCAGGTTTGACCGCGCTGCACTTGACCAAAGTCGAGTGTCACGATGGCAGACGTGAATTTTCGTCCGTTCCATCACACAGAAACAAAAAAGCTGTTACAGATTCGACCAATCAAAATTAAGGTTTCAATGTGTACTAATTCTCTGGTGACCAGTTGCCAGAAGGCACAAGCGCGAGCGAGTCACACAATCGAATTCTCTCCACAGATTTCATCGCATGGGTCCTCCCGCGCCATCCAAACTGCGCCAGCCAACGCAATACGCGTCGCCGCCGCGCCAGCCCAAGTTTTCCCGCTCGATTTCGAATACATCGGACGATACGAGCGATTCCGACTCGTGTTTGTTCCCACGACAGATCATGACACTCAATAAGACAGCCAAGAAACGAAACTTGCCGCGATCCAAAGCGCGCGCGGAATCGACCGACGACGAAGATACCTTTCTCATGATCTCGGATCGGTTGCCAAGCGTCGAACGCGAATTGAAAGCCAAGACGGAACGCATGCTCGATCTCGAAGAGATGCTCGCTGCGGAACGCGCGACGAATGCATCGCTCCGTGCACAACTCCAAGCGGCGGAAGAGACCAACAGGGACCAACTTGATAAGTTGACGCACACCACTTTGGAAAATGAACAGTTGCGCCGGGATATGACGCGAATCCAGGATGAATATCGCCACAACATGATCGACCGGGAAGATGCGTGGACGAAACAGCAAGACCGCCTCAGACAGCTTCAGCAAGCTTACCGCGACATGGAGAGTCAACTGGACGACTGCTATGCAGCTCTGCACGCTTGGAAGGAACAAGCCAAGCAAGCGGACTCGAGCACACGGTGCATGTGGCAAGAACGTCTCGAGATGGAGTACAATCTCGTCCGCGAGATCGCCCAGAGCAACCAAACCAAAGAGAGAGAAGCGCGGATGGACGAATTGAAGGTCCTCCAGAAGATCCGCGCCGTCTCACAGAGTGTTTTCGTCGACGAGACGACTCCAGAAACGCCACAATGTCGACGGAGGAGTCTAGCATGTCTGGGCGATTCGCTGGACAAGATCGACATGAAAGATCCTCTTGCTTGGATCGATACATGGGCAGAGCGACAGATTCAGAGACATCAAGACAGCTTGGCGTGGCTGAACGACCTCGACCAGCGGATGCACGAAGACTCGCGGAGGTTTGTTGCTGCGTTGACTGCTGAAGATGCATCCTCGTTTGTGTGGAGGATAGAAGACGAAGACGACACATTGCGCGAGATAGACGTCTTATTGTCCACATGGCACGAGCTGTCGATAGAAGACAGTAATGTTATAATGCAAGTGGCTGCTTGTTAGTGGTATGGACGTCGTGCAGGAGGCGGCACTGCAGCTCGGACATGAAATGCACCAATGCGTCCAATCGACTTGATCGCCATGAGACTTCCAAGGCGGGAAAACGAAGGGGCTTTGATACAATGGGCATATATTCTCCCTCGGCGACGTCTCGCTTCCAGCGCCGTCCCGAAATGATCGCTCAGCCAGCGCGCCGACGCCGTCCGCATCGTGCGGCGTTGGCGCAAACTCGTTTTCACTGAAGCTATCTAAGAAATGAGTTTCAGCCAATCAAACAATTCAAAAATAAATAAATAATCATCCAATGAAATAAATATTGCGTTTTCTCCTATTTTCAATGGACAATTGCCACTGGATTTCAGACTCTATCACCTTTTTATCCAGGATAAAATCGGTCGATTCATCCATGGGCGCCGTCCACTGGGAGCCACTCAATTCTAATTATTTGCTGTAGTATTTTCATCGACGGAATTTGAAGTAGTACAGTGTATTGGTTGACTTGACTGTTGTTGTTCGTGCTTGGTTTCCTTGTCGTCAATGACACTCTCATTAAATAAATCATACATTAGCCAATCAAACACCTCAATTCGTTCTGATTTATTGAGATTCATCCAATCAAATGGCATCAAATTAATTTTTCAGCCAATCCAATGTCACCATGACGATTTTCTTGGAATATTATTATCGAGACTGTCAGAAGGAAAGTATGCAATTAAAAAGAACAGCGAGGGGTGCTTTTCCATTTTGAAAGATGAGCGTCGATGACGAACATATCGAAGTTGCTGTCGGGCTCCCCGTGCTAGTCTTTGGCAAGCACGCTGGCGTATGCGTAGCTTCGCTCTGGGTAGAGGCTAAGTGTGTCTTGTAGGTTGTGAAATATGTTCCGGAGACGCGAAGTGCATTGATTGGCGTCGAGTTGAACCGTCCCATGGGGGATTGCGACGGCATCAGCGACGATGGCCAGCAACATTTTAAATGCCGCCCGCTGCATGGGATTTATGTCCGTGAAGAAAATCTCAAGGTATTCACTGGATTTTGGTGAAGATGATTGAGTCTGACGCTTGTCCTAGCCTTATACTGCAGAAGATGCTGCGGCTGTCATTATCCAGTCGGTCTGGCGTCGACGCAAGACGGTCATTGCAGTAGGACACCCTCCTTACTTTATGAGCATACTGAGCGTTGATTAGTTTACCACAGTGGTGCTTTCCACGATGTGGAACATGCTCGACAACAACCAGGAACAACTTAACATGAAGCGCGCCGAGAAGACAAAGTCGGCCTCCCAAGCGTTATCTCTCTTGGCCAAGCAAAGTGTACGCTTGTTTATCCTCTACTTGAAAGCTAATCTCTCTATTTCTCTAGTCGAAGGATTCTGGGTTCAAAATCTCACACAGTGTATCATCTGTCACGGATGATTACTCTGGCCCTCGCTTGGAATTCCCACTGCGATTGCACAACGTCCTCGATATGTTGGAGCAATTTAAGAAGGGCACGATTCTCCATTCAAAGTACTATTTGTCTAGCTAAGTCGTTTCTGACTCGTCGACTGTCTATAGATATGTGATGGAAGTGCTGACAGAAGCCAAGAAAGTCTTTGCCCCACTCCCAACGCTCCAAGAAATATCTGTTGGAGAAAATGAAAAGCTCACAGTCGTGGGCGACATCCACGGTCAACTGAAGGTGCATTGGCGCTCTCCCGGGTGAAATTGATGTCCTCGTAGGATTTGTTTACGATTTTCACGACGAATGGTCTTCCATCGACGAAGAATAAATATTTGTTCAATGGCGACTTTGTCGATCGTGGCGCTTACGGCGTTGAGGTAAATTGCATCTTGACTTACTGTGTTTCTCAGTGAATTCCTTTAGGTTATGATGACATTGCTGTGCTTCAAACTTCTCTATCCTGAAGGTGTCTACCTCAACCGTGGAAACCATGAGTCTCGCAATCAAAACTCCTGGATGGGATTTGAAGAAGAAGTGTGGGCAAAATACGACGGCACGTTGGAAGGCGATCCTTGCCGCGCTAGTGTTGTCTACGATTCGTTCCAAGCCTTTTTCGACTGTCTGCCGCTCTGCGCGTTGGTGCTCAAGAAGATATTCGTGGTCCATGGTGGCCTCTTCTCCTGCGATAATGTTACGTTGGCACACATCAAAGCTATCAATCGAAAACGCGAACCACCGCTTCACCAGTCGGGCTTTGAAGACAAAATTTTTGAAGATATGCTCTGGAGTGATCCCCGTACGATTGCGGTAAATAAATGAGCCGCCTGGACAAATCTAATGCATTCACATAGGGCCGCCAACCATCGGAACGTGGTGCTGGTACTGAATTTGGCCATGAAGTCACCAACAACTTTTGCGCTGTGAACCGTGTCGCTCTGGTACTATAAAATTGTATTATTGCATTGGAGACCATAATTCTAATAGGTTATACGATCGCATGAATGCGTCCCAGAAGGCTATGATGTCTTGCACGGAGGACGATTGATCACTCTGTTTTCCGCGTCGCGATACTGCGGCACTCAGATGAACAAGGGGGCATTTTTAACACTTGGAAGCGACCTCCAACCTGAAATCCAGCAATTCTACGGCAACCCACTCAATGAATCCGAATGGGAAACGCCTGAAGATGAACAAGCCAAGCTGCAAGAAAACCTCGAGGGTGACGCTCTTCGCATGATCGCTGAGCGCATTTGCGACCACAAAGCCGATCTCTTTTGGTATTTTACCCAGCACGAGAACGAAAGCAAAGGCACTGTTCCACGTTTGGTCTGGGCCGAAGCCCTCAAGAGCATTTTGGGCATGGATTTACCCTTCTTGCTTTATCAAACCAAACTTGCTGATCTCGAGCCAGACAATTCGATCAACTATTCCAAGTAGCGTCTGATTTTCAATGATAGCTCATGGTTTGTAGGTTTTTGTCGCGCTACCGCATTGAAAATCCCGCCGTGGATGCCTCAGGCTGGCAAGAAAGCATCATTTCCACCATTTGCAAGAAACTTTACCGAGCCATGGGTGCTGGTAGCATTGAACAGGTACGAGATGGTGGAACTAATTTGAGAACTACAGCTGTCGTAGGCATTCAAAGTTTTTGACACTGATGACAGTGGCACGATTGAGTACGATGAATTTATGAATATTCTTAAGAAGATGGACACGGGGCTGTCGGATCAACAAGTTGGCATTGTCCTCCTTGGAATTCTTACTGATATTTCCGTGGTAGATGTTTGAATTGATGCGCACGGCCGATACAAATGACGATGGCCGCTTGGATTTCAAAGAATTTGTCTCGCGCTTCGAAGTCATCTTCACAGATGTCCGCCAAGCCAACTCACAGAGCTTCTTATCGGCGCCACCAGCTCCAGTGCAATCGCTTTCTGCGCCGTCGAAGTTAGTCCGCAAAACATCCGAGCGTGCTGCATCTCTCACGCCTGCGCCAAAGGTATTTCTAACATTTTGCACACTTATGACTAATTTCATGCAGCAAGACTTGGATGAAGAGACAATGGCCGCCCTGGTGGCGATTGGCAAAGCGTTTTTTGCCCTTGATGGATCGCTCCTCGACAACTTTCATCGATTCGACACAAATCGCGACGGTGTGCTGCAAAAGGAAGAATTCTTTGAAGCACTTACTGGCCTCGGCTTGAATTACTCCCCCGAGTTGCTGGAAAAGATCATGGGCGCCGTCGACCTTGATGGCGGCAACACGATCGACTACAAGGAATTCCTCGCGGCGTTTACAGTCAAGGATGCAAATGAACAAGCGGCGCTTGAAAAGGGCGACATGACGTGGCAGCAATCCGTGCTGCAACAAGTGTCTAACATGTTTTACCAGCATCGCATCCACATTCGCGCGGCATTCCGTATCTTCGACTCGGACAATTCTGGCCAGATCTCAATGGAAGAATTCCGAGCGGGTATCTCGACATTCAATGCCATCATGGACAATCCGCTCACGGAAGACCAAATTGACGCGCTGTTGGCCCATTTGGACTCGGACGGTGACGGCAAAATTAGCTACAAGGAGTTTTTGGAAGGGTTCCAAGTAGTCGATGTTCGCTTGCAGGAGTAGAGAAAGTCATGTTTATACTATCATCACATGCTAGTTGAAGCTTTTATAATCTTCTAGCCATCGTATCTGAGGTCAAAAATGTTATCGAATACTCTTGGATCCATTTGACAACATGTCAGATAGTGCCACCAGAGTAATGATCCTGTCAGCCTTGGATCTGTTCATATGGAGTACGAAAGATGCATTCGAAGCTCGGGCTTGTCCTCCGAGTTGACTCGATGACAGACGACTTGGTTAGATATCGGAGAACGAGTGGGCTAGCTCATGTTCAAGGAATACACGCCACGAGTGTGGTATGATCCCCTCGCTCTACATGTCTTGCCGCGTTGCGATAGCTATCCACGTCATCTGCGTTCGTGTCGACTTGGATGAAAAACCAGTGTAACCAATGCATCTTGTGTTAGTCCATTTATGCAGATCCTACGCTAGCGTTGTCGCTCATCCTCGAGTGGTCTTTGTTGAGATCGCTGTTTCTCGCTGGACGTAACTGGTCTTGATATCGCTGGTCTTCAGACAGCAGGCCATCACGTAAGTGATCATGATCATGCACAACGATCGGCGTGACCTGCGACTTTGACGAGACGCCAATCGACCACCACAGATTACCCACAAGGAGAGGGAGACTCCACAAGGTACTCGTAAGAAATACCAAGAAGTAAATCACCGCCGACAAGTGCACGTCCAATGCCTCATCAGCTCGTGCGCCAATCACGTCGTCTTCCACCATGTCTTCAACCACATCTTCTTCTTCCCCCATTTCTTGTACAACACTCGTGGGGCCGTACGTGAGCGCAGTGCTGATGGAATGACCAGGATGAAATGCAACAAAGAGGTTTCCCATGTGTGGCGGCGGGATGTGAACAAGGTCATCCATGTGCTCGCTCCTAGACGACAGACGTGAGAAAATGTCCACGTGGAGAGGGGGGGATCACCACACGTCACAAAAGTTGCAAAATGCAGCGCGAGCAGCCATGCGGATACATCCGTTTCGGTCATTCATGGCTTCATGCAATAAATCTCTGAGGCGGTCGAAATAAGGCTCTAGCTCCGGTTTCGTCCACGACCCGAGGACAATACCCACTTGCCTTAACACGAGGCACCGAACGCTCACTACAACAACATCAATCTATGGATCAGAAGTCACCATCCTACCTGACTGGCACGCATGATAATACTCGAGCATGGGCAGCAAGTCGTACCGAGACATGCTTGACATTGGTCAAGGCACGTCTCAGCGGACTGCCATAGCATCTGGTCGACCAGCTTTGACTTGGGCAAGCTCGGGTTCGCCAATTTTTCTTCGATCGAGCGTCGTCGCATCTTCCGGCCCGCGTTCAGCAGGGGAACCACAACTTGGTCCGCAAATGGGCGAAATGAGACGCCCAACGTCATCACAAACATGACCAGCAGCGTGCACGTCATCTTGATCGTCTCCGTATGCCACGACGGCAACAGGTTTTCAGCCATCGGGGCCTACACAATCCATGAGCGTCGACATGGATGGACACACGCTCACCGCCAGTGGAAGCAATACATCCACAGACACTGCGTCTTTTGAGTTGCGCGTAGTTTCTTCAAACGTGTCGAGCACGGCCTTCAATGCCGGCTTCTTGGCGAACACCCAAGCCTCTCGCGAGGACAGAGTCTCGCAACAGGCAGAAATCTACACAGCGGTGGTGAATACGACGTGTCGTCCACACGGCGAGCGTGCCTTGGTGGATAAGCATTTAGCAGTCATTGTCGTCAGTCAACTTGAAATCGAAAATAACGCAGCGCCACAGAAGCAAATTCGAAGCGCCTCGTCCGTCGCATGACAGAAAACACTGTATCCCATCCGAGGGAACACGCAATCGCTCCATGAAAAATACGCTGCATCACACATAGACCCATATCACTGACCTAAATAGGAAGATGAGTGCGATCCCTTTCATGTCTTACCATGATCCGCCGCCACCTCGCGCACTTTTTCGCAATTTTTGAAATCTGCAACCAACATTGGTGGTCGAATGTTGGTCATATTTTGTGGAAAGCCTGTCACGCCATGACAAGATGAAGCGGCGGATTACTCCATGGAGTGGTAAGACATGAAAGGGATCGCACTCATCTTCCTATTTAGGTCAGTGATATGGGTCTATGTGTGATGCAGCGTATTTTTCATGGAGCGATTGCGTGTTCCCTCGGATGGGATACAGTGTTTTCTGTCATGCGACGGACGAGGCGCTTCGAATTTGCTTCTGTGGCGCTGCGTTATTTTCGATTTCAAGTTGACTGACGACAATGACTGCTAAATGCTTATCCACCAAGGCACGCTCGCCGTGTGGACGACACGTCGTATTCACCACCGCTGTGTAGATTTCTGCCTGTTGCGAGACTCTGTCCTCGCGAGAGGCTTGGGTGTTCGCCAAGAAGCCGGCATTGAAGGCCGTGCTCGACACGTTTGAAGAAACTACGCGCAACTCAAAAGACGCAGTGTCTGTGGATGTATTGCTTCCACTGGCGGTGAGCGTGTGTCCATCCATGTCGACGCTCATGGATTGTGTAGGCCCCGATGGCTGAAAACCTGTTGCCGTCGTGGCATACGGAGACGATCAAGATGACGTGCACGCTGCTGGTCATGTTTGTGATGACGTTGGGCGTCTCATTTCGCCCATTTGCGGACCAAGTTGTGGTTCCCCTGCTGAACGCGGGCCGGAAGATGCGACGACGCTCGATCGAAGAAAAATTGGCGAACCCGAGCTTGCCCAAGTCAAAGCTGGTCGACCAGATGCTATGGCAGTCCGCTGAGACGTGCCTTGACCAATGTCAAGTATGTCTCGGTACGACTTGCTGCCCATGCTCGAGTATTATCATGCGTGCCAGTCAGGTAGGATGGTGACTTCTGATCCATAGATTGATGTTGTTGTAGTGAGCGTTCGGTGCCTCGTGTTAAGGCAAGTGGGTATTGTCCTCGGGTCGTGGACGAAACCGGAGCTAGAGCCTTATTTCGACCGCCTCAGAGATTTATTGCATGAAGCCATGAATGACCGAAACGGATGTATCCGCATGGCTGCTCGCGCTGCATTTTGCAACTTTTGTGACGTGTGGTGATCCCCCCCTCTCCACGTGGACATTTTCTCACGTCTGTCGTCTAGGAGCGAGCACATGGATGACCTTGTTCACATCCCGCCGCCACACATGGGAAACCTCTTTGTTGCATTTCATCCTGGTCATTCCATCAGCACTGCGCTCACGTACGGCCCCACGAGTGTTGTACAAGAAATGGGGGAAGAAGAAGATGTGGTTGAAGACATGGTGGAAGACGACGTGATTGGCGCACGAGCTGATGAGGCATTGGACGTGCACTTGTCGGCGGTGATTTACTTCTTGGTATTTCTTACGAGTACCTTGTGGAGTCTCCCTCTCCTTGTGGGTAATCTGTGGTGGTCGATTGGCGTCTCGTCAAAGTCGCAGGTCACGCCGATCGTTGTGCATGATCATGATCACTTACGTGATGGCCTGCTGTCTGAAGACCAGCGATATCAAGACCAGTTACGTCCAGCGAGAAACAGCGATCTCAACAAAGACCACTCGAGGATGAGCGACAACGCTAGCGTAGGATCTGCATAAATGGACTAACACAAGATGCATTGGTTACACTGGTTTTTCATCCAAGTCGACACGAACGCAGATGACGTGGATAGCTATCGCAACGCGGCAAGACATGTAGAGCGAGGGGATCATACCACACTCGTGGTGGCATGAAGGAAATGACGACGACCATCGTCGGATGTCGGTCGACCCCTAGGAGTAGACAGGTGGGTGGTATGCCATCACGATCCATCCCATCACATCTCATGGGAAAATGGCCGTGGGTCACAACCAGCAAAATGATATTTTAGATCTATGTCGCCTTCCTCTGGCGACTGTCCTGGATCGAGTCCCATCGAGTGGCGTGTATCCCTTGGGCATGAGCAAGCCCACTCGTTCTCCGATATTTAACCAAGTCGTCTGTCATCGAGTCAACTCGGAGGACAAATGAGTGTATCCAATGCATCTTTCGTACTCCATATAATAAACTCCGAAAAATAAAAGACATGGACATGGCAGGGTCGTCCCTCTTGATCTCTTTCAGTTGGTGCTCCTCTGCGTATACGCTCTGCTCTCCCGGCTCTACTGCTCTCATGTGGATCTTCAGGTTTGAGTCATGCCGCAAAGCAGGAGCAAGCGAACGAACACGGACCATTAGCTGAAGTAGAACACCAGTCGCGAAACAAAGTGATGCATCAGAAGACGATGGCACTATTCCATTTACTACTGCATTAGTCGTGTTGGACATTCTCAATCAAGAAATCCAACTGGATGCAGGATTCGGCCTTGGGAGTGGATGTGGTATGCCGCCTGTCAGCATTTTTTGCGTCTTCCAATGTCAAATCTCCCAGCGTGCTGTGGTCAAGGACAGAGCAAGAAGCTCCACAATGGAATCGACGGAATGCTCGATTTACATCATGACCTTGGGTTTGTCTCCAGTGGCGTTTGTCGTGTTGGACAATCGAGAGGAGTAAACCCAAAGGTTCAAGCGTCGGCTACAAGCCATGGTTCGAAGCACAGCTTGGATTTGAAGGCTGTGTGTGGTTGGGAAGATTTGTACTCGAAGCTTTGTGGCTCTGCGAGAGGTCACGGCCGTTTCAAAGCCTTTTCTTCTTCTGCGATAAACTTCTTTCAAAATCCAAATTGCATGAAGCTTGGACTTTGGCTCGTGGCTGCGGCGTCGGCTGTCGCTGATGCTTGCACGATGATTGCAGTGGGCAAGGCAGCGACCGTTGATGGATCGACCATCGTCACACATAACGACGACGCTGGAACGGACACAGCCGACCTTCGCCTTGTAGTCATACAAGCCAAGCAGCATGACCCACAATCGCAACGCCCAGTTTACAAGCTAGCTGGTGGCTATCCTCGCGTCGTTGCCGTCGAGCGATCGCCCCAGTACGCTGCCGCACCAGGCCAGAACCATTCCATTCCGCTTGGACACATTCCAGAAGTCGAGACAACGTACAGCTACATCGCTCAAGAGTACGCCATCGTCAACCAAGTCCAGCTCTCCATTGGCGAAAGCACATGCAATGCCAGGACAACTGGCTGGCCCACGTCCATTCCCGGCGGCCATGCCATGTTTGGCCTTGGCGAGCTCACAAGTATCGCCATGGAGCGTTGCGATAGCGCTCGATGTGCTGTCAAACTCATGGGCGCTTTAGCCGAAGCCCATGGTTTCTACGGCGAATATGGCGGCACGCCGGACAATCCTGGCTATGACTCTGAAGCGTTGGGCATCACGGATCGCTATGGCGAAGTGTGGATTTTTCACATCTTGGCTGGTTTTGGTGGACATGGAGCAATTTGGGCTGCCCAACGAGTACCTGATGACCACGTCGCTGTCGTTGCCAACCACTTCACCATCGGAGAAATGAACTTGGCCGACCCCGACTGGTATCTCGCATCCGACAATGTCATCTCGACGGCGATCGACCAAGGCTGGTACACTCCAAAGGTAGACTCGACCCGAAGCTTTCTCTAAAATGCAGCTGTGTAGGACAATGAAACCTTCAGCGACTTCAACTTCAAAGCAGCGTACGCCAAGCCACCGCCGTCGACCTCGCATGGACTCGTATTGTACACGGACGGACGCACGTGGCGCATCTACAGCACGCTTGCGCCGTCTGCCAACGTCTCGGCAACGTTTGGCTACATGAACGCCTTTCCAGACTATCCATTCTCTGTCCCTGTGGATCAACCCGTGTCGCTTGATGACATTACGAAGCTGCTTCGAGATCAGTACCAAGGAACGCAGTACGACTTGACGCAAGGCCTAGCGGCTGGACCGTTTGGCAACCCATTGAGGTACTCTGGCTTCAGCCCTGGAGTCCATGGTGCTTGGATGAATCCGATATCAGTCCATCGAACGCTGTATAGCTACGCTGTCCAAGCAAATCAAGCCACTGAGGATGAGGCTCAATACGGAACGCTTTGGTTTGGACAAAGTGCGCCGCACGGAACTGTCTTCCTTCCATTTTCTTGCGCTCAAACGTCACTTCCCGAGTCCTTCCACGACGATGCGGGCAAACAAGGCCAATTCCAGCTTGGATCTGCATGGTGGGCCTTCAACTTCGTAAGTTTAGGATGCTCTGTCCTGTGTTTTCATGAACGTGCTCTTGTAGGTCAATAATTGGCGCACTTTGCGCTACGACTTGATCGGACAAGATGTGAATGCGTTTATTGAGTCGTTCCAGAACCAAGCGTACGCTCTTGTCAAAAGCCACCGAGGCCAGCAAAACCTGACAACAGTCTACAGCGACTTTGCCCAAAAGGTTGTGGGCGCGCGTTGGGATTTGGCATGGAAACTCGTGTCCAAGTACAGCGATGGATATGTCACCCCGCTGCCAGAAGGCAAGATGAATGCGCCAGGATATCCCGCATGGTGGCTCAACCAGACCGACTACGTGCAATGGTCTAATCCAAGTACTGTCGATATGCGTGGCGACCAGACCAGCTACGCTGTTGGCACTTCATTCGTATGGCTCGTCGGTGGATTTGGCTGTGGTCTTGCTGCAAGCGTCCTATATCGCAATCGCCGCCGACACGAGTACTTTGCACTGCCGTAGCTTGAAGGTTAATGAATGTTAATTGTATATATGGATGCATGTCGGGTGCGCGTGTCCAGGGAGCTCCAGGAGCGTAGCATGGCGTGGCAAGCAGTGATAGGACAGGGCGATCCTGCTCGTACTGTCCATCTTGTAAAAACGGAACGAAAAATAAAAATAAACAAAAAATAAAAATAAACATGAAAAATAAAAATTGAGTTGGAAAAAAGGCGTTTCAAAACGCCCCTTTCCCATGTCAAAGGAAAACCTCCCTATATATATACCACATTTCATAAACATATTCATTTATATAAGAAATTAATTTATAAAGAAAGTACATCAGAATAATGTATAAAAAAATTTGAAAAAATCTATCGGATATTTAAGGTATTTATTTATACAGTATTTGAATATATAAGGGATGACAGGGAGGCGATCCGCGTGTGCGGTTCTAAGTGAATGTGCTCTATTTTTTTTAATTGAGTATAGTGAAATCAAATGAAAATTGAGAAAGTACAATAAAAATACACGCGAGATCCAAAGCTACGTCATTTTCGAAAAGGCTGGTCAAGAGCGAAGAGGAAGATGGCTGCCGATCTGCCGATTACGTTCGGAGAAGTCCTCAATGTACGTATTCTCTGCTCTCAATGATGGTGTATATATGACGGATGTAGTTGGGGGCTTTGGGAGTCAATCTGGAGTATGTTAAATTTGGCACGTGTGCGATGGAAAGTGACAAGTTTATCACGGTGTGCGAAACAGTCAATGGCCAAGCCAACGTGGTGATCGTCGATATGGCCGCTGGCAACAATGTCCAACGCCGCCCGATTGCTGCTGAAGCTGCTATTATGAACCCCCTCACGAAAGTGATTGCGTTGCGCGCCGGCCCTCAACTTCAAATTTTCAACATGGAACTCCGCGCCAAGATGAAGACGCATCAAATGAACGAACCTGTTGTGTTTTGGCGCTGGATTACGCCTAACACGATCGGCTTGGTGACGGCGGGTGCTGTGTACCACTGGAGTATTGAAGGCGACTCCCCACCACAAAAACAATTTGATCGCCATGCAAATCTAGGCCCAAACACCCAAATCATCAGCTACGAAACGTCCCCAGACAATCAGTGGCTTTTGCTTGTGGGTATTTCGGCTGGCGAAGGTGGACGCATTGACGGCAACATGCAACTATACTCGAAAGAGAAGAAAGTCAGCCAAGTGTTGCAGGGACACGCTGGCACATTCACGCACATGAAGCCACCAGGCCGAACAGATGATGCACAAGTGCTTTGCTTTGCTGGCACAAAAGATGGAGCTCCTTTGCAGGTATTTTATATCATTGAGACCAGCTTGTAATATTTTTCTGATAGCTCTTTATCATGGAAGTCGGTACCAACGCCGCCGGACAAACTTTCCGTCTTCCACCTCAACCTATTCCATTTGCTGCGGATGCTGTCAACGATTTTCCAGTTTCGATGACAGTAAATATTGCTGCTTCAACAGAAAAGATGCTCATGGCATCGTTATGTAGGCATCTCCTGGCGATGACATCATTTATTTGATCACGAAGATGGGCTATTTGTTCCTCTTCGACATTCACACTGGCAAGCCCGTGTACCGTGCACGTGTTTCCCAAGACACCGTCTTTGTGACTTGCCTTCACTCTGCGTCCAAGGGTGTGCTTGGTATTACTCGCCGCGGTCAATTGTTGCAATTCTCTATCAACCAACAAAAGTTGGTCCCATACATTGTCGGCACGCTCCGCGATTCCCAACTGGCTTTGAGTTTGGCCACTCGTTTGAACTTGCCTGGCGCAGAAGAATTGTACTTTACTGAGTTCAACCGCTTGGTGAGCATGAACGATGTTCAAGGTGCTGCTAAATTGGCCGCCGTGTCTCCTCAAGGCGTGTTACGTACTCCTCAAGTCATTCAGCGCTTCCAACAAATGCCAGCGCAACCTGGTCAGCCCTTGCCATTGTTGCAATTCTTCAGCGTTTTGTTGGAAATGGGCACCTTGAACAAGTACGAATCGATTGAATTGGCTCGTCCCGTTCTCATGCAAGGCCGCGGCCAACTCTTGCAAAAGTGGTTGGCCGAAGACAAGTTGGAATGCTCTGAAGAATTGGGTGATATGTGCGCTCAGTCCGACATTACAATGGCTCTTTCCGTCTACTTGCGAGCCAACGTGCCAGAAAAGGTCATCAACTGCTTTGTCCAACGCGGCGAATTCGACAAGATTGTCGCCTACGCGTCCAAGACCAACTACCGTTGCGACTACACGTTCATGTTGCAAAACTTGGTGCGTGCCAACCCTCAAGGTGCTTTGGACTTTGCCCAAAAGCTCGCTGTCGCTGAAAACGGACCTTTGGTCGACATTGCCTCCGTTGTCGACATTTTCATGCAAGTGAGCCGCATTCAAGAAACCACTGCATTCTTGCTCGAAGCCTTGAAGGCCAACCGTCCTGAAGATGGCCAATTGCAAACTCGCTTGTTAGAAATCAACTTGTTGGGTGGCTCCCCTCAAGTGGCTGATGCTATCCTTTCAAACAACATGTTCAGCCACTACGACCGCGCTCGCGTCGCCCAATTGTGCGAAAAGGCTGGCCTCTTCCAACGTGCTTTGGAACACTACACTGATCTTGCTGACCTCAAGCGTGTTGTGGTCAACACCCACGCTATCAACCACGAATTCATTGTGACCTTCTTTGGTACTTTGACTGGTGACGTGTCGATGGAATTGATCAATGCTCTTTTGGGCCACAACATGCGTCAAAACTTGCAAATCGTTGTGCAAGTGGCCACCAAGTACGTTGAACAATTGGGTGCTAAGCAAATCATCGACATGTTTGAAAAGTACAAGTCGTTTGACGGCCTGTACTACTTCTTGGGCTCGGTTGTCAACTTCTCCCAAGAGCCTGATGTCCACTTCAAGTACATTGAAGCTGCCACCAAGATGGGACAATTCAAAGAAGTCGAACGTGTCTGCCGTGACTCTGCCGTCTACGACCCCGTCAAAGTCAAGGATTTCTTGAAGGAATCTAAGTTGCAAGATCCTCGTCCTCTCATTCACGTGTGCGATCGCTACGACTTCGTCGAAGAATTGACTCAATATTTGTACTCGAACAACTTGCTGAAGTACATTGAAGTGTATGTCACCAAAGTGAGCCCACAAAAGACCCCCATGGTTGTCGGCAAGCTGTTGGATTTGGATTGCAATGAAGACTACATCAAGAACCTCTTGAGCGCCATTCCTCAAACACCAGTGGACCAATTGGTCGAACAAGTCGAAAAGCGCAACCGCTTGCGTTTGTTGCAACCTTGGTTGGAAGCCCGTGTCACCCAAGGCAACACTGAACCAGCTACACATAACGCCATGGGTAAGATCTACGTCACGCTCAACCGCGACCCTCAACAATTTTTGATCAACAACCCGTACTACGAACCTGCCGTGGTTGGTAAGTTCTGCGAGAAGTTGGACCCTTCTTTGGCTTTCTTGGCCTACCAACGTGCCAGCGGTGCTTGCGATGATGACCTCATCCGAGTAACGACTGAAAACTCCCTCTTCAAGGATTTGGCTCGCTACTTGGTCCACCGCCAAGATTTGGACTTGTGGGGCAAAGTTCTCGTCAAGGCGGTCGAAGGAGAAACTGAGGCGCCATCACGTCGTGCTCTGATTGACCAAGTCGTCCAAACGGCTTTGCCAGAAGCCAAGAACCCAGATGAAGTGTCGACCACTGTGCGTGCTTTTATGAACGCCGAGTTGCCCAACGAATTGATTGAATTGTTGGAGCGCATTGTCTTGCAAGGCACTGAATTCTCCACCAACAAGAACTTGCAAAACTTGTTGATCTTGACCGCTATCAAAGCGTGCAAGGAAAAGGTCATGGACTACGTCAACCGCTTGGACAACTTTGATGGTCCTGATATTGCTCGCATCGCTGTCGGTGAACAATACCAATTGTACGAGGAAGCCTTTGTCATCTACAAGAAGAGCAAGTGCAACAGCGATGCTATCAGCGTCTTGTTGGACAACATCAAGGACACAACTCGTGCATACGAATTTGCAGATCGCTGCAATGAACCTGATGTCTGGTCCAAGTTGGCTCGCTCCCAATTGGATAGCAACAACCTTCACGATGCCTTGGCTTCGTTCATCAAGGCCGGTGATCCATCGTCGTACGCTGCTGTGATTGCTACTGCAGAACGTGACAACAACTGGGCCGACTTGATCGAATATTTGCGCATGGCTCGCAAGACAGTCAAGGAACAACACTTGGACACGTCGTTGATTTACGCTTTGGCCAAGTGCGAGAAGTACGCCGAATTGGAAGAATTCATCTCGGCGCCCAACGTCGCTCAAATCCAAAACACTGGTGAACGCTTGTTCGATGAAGGCATGTACAATGCCGCCAAGCTGCTCTTCCAAAACATCAACAACAACGCGAAGTTGGCAATCTGTTATGTACGTTTGGGCAAGTTCCGTGAAGCCGTCGATGCCGCCACCAAGGCCAACTCAGTCGGCACCTGGAAGGAAGTCAACTATGCCTGCGTTGACGTCAACGAATTCCGCTTGGCTGGCCTATGCGGTTTGCACATTATCGTCCACCCTGATCACTTGGAAGAATTGATCCTGAACTATGAGCGTCGTGGTCACTGGGCTGAATTGCTCAAGTTGATGGAACAAGGTTTGGGTTTGGAAGGTGCTCATGCCGGTATTTTCACCGAATTGGCCATCTTGTACTCCAAATACAACCCTGCCAAGCTCATGGAACACATTAAGATCTTCCACTCGCGCATGAACGTTTCCAAGATCTTGCGTGCCTGTGAAAAGGGCTTGCACTGGGACCATGCTGTCTACTTGTACAAGGAAGACGGTCAATTTGACAATGCTGTGCGCACAATGGTCGACCATCCCGTCGCATTTGCCCATGACTTGTTCTTGGACTGCATCCAAAAGGTCCGCAACCAAGAAATTCACTACAAGGCGATCAACTTCTACTTGGAACAACATCCTTTGGACTTGACGCGCTTGCTCCAAGTGCTCACCCCGAACTTGGACCACGCCCGTGTTGTGCACCAATTGCGCAAGGCCGGCAACTTGCCTCTTGTTGTCGACTACTTGAAGGACGTGCAAAAAGAAAATTTGTCTGCTGTCAACGAAGCCCTCAACGAAATCTTGGTTGAAGACGAAGACTACCTAGGCTTGCGTGACTCGATCGACTCGTATGACAACTTCGACCAGATTTCGTTTGCCCAAAAGGTTGAAAAGCACGAATTGTTGGAATTCCGCCGCATTGCTGCCTACTTGTACAAGAAGAATAAGCGTTATGCTCAATCGTTGAAGCTGTCGAAGGCTGACAAGATGTACAAGGATGCGATTGACACAGCTGCCGACTCTGGCGATGTCGAACTTGCCGAAGAATTGCTTCGATTCTTCGTGGGTGCCCACGACAAGGAATGCTTTTGTGCGACGTTGTTTACGTGCTACAAGTTGATCAAGCCCGATGTGGCGATGGAATTGGCGTGGCGCAACGGCTACGTTGACTTTGTCATGCCATACATGATCCAATACGTGAAGAACTTGAACGAGAAGATCAAGGTTCTCGATGAGCGAACGAAGCCCAAGGAAGAACCTCACGTTGATGCAGGTGTCCCCGGTATGGTGGATCCTCAAATGATGATGGGTGTCGGGGGCATGCCCCCCATCATGGCCATTGCGGCCACGGCGTACAACGACCCCAACGCTGGCTACATGGCCCCTGGAATGAACATGGGCATGCAACCTGGCATGGGCATGGGCATGCAACCAGGCATGGGCATGAGCGGCATGGGCATGGGTGGCATGCCGCAACAGCCTTATGGTGGAGGCTATCAGTATTAAGTTGATTAGTTGCATTTTATTAATGGAAGCTCGCACCTACCATATCCGGATAAAGTAACTGTTGCAGTTGGTTATCCGAAAAATGCATAAAATTGTATCCGGATAATATCACATGAACCGGATGTTCTAGTAATTGCCGTTGATTATCCGGATGAGCAAGACAATTCAATTTTGAGCCAATCATAATTTATGATTTCTCAAATTTTATTTTTATTGGCTATAATTTAATTGAGATGCCATTTGATTGGCTGCTGGAAAAATGTCGTTTGCAACTTGCATGAGCACTTCAACATTGCTCCAGAGAATGCGCAGGTTGTGGCCTCAACCGAGAGATGGAGCAGAATCCAACTTGCATTCAACGACCCAAGTCGAGTCATGGCCAAGAAGACGAAGAACAAGTGGCTTCGTGAGCTCACGGAGATGATGGAACGCCATGGATTCAAGCTCAAGAGGAATGAAAATCATCTTGTATGGAGGCACGAATGTCTCCACATTCAAATTGCAACGTCGAGCAGCCCGAGCGACTTGAATGCGATCCGGCAGATTGAACGCGACATTAGGCGCAAAATGACGCTGGATCATCCATGGTATAAAGCCCGCCAGCAGTAAATCTTCCCCAAGTTTCCAGCATCAAGTCTGTGAGAAATCCAGCGACGAACGGTGTAAACGGTCGTAAAATGATGTGACTTCTCTCATGTCCTCTTTGTCTTATGTAGTTTGTTATCGTCTCGGCGACTAGAATCCAAGGCTGCTGTCGATGCCACGCACTGCGACTTTCCTCATGGAGTTGCAAGCACAGTCACTTCTTTCGAACCAACGCTGAACTCGCATGGGTTGTCGTGACGTAGCTCTCCTGGAGCCGCTTCTCCCGTGCGAGTTTCTTCTGCAATTCGATGGTTTTGTCGTGGCGGTGGGTCTGGTCAATGTGGTTTGTGCCAATCTCGGACCCATTTTCAAACACTTTGCGACTCTGGACTGGGGTGGGGGCATGGAGAAGTTGGTTGGTCGTGCACCACTCGGCGCTCGTTCCTTCTTTGCCATGGAAGCCATGAGGAAACAAGAGCTGATACGGCAGTCCGGACCGCTGGACGTACGCTTGAGTCTCCTCTTGTGGACTCGGCGGCACTGTTTCACTTGTGTGGATTGTCCGTGGATCGGAAAATCGCTCTTGAACTTCCGACTTGGTGTCCATTTTGCGCGAGACGCTCTCTTTTGCTAGCTTGGCTCCATATTGGTCTTCGACGTAGTTGCCAAGCTTGACATTCGAGTTGAACGAGTTCTTGTGGCCGCTGATGCCGTACCCCGCGCTGCTCATGCTGTTTGTCAGTGCGCTAAAGTTAGAATCCGCATAATTTCCGGCATTGTGACCTTTCGTAACTGTTGACAATCGAACCTGGGCATCATGGACAAGTTGTTTCCCGACGACGACGATTGGACTCTGGAGGCTGTCAAGGAGAGCTTAATAGCTTCAAATGGCGAGGATGTCAACGCTAGAAGTCCCATCACTGGCCGCGCGATCCTCCATGAAGCTTGTATTCGTGGAAAGAAAGATATCGTCCAGTACCTCTTGAACCACACGACATGCGACTTGGAAGTCCGTACGATGCTCGTATCCTCTTTCTCTCTCTCCTTGGAGTCGAAGCTATTTGAACTTCTAGGGCCATGCGACGCCACTGCATTTAGCAGCACAAGCTGGAGAACGCAGTATTGCCTTCTTATTGCTAAGCCATGGAGCCAACGCCACAGCGCGAGATCGGTAGGGCTCCATGCTGCGCATTGTTGGAGTTTTCCTGTGTTCTCGTAGCTTTGGAGCAACACCGCTGCATTACTGCACAAAGCGCAGCGTGGCGGTTCATTTGACGCAATTTGGAGCCAAGATCTTGACCGCCAACTTTGTATCATGACTCGATTCGTTTCCACCAAGTTGACCTCTGGACGTAGAAGCGCAAGACGGCAGCAGCAATGATTCAAGCCAACGAATTCGCCGACGCAGAGTTGAAAGCCTTTGCAATGGAGCTCGCACAAGTGGAATACCGCGCCGTGCGTCGAAAAACCCATCAAGCTCCTCGTTCATAGTCGACTTTTCGTGTTAAACGTCTTCAATTTCAATCAACTTCGACGTCGGGGCGACCTTTTCAGCCAAGTAGCGCAGACTAGACGCATGCAACGACGCTGGAAGAGCCTGCGTCTGGCCATCTCCACGTCGTTCTCGGCGCATTCGCTCATCCGCTTGACTGAGCAGACTCATGAGATCGAGTTTTCCACCTTCCGGGAGACAAATATCTAGGCAGACATCAATCACGATGGATTTTTCACGTCGACTTACTGATTTGGCATCCGCTCAAGGCACTCAGAGGGCCAACTTCGACTGGCGGTGGTGGTGCCGCGACGCTTTGAGTCTCGGAGCTGTTGTCTGCCGCGGATTTCTTCATCTTGCGCTCTTTTCGGCGCTGGGCTTTTCGCCGCTGAATTTCCTGCGTCTGCCTTGCATGTTCGACTTGATATATCAATCAGCCGCCAATCTAGCGGCGCATGCTGTACCTTGGAGGGCTAGCTCAAGCTTCTTGGACTCGTCAGCGTGTTCCTGTAAAACTTTTTGCAGCGATGCCTCGACGTCAAACTACAACGAAGGCCATAACGCTACCAGTTCAGAGGCTGATCGACGTACCATACTCGCTGTCATAGTTTGCGCCGGCTGCGCCGATGACAATGCTGACTCGAGTGCTGATTCAAGTCCCTACATGCATTGAGTTCGCCTTTGGCGTTTGCGTACTTTGAATTCCACTGACGGTGTCCATGGCATCGACGACCAATCTTGCGCTGATTCAGTGCGTGGCCAAGCGTCATCTTTGCTCTGAGCTGCCAAGTTCATCGTTTGATCTTGCTGCGACGCATCGAGTAGAGCGAACGGAATCCACTGGTGGTTGTCGTCCCAGTAGCCCAGAATGGGCTCTCCATCTTTGGACATCGGTGGTTCCCACTGCGTCGCCCCCATGACTGCATTCGTGTAGTAATACGCTTGGTCCGCGTCGCTCCATTGTTGAATCCACCGATCGTTGGCATCGTCGGCTTTGGCTTCAGCGCGTGGACTTTGAAAACTCCTCGCTTGGATATCTCCTTGGAGTTCCAGTGCTTTCGACTCTAGGAGAAGCCACTGCAGCATCTCGGGTACAATCGCGGCGTCCTACGCAATCTTCTAAGTCCATAAAAATAGACATTCCGTCAGACTTGCGGCGTGATTCGCGCAAAGATAAAGTCGGAAATGTCCGATTCACACAGCGCCAAGTCTTGCTTGTAGTGAATCTTCTCCTTGAGGAAGAGGTAGCTAATGCAGTCGCCGTCAATGCGGCAGGGAGCGTCAGGAAACTTACATTTCATCAATGCGCTGGGGAGAAATGGACTTCAAGGCGAAGCACCGCTTCTTGATGGCCTTGATTTGGCTTTGAATCGTGTCGAGACGCTCGAGCAAGCATGCTAAATCGTCGCTCGAGGATGAAATCTACTTGGAAATGATCATTCTTCCAGCGAAGAAGCCGATAAATTCCACCGACTCGGCGGCAATATTGCCGTCATCGCCTTGACGCTCGACATGTTTTGACAACGTCGTCATTTGCAATCGCATTTTTGCATTTTGTTCGGCAAGGCGCTGCGCAACCAGGAGATCGACTTTAAGCCGCTACAGCGCGGTCAAGAATTGATGTAGCATGCTGGAATTGTACCTCACGGACGAGATTGGCCTGGAGCTCGTTCATTTTCGCGACGATGGGATTGTCGTCGCCTTTCTCGGAGGCTACAAGATGATTGAGATGCTTCTAGCGCTAGGATTTGACCAAAAGATGGAGAGATTGGAGTCTCCTCGGTGTAGAAAGCTTTCATGTCGAGGATTGCAGTCGCCCATGGAAGATATGCCGCGTCGTCGGCATCGAGTTGGCCAGCGCTCTAGAGAAGTCCAGCATGAGACCGCTTTCCGCGGCATTTCGGAACCTACCTGCGCTTCCAGGAGCGATCGAGCGACAACTTCTTGGAGAATCCATTCGTTTGAGGCAAAGTAAGTTTTCGGATCAAAGACTGCCGTGGTGCCGTCGGCATTTCCATCGTCCGAGTTTTTTGGAATGGATGGAACGGCGTTTGTCTCGACGTAAGATTGCATGAGCTTGCAGAATTTATCAAAGTCGTCAAAGGACAAGAGCGTCTCGACGAGCTGTTGGACTTCTTCCTCCTTTGGCCCGCCTGCTTCTCTCGCCACGTCGTCTTCCAGCGCGCGTAAAAAGACATGAGCGTCGCAACCGAGTTCCTGGATCACATGTTCAAGCAGACGCTCCGCCATGTCTTTAAACTCGACAAAGATCGCATGATGCTGCAGAGAATACGCTTCTTGAGTGCTAGACATGCCGACAAACGCGAGCTTGTGGCTCTCCATGAACATATTGACGGGTTGGAGCCATTGATCTCCCTGGAGAAACTGCGTGATGGCGTCGACAACAAAATCGTCGCCCATTGCTGTTCTTGCTGTCGATAACTCGGCGCTTGGCGCTTGTTTTGGCTAGAAAGGCGGTGGGAAAAGGCGTCAGACGGTCTTGGATTTCCCCATGGTCAGTTTCATGAAATCGTTACCACGTTGACTGTTTCAAACGGTGCCGACGACGACAGCCTCCCGTGGAGGAATAGCAAGGACGGATGGGACCAAAGAAAGGCAAGAAGAAGGAGAAGAAAGGCAAGAAAGGCAAAGAAGGCGACAGCAAAGAGAACGATGTGTCGCGGGAAGCAGAACTGGAACGCCAAGAGTTGATCAAGGAGGCAAAGCGCCTTGCCGAGAAGGCCAAGAAGGAGGAAGAGTCGTTCAATGAGTTCCAACAGCAGCGGGAGAAGATCAACTACTTTTGGATCGTCGAGAAGAAGAACCTCGAGGACAAGAAGGCCGAACTGCGCAACAAAGAGCGCGAGCGGCAAGATCTCGAGGAGAAACACCAAGTGGAGATCAAGGTGTACAAGCAGCGCGTCAAGCACTTGCTCTACGAGCATCAGAATCAAGTCTCGGGCCTCAAACTTGGTACGCATCGTTCGTTCCCTTCTTGATGCTCCACGTTGAACCATTGAAGCTCATGGAACTCCATCGTAGAGGCGGAAACGACGCTCAAAATCGGTCAGGATGACAATCGAACGACGGAACGTGAGCTCAAGATGGACAAACGCGCGCTCAAACTCGACTTGAAGGAAATGGAACTCTCCCATGAGGATTACCTGAAGACGCTGAAACAAGTACGAAAGATCCGCGCGCTTCCCCTCTGGATTCTGTGGATTTGTAGGAGCAAGATAAGCGGATCACGATCTTACGGCATGAATTCGAACGGCACGCCAAGGAACTTCAGCAAAAGTTTGAACGGAAGCGCAAGACATTCCGCGATGAGCTGGAAAGCCAGCGGCGCATCGAGACGCAGCGCATCGAGGAGCGCAAGAACAGCCACATCGCGCAGTTGATGGCGGGACACGAGAAGGCCTTTGGGGAAATCAAGAACTACTACAATGACATTACGCACAACAATTTGGACTTGATCAAGTCGCTCAAGGAAGAAGTGGCCGACATGAAGAAGAAGGAAGCGCAGGACGAGAAGCTCATGTTTGAGATCTCCCAGGAGAACAAACGCATGTCGGAACCGTTGAAGAAAGCGCTTCTGGACGTCGAGCGGCTCCGGAAGAGCATTCAAGCGTACAACGACGACAAAATCGCGCTCAAGACGGCAAAAGCACAGCTTCTCGTGCTCGAAGAAGAGCTGAATACGTTGTCGTGGGAACATGAAGTGCTCACGCAGCGATACGCCCAAGTTCAGAAGGAATACACGACGCTCCACAGTCACTTCCAAGCGAGCATTCACGACGTCCAGCAGAAGAACGGCCTCAAGAACCTCTTGCTCGAGAAGAAACTCGAGAGCATGAGCGACGTGCTCGAGCAGAAAGACGCGCAACTCAACGAAGTCCTTTCCCACGCGCAGTTGGATCCGTCCATGGCAGGACAAGTCCGGAAACGCCTCGAAGACATTGTAGAAGCGAAGAACCAGCAAGTCCGCGACCTCGAGAAGGAACTCGCGATCGTTGTGCGGCTCCTTGGCGACTTTACGAAAGCGGCCGAGGCCAAGCTGGCCGAGTATGGCACGCCCGTCGACGAATTGGGCTTCAGACCCAACTTGAACCCGACGCAGAAGCTGCCCAAGTTGGTACAGAAGAGCATGGCGAGTCCATTCGCATCGACGGGAGGTGGCACGGGGACCATGACATCCTTGCCGTCGCCGTCGATCGATCGAGGAACCAAAGGATGAGAGGAGAATGACCGTGTTAGATAGACCAAAATGCAAAATGACAAACGACTTAGACGACTTTGTACGCGTTGCGGTTCGCGCCGTCCTTGCCGAGTTTCAACTTGGGATGGACAAGCATGTAAATGTCGTCGATGCGCGCATCGAGTTGCGCAATGCGTTCCCGCGTCGTCGCTTCCAAAGCGTCCATGCGGCCGCTCAACATGTGAATTGCATCGAGCAAGACACTGGGGTGCAATGGCATGCCAGCAAGTTTTGCCGCGAGATCCTTGGCATTCGTGGCTTGACTGTACGTCGCGCTCAAATTGTCGCTTTCCATCGAGATGCCCATTTCACCCAACGTGTTGAGGTTCGCATGCACGTTGCCCATGATGCTCAAGTTGAGTTCTTCGTTTGACTCCAAAGGCATGCCCATGTTGATCGCGCCTTCTTCAACATCGTACGTTGGCATTGGACCGGCCAATTCCTTGATGCCATATCGTTTCTTGAAGCTCTTCATCCATGCCGTGGTAACACCAGGCCATGGACTGCTTTCGTCGCTCTTGGTTGTTTGACTTCCCGTGACTTGTGCCAACAACTCGGCGGCTTTTTGGTGCAGCGCTTCATGCGTGACAGGTTTCGCATGGCACTTTTCCGTGATCATCCATCGGTACAACTCACGCTCCACGGCAGGGTAGGCTTCATCGTCTGCAACTTTGAGCGTCTTGCGTCGCAGCGAGGCCAAATGTTTCGCATCACCACAGAACCGCAAGATTCGTTCTTTGTTTTTCTTGATGTCAGAAATTTGTTGGCGTGAGATCCCCAACAAGGCGGCAATATCGACTGGCTTTTCTCCATTTTCCAAGCGATGGAGCACTTGTTGCTTCTGGTAGAGGGATACAACGACACGCTTGCGTTTGTTTGTCGGGGCTGGATTCGTCACTGCGGACGAGGCAGCTACAGACGCCGTTGGGGATGGTTTGATCGTCGAAGACTTGCCACGTGTTCCACGCTTCCCGGTCGTAAGAGACGACGTGGAGCCACCAACGCTGTCTCCCGTCTCGTCATCGCCGTCTTCCTTGAACCCTCCATCGAGTCCATTGAGCCCGTCCGGATATGCCACTTCATCATCCGGTGCTAAGCCCACGACAGCATCATTGAGGTCGTTCATCGGCGCCGCTAGCGTTATCCGGTTGAAATCGAAGAATGAGCGAGTCGGATGGTTGCAAACAGGGGATTTTATTCTCGTCGCTGATTGGCGGGATTTTAAATTCGAATATTATTTTATCCAATCAGAGATCAAAGATCCATATCCAGCGCGGGCATCTTCTCTCGACGAAGAAAATCAAATTGCAACATTGGTTCAAGGATGTAGGACGGACTGCAGCTTGTGATAAAACAACGACATTATTGCAGCGCTTTATGGAAGGAAGCGCTTGAAATTGGAGAAAGATAATGGCGTGGTGCCTGCTGGAATTTGTGGTGGTGTTGGTTTTATGCGGCCATTTTTTTACCAAAATTTTTGCACAAAATATAAATTATGAGAGGTTTCACGAGTGTAGTCCCAGTACATGCAGTTGTCACAGCGAAAGGACGATGCATTCGCCGACCTGTTCCTTGAAGAGGAGTTAATCTTACTATGAGATCACAACAGGATGTATTGCAGTTTATCTCTGTATCCAGCATGAAGTATTAATTGGCGATTTTGTCAGCTTTTTGAATATTGAAATCTATTAACTTTCAAAGGGTTTATGTGTTTTCCTGCTGAAAGCTTGAATGCCATTACTGGGAAGATAGTAAGAATGCCTTCACCTGAGCCATCGTACTTGATTCCAATAGATTTTCGTCATTGGAGTATTTTACAATTAACTGATTGACTAAGAGGAAGTTCTCCAGAGATCTTTCGACAGCAGAACTTGGTTTCTGAAATTTTATAAAGTCTATTCATACAGTAATTGATGTAATTTCATATACCCTGTATATTTAGTATGAATATTTTAAAATAGTGTAAGAATTTTGAATGTCCAACATGACAGCTATGGCGTCCGACCTCCGCGCCAAGTTGCGTGAATCCTTTGGTTTTCTTTGCCAAGTCAATGAGCTACAAGCTGCTCTACGTAAGAATTTTTATTCGTTGCGATGGACCACGTAATCATCCGTATTTATGTTAGTTGTGAGCCGTAAACTGGAAAACATGGGCTCGCCAATTCAAGATCCCGACGCAGAGTTCTTGCGATTTGTCCTCGCAAGTTTGCGTACAACAGTCCATGATTTCTATGGAGAAACGCCACGTTTAAGGCAAACACGTGATGAATTCCACGAGTTCTTCGACAAAGTGGTGCGTTTTTGGTTGATATTGTCTCGTGTTTACCATGCCAACGTTTCAGACACAACGCAGCTCGCAGCCCCGTGAAGCTATCTTGACTCAGCGACTTCTTATATCTATTCAAGTATGCATCATGATATATTTTGGATACGATTGAAGCGGCGTTGTTCGTAGTATATTCTGCTTCCCGTCCGAGTTTGGGTTGAGTCGACTAACGATGAAGACGAATCCAAGCAAAAAGAGCGTCAGTCCCTCTTTGAAGTATTCACCGAGGAGAACCTGCTTTCGTATTACACTGAAGACAACGTGTACGTTCATAAGTTGGCTATGTAGCCTCACTCTCAACAGACCAGACTCTGTTCGTAAACACGCCCAGGCCTTTCAAAGCAAGATAGATGCAATCTTGGCGAACACAGACCAAATCTACGAGGTAAACAACATTTGCGTAACGTTATTCGGCATATGCTTGGTGATAGAATGCTTGTGCTCTCATTGCAGAGTACCCTCTGATTGCGTTTCAAACATCCGTCATTCGTTTTTTGAACGGTGTCGAAGATGACATTTTTGAAGACACGTACAATCCCTTCCCGACGTCAGGGTAAGAATTCCATGTTGCGCTTGGGTCAAAAATTCTCTACATGCAGATCTCTCCGTGCATCTCGTGATTCCTTGATATCCCAATATCAAGGGCATACGGGTGAATGGGACGCATTGAACAGCGTTTTGAGTGGAAAAATAAGTGGCACTAGCGATACAGCGAGCTTGAAAAGAACCCGGAACGATGAAGACAGCATCACATCAGAACCCCCGACGAAAACTTCTGGTTTAACCCGTCGCCATGTATAATTGTTTAGAGAAATCAAAGTACGCTCGAACACGACCGACATCCGCATGGAAAAAGAACTTCATGCCAATTGCGACTTATTAGTAATTGTTTTAATCTGTAAAAACATAAAAGCAATTCAGTTCAATGTGTGTGGTCTGTAATTGTAGTTTTCTCTCGGAATGAATTTAAAAGTATCCATAGCTTTCAGGTTTGCACTTGGCTTTAGACATAAGTACGACTCGTTCATTCGCCATATCAACAGCAAACGCCGCAGGCTTGCTCAGTTGAAGATGGTCTTGGTGAAGGCAAACAAGTAATCAAGAGAAACATGCACCTTCATTTCATGCAGAGATATGAAACAGGAAATAATTACAACTCGTCATCAACAACTTGGTGGGGTCGCTTCTTCTTGTTCGATTTAGGTTTTTTGGGTTTGGAGGCTGCTTCAAGCTCCTCTTTAGGTTTGTCAACTGTGTCCACGAACGACTGAAAGACTTCAACGTCCTTGTCCGTGGGGCTGAGCTCGAGAAATTCATTTGAGATGCGGACTGCTTCCACTTTGACGTCGTAGACAAGTCTGTACGAAAGCAGTTACGGTACGTCCGAATTCATGTTTGACTCACTGTTTGGAAATAGGCAAATCACGATCTGGCTGGTGCTCTGCGATGACTAACGCGCCATGATAGCGCACATATGTCAACGCTAAATTTTTGACGATGTCTTTTCGAGGGTACGTAACACAGTCGGCCTAGAAATTATGATTAAGTGTGCATGGAGCAAAATAAAGAGGATTACTGGCAGTGCAATGTGGTAAATGCCATTCAGAGCCTTGACAATATCGCGAAGTCCAAACAAGTACCCATCCAAGTCGTCATAAGTGACGTCTTTGCCTTTTTTAGCCGTTCGATCGATCCAATATTGGAGACTATGCAGGGCTCTCTGGTATAGTCCATCAAAATATATCTTCCGGGCAACATATTCCCATGAGCCAGAGGGATATTTAGCAGAATGGGCCAAGGCGAAGCTTGAATTGTACATTTGAAACAATGCCTTCGTTTCCTTGTTCCACTTGGAGTACGTTGGCATCCTACGAATGTACGTGAATTACAATCTCTTGGATCCAATTACTTTTTCTGCTCGTGGATTTTCCACAGCATGCCATGAGGAGTGACATAAAATCCATTGTAATAGCCGTCTTTTCCCAAGGCTGATTCGTTCTACAAATAGTTGTTAAACAAATCAATTATTGCAGCCTGAACTCTTACCACTGCATGGAGGTCCAAGTACATATTCAGAGTGTACATGTTCTGCATGACGAAGCGACGCGTGAGCTGCTCGAAGCCCTTGCTGCCACGCTCTGTGGAGACACCTTGGACAAGCGGTGGAAATATAATTCCGGGATACAAGTCATGTTGGCGTTGAAACCAACTGTATGGCATTAGTTGAAAGTTGAGATGCGTCACATCTGGCCGTTTCTTTTCGCATTCTTGGAGATATCGAACGCTATTCCAGTTGATATCTGTGTACGAGAGCAGCACTGAATTTGGTGGCAGCGTATCCAAAATTGCTTGTCCGTACGATGAAATCACAACCCCTGACTACGACAAAAGGTGAATCTCAAAAAGATGCATAGTCGCCGGACCTTGCTGTGGTTGGAGATGGGGTAGTGTGTCCAGATTTGCGAGCCCACAAGGGCCAATGAGGAGAAGAGAATAGCAGCCGAGCTGGTAGCCTTCGGTAGCCACGATGGCGTTCCTTTGGTTATGTTGGTGTGAATGCGAGCCAAACCAACTCCAAGCAAAATAGCAATAACCATGTTTGGTTGCATCCAAAATCGGCTGTGGATCGCTCGTGTCAAAGGCTAGATGAAACATTAATATTCTGAGTCAATCACTGGTCGTACAATATAAAGCGGCAGGTTTGCCAAGGAATTGAAGCACACCAAGTAATGCAACAATGTCAACAGCAACAAATCGTCGTACGAGCGTTGTTCAGGAGATGTTCCAACGGCAGGTACAGATTCTGTTGTAGGTGACTCTGTAGCTTCGCTGGCCTCTGTGTTGTCTCTAATTCAGTGTGATTAACTTTGGTTCAGGCGAAGTCGAGACGTACGCTCGCCAAAGACCCATGAGTGCTAAGATGAAACCCACACCAATAAATTGCTCACGGGCATCCTGGATATACAACAAACCACGTTCCAATGGAGTCTGAGTCACAGTAAGACAAAGGAACGACTTTCTTCAGATACCTCGGTAAGATTGGTAGATTTGATTGGCGAAAGTTTGAAAGTGCCATATTCTTCGCGAACTAGATGACGCAACAAGCCCATCCAGGATGAAGAATTGCCCCATGATCCTTTGGACGGTGTCTCTGACACTTTCATGAGGTGAAGGTACGGCGTCAGCCCGGTGACAAATCTGGAACACAAATTGAGGTGACATGAATTGCGAGAGAATCTTTACAGTACACCAAAGCAAAAAACATGGTACCAGCGGATAACATGACGCCCATGCCAAAGCACCCAGACAATCATAGGGATTTCAAATAAAACTAAGGAATGTCATAAACGAATGCATTTTGACAACTTACTGGCAGTGTGTTGATTGGAAAGAGCAAGACCACATACAAGAGCGCCAAGGCCGGCAACAGCAATACTGGATGACCTCTTGAAAACTGCACAGAGGACAAACAGAATTGCCAGGAGCATGTTGTTGAGCGCAAACACTTCAGCACCCGCAGCATACTCCCAAGTCAATGGCGAAAAGGCAAACATGAGCCCCGCAGCAATCGCGGCAAACGCGTACGTCTTGTTCGTGTACAAATAGACAAAATGCGAGATGCAACAGGCAGCCACTGCTCCGTAGAGAGCATTTTGAAGGTTCGCCACATACGCCGGAGTCATGTCCAAATTAAGTTTCAGCGCGGCATTAAGCAGTATCAAGTAAAGTGGATAACCTGGCGGATGAGCAACTCCACCGTTGGCCTTGCATGCTTCAGCAATGAGCTCACCACTGTCTCCACCTGCGACGCTTGGAAATGCCGTGGCAGCATACAACGGGAAAGCAATACAAAGGGTCGCGCAAGCAGGTAGGACATCCACAAGGCTTAGACTTGTTTCAGCTCGCTTGGTCATGATTTGAATTCGCAATCGATGTCCAATTGAATTCTACGTCGTTTTGCTGATTTGGTTCCAAGCATTCGATTTTCGAATGATTTGTCGAAGAATAAAAACGAGTTGGTCCATGGTAAATGATCTGTTTTGACCTTGGAATCCGAGGGTTTGCGCGTACGTTTGGATACAGAGAGAATGACCTTTGTCCTTGTCGCCATGTCCTTTCTTGCTAAATGCCCTTTCTGGAAGATTTTTACTGCTCTTGGTTTCCGGATCTTCACACAATTTATCAAGGTATCCGGATAAACGTTCTACCAGCGAGTATTAATTTTGAGAGGCGATCCAAATCCATTCGAAAATCCTGCCCACAGAAAGAGAATGGTAGGTGGATCCTCATCATGCGATGTCTAATGGTGCCGAGTAGAGCGTCAAGACACAAACGGAAGTCCGAGATATTACACGCATTGAGCGTATTGGTGCGCATTCCCATATCCGTGGTTTGGGATTAGACGATGCGCTTGAACCGCGAAATGTGAGTCAAGGTATGGTCGGTCAGACAGAAGCACGCAAAGCCGCTGGGATTGTTTTGCGCATGATCGAAGAAGGCAAGATTGCAGGACGTGCTATTTTGTTGGCTGGCAAGCCTGGAACGGGCAAGACGGCTATTGCAATGGGCATTGCCCAAGCTTTGGGCGAAGACACACCGTTTACAACTATTGCAGGGAGTGAAGTATTTTCACTCGAAATGAGCAAAACGGAGGCACTCACACAAGCATTTCGTCGCTCGATTGGTGTTCGCATCATGGAAGAAACCGAAATCATTGAAGGTGAAGTTGTGGAAATTCAAGTCGACACACCAACAGGCGCTGCGGGCGACAAAGTTGGACGTTTGACTTTGCGCACGACGGAAATGGAAACAGTCTACGACTTGGGGAACAAGATGATTGACCAACTTACAAAGGAAAAGGTGGAAGCTGGTGATGTCATCACGATCAACAAGGAAAGCGGCAAAATCTCCAAGCTCGGTCGATCATTTACAAGGTCGAAAGACTATGATGCCATGGGACCACAAACACGCTTTGTGCAATGCCCGGTGCGCTGCCTTCATTTGTGTCTACGGTGCTGATTATTAAATAGGAAGGCGAGCTACAAAAGCGCAAGGAAGTCGTTCATGTTGTGAGTCTTCATGAAATCGACGTGATCAATTCGCGTTCGCAAGGTTTCCTTGCTCTCTTTGCTGGTGACACTGGTGAAATCAAAGATGAAGTCCGCGAGCAAATTGACACAAAAGTGAGCGAGTGGCGCGAAGAGGGCAAAGCAACAATCGTCCCTGGCGTTCTTTTCATTGATGAAGTCCACATGCTCGATATTGAATGCTTTTCTTGGCTCAACCGAGCTCTGGAAAGCGATATGGCGCCAGTGCTCATCATTGCAACAAACCGCGGTAAGTCGACTTGACAAGCGAGATTTCAAGCCTCATTTGTCATAGGCATCACGCGTATTCGAGGTACCAACTACAAGAGTCCTCACGGCATTCCCATCGATTTGTTGGACCGTTTGATGATCATTTCCACCAAGCCGTACAGCGATGCTGACGTCCGCAAGATTCTGAACATTCGATGTGAAGAAGAAGACGTGGAGATGACAGAAGATGCCAAAGACCTCTTAACACGCATTGCGATGGAAACAAGCTTGCGCTATGCGATTCACATCATCATGACTGCGTCGCTGGTCTGCACCAAGCGAAAAGGGACTGAAGTTGACGTCGCTGATATCAAGAAAGTCTACTCGCTTTTCGTCGATGTCAAGCGATCGACGCAGTTCCTAATGGAGTACCAGCACGAGTTCATGTTCAACGAAATTGACGACGACGAAGAGGGCGAGGATCAGGATATGGCATAAGACACTAAATACGAGCTTTGCGTTCTTTGATGAAAGTTTGGAAATGGCGCCTTTCTGTTGAAATATTGAAGCTTGGGGCTTGTGATAAATACATAATATATATAAACGACAAATATCCGACACTTCCGAATTAATGATTGGTTCGTACGACAATTTACGATCACTCATTGGTCATATATCCATAAGTGTACGTTGATTGGGCGATGGGTGTGTCGGACAAGCAACATAACACAAACATATCAAAGTACATGAATGTAATTTTTTGATTGGCTCAGGCAATCCTCCCTCACAAGAGAATTCGTTGATTGAGAGCGATGAGTCGACTGATCGCCCCAACGCCACCTGTGCCACCAAAGGAAACGATTCATGCATCCTTCTTAAGTAGCTCCACCCATCGACAGTACAAGACCTATCAGACTCAGTTCGAAGATTTTTGTTTGAATCACAAGAATGGTCTGAGCGGCACTGCTGCCACCCCAGATGACTGTACTGACTTTCTTCATCACTTGTTCGAAAATGGCCGAAAGTCCCGAACAATCGATGCGGCTAAAAATGCTTTGGTGTCTTTTTACAAGCAAAAACGAATTACTCCAAATCCATCTCAAGACATCACCACAAAACAGGACGTGGTTGGACTGCAAAAGTATAACAGACGCAATGATTATGAGGATGAAAAAAGGCTCATCCACTCTCTGTATTTGAGTTGTCAACTATTATGAATTCATTTGCGAACGTGGATCCGTTTGTTGGTGCCATGTACAGACTGCTCTTTTGTGGATGTTATCTTGGATGCTTCAGGATTAGTGAAATGCTGGGTTCAAAATGGAGTGATGTGTCTCATGTGAAGGATGAATTGGGCGAATATCTCTCCGTCCGTTTACGTTGGCACAAAAAAGCCAGCGTTGAAAAAGAATGCCAAGTGTACAATCTTGTTGATAAAATTGCATATCCTTGTTTGAAAGTTTGTGCCATGTATTCCGACTATATATCAATGACACGAAGCCTGGGCTCCAACGTTCCACTTGGGCGAGTTTTTGTTTCCAAATTTGATGCCTCAGTCCAATGGATCCTACAAATTGGACTGGTTCAAGTGCATTGAGCAAAATCAAGTTCGATCTTGCCTCAAAGATATTGTCGCATCGACATCAAATCTCCCTGTTACTATTTCTCTACATAGCATGCGTCGTGGAGGCTGTTTCTTTCGAGTGTTTGAGTCGACGCAGCGTCGCTTTGATTTTAGAGAGCTTATGGCATGGTGTAGATGGTCTGATGCCAAAACATGCTGCGAACATTTGATCACGCAAAGTATAGTCAATGATTTGAACCCAAGAAATTTGCTTCGATCTAGATCGGTCCAAATAAGCAAAGTCACGACTCAAACCGGCTTGTCGAGTCAGGATGTGAAGCTATTGTCCATGCTATTGTTGAGCGCTTGAAAGACTCTGGGAAAAGTCTCAGTACTCCATCAGTCTCGAATGCCCAACTAAAAAGACAAAGATCCATGCAAAGCTATGTGTCAATCAAAACAATACCATCGGCACACTCGGCAAGAGAAGCTTGGGATCAGTGGTTTACGCCAAATGCCAAAGCGGGTTTATATTGCCCTCTGAAAGATTTTACAAAGCAAATGGTCAAAGCTGACCGCAAAAAGTGTTCCGAAAGACAAACTCTAGCTTTGGCATTTGCCAAATATCAAAGCTTCTCCCAGTTTGAAGCAGCATACGATGGATATACGTCAGGCTATGCCAAGCTTTTGCATGAAGTTCGCAAGAGAAAGAGAGAGAATTCATTGCAATGCATTACTATATATTCAAACTGCTTGTTTCATTCTGTCAATCATGCACATGTTGGCACTGTGTTTGTGTGCTCAGAGTTGTGTAGCATTGCTTGTCATTGGCATAACAGAGCTTGTTATCTCTTGGTTTGATGACTTTCAGCATCTCTCATCCTTTCTCTGAAATGATCGATCTAGAGTGTTTATATAAAAGAAATATGACAGAAGATTACTGTGGAATGGTTTGCCTGGCACAGATTTCATCCATAAGTAGAACGAACATTGTAGAAACAGACCAAATGATACGTTGATTGTGCTGTGTCATTCTTGTTCAGTTCAATGCAGAGCAAGAGTGCACCAATACCTTGGCTAGCAGCAGACACTTGACTCAAGACGAGGGATGTTGTGTGTCGCTGGTCTTCAACTGGGGTCCATCTATATACATTTGAGATACGAATCGTCTCGATGAGAGTACATGTATACTTCGTCAGCCTCTGTGGCAACTGCAAGGACACCGACGTGTCCGTGACCAAGAACGAACTCCAACACACAGCCTCATCTCCAAATCCGAACTGTCCAAGCACAGTGTGGTATTTCAGCCAATAAGAATATTGTCGGATGGCACTGTCGTATCGTTACAATTAGCTCTACATAATCTGAAAATAGAGAAAAAACAATTTACAAATCTAAAATATTTTCACTTGATATTTGAATGAATATTTGCGATTAATTTTACATAAATGTTTTATTTTAGTTCAGGAACCACCCATTGGGTGGTTCCTACATTTTGTGCAAAAAAGACACAAATTTCTGAACTTTTATTCTAAAATAATACAAAATTTGTCGTGAGTGGAATCACCGACGACAAATCGCAAATCGCAAATCTCAAATACACATTTTGTCAACCATCCTTCCGTCGGAACACCTCCTTTGGGCCAAGCTCCACCACAACAGTTATCATCTTCGATAGCTCGTTGCTCTGCATGGATGAGCCATGTTATGTCATGCTTGACTGCATTGTGTTCCAAAAGGAAATGCCGACGAGTTCGGAAACACGGTGAAGTCAATCATATGACTGACGACAAAGCTCACTTGGCGACGACGACTACAATGATGTGATGCACAATATTTTTTTACCTATCACAAGGGACAATTAAATCTTGCTGAATGATTTATATTTTCGACACAAATTGTGTTTTCAGGAGCTAATTAGGGGTGCAGGGTTTTTTACGACTGAGGAAAACCGCCAGCAGAAAAGAAAGTGACTGTAAAGTTGAACCAACAATGGAGGCGGCATTGAAGTCATTGGCGCATGTGGAAAGAAGCCACTCACAAGGAGGTGTTACGCTTCTCATCATTGATCCTCAGCGTGATTTCCACCCTGGTGGATCTTTGGCCATCCCAACTGCGGACGAAGATGCTGTTCGCACGGCAGCATTTATTCGCAATCATTTGGACGACATTGACCAACTCATCATCACGCTGGACTCGCACCAGCGATTGCATATTGCACACAGCGTGTTTTGGACCAACGATAAGGGCGAAAGCCCTCCCCCCTTTACATTGATCACCTCCGAAGACGTTGCAAATGGCAAGTGGAAAGCTCGATCGCCAGAAGTACAAGCATACGTCTACGAATACACCAAAGCATTGGAACAAGGAGGACGCTTTACGATATGCATTTGGCCCGAGCATTGTATTATTGGCACGCCTGGTCAAGCAATTGTCGACTCAATCCACGAGGCTGCATTGGAATGGACAGCGCATTCTCGCAAGCCTATCAAGTACGTCCACAAGGGCAGCAATTGCTTCACGGAACACTACTCTGCATTGCGTGCTGATGTCGAACTTCCTCACGATCCATCTACCTCGCTAGATCACAAGCTCATTGCTCAGTTGAAGTCGTCGAGCATTGTAGCTGTCTGTGGCCAAGCTTTGTCCCATTGCGTCAACTTTACAGTGCGTGACTTGGTATCGTTGTGGCCCGAAGGTCGTGTTGCCGTCTTGGTAGATTGTTCGTCGAGCGTCGTTGGATTTGAAAGCAGTGGACAGGTAAGACATCTCTTGTTTCTGTGCACTTCCTGCCGGATTACTAGGCATTCGTTGACGACATGACTCAAGCTGGCGTACAATTTGTCAAGTCGACCGATGCGTTCTTACCCTAGAACATGCGCAGGGTGAAGTGCGATCGATGATGGATTAGATAAGAGTTAGAAATGAGCTGAGTCGTTTTTGATTCCATAGCGCTGGAGGATCGCATCGATCGTGTCATCCTGCTGCTTAGTCTGAATGCTAGCTGCACGCATCTTGGTAAACGAACGCGTCCATTCACGTTTGCGGTAGACGGCTGTGATGTGGTTCTTGGCGCTCTTGTACCATGGGCCATTCATGGAATGGGAATAGAACCAGCCATCCATGTCAAGGTCTTCGTCAACTTCAGGACCGCTGAAGGGGTGGAGTGTGACGACCCAACCCATGGGCGATTCAAAGCCGCTCGGAATCGTCGGTTTCGCTGTGTAGTCCATCGAAAGTCGATTCCATCCCCGGAGAACACTCCACGATTGAAATTCAACCATGGCTTCAACCACACGAGCTTCTTTTTCAGTCTCTGTGAGCACTTCGACGGTCACGTGGAGCATGCTGTGAACATCTTGGCTGGAAAACTCGTCGGGAATATCGAGAGGCCATTCGATGTCCTGCAATCCTTTCTCCAGTTCGAACTGCGCGAGTGCAACGACAGTCGTGCCGATCAAGTCGTCGGCTTTGTACAAATCATGGTCGTAGACTTCAACAACGAGCGCCTGTGTGTACATCAACCCCTCATTGAGCGTAAACTCAAACACTTCATGACCCCACGCAGGATTCAACGTCGAGGAGATGCATGTGCTCTTGAACTTCTGGTCGCCGACGCGGAAAACCACATATGGATCGCTCTTGCCCTGCAAAAGACCTGGAATGCGGTAGTCCGCAGCAGCCAAGTCGGTCGCTTTGTTAAGCTTCACGCGCAGGATTCTTGGAGCGACACTACGTTGCCACGAGTCGGCCATTCTCGAGAAATATCCTCTTGACTGGCTCAAATCCGGATATGGGAGAGACAAAAATTCATTGATTTGACCGCTCCCTAAATATCAATTTAGGCCAAAACGTATCAAAATTTACTGAGTATACTAAAATTAAATATAAAATATTGTCAATTTCAGTCAAATTTGTAGTTTTGACCAAAAATCAAATACATTTCCAAATCGATTTGACCAAACTGAAGCCAAGTTGAACCGAATATTGGCCAAAGTAATTGCATGTGTATTAGGGTGTGTTTTGCGTGAATTAGTTCAATTCTGATTGGCTGCAAGATTCGGAAATTGATTAAAAAATCGATACATTTCCAGCCCATCTCACTATTTAGAATGAATCTCACAATATATATTCAAGATTGATATTGATATATTTCATGCATTTCTAGCAAGGTGGCGCGATGACACCATACTGGAGCAACTTGGCGTTTGTGAGCGCCGATTCAACACGACCCGATCAACCAGTGAGCTGAATTCACCCACAGAATATGCTAGAAACGGAGATGAGGTGTACTACCAGAGCAAGAGATTGGTGTCGACACACTCTGGAGAATGCTGCTCTCTCCATACTGCGATTATCATCTCTCTCAGTCCATGAGACGTCTTATCTGGCAACTCTTTGCAAGTGACCTCGTCCCCAACTCGAACGAATGCACCGCTTGCACGTCAATGCCAAAAGTTTGAGAGATTTACTCGATTCAGGCCTTTTCTCTTGAAAAGTCGACTCACTTGATCCAATTGAAGGATGAAAAACCATGTAACCATCATGCCCAATAACCGCCTTTCGCCACTTGCAACCTAAATTTAGCAACAGCTCTCTGGTTTTGAAGTGGAGATACGCAAAGGAACTGTTGGTGATTACACAAAATTACCGCGGCGCTCAAAACTCTATGAAGCCTTTGCTGTAGCATCATGTCTTCGCCTATCAAAGCGCCATCGTCTCTCACAAGTTCGGTAACTTTCAGGTCTCATGTTGAGTTTGGCCACTTGACATGGACAACAACTAGGATCCATACCTCGGAAAGTGATGCATCCATCATACTTGTCTTTTCACAGACCCTTTATTGACTGCTATAAGTTATTGACTGCTATAATAGGTTGAGTTACCATGCACAGCAAGAGTTTCATGTACACGCCAAAAATAAAGTCCCGTCCATGAACCAGCCACTTCCGTTTTGCGCTGGAGACCATGAAGCTCCCGTTATTGCCCTGTTGGTCAAAGCTGGGGTATCTGTACCTCGTGACACTGGGCTTCAGCATCGCGTACGTGATTATCCTAACGGAGTATACAACCAACGACGGGTGGCTACACCTTCCTAGCTGATGTTGTTAATGCCAAGCTACTGTACGTTTGGGCGAACACACTGACTTGGATATTTTCGCCCCTGCGATCCTCAAGGACTACTCGTTGCCTATGACTTTTATTGACGTGCGCTTGACAGCCACAAGACGTGCCTAGACGCAACCAGTGTCTTTGGAGACGGCTATAACGACATTTCGAACCAACACTTTATACGAAAACGTCTTTGTCATGTCGGCTTACTGTTGGGTTGATTTTGGCCACCGCTGGGAGATGGCTCACACAGCAAAGCGACAACTCCGTTGTGCCAAAAGTCAAGCTGACAATGCTGCTGTTCACTTGGAGTCACTACTGCGAAATGTGAATCAAAACGACTTGACGCAATCAGCTTATGGAGTTCAAATCAACCAAACCGTTCTAACTGCCGTGTCGACGTTCCCTGGTGGCTCTGCTTGGGTGGTCAATTTACTAACCCATGATTGGGGATCAATATCGGATGAAGCCGCTTTCTGGCGTAGTCAAGGTCTTGTACATTTCACAATTCAATACCAAAAACTGGCAACCTAAACCGAATTGATATTGTCAATGCTCTTCGCATCACCCGATCGATGACGATCTCGTCCATGCCATACATCAGTCGCAGCTTGTCGCTTTGGTCAACTCGCTACATCAACAGTGGATGGTGGACGGACATGTCGAAATGCGTCGGTCTTGGCGCCACGATGATTCGCAATGCGACAAATTCTATCGAAGCTCTGGGTCGCAATTGGGACACGATGTACACTGGCACTACGTCGACGGTCGGTGGTGACATTTTTCGTTCGTACATTGGTCCTTTCATGAACTGGGACACAAAACTGGTCAACCCTCCGTCTTCACTTCTGACTGCAATGGCGAATTTTCAAGCTCAGTTGTACAGCAATAGTTTCCAAGCAATTACCGAAAGTGACATTGATGTCGTGCCAGCAAACTGGGGAGGTCAAGGCATGCTGTATTATGGAGGAAATCCACTGTGCGCTCTCATTACTCCATCGAGAACATATGTCCAAATGCCGTTTACTTTTGAGGATGCATGTCAAAGACAAGATCGACTTGCTATTACGTTTTCTCGCCCCGCTATGCTCTTCTCAATGTGGATGTCACAACCGCAGACAGCATCGAATCTTGGTTCCATTTGCAATCTTAGCCCCTTCAGTGCTTGCACTTGCAATAATATTCTTGCGAGTGTTGTACCACTCGCTACCATGCTCACCAGTCCTGCCAATCTCCAATCACTTGTGCAAGACGTCCAGAATCCTCTTTTTATTCAATTGGCCTCTCGAAACACATCCAAGCTTCTCCTCACTCAACCAATCATTCCAAACATCGGTGATCCTTGATCGGGTGGATGACACTCTACGATTGGATTGATGGCACTCGAGAGGCGTATACCTTTGAAGGGGATACAGGGAGCCTGACTTTGATGTCGGGACGTAGCGGCTATTTGCCAGTGGCAAGTAACCCCTTGGAGTTACCTCGCACAGCTTGCACCTACTTTCGCTACGCGGCGATGTATTTGACTTTGGTTTTGGGTTTAGTGACGCTCTCGCTACTTGCGTACACTTCTATCAAACAAAATCAAAGCGATGGACGCAATTTCTTTTTGATCAATCGCGTCGTTGGCAGTGTTTGGGCTGGACGCCCATTGCTCTTTCTTCGGGGTATTACCGCAATTCTTGTTTAAGCACGTCTCCGGCCACAATTTCGACGGTGAACCAAGTTACATACTTTGACAACGTTGTACGCCACTGGGTCGTCCGTCTTATTCTCTCCGGTGAGTCTCTCTGGGTTTCTTACGTGATGAACGACGTGCTGCTTCCTGTCACGCAACAATACTCAAGGATGTATGCTCCATTACATAGTGTCGTTGCCTTCATCGCTGTATTTATCCTCGATTCTATCGCCCCCGTACAAGTCCGAGGTAGCGTCGCTCAGAACTGTTACGTGACGGCTTTTCGCCGAGGTGTTGTTGTGTGATTGAGATCGGAAGTTTCCATCGTGTCTTGGTATTATTTGGTGTTCATGCAGCCTCACTGATATTTTCATTCGTGATTGCAATGGCTTGGTCTTGGTATTCTCACAAGCGATATGGTCCCCAGATGCAAAACACAGCTCATATGCTAATTCCAGCATCTTCAGAAGGGTACCTGCTATCACCATGGGGGACATCATGGCAAACTGATTCCACAATTTGCATCATGTCTGGTATTTTGCCAGTTTGTTCGTTTCTGTTTGACTTTAAAACATGGACTCTCATCTCTCGCACGGACAGCCATATATGACCAAGTGATATCAACATTGAGAAGCGCACAACAAGTGAACACGACAAGACCCCAAAGTTTCAACGAGTTCACGTCATATTTGGCTATATTACATTGCTATTTATGGTGGGATCAATTGGTGGTGGTTATACTTTCATTCAGCTCACAAAATCCGCAATGTCAAACGATTTTTTGTGGCTCACTCCTGACGATTATGGGTATTTAGCTACATCGACCAACACCTCTGCTACAACTATTTTACTGTCACCACTCTATGCAAATGCGGTGCAAGACGAATCAAATACTTTGAGAAATGTTATCCAGAGTCTGCGTCAATCAGATGGATGTCAAGTTCCATGGATTATGACAACATATTGCTACGTTGATTTCGGTGGTCTGTGGGAAATGGCTGCTACACAAAAGCTCCAAGATAGATGCAAGGATAGTAAGACCAATGGCGCAGTGCACCTTGAATCAATACTCCGAAATGTGGATGCAGAAACTTTCACTGCTTGCTGGGGCGCGCCGTTGGATGTTGGCGTGTTTTCTTTTCTCAAATCGTCGAACGATGGAAAAGCATGGCTTTCGAACACTTGGTCACAACCATCTCGACTCTCTATCGATGATGAAGTTCAGTACTGGCTGAAATCCAAGATAACAACGTACAATACTCAGTGGCAAAACTACAAATCTCTCGGTGTGACTGAATCCTTCGCGATCCAAAATGCATTTGGTTTCGACTATCCGTTGACACTCAAATACTTGAATGGAACCTATCAGTTTAATGTTCAGACATCGTTCAAGATGCAAATGCCGCTTGCAACTGTCTTAACAATTTTGGCTTCAAACGCAAGCATGATTAGTGGTCAAAGCCTCGTCCGAAATAGTTCTCTCTTTGCATTTCGGAATATTACACCTGAAGCTGTGCTCATTGGTGGTGGATATTTACCGTCTCCTTTGGGACAGGGTCTTGCTGTCGTCCGGAACGGTGACTATGAAACGTAATTCCTGTCCTCCATCACTAAATGGTTTGTGTCAAAACATCAGTTATGAGATCTCGCGATTATTGAGCATGAATATGGAAGTTCAAAATGCATTCTGGCCGTTGTACAATCTATTCACAATCAATCCCCGACCACGAGCTTGGGAAGGTGTGAGTCTTGGCGGTGGAGACATCCTGTGCGATGTCGTCGTCTCTGCAACGACTGGTACTGCACCATGCATACATTTCAGCTCGGCTGGTTCGTGTGCTGTGAATGGGGCCGAATACATAGCAAGTGGAACTAAACTGTTTATGACAAGCTTGCTGGCTGTTAACGCTACCCTCAATGCAACTGCTGTGGTCCAGATGGACACTCGCAGCCCGGTGAGTACGAAGGTTGCCCTTCAAACGTACATTCCTTTTCCGAAGAAATATTTAGCGCATGAACGTTTTAGTGTGATCTACGCTCAATCTCAGCAAGTCAAGGCTGACATATGGAACAACTACCGCGTGTCAATATTACAATTCATTCGACGAGGATCCACGATATCCCTATCTTCATTTCGGATATTTGAGCCATCTGAACCCGACTTTGAATTTTATGCTTGGGGATATCTTTTTGACTGGGCTCAAGGAGTGCGTGAAGTCGTATCGTTCCAAGGTGAAAACGGTACCCTTACAGCCCTGTCAACAAACCGACCTTTGATTGAAACTCAAGCCAACCCACTGAAGGGCGAACCATCCGCGGAGACATCTAAGACTGAAATCCCATCCAATGTAGCTTATTTGATGTCGTGGCTCTTGCAATACATTACTGGAGTTCTGGTTTGCGTGGGCTGCGTGGTATTGTTGTACATTCTCGGATTGCGAGGCCAAGTGGAAGCGATGAACATTATTTCCTTTAGCCGCGTTGGCTCATTGGTATGGATTGGCCGTCCTCTCATTTTTGTTCGCGCTCTCACTGCCATTGGATTATTGTCTACTGCAACATTGACTCTAACCCGACCTATGTCAGGTCTCATATCTCAACTGGATGCCACATCAATACCTTGATACACAGTCATACTTGCAGCTGGTGAGCTGAACTGGATGGTTTATGTTGTGAACGATGTCTTCTCCGTCGTGACCAGGCAATACACCCCCGGTTATGCTCTCATGAGCTCGATATTGGTGTGGCGATTTGGTCGTTTGTAGCCCCTCCAATTGCAAACGGCTACAATTTCAAGAAGCTGTTCCGTTGTGCAAGTGGACTTTCAACTGGAGTGTCAAAGTGGCACAGTTTACATCGGAAGTGCGTTGCAATTCTTCAGCTTGTGGGGATTGGTCTTAGGACTTTGTCTTGTCTCCTATGTTTTGGAGAGATTACTGCGTCCTCGTGGAGCCCCCGCGACGACATCATCGTTGCTTCTCTATGCTGCTGCAAAACACGATTTCAACTTGACAAAATGGCAGTACATGGACTCGTAGCACATGGACAAAGCGTCGGCGGTGCTCACTGGATTATTGACTGTCCAAATTCGAGGAACGCATTACATATTCGATACCAAGACGTGGCGAATGTATACCTCTGAAGCATCCACTGCTGAGATGGAAAAGGATCCTTTGATCCCAAGGCATATTAGGAACTCCCTGCCACTTGGCGAATGACGACACGTTGCAGCGCAACCACATCAGTCGTCTTGTTCAGAGGACGGCACTTTTCTCTGTCTGAAGTGTGCAACGTAGTCTCTCTTGTATATCGATTGCACAAAATTAGCAAGCTTGCATCACCTTCCGGCAATTGTGGATATCTTGCCACATCCCATGTTGACTATGCAATACAAGAATTCAGTTGGATGGATGAAATGCCAAAACGTCGCTCCTTTGGATTTGCATTCGAGTTCAAGCTGTATTTTTAAGTATTTCAAAGTAAGCATTTTCACCTTTCATCGACCTTCGTCATAACACGCACGACTGAGCGGTTACTCCAATGCTTTCTCTCGTTTTCACCTTATCCATCCGTCAAATTATTCTTGCAGGTATCTTCATGGCACGCTGTCGTCATGGTGCAAGTTGCTGAATCACCTTGGATGGGTACATAGGAGTCCTTTCATGGATGTTTACGGTTTCAATTACTGTGACCCTTCATATCCACGTCAGTGGCCTTTGAAGCAATTTGACATTTTCCATCCAAAAATAGAGAAGTGGTGAACTCGTCATTTCCGTTCTTGTCGATATCATGAAGCCCCCGTGGCTCACGTACTGTTCGAAGCTTGGATACCTCTACGCAATCGTAAGTCTGGGCTTCAGTATTGCCTACGTGTTCATATTCACCGAGTATACTACCAACGACCACTTTTGGCCAAACTTTAACTCAACAGGAGGCTACACGTTCTTGGCTGATGTCATCAATGCCAAGCTGCGCCTGGGTGAACTCGGCGAATTTGACATTTTTTCGGAGGCTATTCTCAAGGACTATTCGCTACCGAAAACATATATCGATATTCGCTTGTCAGCGACAAGGCGTGCTTTGACTCATTCTGTGTCCTTTGAGATGGCAGTGGCTGCGTATCGAGCCAATACCATGTTCGAAAATGCGAATACCATGGCGCCTTACTGCTGGGTTGATTTTGGTCATCAGTATGAAATGGCTCATACGGCAAAACGACAGCTCAGATGTGCCACGAAGCTATTTGACAATGCGGCTGCTCATATGGAATCTCTTCTTCGCAATACGCGACTTAGTGACCTCATGCAATCGGTGTATGGTATTCAAATCAATCAAACTATCTTGACTGCTGTGTTGACATTGCCTGGTGGCACTACGTGGGTAGCGAATTTGATGAAATTGATGGACGATGATTGGGGATCAATACCTGATGAAGTTGCTTACTGGCGTCGCCAAGGAACTACCTATTTTGCAATTCAATATCAAAACCGATTCCAGACTGGCAACCTGAACCGAATTGATATTATCAATGCACTTGGCATCACTCGATCAGTCGAAGTTTATCCCTTTGGTCAACTCGGTATGTTAACACTGGATGGTGGAACGACATGTCCAAATGCATTTCAATCGGAGCCAATATGCTTCGCAACACAAGCCAGTCGATCGAAGCTCTGGGTCGGAACTGGGACACGATTTACACTACCACGACTGTTGGTGGGGATATTGTCCGTGCCTACGTTGGTCCATTCATGACGTGGGATACTAAGGTGCCTTCCCCTCCTTCATCTCTACTGAAAATGCTTGCGAACTTTCACACTCAATTTACGATCTCTTACGTTCCGACATATCGTTCAGTAGTGCCTATCAAGATATCTTTGAAAGTGACGTTGACGTTGTGCCATCGAATTGGGGAGGACAAGGCATGCTACACTATGGAGGAAATCCCATGTGTTCTCTCATTACTCAACCCAAGACGTATGTTCAAATGCCATTTAGTTTTGACGACGCCTGTCAAAGACAAGACCGGCTAGCAATCTTATTTGCCCGTACTGCTACCTTATTCTCGATGTGGATATCACAACCGCAAACATCATCGACTATTGCGACCATTTGCAACCTCAGCCTCTTGAATGCAATTACATGCAATAGTATCCTTACGAGCACAATGCCTCTCGTATCGAAGCTCACTACCCCCGACGGCGTATCATCGGTTGTCCAAGACCTCCAGTCCCTAAATCTTCTCTTTGTGCAATTAGCGTCACGAAATTCAAGCAAGGTGCTTCTTACACAACCGATCATTCCGAATAGTGGTGATCCATGGTCACCTTTTGGATGGATGACGCTCTACGACTGGGTTGATGGAACTCGAGAAGCTTATGCGTTTGAAGGGGATGCAGGAAGTCTTTCCTTGATGTCTGCTCGCAGCGCCAATTTACCAGTGGCAAGCAATCCTTTGGAGTTGCCGCGCACAGCTTGTGTCCCTGTATTTGACAGTAGTTCTGGGTGCGGTGACGATCTTGTTGCTAGCATACTCAGCGATCAGTCAACATCAAAGCGATGGACGCAACTTTTTTCAAATTAATCGCGTCGTTGGCAGTGTCTGGGCAGGCCGTCCTTTGCTGTTTCTACGAGGCACCACAGCCATTCTTGTATTAAGTACCTCTCCAGCTACTTTGACGAGTGTCAACCAAGTTACATACTTTGAAAACGTTGTACGCCATTGGATCATCCGGCTTATTCTTTCAGGCGAGTCGCTGTGGGTTTCATATGCGAGGAACGATGCATTCTTGCCTATCACTCAACAATACTCGAGAATCTACACACCATTGCACAGTCTACTTTGGTTCGTCGCAGTATTTGCCCTTGATACGGTTGCTCCAGTTCAGGCCCGCGCCATGTGGCTCAAAATTGCTAGGTAAGAACATTTCGACGGGGCGTTGTGTGTTCTGGAAGTGTAATTGAGATCGGTAGCTTCAACCGTGTTGTCCTTTTGTTTGGAGTGCATGGAGCTACTTTAGCAGTATCTATCGCTATGGTTTTGGCATGGGCTCGGTGCTCTCACAAAAAATATGGTCCCCGAAAACATGAAGTGGCAGTTCCTAAGCTTATTCCAGCGCCTTCAGAAAGCTATTTATTGTCCTCGTGGGGATTGACTTGGCAGTCGGACTCAACCATTTGCATCATGTCTGGTATCCTGCCCACTCGTTCATTTCTCTTCGACTTCAAAACATGGACGTTAATATCGTTAATATCGCGGTTGAATACCCCAGTAGTGCCTGGTGATTCCAATCATGAAAAGATCCCTTCAAATGACCAATGTAAGGCGCCAAAGTTTCTGCGACATCATGTCCTCTTTGGATATCTTACCTTGCTCTTTATGGCAGGATCCATCGGTGGTGGATATACTATTATTCAGCTCACCAAGTCAGCCATGACAAAAATACTTGTGGTCTTCTTTTAATGCATCCACGCAAGTCTTCTTGAGCAATTGGTTCAACCTCAACCTCCAAGTTATGAGCTTAGCTACCCATCTTGAGCTCACGCCGGACAAGTACGGCTATCTTGCAACTTCGACAAACACATCTGCGTTGGCGATCTTATCATCTCCTCTTTAGCTAATGCAGTTCAAGATGAGTCAAACAGCTTGAGAAATGTTATCCAGGGACTGCGACAAACGGACGGATGCCAAGTTCCCTGGATCATGACGACATATTGCTATGTGGATTTTGGCGGAACATGGGAAATGGCTGCAACGCAGAAGCTACAAGACAAATGCTCGACCAGTAAGTCCAATGGTGCTGTCTATCTCGAGTCAATTCTTCGAAATGTGGATGTACAAACATTTAGTGCTTGTTGGGGTGCTTCATAAGAAGTTGGTGTATTTTCTTTCCTCAAATCCTCCAATGATGGAATAGCGTGGCTCTCAAAAACTTGGACCCAGCAGTCACGATTATCGATTGACAAGGAGGCTGAGTACTGGACTAATAACATTATCGTGTATACTACTCAGTGGCAAAATTACAAATCTCTCGGTGTTACCGAAACATTCTCGATTCAAAATGCATTTGGATTCGACTTCCCATTGACTTTGAAGTATTCAAATGGATCTTATCAATTTAACGTCGTGACATCCTTCAAGATGCAAATGCCTCTAGCAAGTCTACTCAGCAGTATTACTTTAAACTCTAGCGTCGTAAGTGGTCAAAGCCTCCTTCGAACCAGTTCAAACTTTGCTTTTCGGAATATAACACCAGAATCTGTGCTGATTAGTGGGGGATACTTAACGTCTCCTTGGGGTCCTGGTCTTGCATCCGTCCGTAGCTCGTTGGGACCGTTTGGGACAGTGATGATGAAGCGCATATCCTGTCCACCATCGCTGAAAGGTTTGTTCCAAAATATCAGCTATGAGATATCTCGGTTGTTAAGCTCTAGCGCCGAAGTGCAGAACGCATTTTGGCCTTTATACAATCAATTCAGTATTAATCCCCGTCCAAGAGCATGGGGAGGCGTGAGCTTAGGAGGTGGAGATATCATGTGCGATGTCGTTGTCGCTGCTACCACTGGAACTGCTCCATGCGTACATTTTAGCTCAGCTGGTTCCTGTGCAGTGAACGGAGCTGAGTTTATTCCAGGCGATACGAAATTATTCATGACAGGCTTGGTGGCTGTGAACTCGACGGTCAATATTACAACGTTGTATAAAATGGATGGGAAGTACGAAGGTTGCGCTTGAAACCAATGTACCATTTCTCAAGAAATATTTGGCCCCTGACCGAGCTAATTTATTGTTCGCTCAAGCTCAGCAAGTGAAGGCTGACGTGTGGAACAACTTTAAGGTTTCGATGCTGCGATTTTTACGACGGGGCTCAATCATCACACTTTCGAACCTGCGAATATTTGATCCATCGGAAGCTGATTTCGAATTCTTCTTTTGGATTTATCTGTTTAATTGGGCCCAGGGAGTGCGCGAAGTTGTATCTTTCCAAGGTGAAAATAGCACAATCACAGCGATTTCAACTAATAGGCCATTCATTGAAACCCAACCCAATCCGACCGAAGTGCCATCCAACTTGGCATATTTGTTGTCCTTGCTGATGCAATATATCACTTCGGTTCTCCTTTGTGTGGGTGGCGTGGTCTTCATTTATATTCTTGGACTTGGTGGTCATGTGGAAGCTATGAATATCATATCTTTTAGTCGTGTTGGCTCTTTGGTCTGGATTGGTCGTCCGTTCATCTTTGTTCGAGCACTCGCCGCAATTGCTCTCTTGTCCACAGCAACCCTTACACTTGAGCGACCTCTATCGGGTCTCATTTCTCAATTGGATGCCTCCGCGACACCTTGGTACACAGTCATTCTTGCTGCTGGTGAGCTCAATTGGATGGTCTATGTAGTGAACGATATCTTCTCAGTCTTTACCCAACAGTATACTCCCGGATATGCTCTGACGAGTGCAATATTGGTGTGGATAGCATCCGCAATATGGTCTTTCGTATCACCTCCAATCGCTACGGCTACAATTTCAAGGACTTGCTCTGTTGTGCAAGTGGACTTTCAATTGGAATGCCAGAGCGGCACAGTTTACATTGGCAGTGCCCTACAATTCTTTAGTTTGTATGGATTGGTTTTGGGACTTTGCTTTTTCTCTTATCTTTTGGAGAGATTGTTGCGACCTCACGGAGCCCCACCGACTACATCATCTCTACTGCTCTACGCAGCTGCACGGCATGATTTCGATTTGTCAAAATGGCAGTACATGGACTCGTGGCACATCGATACAGCGTCGGGTGTGCTCACTGGTCTTTTGACTGTTCAAATTCGAAGAACACATTACATTTTCGATACCAAGACGTGGCGCCTGTATATATCCGCTTGTAATCATGAGACTGAAAATGATCATTTGATTCCAAAACATATAAAAAACTCCCTACCTCTTCGTCTATGACGATAAACCGTTTCTCAACTGTTTGCCGCCTCGCACAGACGTACAAACGACATCCCTTGATCTCATCTTCATGTACTGCACAATGAAGTCAGTGCATCCTGTCAAATGAATTTTTTAAGACTTCCTTAGAGAAAGCTCAGTATGGAAGCAGTCGTAATAAAATCATCCAGTAAACTGTGACACGTCCAGCTCAACATTGACATGGTACTATTTACACAAAGGAAGAGATGTCATAGCGTCACTTCTGTCGATTGACAGAAGGATTGTGCTGTAGTTTCCCAGTATGACAAAAATAAACTCAACAGTTTTCACATGTCGACATCAGATAGCCGAGCGAGTACTTATTTCATTGAAAACTATTTATCCATTCATAAGAAAGAGTTGCTCGATGTTTGTCCTTCCTTGCCTGGAGTTGTAACAAGAGTTGTCAGTTTGGTTATGAAGGTTCTCGACAGTGCGATCTGATGCTGTCTTGGGTAAGCCTTAACCATGTCTTCCGCTTTTGCGAAATTTGAAGTAGGTAGGCCATCGAAACACTTCGGTGGCCAGATCAACTTGTCATAGAGGAACTTGTGTCTGAGTTGCATTCTGTCTTGAGACGTTTCTCGTCATTGGAGCCAACGGAGAGGCTCCATCAGCGGGGAGGATCGACGCAAGTTGGCGCCTTTCTTGCGCGTTTCCAATCTTTGGGCAATCAGGTGGTTGTCCGGAAAGATAGAACACGTTTATCCGGAATGCTGATCAAGAAGGTGGCTCTCCAAGATATTCCTTGGGGTACAAGTCGAAGTTGTTCAATTCATTACTCGAGTTATCTAATAAGAAGATTCACCACTTGCACGTCCATGGGTACGAGCGGACTGCGGAGTGGCTCCTTCGAGAGCGTTTGCATCGTTGGATGCTTGGTCGATTCCAAGACGGGACGAGCTTCCCCTTGGACACTGGATCGCGCGTGGGTTCGACCTTGGACATGCGTCGTCCAAAACTGGGCAACCACTGCCATACCGCCACTGTCGTCGTGAACAACACAGCCAAGAGCTGCACAACCAACAGCTGCACAACCAACAGCATGTGATAGTCCACCACGACTGCCAATGTTGGATCGAAATCTGGATTTTATCCGGACTTATAATTCAAATCGTCAGAATACCAAAAAGTGACGACCAAGACTTGGAGCTGACTTCTTCATGGAATGGAAGGGACTTTGAGCCTCCATGCTGCTCGATTTCTCGCTAGAATGGCCTGAAGAATGACGCGATCACGTCTCTGTGAGCTATGCATCGATCTATTCAGTGAACGTCAAGCGGAAGATCAACAAGAGTCCCAGAAACACCGATTGATGAACCTTTTAAGTCTTGCTCAACTGCTACATGAAATCCTCTTGTAATCCTACAGACGGGACGGACAGTCTGAATCTAGCGTCAAACAAGTTCAAACTTCAAGGCGATGCGATCAAGACGATCGAGGTCCGAATCCTGCGTCGATCTTTGCATTGTGCACGCCGTCAAGGTCAAAGTGGACAAAAATATCGACACGTCCATCAGTTGCTACGTCGAGTTAGCCCCTTCTAGATAATATATCCCATCACAAAAACAACCCAATGTACCAGATCCATTATGGACAGCTCTGCAGCCGTCGCCACTTGGCGTCTTCATGGCAAAGAACAATTTCAAAGACTGGCAAGCATGCGCACGACGCAAGACAGTGTTCACTCCTCTCCAAGGATCTCTGCCACGTAGCTTGGACCCACACTAGTCGAGAGATCAAGAGCACAGAGGTGACTTGTGCGATGGAATCACGATAGGATTAGTTGCAAGAGATCCTTCCATTGAGCTATTCGCCACCCAGAAGAGAGTCACTCAGCAAAGCTCACATTTGCGATAGGAAGCAAAGCTGTCTACGAAGTGTATCGAATGCATCTTGTATGAGTCGATTTTAAACAGATCCTACGCTAGCTGGATCATCCTTTGCTTCTCCCCACATCGTCGAGTGGTCTTTCTTGGGATCGCTAGTGTCTCGAGATCGCTGGTCTTCACAGAGCAGGTCAACACTTGGTATTGGGACGACTTTGGTTTTTGTCGAGATGCCAACAGGCCACAACAGACCACCCACAAGGAGGGAGAGACTCCACAAGGAAGTCGTCAAAAATACCAACAAGTACATCACAAGCGACAAGTGGACGTCCAAGACGTCATCGACTCGTCCGACGACGTCTTTATCTTCAACCACGTCTTGTGTGTCTTCTTCTTCCACCATGATATCTTGAACCATGTCCACGACAGCACTCGTGGGTCCGTTCGTAGTAGTGATGTCATGACGAGTATAACAGTCGACCAAGAGATTGCGAATATGTGGCGGTGGGATATGAGCAAGTTCATCCATGTGCTCGCTCCTACATGAGAGAGGTGAGAGGATGTCGACGTGGAGAGGGTCTTACCACGTGTGACAAAAGTTGGAGAACGCCCCGCGAGCTGCCATGCGGATATCTCAGTGTCGATCGTGGATCGCATTGTGCAACAAGTCTCGAATATGATCGAAGTAGGGTTCCAGCTCGACTTTCGTCCATGATCCGAGGACAATACCCACTTGCCTCAAAATGAGACACTGGACGCTCACTACAACAACATCAATCTATGGACAATCCATCCTCGTCCAACCTGAGTGGCACGCATCATAATAATCGAGGATGGGGAGCAAGTCGTACCGAGACTTGCTCGACATCATGTCTAAGCAGGTCTCCACAGACTGCCAGAGCATCTGGTCAACCAGCTTCCATTCGGATAAGTTTGGGTTCGCCACCCTTTCTTCCATTGTGCGTCTTCTCATCTTCCGTCCCGCGTTCAAAAGGGGAACCACCACTTGGTCCGCGAATGGACGGAAATAGACGCCCAGCACCGTCACGAACATGACCAATAGGGCGCACGTCGTCTGGATCGTGTCCGTGTGCCAAGACGGCAACAAGTTCTCTGCCATGGGGGCCTACACAATCCATGAGCGCGCCGACATGGAAAAAGACGCTCACCGCCAGAGGAAGCAATGAATCTACAACGATCGTCTCGTTGGACTCACACGGCGTTTCTTCAAAAGCGTCTCGCACAGCCTTCAGTTGTGGCTTCTTCGCAAAGACCCAGGCCTCTTGTAAGGAAAGCGTATCACAGCACGCAGCAACCTACACACAGCGGTGGTGAGTACGACATGTCGTCCACATTGCGAGCGAACCTTGGTGGACAAGAGTGTAGTAGTCATTGTCTTGAGTGGGCTCCAAATAGAAAATGAAGGCGTCTTGGCGCTGTAGAATCAAATTCGAAGCGCCACCTCCGTCGCATGACAGAAAACACTGTATCCCATCCGAGGGAACACGCAAACGCTCCATAGAAAACACGCTACATCACACAGAGACCCATGTCACTCACCTGCGGAAGATGAGTGCGATCCCTTTGATCTCGTTTCTTACCAGTTAGCCACCGAGAGATCCGAGTCGCTCATGGCATTAGGGCTTTCCACGAAATAAGACCAACATTTGACCACCGATGATGGTAACAAATTCCAAAAAGTGCGCAAAAAGGCGGCGGCGGCGGCGGATCTCTCGGTGGCTAACTGGTAAGAAACGAGATCAAAGGGATCGCACTCATCTTCCGCAGGTGAGTGACATGGGTCTCTGTGTGATGTAGCGTGTTTTCTATGGAGCGTTTGCGTGTTCCCTCGGATGGGATACAGTGTTTTCTGTCATGCGACGGAGGTGGCGCTTCGAATTTGATTCTACAGCGCCAAGACGCCTTCATTTTCTATTTGGAGCCCACTCAAGACAATGACTACTACACTCTTGTCCACCAAGGTTCGCTCGCAATGTGGACGACATGTCGTACTCACCACCGCTGTGTGTAGGTTGCTGCGTGCTGTGATACGCTTTCCTTACAAGAGGCCTGGGTCTTTGCGAAGAAGCCACAACTGAAGGCTGTGCGAGACGCTTTTGAAGAAACGCCGTGTGAGTCCAACGAGACGATCGTTGTAGATTCATTGCTTCCTCTGGCGGTGAGCGTCTTTTTCCATGTCGGCGCGCTCATGGATTGTGTAGGCCCCCATGGCAGAGAACTTGTTGCCGTCTTGGCACACGGACACGATCCAGACGACGTGCGCCCTATTGGTCATGTTCGTGACGGTGCTGGGCGTCTATTTCCGTCCATTCGCGGACCAAGTGGTGGTTCCCCTTTTGAACGCGGGACGGAAGATGAGAAGACGCACAATGGAAGAAAGGGTGGCGAACCCAAACTTATCCGAATGGAAGCTGGTTGACCAGATGCTCTGGCAGTCTGTGGAGACCTGCTTAGACATGATGTCGAGCAAGTCTCGGTACGACTTGCTCCCCATCCTCGATTATTATGATGCGTGCCACTCAGGTTGGACGAGGATGGATTGTCCATAGATTGATGTTGTTGTAGTGAGCGTCCAGTGTCTCATTTTGAGGCAAGTGGGTATTGTCCTCGGATCATGGACGAAAGTCGAGCTGGAACCCTACTTCGATCATATTCGAGACTTGTTGCACAATGCGATCCACGATCGACACTGAGATATCCGCATGGCAGCTCGCGGGGCGTTCTCCAACTTTTGTCACACGTGGTAAGACTCCCTCTCCACGTCGACATCCTCTCACCTCTCTCATGTAGGAGCGAGCACATGGATGAACTTGCTCATATCCCACCGCCACATATTCGCAATCTCTTGGTCGACTGTTATACTCGTCATGACATCACTACTACGAACGGACCCACGAGTGCTGTCGTGGACATGGTTCAAGATATCATGGTGGAAGAAGAAGACACACAAGACGTGGTTGAAGATAAAGACGTCGTCGGACGAGTCGATGACGTCTTGGACGTCCACTTGTCGCTTGTGATGTACTTGTTGGTATTTTTGACGACTTCCTTGTGGAGTCTCTCCCTCCTTGTGGGTGGTCTGTTGTGGCCTGTTGGCATCTCGACAAAAACCAAAGTCGTCCCAATACCAAGTGTTGACCTGCTCTGTGAAGACCAGCGATCTCGAGACACTAGCGATCCCAAGAAAGACCACTCGACGATGTGGGGAGAAGCAAAGGATGATCCAGCTAGCGTAGGATCTGTTTAAAATCGACTCATACAAGATGCATTCGATACACTTCGTAGACAGCTTTGCTTCCTATCGCAAATGTGAGCTTTGCTGAGTGACTCTCTTCTGGGTGGCGAATAGCTCAATGGAAGGATCTCTTGCAACTAATCCTATCGTGATTCCATCGCACAAGTCACCTCTGTGCTCTTGATCTCTCGACTAGTGTGGGTCCAAGCTACGTGGCAGAGATCCTTGGAGAGGAGTGAACACTGTCTTGCGTCGTGCGCATGCTTGCCAGTCTTTGAAATTGTTCTTTGCCATGAAGACGCCAAGTGGCGACGGCTGCAGAGCTGTCCATAATGGATCTGGTACATTGGGTTGTTTTTGTGATGGGATATATTATCTAGAAGGGGCTAACTCGACGTAGCAACTGATGGACGTGTCGATATTTTTGTCCACTTTGACCTTGACGGCGTGCACAATGCAAAGATCGACGCAGAATAATCATTTGCCTCCATTCGAAATGATTTCATCACAGAGCGCTCACAGAAATACCCACACGTAATGTCCAAATTCGAGGAGCGCATTACATATTCGATTCCAAGACGTGGCGAATGTATACCTCTGAAGCATCCACTGCTGAGATGGAAAAGGATCCTTTGATCCCAAGGCATGTTAGGAACTCCCTGCCACTTGGCGAATGACGACACGTTGCAGCGCAACCACTTTAGTCATCTTGTTCAGAAGATGGCTGTTTTCTCTGTCTGATGTGTGCAATGTAGTCTCTCTAGTATATCGATTAAACTTCTTCCATGATGTCTTCAGAGTCAGCTCAACAGTGCACAAAATTGGCAATCTTCCATCACCTTCCGGCATCTTGACCCATCCCTGGTTGACTTTGCAATACAAGAATTCTGTGAATGGTTTGGACGTCGTCCGTCGAGTTGATCTCAATGGAACGAACACCTCGCCATCGGCCACTTCATAGGCCATGCAGTCGCGGAGTGATCTCACTTGAGCCATCGTCGCCGTGATGCTCAACGTGTTTGCACAATTGACCATGATCTCCACGCCATGGACATTTGGGACTGAGTCGGTCATTCGAACAAATGTCACTTCGATTTTGGCGCCATAGAGCGACAACTCTCCTCGCTCCAACTCTCCTCGCTCCAACTTGGCGAGTGGCATAATCCATGTGGGCATCGAGGGGGACTCTTCCCGATGCGACTGATACCTCGAGGAATAATGAGAAGTCGAAATAAGCTAAGTTTCACAATCTAGTTAGGTACAATTTACGTTTCCATGCTCACGACTTGGAAGCCCTCTAAAAATGCTTGATAGTTGATCAACCCGTTGCCGCTAGTGTCTAAATGATTCAGGAGGGCGTCGATCTGGTCGTCGCTGAGAGGTGAGTCCAAGATCGAATTGAATTCCATGATGCCAGTCCGAAACTGAGTACTTGTGATCACGCCTGAGTTGTCTTGGTCAAACATTCGAAAACACATTCGAATGTGGATTCGGTGCTGGTAAAACAAATTGGAGACTTGCTGGAGAATCGTTTCTTGCCACGTCATGTCGCCCAAACACTTGCGGTCGGTCGTGTCTTGTACACTAAAGGCAGAGAGGAATTCCTTGTAGTCGATGGTTTGGCCGCCGTCCAAGTCGACAGCAGCCATGATTTTCGTGAGCAAGGGCTGGGAATATGTAAATCCGAGTTGAGTTAGAGCTGTAAAAAATTCTTCAGCTTGCAGGACGCCGTCATGATTGGTGTCGAACTTGTGAAAGCATTCTTCGAGCGTTCCTTCAAGCGCAAAGACGGCTTTGCCGATTTCCAACAACGCTCGCATCGTTTCATCATCCACGGATGGACTTGACGAGACCATATCGACGTCTGTAGATTTACGTCGCACAAGTTTAGTTGGACTACCAGTCATTATTGCTGTGCTCGTTGCAGGCGGCGTCATTGGCGAGTCTTCCTTTTTGTTGCGCACATCCATGAAAATAACTTCAAAGCGCGAGACAAATTCTTTAAAGTCGAGTCTTCCGTCATCATTTGTGTCTGCGGTGCGCATAAGCTCATAAATCTATCCAAAATGTTATCGACTTTGACTTTGGTATTTAACCAAACCTGCTGCTCAGAGAGACCTGTGTCCATTGTCTTTAATGTGCCTGCAAACTCATCGTATTCGATTGTGCCATTGGCATCCGTGTCAAAGATTTGAAAAGCCTACGACATTCAAGTTCCACAATAGAAGCGACAATGATATCAAACCTGTTCAATGCTTCCTGCACCCATGGCGCGATACAACTTTCTGCAAATGGTGGAAATTATCGTTTCTTGCCACCCAGTCGAGTCCACCGCGGGGTTTTCAATGCGATACCTGGATAAAAATCTAATGGAGGCGTGAGGACTTCACGAAGAGTGCTAGAGCTTACGTACTTGGAATAATTGATGGAATTGTCAGCCTCGGCGTCGGCCAGCTTTGTCTGGTAGAGGAGGAAAGGCAAATCGAGCTTGAGCACGTTCTTGAGTGTGTCAGCCCAGACTAACCGCGGCACGCGACCATTGCGTTGCTGGTCGACTTGTGTGAAGCACCGAAATAAATCAGCTTTGTGTTCGCAAATGCGCTCGGCAATCATTCGAAGCGAATCTTCTTCGAGGGATTCATTCATGCCAGCCAAATCCGCTGCTTCAGGCTCGCGTATTGCTTCAACAGGTTTGTCTGTTGAAAGTTGTGGAAACATTGGCTTGACACGGCTGTATGATTGCAGCGGCGGGGCTAAAAATTGCTGAATTTCTGGCCTGCAGTCGGCACCCAGGCTGCAGAAAGCGCCCTTGTTCATTTGAGTGCCACAATACTTGGAAGCAGAGAAGAGTGTGATAAGTCGGCCACCATGGAGCACTGCATATCCTTCTGGCACGCATTCATGAGACCGAATGACGAGCGCTACTTTATTTGTCAAGCAGAATTCGTTTGTTATATCGTCGCCAAATTCAATACCGGCGCCACGCATCGACTGGTGCTGCCCCTAAGCTTAAGATTAGCGTATTTGCATACTCGTCAGCTCACTTGAATAGCCCGCGGGTCGCTCCACAACATATCCTCAAAGATTTTGTCCTCGACTTGATTGGAATGTAGTGGAGGTTCTCGAAATCGATTGATCTGGTTTAGCTGAGCGAGCGTGACTTGTCGAGTCGAGAAGAGGCCGCCATGAACGACAAATATTTTATTGAGAACCAATGCACACAACGGCAATGCGTCGAACATGGTCTAAGGAACTTTTACATGATTCTGGCCATTGAAATAAGTACCTGAAATGCTTGCAAGACTGTAGATGCTTGCATCGTGGCGTTTTCGTCGTCGCATTTATATTTTCGAAGGATTTCTTCTTCGAATCCCATCCATGAATTTTGATTTCGCGATTCATGATTCCCACGATTGAGATAGACACCAGTGGGATAGAGGAGTTTAAAGCAGAGGATGATGAGCATGACTTCAGCGCCATAAGCTCCTCGATCTACAAAGTCACCATTGAAAAGGTACTTGTTTGACTCTGACGGCAGGCCATTCGTGAGTAAAATGCAGTAGAGATCCTATCGCCATCATAAATATCCATGGCTACACTTCAAGAACAGCACCTGCAGTTGGCCGTGTAGATCCCCAATGATCGTGAGGCGATCTTTCGGTCCAATTTCAACATTTTGAAGTGTGGGAAGCCCACGGAGAAGTGGTGTTGCCTTCTCAATAACTTCCATCACATACCTAGCAATATTATATCTGTGATTTGGTGATTTATCGGCGTGTACTTGGGATGCATGATATGGCCAATCTTAAAATACTCCATCATGGATAGCACATTTGGCAATGTAAGAGGCCATTGCAACTTTGGCCCATCGTAGTCGGAAGGAAGTTCTGAAATCGTGCGGTTCAGTGGTGGTTTGGAGATCTCCTGCAAAGTAATTTTCGTAATGCAATTGACTAAGTGCCCAGTGCTTTGTACCATTTGCTTGGCCATTTCAGAAAGTGCATCGCACGCTGGTTTGGTTTGCTCTGCACGTTTAAGATTGAGCTGTTCTTGGTGATTGTCCAATGTATTCCAAGTTTGAGTCAATACGAGAGTTTTGAACTACAAGAAAAAAGTCATGGAACCCAGAACGAGGAGACAAACCGCGAGCATTTGCTTATATCTTCGCCACATGGCTTGAATCGTGCATGCTGATGCATCTTGTTTTGAAAAAGGCTACAGATAGATTGTGATAATGTGATCGATATTTTCATTGTAACCTCAATCTGATCCATTCGGACAAACATGCCGCGATTTGGCTTGCATTGAAACAATCGCTCGGTATTCAATGTACCATCACAATTTCCCACAGGCCGAAAGAATTCAACTCCGATGAGTGATTCCTTACTCGGCATGTATCGCACGACCTACGCGACATATCCACTTTCAGTCGTGTCCCTCTATCTTGGATCGTTGTACTGCTGCATATTTGCCAAAAACTAGCACAGACACTCCGACCGATACTTCAATATGCACTGGGCTATCTTCTTCCACAGCATGATGCCTTCCATTGACCATCGCGGCGTTCTCCACATTGTCGTCGCGCTTGCGTTTCAGCATCGTCCTGAGTTGCTCGCGGTCCAAGATTGCCATATTATTCCGAGTGGATAATAAAACAAATGCACTAAATATTTAAAATAAATATCTCAAAATTGAGAAAAAGAATATCAAAACTCCAAAAAATAAAAAGGACAACAATCGACGGCGGCAACGATCAACTTGGAGGGCTCATAATTCTCATCGTCACCGATCGAGAACTTTCCTTTCTACCCCAGTTATCATTAAGGAGTCTTTCACTCATTGCCTTATGTTGTATGATGTGCAAAATCTACGGAAACTCTCTATTAATAGTCGTCACATTTCATTGCCTGGAGTGAAAAACAGACGCGGGAAACTTTCCAAGTTGCCAATGCGAAGGAGTCCAACAATGGAGAGATTTCGCAATTCACTTTCATTATCATTACCCTCACATAATTCAAATTGTGATGGTGGTCTCGAAGCGCTGATGAATTTCATTTCGCACAAGTTTCACTGCCTTCACTTCGAGCCATTCGGATATGGATCCGGTTAAATAGAATAGGTGCACACTGGCTATTTTCAATTCTTGGAAGCGATGAAGGTGACTGTGCAAGAACTGTTGAGGCTGCATGAATGCCTCTCAGAGTTAGACGAAGTGAACTTGTGGGTCCAACTCGTTGAGAACGGTGTTCTGGATGTTATCGAGCGACCGATCATCCCGGATTTACGATTTACACTCTCTGGCTACACTGATGAAAACGCTCGTCTGGATTTTCGCTTTGACTTGTCAGGATTGGCAAACCTGTCAAGACAATTCATGCTCCCAGCTTGGATTATAACCAGTGCACGCGACAAATGTTCCAACGAAGAGGGACTATGCATCTTGTTATGCAGACTATGTTGCCCCAAGCGACTTCACGAGATGTCCAGCAAATTTGGGCGCTCTACACCGTCAATATGCCGTATTTTCTTAGACATAGGTATGCATCATTTTCAATCAATACTTATGAACTAACGTTAAGCAGTCGAATACTTAGACAACAGATATAGAGACAAGTTGTACTTTGATCTCAAGCTGATACGTACAAAAATTACACGCTACAGCCATGCAATTGAAGCCAAATCGCCTGTCACCAATGTTGTCGCTTTCCCTGATGGTAAAAACCTTCAGATATGTCGCCCAAGCGCAAGAAAAGATGGGGATAGCAGGGAAAACTTACATATCAATGCTATAGTGGTCACAAACGCACGCATTGTCTAAATTATCAAGGTATGACAGAGAACAAGTTCTAAAGGTGACTTGGTGATAGGTTTAACTGCTCCTGACGGACTATGCATACATTTCTGGGGCCCAATAGAGGGAAGACGGCATGACATTACTCTCTTACGAGAGAGTAGACGTCTAGAAATTTTCGACGAAAACAAGGATAGCTTTGAAGGTTATGCTATCTATGGCGATCCAGTCTACAGCATCAACAATTACATCGTTAGTGGCTACAAAGGAACAAAAAGCAATCTAACAGTTGATGAGCAAGAATTCAACAAGAGAATGAGTGCTGTGAGGACAGCAGTCGAGTGGAACGTTGGAAGAACGAAGTCGTTGTTTGCGTTTATAGACTACAAAAAACCCAGAAGATCAGACTGAGCCCCGTTGCTAAAGTTGTACGAGTGTGCATGCTGCTAACTAACTGCCATTGTTGTCACTACAAAGGAAACCAGATCAGCAAGTATTTTGATTTACCTCCACCATCTCTCGAAGAGTATCTAGCATTGTAACCACGACTTATATCGCATCAACAAGTTCACGATGAAGAACACAAAGTGTGAATGACCGAATGAGCGATGTGATCTTATAAGGACATTTTTTAATCTAACAAGACAACAATATCATAATTATTGCTTCTTGGCTAACATTTCAAGTATCGCCATCATTCTTTCGTTGTCAGCACGACGAGCTTCTTCTGCAGCCAACCGATCGGAGCGTTCGACTTCCCATTTCATTTTTAGAAACTCAAGCTCCTTTTCCTTGGCGATAGCAACAATTTCGACGATTTTTTGCATTTTGTTGGGTGTTGAGTTGGCATTTTCAGATGTAGATAGGGGATCCTCTCGCTTTCTCTTAAGTCTCTCGGTTGCCAGGCTTCAAATTACATGATCATCTTGCTCATTGGCTTCCGAGTCGCATTTTTTAGCCATGAGCTTTCCTTTTTTTGAAGCTTCGTTATCATCAACAAGCATAATTAGCTCATCTAACAATAAATGAAGTTCCGATTCCTCTTCATCAATTCCGCTCATTTTTGCAGACTCTGCGTTGTGTTTCCTTCCCGCTGAAATGAGAAAGTTGAATCCATTCTGCGCGGTTTTTCCGCTGATTTCGTCCCTGGGGAAGTCAGGTGACAAGGAAAGGGTTTGAGCAACCTTGTCCCAAGCTCCCATGACTTTACCGTAACCCTGTTGGAACGGAGGTTCCGCAAGTACTTGACGAAGAATCATAATGTCTTCCTCTTCGGAGAAGTTTTTGTGCTTCGCACCTTCCATAACAGCAACAATTCAGGAATTTGAGGGTAATGACTGGTTTTCACCACAATGGTTGCTTTCATTGGAAATTTTAGTGAAGGTTTAGGGTTATGTGTAGGTTTTATGTAGCAGATCAGAAAATGTGAGGGTAATGATAATGAAAGTGGTTTGCGAAATCTCTCTAATACGAGCATTGCCAAATTATTGGTGTCGACTGCGTCGTACTGTACTTTTTCGTGGACGACCAAGGAGGCCTGTTCGCTCGATGCAGCTTGCTTTCCACAATTGTTTGCGTCAATGGAATGAACAAGTCACTTGAAGTTGAACGCTGTGCTAATTTATGTCCTACACTGTAGAAAATTGCCATACAGCTGTCTAAATATAGTACTACTACGATGGTGAATTTCAAACTATAGTACTACTATTCAAAAGACTATGGAATTCCAGAGGTGGATTTCAGTCTCACGCTTTGGATATCTCAAGTTTTATACGCGACAACAAAACCCAAGTCCAATGACCTTCTTCTGATCATCCTTTCTAGAATATCTTTCACGTGCATGGATTAAATCTTTCACACCATACAACACCATGGAATCGTTCAACAAGAGATGACGGCAGTAATAGCATTCAATATATTTGATTGGCTAATTTATAGTCAATCATTAATTTTGAATATAAGTGGTAGATTAATAAATACAACAGACTGGAGGGCCTAGCCCGAATCACAGCTTACCAGCTTAAATATCGTGTCTCTGACAAGAAGAAACTCAATTATTACTTTGTTTATGAGCTGCTTGTATTTTTACGAGTGAGTTTGATGAGATATCAACTCTGAAATGCAACGACGAATTACAGCGAATGGGTGAACAAAATAACCAATGCTAATATATGATATTATTAGCCAATAGAATGCTTACATTTTACAGTGCAATTTGTGAATCGTTGAATCTCCAAGATATTGATGTGGAAGATTTCAATGTGCAGAATGCGCAGTCTTGACCTTTGAGGCTTCAATATACTCGCAATGAAAATGGGAAAATGATAAGGAAAGCTCAATTGTTTGTATTTTGTCACTTTGATACCACGTACAACTGCATCTGTTAATAGATTTAGTTGAGGCCTCGCTTGGCAAATTGTTGCAACATGGTGGTACCAAGGCGGGCAGGCGAACGGGTAACAGCAACGCCAGCAGCTTCCAAAGCAGCAAACTTGCCTTCGGCCGTACCCTTGCCACCAGAGACGATAGCACCAGCGTGACCCATGCGGCGACCAGGAGGAGCAGACACACCAGCAATGAAACTGACCACGGGCTTGTTGGGGTCACCGTGAGCAATCAACCATTCGGCGGCTTCTTCTTCAGCAGAACCACCGATTTCACCAATCATAATGATACCTTCGGTTTCAGGATCGTTGGTGAATCGTTCCAAGCAGTCAATGAAGTTGGTGCCGTTGAACGGATCACCACCAATACCAATGACGGTAGATTGACCCATGCCAGTGGCGGTGGTTTGGTGCACGGCTTCGTAAGTCAAGGTACCCGAGCGAGAGACAATACCGATCTTGCCCTTTTTGTGAATGTATCCAGGCATGATACCCATCTTGCACTCGCCAGGTTTGATGATACCGGGACAGTTAGGTCCGATGAGGCGAGTGGTGTTTTGTTGCTTCAAGTGCCACTTGACCTTGACCATGTCTTGTTGAGGAATACCTTCCGTGATGGCAACAACCAAGGGAATTTCAGCATGGATCGCATCAATAATAGCTTGGGCGCAGAAAGGAGGAGGGACAAAAATCACAGAGGCATCCACACCGACTTCCGACTTGGCTTCTTCCAAAGTGTTGAACACAGGGAGACCCAAGTGAGTGGTGCCACCCTTCTTGGGAGTCACACCACCGACCATGTTGGTACCATAAGCAATGGCTTGCTCCGAGTGAAAGGTTCCCTGGAACGGTCATCAATAAAAACTCAAAACGACGACAGCGCGTACCTGCTTGCCGGTGAAACCTTGGCAGATAACTTTGGTGTCCTTGTTGATCCACACCTTGGCGGTCGCCGACATTCGTCGGACAGCTTGGGTTTGACGGCTGAGCATCTTTGGCGAAACCTGTCGATTCTGTCACTGGTTGAGCGCCCCACAATGATGCATCAAACTTTTACTCAACTTATCCGGATAACCGGATAACGACACCAACTCTAATATCTTGCAATTTGTATACTATGAGGGATTGGGGAACAACCCGACCCCTCACTTCCAAACCGTAGCATTAAATATGACAGTGATATTTATTTATACAGTTTTTATGAATATTTAATGCGATAGGTTAAGCCATCATCTTCAACAGGTATCCGATTGTAGAGGTTTCAAATATCAAATACGAAAGGTATTGAATTATAGAGAATTTATTTGAAAAAAGATGCGAGTCAAATGGATGCATGCCGCATCATGTCTATGGCGAGCAGGCCACGATCTTTTGCACTGGTCGACGGCGTACCGCCAAGCTCTTCTTGCTTTATTTCTACAACTGGCGTGGAAAAGACGGCAGATGGATCCATCCCGCCGGTCCATTCAATCTCGCGAATCGAGCGCCAAAACTCATGATCGTCCGAATTCATCGGCGGTAGCTCGTTCGCATACGCTTCGAGCCACTCGACTTCTTCAGACGTCAAGTGAGAGTTCGAAGATGCGGCTGGATTTGACGGGGCACGAAATGGTAGAGGCTCCATGGACGTGTCGATTCGGCCGTCGCCGTCGTCCTCGTCAGATTCCGACCCGTCAAACATGTAGTTGGCTCGACGGGCACACATGCGGTTGGATTTGCGTGGCGCCATGACCAGCAAATGGCACGCTGCTTTTGTCTTGAAGAGCATGTCGTCGTCGGATACGTACTTTCGACGGAATTTCTTTGGGGAGGACACAGTAACAAGCGATCGATTGTGCCTGGCGAGGTGGTGGGACAGTGGCTTCATGCCGGAAGCTTCTCGCGCGACGGCTTTTTCAAGGCGAATGCGCAGATCCGTCATGCCCTTGACGCGTTTTTGCCGTTCTGTGGATGACATCGTTTCAAGGATATCGTAGCGTCCTTCAAACTTGACCAAGCCGAGCATACCCGAGCTCTTGTCAAACTTCTTGCTCAAGCGCATGGGGGAGCAATTGAGTTGTAGTCCAAGCCATTGGCGAAGACTTGTTCCATCAGAGATGCCTTCGAGCAGTCCAGCTTTGAATTCTTCCGAGAGGTAGTGGCAGTACTCGATCTCTTCGGGAGACCAAGATCCAATGCGTCGTGGTCCGGTGAGTGGCGTCGGCGTGAGCATCAACGGATGGTTGGGAGTCTTCGCGAGAAGTTTGACATTGCCATGACTGTTTGGCTTCATGACGATACCGAGACGGTGGAAAATTGAGAATGAGCTCGACATGGAGCGTGTGTATGCGTCTCCGATGAGTGGCAAAAGCCGGAGTGTGTATATGTTGGCGAAATCTAGACAGATCTGCGGCTGTAGAAACGATTCTTCAATCGAGGCGCGCATTGAAGCTCCTCGAGCATCTTTTCTCCATGCAATATGGCACCCACGATCTTTCTTTAGCTTGATCCATGTACCGCGCTCCAAGCTATGTCGTTGTTTCTAGCAAGTCCACAAGTTTGACGACCATGCGACGGTTGGTCCCGTTGGTTTGATCCAACTCGTTCGTAACTTCTCAACTCCTTCAACGTTGTTCCGACTGTATATGCAGCTCAAGGTGACGTCAAGGCGCCGCTTATTCATGTCCATCGATATCTACTTGGCGCATATTTAAAGCAGTCAATCATTGACGATGGCATGCTTATCTTTGGCCAAAGTGGCATAAAACGACGCGATGGACATTTCAAAAGTGTGAAATATCTTTTCACCCAGGGTGGTTTCTCATGGCAATCCAAATCGGCCGAGAACCACGGTAGCGATTGCGAGTAACACCACCACGCTGTTTCAAATGATAGTCCATTCACTGGGCCAGTAACGAGAAGAACGAGAAGGTCACCGACAACGATAGCTGCTCCAGTTGCTGGGCTTTAGACCTAGCTACGAGCTACACGTGTTGGACGCATTCAGCACGACGACATGGCTACGAGTCGCATGAGAAGTGAGCTAGTCGCACCAAAGAAGATAGAGTGTGAACTGTAAGGAGGATGAAATCTTCCAGAACAGGTGGACGAAGATGCGTTGTGCTTTGTGTAGAGGCAAGGCGTACTTTTCAACGCATGGCTTGGAGGCCTGCTCGTTGTTCTGCGATCTTTGAAAGAGACACATCGAGACGTGAGGTAATGGCAGCCAAGAAAGATCACCTTGCGAACTTGAATACACTTGGAATCGTGGTACAGTCGACAAATTGTTCCTGCTCGATCGCGTGGCCTGACTCGCTCTTGTGAAATACATCCAGAAGCTTTCAAGCTCACAGAGACACAAGGATTTAACCATGCCCAGTCAATGTAGAATGGACTTAAAGTTCTATCTCTCGCCATATGCCATCAATCTTGGGTACTTTATGAAAATGCCAATATCGTCAGATTTGGTTGATGGAAAGACACGTGGAATCTGTGAAGTTCCAAGGACAGCTGAGAGGTGTGAAATATTTGGTGCTTCAACACTGCAACAGAGAATCTGTGCCTTCTCCTGTCCAACGGAGGCGCCTTCTTAGCTTATGAAAGAACCTTCACATGGCTCATGACTCCATGGTTGAGATTAGTAGACTTACAACTTGCCGAGCTCGAATTTATTCGGTCGCCTAGTACTGGAGCGAGCGACGAATCTGTCTACTAACCTCTAGTGTAGTTGGATAAGCCCACAGCTACTCCACGCACTGCAACGACGCAGCGTCACGACCCCAGAGAAGTTAGCCATGTCATCATTTCTATCGAGATTGTCAGTTCTGATGGGCTGACGTGCATGCCACCTACAAAACAATTGCACGTAAGTTGATACATGTTACCTTCATGTAAATAGCTCTCACGACATGGGCCTAAAGGCAAGATATGGCCGAGCTCATGAGCTTTGCCATGGCAAAATCACGGATTTCATGCTTAGCTTTGAGTTTCCCCCTGGTGGATCTTCTATCTCGTGGGTTCTAGAGCAAGTAAGACAGAATAGTCCATCGGTGTGTATCAAGGGGGGATTCAGGGAACATCAACCAACTCAGTTATGCATAAGTTAAAACTCAATCATTTCGACAATACTTTCGCGAAGTTCGTATCCCAAGACCTGGGAGCAAAGTTCTTCATCAGGGCCGTGGGCCATAAATGAAGTGAGCGACTCGATCCACTCAATGTCCGCGTCCGTGAGCATCACCGAGTTGCATTCGATTTGAGTCAATTCGCCAGCGTGATAGCCAGGCTCGTCAATGTCCATCATGTCGTCGAACGTGTGTTGTGTAAAGATGTTGTCGTTCTTGCTGCCGTGGTGGCATAGACATTTCGGCTGACTCTTGCGGCTAGCTCGTCGTGGCTTGGAGTGGACGCCGTTGGCGTTAGCATTGATGGCATGGTGCGTATTGTGGATGACCAGCTCGGCAAGGCGGTCTGCTTGTAGCCCCGCGGATGCCCTCATCGACGATCTCTCAACCTTGGCGCGCATGCTGTCCATCTTGGCAAGGATGTCGCGGCGATCAGCCAAGGTCAAACTGTCCAAACCAGCTTGGTTGCGCTGAAAGAAGCTCATACCAAGGAGTTCGGATTCTTTCGGGAACTTTTTGCTCAAGCGCATGGGCGAGCAATTGAGCATGGCCCCAAGCCAGAGCCGAACGCTCTTGCCTTCTTGGACGTCTTCGAGGAGCCCCTCTTTGAACGTATTGGAGAGGAAGTAGGCGTAGGCAATCTCGGCAGGAGACCATTCCCCCGTGCGTCGCGGGCCCCGAAGTGGAGTCACGACCAAGGGAAGAATCAACGCCAAGTCGGAGGAGGTAGCAGTGTGGCTCGTTGTGTACATTGGATGGAAAGTTTAACAATGAGCTGGCATAGGGACAGAGATGCTGCTCCCACTCTTCTCGCGACCATGATGCCTCCGTGGAACTTCAACTGGCTGCCACTAGATGGAAGTAGCTCTCACAGTGGTGACGAACTCATCAAGTCGTGGAATATTTCGTAGCTCGATTGGCGTTAAGACGAACCAGAGCTGACTTTGCAGTTGGTTCCTCGTTGTCACCGACCGTTTCAAGTCCACGTCAAATCAAATTACAATATTCTTTCACGTCAGCTGCAGGGCCATTTCACCTACAACTTGATCTAGACGACGCTGTCTAGCTCTCCCGGGAACTCTATGGAGGAAGGAAGAGCCTGCAGGCGCGTGTGCTGTAAACCAAAGCAGCCGTTGAAGGCGAGTTCAGATCCAGCTCGTTGGTATTGTTTGAATCTGCCCCATCACAGTACGACCAGTTTCCTAAGAGAGACGGTCAAGAACACTTAGCGACGTACAAGAGGGTGAGATACCCGAGAGAGCTACAGCCACAGCTTCAGCAAGTCTGATGATTGTACCGCATTGCAGTATAAAGGAGGCGGCATCAAGCCAAGCTGACTCTCTCTTGTCGGGAGAAAAATATCGCCAAGTATGTGTACACAAGTCTTGATCTACTGCAATCTTTGAAACTTTCAAGTCAATCAAATAGCACCATAGCCGCGACGCCATGCAGTCTTCTGACAGGCGAAAGATCTAGCGACTAGGTGTCGACTCTATCCTTAGCATGATATGTAACATTGACAAGGCCCGAGACGGCTGGACAAAGCTCACGACAATGCTTTCTCTAGGGGAAATGTATAGATTGCAAATTTCAAGACGACGACGATTGCAGTGCACTTCAAGAAAATAGCAAGGTTTCGTCCGACGTGGATCAATCGACACTCCATGTTACTCGCATGGCGTGGGCAAGATGTGAAAGTCCAGTCGACGTCTTGTATCTCAGACCCGTCGAGCCAGAACCACCACTCGGTGCTCAGAAGGCTAGAGCGTGCCGCATACGATGGCACGCCATGCTTGATGAGAATCCGTGCGATGTTCTTCCCGCGACTGCATTACCAACTCTCGCCACCGCAAGCTCGCGGCATTCGATATTTTTGCCGCTGGTCTCTGTACTATGTAGCCACCGACGTGCAGAATATTCTATTCCCAGCGTCTAGGACTGGATTTTAATGCCCATGCTTGATATCGCATCGATGAAAGGTCTAGTCGAAGGACTGGAACGGTTGATACGCTTGGTATATCGACGGCCATGTAGGGTACTGCAATCCTGCAAGATGCTACATCTGTAACTCCTTGGTAATGAAATGGACGAGCTTGTTCTACACCTGACTCACTCAATGAGGATTCATTCCTTGATAAGGAGCAACTGTCTTGTCCAGCATCCTCCGTCACTCGACCGCAACGTCGCCTATCTGACTCTTACTTGGCCGATATTGCACGTATCATCATCGAAACCAATACCAAGATGTATGATTCTTCATGTACTGTACCATCGGAAGCTTGACTCGGGAAACTTCGAGCGACGTCTAGAGTCTTGGTTGTGTATATCGACGGAGAAATCCCCAAAGTAGTCGTGCGCTCGACCTCCGACCTCTTCTCTCCCTCTCGTCTGTACGTTCCCCCCCCCAAATGACGTCGCACGTGATGACACTCCAAGCTTGTGCAAAGACCAAAGTCTCTGAACGAATTCCCCCAGGCAATACTCCCTTATTAGCAGCATTCCCACTGAGCTAGACTACAACGCAGTGGCAATCCCTTTCCGTCGTTTTGTTCGTGTCTTAACTGCCACCAGAACGCGCAGGGTGTGACTGGAGTGCGAGCTCTACCACACGCTCGTTGTTTTCCATCAGGCTTGGCGCTGCAGCTAGCATAAGCAGTTGATTGGAAATGCACGAAACAACTGAATGATAGAATGTTGTAATGTGAAATCCAATTTCATGATAGAATGTTGTGAAGTGAAATCCAACATCGTGCAAACTATTCAAGGACAGCACCGTCAATGTGTACACAGGTGTCGAGAGCACTCACTCGCATGAGGAATATAAGAACACAGCGCGCATTTACTCAACAATTACAAGAAAACTACGAAGTTTCCATCTTCAATCATCGTCGCATCTCCAGCGTCAATTGTGAGCAGCGGAAACGACTTGGCGAGGACAAAGTCATCGGTTGTCCAGGAGCAGTCCATTGTCATGTATTGCGCTTCCTTGTCGATCGTTGTCGGAATATGTTCAACGGAATCCAAAGCCGGCGCAGCTTTAAATTCATGGAACAGGTCGTCGATGTGAGAATGCCATGCAAAAACTTGTGGCTCTTCATGGCTCTCAGTCGGCTCGTCCTTGACAACCTTCTTGGACGTCAATGGCTTTGCCTTTCGACGACGGCGACGTTGGCGGAACTTGCCAGCGCGTTCAAGCACGACTTGGGCTCTAAACTTGTCGTCAAGCTCCTGGAGTTCCAAGTCTCGGACAAATTTTTCCGCGGTCGTCATGCTCCGCACGAGTTCTTCATCGAATGTGTAGTTGTGGATGCCGAGGAGGTCGCTTTCCTTGCGAAACTTCTTGCTGATCCGCATCGGATGACACCGAAGCTGGATGGCCAGCCACGGTCGAATGCTTGTGCCGTTTGGGACGTTTCGCAGCAAGCCACGCTTGAAATCATGCGATAGTCTCTTGATGAGCGCAATCTCGACATCCGACCATGGTCCAGCGCGCTGTTTCTCTCGTGTCGCTCTTGCCAACATGTCCAAGAGCGCGTCAATGCAACAATGAACTCTCGCTCTTACGCTGAGGTGGTGGTCGTCGTCACCATATCGTCGCCAGAGTCCGAGCAGACAGGAGCAACTTTTTGTGGGACCGACCAGTACACGACGCAGTCCATCGCGTCGATCGATTTGTAAGCTTTTGCATCCTCCTACTATTGTTTCAACATGACAAGCAGACAGCCTACGCCGTGTACCTCTTGCCGCCGCCAGTGCAACGTTGTCGACATGAGAAACCATAATCAAACCGGCTACACGTGCAACGTGCAGCGACATATTTCACGCACCGTCAGACCATTTCCACCGCCGAGTCCTTGCTTGCGAGCGACGCAGCGCGCCTCGAAGAGTCTCCTAGCGTTCGCTTTGCCGGTGTGTCGCGATTGGGATGTCTGGCAGTGGCTACAGCAGCGTCCAAGTTGATAAAGTTGCGATGGAATATGACGTGACGACTGGTGTGATAGGTGTCACTGTCGTCACAGATTCAAAGAGGAGGTGGCGGTGGCAATTGCGCCCCCCGTCTTTGCTCTCTCTCTCTTCTCAGCGCATCCATGCCGACAAAGTCGACGGAGAGGATCAGCTCCCGTGCAATATTTCCTGTCATTTGCATCGACTTGCATCTTTTGCGACGCTGTTGTGGGATCAAGCGCGCCGCCAGAAACACCAACACCATCTCCATACCGTTAAGAGGCCCTATACTGCGCTCAGCACGCCGCGATGGCGCTCTCTTTGTCTAGAAGATCGATCTACGTGGAGAGCAGGGGTGTGGCTATGCGTCAAGTGTGCTCTCCCTTGGCTTCAAACTGTGTGGCAGCGATGGCATGGCTGGCTTTGCCATCCTGAAGGTGATCCAACGGTGAGTGGAGGCTGTCTGCGGCAGGTCGCAGGCTCAGCCATGATCGAGTTGAAGATTCCTCGCCGCCTTGACTGTCGAACTGTTCTTCCCCTTGCATCCTCCACCCGTCAATCCGCAACCATTCCGTGGCTGCCGGTAGTACTTCAAGCATTTTGACACAAGAACCAGGATTGGTTCGGGCGGCGTATGCGTCTTCCTTCTTCTCTCGTTGGGGTCTCTGTCGTCGATGAAATGTTTAGCGAACAAACCAGAGCCTGTCCGTTGTCGTGACGGAGGACAGGCGGCCATGAATGACGAAACGAGAGGGGAACAGACCCGAGTCGATGATGGATTTGTCGTTAAAAGTCAGACCGAGTCCATCTTTCGACCGCACCCATGGGAAGGACAACCCCCAGCGAACTTTAGGACAGTAAACACGACTACTGTACGCTCTAGGAAGCGTTGAAAGAGTTGATATGCTTCGACTACACTAGACGAGTGTCAGCTCGATACTGCTGCTTCTGTGCGTGTTGGAATTGCGCGAGCGATGGTTTTCCAAGGCCAGCGCGGATATCGCAGCCACGCTCGTTGTAAATGGTAATGTTCCCCTTCCCGCCACTTGTTTCGTGTCTTTCGACGGATCCCGGAAAACTGCAAGGCGACGACGTCAAAAAATGTTCGTGAGAGGACGACATGCCGTCACGGCAGTTCTTTCCATCTTGTTACCAACTCGAAACTTTGAAATTCAGGAGGAAGCGCACGATGGCCTTCACGTATTCATGTGCTCTGTCTGTTTCCTCCAACTCCATCGCCGCCAGTGGCCAAATCCACGATCACAAGCGTCGAGTTTCAACGAAGAGCTCATGCTTTCACGAGATGACTCGCTCGAGAAAGGATCACACGACTAGACTTCAACGACATGGTGAGAACCACCATGCAACTCGAGATTGCGCTTGCATGTGGGATGTCTAAACATGTATACGAGCATGACGAACCTACGACTGAATTGCACCATGAACGTACACGTTTGATGATGTGAAAGGAGGTCCGTCGCGTAGCTACCGTCAAGCTGTGCCTTTGAATGTCGTCGACCATTGGAGAGAGAAACTCTCAGAGTTGTCGTCGCTCTCGCATTTTAGTCGTACAGATGCGCATTTATATTCTTCCAAGTTGATGCAGGAACTTGCAAGGAAATTTGCTTCGGTTAGGTCTACAAGTCCGACGCATATCGCTCGTTGAGGCGAGATATCCAACGCGCTCTTTATTCTTTAGAATGCACAATTCAATCGATCGACTGGCTTAGCAATGTAGTTATTACATTACACGAGTATCACATTGTAGTAGTCGTAGCTGTCGTCTCCAACGGTGATCGTTCCAGTCCAGTCGGCATGGACTAGACGAGATATCTTGAGTGGAAAATGTTCGTAAGCCACGGAAAAGTCCGTCGTGTAGTCTACTTGCTTGACCATGGAGGCCAACTCGACCATGAAAACGTCGTCATGTAGGAGCTCCATCTCTGGGTAGTCTTCATGGAGAGATGGCATTTCACAGTCTGGAATGGTCATTTCGATGGCGTTAGGCTCGGCGGTGGCAGCGACTGACGCGCCATCTTGGTGGACATCGGCTTGTTTGGCTTGGTTCTTCTTGCGACGACGTCGTCGACGATGGATGCCTCCGTTGCGCTCGAGCTCGACTTGCTGTTCAAATTTGGCTTCCAGCGCCTTGAGCTCGCACTCGCGCCTGCGTTTGATCTCTGGGGAGAGACCATTGAACATTTCTTCCTTGAACTTGTACTTGTGAATGCCCAGGAGCTTCGATCCCTGGTTGAATTTTTTGCTAAGCCGCATGGGATCGCAGCGGAGTTTTCGCGCGAGCCACGGACGAAGGCTCGTGCCTCTTGGCACGTCTGGCAGGAGGCCAGCCTTGAAATCAAGCGAAAGCCGTCTCACGTACGAGATTTCATCGTCTGTCCATGGTCCAGCGCGTTCTTTCAAGCGTTTTGCCGCGAGCATGTTGTCGAGAGAGAAAATTGTAAAATGAAATGCATGGTCGAGGAAGATAGTCGGTACTTTTCCAAGCTATCTCATTGAAGAACACTGCTACTCCACAGTTGTCGACGGTCAGTATTCGACACGGACAGCCTACAACCTTGCTGTCTCTTGGCCCAGAAAGCACGAACGATACCCCTCTTGACGTTAGAAATGCCATCAACAAGCTTCCTCCCGTGCAATGGACCCACATCAAGTACTGGAGAATACCACTTACTCTATCGCTCCGAGTAATTGAAAGGGTTTGCTCTAGCCTCTCTGCTTCGCCTTCTCATGATCTTGACGAGGTTTGGAGCCATGCCAATTCAAAGCTGGACAACGTGGCATGTCTTGTCAATCCACACCATCAACAAACATGACGCGATTATTGTTCGCCCGTTGTCGTCGTGTCACTGTCGTCGCAGATTTGATGCACGCTCGAATCTAACTTTGTCGATGAAATGTCGTCACGATGGAAAGAGTTGCTTCCGTGCTATCGTCTGTCGCTAGCATGAAATATAAATTAAATTTATATCTAGCGACAGACGGCGAACGAATTTATGGTCAACCTCCTCCAAGGCGGCGACTTGCTTGCTTGAGCAACCGAGTTGCCACGATGCACTGCTGGCCGTACGTCGAGGTTTAGATTCGTCGACACACGCGTTCGTCATAAATGCAGAAGTATATCATGAGGGTGACGATTTTGCCGGCATCAGGTTGAACAGGTCGCGAAACATGATTATTTCACCGGTGTGGTTGGACTTGTGAGTATGCGCAAGAAGGCTGATCTTTGTCGTCCTCTCTGTCGTTCTTTACTGTCTTTGTAGCCCAAGACAGACATCATCGTGTCACTCTTGGTGATTGCTCATTCCCAAGAAGAGCAGTCAATTGTTCGGCGATGGGGAAACGAGCGATGCGTCCCACCCGTGAGTCACTGAGGTCGTGGTGACAAGACGCATACTCTTGAGTGCGATTTGGGTTCATGGAGCGCGCTACACTGAAAGGGCTACCGGGTAGAGCTGCCTGAGGCTAGCCCTTTGTTCAGGTTGACGGCGTGCCCTCTTCATGGCAAGAACGTCAATACTTATAGTTGTTTTAGCGAGTGATAGTGATAAAGTTAGTCGATAATTAAGCGCAGGGCTTCGAGGAGGATGGCATCGTCGTCTTGTTTGCTTGTTTCCAGTGGAACAGGTTTGGTGATTCGCAAGCCAAGGCGGACTGCATACCGCATGACTTGCCTTTCAGATCGTGTTGGAATTGCCCGTGCGATTGTCTTCCAAGGTCCACACGGGTGTCGGAGCCACGCGCGTCGTAGATTATACTGCTCGCCGTCGCGCCACTTGGCTCGCTCCTGATGTTTGCTCGATGGCATGTTCTCTGTTGGCTGGCGAAGTATGAAGACCAACGGGGAACTTGGCGAATGAGTCAAGACTTGCAGAATCTACGCAGAGGCACACACAATTCTGAACGAAACACATGACCGACGTCTTTATAGTCGCATACAGGATCAGACTTGGCCGAGAGTTCAGCGACATACTCCACACAGAGAGTCGGACGACAAGGAGCCGGATTGCACGCTAGTTGACAAGTGTCCCTGTATGCGAGCAGGATCTACTTAGTGACTTAACAGAAATCACCAACGGAGCACACCCCGTACAGGCGGACTCACACTTCCGAGGTCGTCTGAATAACATTTTCTAATATATTGCCCTGCTCAGCTCTGTTGCCAAGCGATTGCATCGATGGGATCCTCTCTCCATCACGTGCAATATTCAGTTGCAACAGTAGATTTATCTTGCAAGCACGGCGTCACCTCAATAATTACTCAAGGAAACGCCAGGGCAATGATAATGATGCGACTTAGCTTTACTGTGGAATCGGTGGAATACCCCGGGTACTTGTTCCACGGCAAAGCACGGAGGCTGGACAGTATTGCCGATCAAGCAGCAATAAGATCCTTGCATCGTTGTATCTCTCCAAGGGGGATCAAAGGGGCGAGGTGGCATCCACCGAGTTAGCAGAAATCCAATGTCTATAGACTTCGGTGTTCGAAAATTTCCGTTTAGTTGTCCTCAAAATCTTCCATCTCGTGTTGCTTGTGCTAACCCACCACGAACTTTGTATCGCTCTTCATACATTAGGGATCCATGCACACTTGACACGCCTTTGAAGGCTACTGTAGCGTTTTCATGTGCTCTTTCCAATTTTCAACCTCATCTCGACTTGCATAATGTCAAACTCACAATATAACCTACATATTCATATTTCAACCAATGAAAATGATATATGGAAAATTATTGCAATTTTATTGGTAAAAAATTCAATAATATGGAATTCATATAGAAATACTGCTGCTGCTTCTTGTGAATCATGTTGAAGACTAACTTTATTCCCAGGAAGAGATAACGCGAGCGTTCTACTTGACATGGAAACCATGGCGAGATCGTTGAGCAATGGATTGCCTGGCAGCCATGCATTCTCCCCAGTTCAAGGATGCATTGTCAACCACACCTTTCATCACCACGTACTGCAGATTGCCACCATACGTCATGACCACTGCCACGAAGTTCAGAATTGTCATTTGATAAAACTTTCCATGACTTCGTTTATGTAAAGTGAATAATGAGCTCAAGTTTGCCTGGCTTGGTCAATCTCTCACCCGTTTTCCATCTACAGTGTATCGTGAAGCTAGCGTGGTGAGCCGTGGTCACATTGCCGACTGGTTGTCGCAACGATGCCATGTGTCATGGTGTGAGGAATTGTGTGCATCGAGTTTTGGTGTACGTCGGGAGGAGGGGTGCTTCATGAAGCCATGAAGGCACTCACTCGACGTCGTCAGGCTCCCGAACGCGACAGAGCTTGGAAGTTTCATCTGGAACTTTCGCATTCACCTACTCGATCGTTACTGACCACTCGCAACGAGATGCCCGTGAAGCGCAGTCTCATCCACACTGGATTCACTCACGAGTGTCGTCGTTCCATTGTCAATACGCTCACAAGGGAGTTAGTTTCGTTCTTCCAACGTGGAGGATGCACCACGACACCGAGCAGACAGGCGACCAACCTTTCATCTCTTGAGACATGCTATAAAAAATCCCATTAAGATGGCCATTGAAACACAAAGAACAGAAGACATGCATCCACCGCCGCGTTTATCCTGTCGACTGTCGATAGTCAATGAAAGGCGACGACATGCATGGAAACGTACTTTGGTCCTATGAAGTGTGTGTCCTGGATGGAAGAATGGGAGTTCACAGCTAAAATTACCGTACGATGGAACTGACTTGGCGTATGGACGGTAGTAATGGCTGCTGCAAATGCGTCCGCCATCCAAACCAAAAGGAGTGGTTGCAATAATTGAAGAGGTCAGGCACGTTCCCACTCATTGGTTAAAAATCGGACTTTCTTTCCACATCCAAAAAAGCCAGAGGCCAAGAATAAAACGCGCGGTGATGGTCAAGTCGGACGAGCCAAGCGGTGGGTCCACGGGCGCGCCATCGCCCGTACGAGAAGTCCGCAAGACGCGGGGTCGTCCTCCGAATCGAGAAGGTGTGTGTGCTCCCACCACTGCACTTTTTCTGTGCACGAGCATGCGTCGAGAATGAACCCACCGACATCATGTAGGAAAGGCCAGGAAAAAGCGAAAGCTCAACAAGGAGGCTAAATCCAAGCGCAACGACGACGACGACGAGGAAGAAGATGAAGACGACGAGTCGGAGATTCTGGACCTCTGTGAGATTTGTAACATCAACGAGAACGACGAATTGTCGCTCATTTGCGATGCCTGTGACAAAGGTTTGTATGCTCTATGTGCATTCATGCCCATGACATTTGCCGTCTAGTGTACCATACATACTGCCTAGATCCACCGCTAAAGGAAATCCCTCCGGGGGAATGGGTTTGTCCAAAGTGTGGTGTGCCACAAAAAGAACCCGAAAATACTGCGCCAGAGCCAACCCAGTCCGTCGAGACCAAAGAAAAAACACCACCAAAGAAGGACGAACGCGTCTCACCACAGCGTACTCCTTCAAAATCATCGTTTCCGTCGAATCAGAATACACCACACCTTCCAGCCATAGCGCCACCAGCACTTCCAATGCCAATGATGCCTCGATCCTCGATGGCAGCGCCACCTCCAACCCATATTATGCCTCATCCTGTAGCTGCATCCTTTCCTCACGCACAACAGGAACGCCACCAAACCGCCGAGATGATTGAAATCCAAGATCACAATGCCTTCTTGCGTCGCGAAAATCAAAAACTCATGGATTGGGTTGATCGACTCACAAGACGAATCGATGAACTCCAACCTTTGGAGGAAACTCTGCGAGCCACGCAGTACAAATGCCGCAAAATGGAAAGCCAAATACTTGATTATCAATCTCAACTAGCTATGATGACCAAAAGCCCACCACAGTACGGACAAAGCAATCCTCACTCAGCCTTACCAAAATTTGTTACTCGTCCATACATGCCAACTACGTTGCCTCGAGTTGATGGAAGATCATCCGACCCACGTCATTTAGACGCCGACTACCGTCCAGCACCAATTTCATCCGGAGCCCACTACCTGTCGTCTAGCCGTCGGAAGGACTACCCAGAACCGAGCTACGAATCCGAGTATTCACGGGCCCCACCCCACGAAGAATCCCATGGCCGTCGGTTTTCAAACCCCATGAGCCATATGGATAGTTATTACCGTGAATCGAGCTCGTCGTCGGCGTATCATGCATCCGGCAGTCATCAATTGCCTGGTCCACCATTACCTTACTCCCAGCCTCCCGTGTATCAAAAGAGAAGCTACCCCCACCAGTCCTACCACGATCAACCCCAAACGTCATCATCGCATTTATATAGAGAACGACAAACGCCAGAGCGCCAATCGTCATACCAGTACCCACCCCATTCCAACTCAGAGCACTCGTTTTTACCGCGTCCAGTTTTACCGTCTGAAGCTTACGGCGTCAAAAAGGAAGATCAGAAGGAACCTATTCAGGTTTACAGTTCTGACGACGACGAGTCATCCAAGAGACCTACTCAAGCGGAACGAGAAGATGATGCTATTAGCGTATTGAATTCCATGAAGCGGGGAGAGCCTGCTCCGTCCGAACGGTACGGTCGAAAGTAGATATTTATTCTGAATGAATGATCCAGGTTGAATATGTCTACTCCCCCTCGTGATAACGATGCTTCCACAACCCCTTTGTCAATTGTGAAGCCGAGCGACATCCCATCTACGGGGAAACGCATTGGATTATATACGCCGCGAAGTCGAAGACTCATGCTAGATAGATACCTCCTAAAGCGCACCAAGGTATAAATCTGTTGTCAGTTTCGGATACTTACAGTGTGTATAGCGACTGTCAAGGCACAAATGGTTTAAATATCCCGTGCGGAAAACTTTGGCAGACACAAGACCTCGAGTGAAAGGACGCTTTGTCAAACACGATTCTGTCGATGACGAAGAGATGTCGTCACCTCAGAAGTCTGAGTCCCCTCGGGATATGCTCGCGGAAGAAGCGATGCACATTTCCGACTTCGACTACATTAAAGCATTTGCCAATTTAGTAAAAGAGACCAAGGAGCAAGTGGACAATGTAGTTGTGGAGATTTTGAAGAAGAAACAGCGTCAGGGTGAGCTCGTTTCATGGGACACGTAGGATGGAATATCGGCACACTCAATTAACTTTGCTGTAGGTGGACAATTGGATTGGAGCAGTCTGTCATGAGCTTACTTCCACGAGAGTACGTCAGCAACTCGCCATTTCCCAACATTTTTGGTGAACTCGTTTACGTTTTGGGCGATGCGGAAGAAGATTCGAACCAAGAAAATTACTGCAAGGCATTGCAAGCTGGTGCGATTTATGTGGCTATTTGTTTAAGTTTGTACTCGACGACGAATCCTCCGAGCAAATATGGCAACTCAATCTCTCCTATTCTGAAACACTATGTCAAGACGATGGACGAGCTATGGGAAGCAGAGCCCAATTTGCAAAAAAAGCATACGTTTGCCATGATGAAGTCGATTGTAGACGGTATCGCTGGCGTGATTTGCGTGGGGTATGACGACGGAAAGCAATTCCTGCAACCTGTCAGTGTGGCTCAAATACTCGACAACGGACAAACAACATCCGAGGACGGCAACCCAACGCCGTAGACTAATGTTAATATTATTCATCTCTGTAGTTTCCGTCTTTCATGCCGAATTCATTCTATACTACGGTATCACATTACTGTACGCACTCCAACGACGAGCAGCTTGACGATATGAAGACGAGGAACTTCCATCGAAGACACACATCATGGTACCGTATGAAATACTGTACTTAATCTTATGCTCAGTCCGCAGGAACCGCCGCCAAATGTAAGACGCCGTTAAGTTGGAGTTCGCTGGAATAAAGCTCAAAAATAGGCGGCGATGGGCTTGAATCATCTCCGAGAAGATCAGAGAATATCATTTCCACGTATGGCGTCACGTCCAGAGCGTTGATTTGGGCTACAACAAATGCAATGAGTTCGCTCGTCACGTCAAGTCCCTTTGACTTGATTTTTTCAACACACTGGCATATAATTAGACAAGCCGATGAGTTAAAGCGCACCTGTTTGGCCTCAGGCGAGAGAGTTTGAAACACGAGCGCGAGAACGAGTCGCGAAATCTCTTGAATTTTTTCAGTAACATTTTGAATCGAGGTCTGCTTCGCCTTGACTATGGCTAGAGCAGACTTGTAGCATTCCAGCGCTCTGAAGTCATCGTCCAATAACCTGGAACAACTTCCCAACGTCATCCACGAGGATAACATTCCTTCGAGATCCTCAGAGGAGCATTCTTTCCGCAAGTCATGGGCTTGCATGGCCATATTGTATGCAGTGTGGAAGGATTTCATCTCGACCAACACATCAGTCATGGCAGTACAGCAATTTGCTCGGTCTTTCAAGGTTGAGGGAATATCTATGAGCAATCAGGTATCGCTGTCACGATATATTTCTGAGACTTACTTTCGTAAACGAGAAGGGCGTCCTCGTACATGCTTAAGGCTTGTTCAAGGTCGCCCATCCGTTTAAGTATTCCCCCTTGCTTGCATCGGATGCTTGCAAAACGCGCTGTGAATCTACCATACGATTCCTTTACCACCTAACCATTTTTAGACAAGTTCCTAAATCATAAATACCGCAGTGGAAAGATCTAAATTGTCCAAGGCTTTCTCCCATTCAGAGCGCTGGATCCAAATGTCTGCCATGGCTGTATAGACATCCAACATGCATGGGTGAGTAGCGCTTAAGTGCCAAGACACCACCTCCACGGCTTTCTCGAACGACTCGAGAAGGCTCTGGAGGTCTTGATGTTCATGGTGCAAATTCATCAAGACAACATGTGCTCTTGCAAGGACTGCATGAGTCGACGGACCTTCTTCCAAAGCCAACGTGGCAAACGTTTCTACGACTATCTAAGACTAGCAAATGTCAAAAGTACCTACCAGCATCGCCTTTGTTGTTCAAGCGTAAACTAAGTTCTGCTGCTTGAACAAGCAAATTGCATAAATGCACATGGCGTACATTTGTTGGGCAAGCTTGCTCAACAGCCAAAGCAAGCTTGACATTTTGAAGTTTTGTCTCCAGGTCTTCATTCTCGCCAGAGTCGATACTGTCAATCGTGAGCTGGCACTTTGGTGTTGTTGAGCAAAGCATTGTGACTGAAGGTTCCACGGATTGAATATGACTAGCTCGAAACGGATGTGCTACTTGACCGAGAGCGTATTGGATCGAATGAACGAAATAGACCCCAGTGTGATATTGCAAAGCCACGAAGAGCTGAGGTATGTGGAGTTCTTGGCGACAGTCCTTGACATGACCTCCAAATTTGAGATCCACCGTGGGTTCGATTTCGTTGGCATAAAATTCGATGCTTTCTTTACTCGCCCCACACAAGATATTGAAGAAGTCGACGGCAATCGCACGCGAGTGAGCAGGACCTTCACGTATCATAGCCCGGAAGAGAACTTTGGCAGCGCGAGCGATCATTTCTGTGAGTAAAAATCGACGGACGTACTTGACATTTGTCAATTCATACATCCGTCCAATATAGCGCATGTTGATGCCTTCTCGATGCATTAAAGCAGTGAGAGCCCCGGAATCAAACAAATGCGGATTCGACTCGAGGCGTTGGACACAGGCTGGAATGATTGATTTCTGCAAATAGTGGCTCGCACAAGCGACGACATTGTCGTGGCTCTTTCCATAATTTCCACGGTACGCATTCGAATATAGAGGCGTGTGGTACTTTCGAATATACTCTGGTCGGAGTTTCCAAGCACAGAGTGCCGCTTCATCGTCATGTTCTTGGAGGACATCAGGCGCACATAAATGCCGTAGTTTAGTCACGGTAATGCGATCGTTGGACTTGACAACATGAGTTTCAGGGGGTAACGTGACGTCAAGAGAGTCATCAGAATTGCACGTATGCAGATATTCTAGCACTTGACGAATTGCTGTCGACACTGCACCATTACGGTTCATTTCAATGGGCTCTGTGCTGGTTAAATCAGCTACAACCAGCACACGAACGCCCAAATAATCGATCAGACACTGGAGAGGAACGGTTATGGCGTCAGTACCGACAGCATCCACAGCAACTTGAAAAACTCTGGCGCTTCGAACATCATGGCCCAAGGTTTTAGTCACGAGGTTAGTTGCTGGGTGGTAAATAAAGGCGCAAAGACCGTTCGATGGAAACATTGGGCAATCCATGTAGCCTAAATTGATATGCTGGGGGGATGGAGGGTCAACAGCAGAGGACGACGCAGGATGCAGAAGAACTTCCTCGATCACAGGTCGGGCTAACGACGTTGCGGCAAGGTGGAACTCCTTCATCAGATGGGCTACACTCAATCCTTGGGAAACTCCTGACGATTGATTGTGAAGAAGTTCCCAATACAATCCATTCCAATCCGTTGCGAGAGGCGTAGCTTGAACTGGTGCAGGAGCCAGAGCTCGTGGCGGCGGCTCAGGAGCACTGAAATGAGCTCTCGCCCACGAAAGAAACAACACGCGTGGAATTTTGCCTAAACATTTGGGTAACAGGAGAGGTAACTTAGCCTGACGATACCAATCAGTTGAGGATCGAGGGCTTGCTGAATTACTGCAAATTCTTCGCTTGAGCCCTGCCAACCCATGTACACAGTGAGATGTATTGAAATCTAAATTACAAGCGAAGCAAGAAATATATGCAGGATATTTGCAAAAGGATATCTTTTCGAGAAGGTCGCGGAGACGAGAGCTGTCAATACTGCCCCTGGATAATGAATCCATCTAGACAAGAGTGCCATAAACCATTATAGATAGTTAATCATACCTGGGAGAAAGCTCCCTTCGCGCGCTTGATTTGCAGTGTATCCCTAGAACTAAGCTTAATCATAGTTGGCCAAGGCATGATAACTCTTCGTGAGTGCGTTCTTCATCAGATTGATTGGATACTGATGCATGAGGATGCTATGGCAGTTGGTTCATAAAATCGCTCGTTGTCTTAATGTCATTACGGTAATCGCTTCGACCCACTCGCGGCATTCGCGATCGCTCGAGCAGGCAAAAATCTTTGATTTGTGCTACAAATACCGTGAAACATGGAATAGATTACACGCTAACTTTATGCTTGCTAACAAGTTGAAAGCAATGCTTGCGGTGAGATTGAATCTGGAGATAAGTGCGACAAGACAAATATTGAAATTGATGAAATGGCCTACCTCGTCAATCATCGAGACCGTGTAGTCTTTGAGTCGGAGTACTTTGGACTTTGCACCTTGAAACACTTGTTGATTTACGACCTGTATCCCATGATATTCGTTATGATATATGCCATCGTGCCGGGCGTACCATGGGAAAGTATTTCAGAGTTGTTTCGTCCAAATGGACCCATTTCACTTTCCACTTGGAGCCAAATATTGAGTGGGAGTGCTATATTGGCACAATCAAGTACTTCATATTCAAGTCAACCAACCTTCACGAGCTTTCCTGACTTGAGAACCATGTTTTCTTTGTCTTTACTGATGGGGTTCTTTGCCGTTTGGTTGAGAAACGCGCAATGCCTTTTGCACCGATTCGGAGGCGTTTCAACTTCTTGCGATTAGAGTGACAAAATCCTGCAAATTAAATAGAAGTTTACCTGGTCAGCTCAGCACTGACAAGAACGACGAGTAGAAGGACGTGTAAGCTTGCATCTTAGTTTTCGAGCCGTAGCTGTTGATTTATAGCTGAAGTAGATTGATCTTACTCATAACATCTAAGTTATCGCGGGTAGCCTAATCTCATGATTTGATCTCGCGAACTCCCGAGGCTTGCCCAAACATGGAAACTGCATTGCAAATGTATTGCAATACATGGTTCATGGCAGGCGAGGTTGTCTCTTCGCCGCCACAGAGCTCAAGAACTGAACGGTTCATTTGCTTGAGCTCTTATCTCCCCACAGTGATGCTTGGCTATTCTTCCAGCAAGTGAAACGCAGCGGATTCAAACGTGTTCTGGAGGCAGAATCTGTGAAGGGGGAATAAACATGCAATTACCATTTAACGCAATCTAACTTGATGTTGCTCGTATTCGGGCGGGGGATAGCGATAGTCATTGTCGTTATAATAGTTGTAGTTGTCGGCCGGTTGTTGATATTGATGGTGTGCATCATCGGAGCCTTGATGGTACTGATAATGTGCATCGTCAGAGCCTTGACGGTAGCCTTGATAGTGACCGTCGTCGGGTCCTTGGTGGTACGCGGGTTGTTGATGGGCTAGACGAATGCCTTGTCCACGAGATGGTCGACCCAAGCTACCCGAATCATCTGACTGCACATATCCACGACTAGGTTGAGTTCGGCCTGTTTCTCGGTACTCAAGCGTCGGTACGGTGGACTCGATTTCAATCTTATGACTGTTCTCGCGTCGCTTCTTGCAGCAATAAATAAGAAGACCGATAGCAACAACGATGAGTGCTCCTACAGCTCCAAGGATAGCATAGAGCGTGGTGTTCGTCTTGTTTTCGCTTGCCGTGTTTGCTGCTTGGGGGTCGACTGTTGGGGCTGAAGTGGTGGTAGTAGTTGACGGTGCAGCCGTTGACCCATCTTTGACAATAATCTTCTTGTACACTGCGAAGTCGTAGCGAATCGAGGAGTTTTCACCTGGCAATGCAATATGTGCAAGCAGCGAATACTGCCCAGGATTGGAAAACCGAAGTTCTGGTTCCTTGAATAGAGCTCTGTTGCTGGTGAAATTGAGTTCTTGGTTGGCGGTGTTGTCTGTCGGGTTCACTCCTCGGTCAAATGGAGTACAGGGGCGTGGTCCAAATTCACACGCGTGCAAGTTTGAATGGGGAATCTGGACGAAATCTCCAGGGCTCTTCTGAGATCCAATCGTGTAAATCTTGGTCAGGTTGAGTCCATTCGCACTGAGGTCGTATGTGGCGATCCAATTGACCACAATGGGGTCGAGCACATTCACGACTTGGACGGAGCCTACATCGAGTCGCAATTGAATGGGGCATCCTCTGTCGCTCGATTCGAGCAACTTGTCGCTCTCGTTGACGGACTTAGAGAAGGGATTCCCACGACTCTTCCAGCAGTACGTTGTAAAGCCATCATGTTCAGGTTGTGTATCCAGTGCCGTGGTCAAAGTGAGCACCGCGGCGACGCCCACGGCGACTTGAGTCAAGCATGACATGCGCATTGTTACGTCTCAAATGTTTGGTTGTCTGGAATTGAGTTGTCTCCTCGTCCAGTGTAATAAACTTCAACTTTAAAACATCGCGATTGAAATACTTATGGTCCACAATACAAACTTCCATATTCGCAATAATTATCCTCAAAATTTCCATAAATTATCCCATTTACAATCAGACAACAGTCTAATTTTTTATATTGACCGTCATCTGGATCCAATCTTGGTCAAATTATTTTCTGTATATTTTGTACAATCTCAATAGTATTCCGGTAAAATTTTTGTTTCACATCATAGAGTATATCAGACTTTAGTGCACAACTACAAGCTTCTTAACCGTCTGATATAGAACCGAAGAGCCCGTTTTTCTTGGTCTTTTGAAGAGCTTAAAAACTAAAGCTATGGAATTTGCTTTTGAATTGTTGAAATGATTAGAATAACATATATTGAACGGAAAACTAAAAACGGAATATTTTGTACGGAATCATGAGTGCATCTCAGTTGATCCGGAGTAGCTCAAGAGCGACAAGTCCAGCAAGTGTCCTGCACGTCAATCTTTTGGTTTCTGCCGAGATTTTTCGACGGCCTCCTCACCATGGGTCGAAAGAGATGGCAGCGAGGGTGATGTGCATGTATGTGGAGGATCGATGGCGGATCAAATATGGACGTCGTTGATCGAAACGAATAAGACATCGCAACTCACATTTTTCAATGCCTGGTTCATGCGACAAGTAGACAGGGAAACGTGCGCTGATCGTCGTCAGTAACTGGCACGCCTTTTTTACAGACTGGAGGAATTTTCTCCGCCAAGATTTAAGTGAGTGGTGTGAATCCAAAGAGGTCGACTTCTCCCCCAACTCAGCTGAGCAACACCAGACCAAGGAGAATTATTGACCTCGATTTCTACGGCGAGCTCATGTCGTCAAATGCCAAGATATGTCTTGTCTTTGAGCCATGCGCTTGTCTGTGGGAAATGACGATTAAATCTACGGCTGTCCTACGCTGTGAAAGATGTCTTGAAACATCCAAGCTTAAGGAAAGCTTCCATGTAGTGCAATATCGATTGCACTACAGTTACATGTAATTGTCTGGAGGTAATGCCATGGGGAGAGCGCAACAGTCAATTTTGCGAAGTTGTCTTCATCCCTGGACAATGTGTTAATTTTGTCGCTGGATGTGGCATGCTTTTGACGACGCCCAAACCACTTTTTGTTTGCATCAGGTGAATAAAAAGTCCGCTTTGAAATGTTACTTGCATCACGACCGTTTGGCTGCCTCGTTGGTCACATTGTGGAGTGCTGCAGATTTTCCAGCTGCGTCAAATTCCAAAATAAATGATTATTCAACAAAATTATTTTCATGAACTATTGTGGTTTTACACTGTTAATAAAAAACTGGAGTCGTGCGGAATAAATTTTGACGCAAGCAAATTGACGCAACAATTGACGCATACAAATTCCAAGTGAAAAGAAATTGAATGTTTCGAGCAAGTTTTTCAAACATTTAAAACGTTCGGAATTACACTATTTAATGGTCATGATCGAGGGCAATATAAGAAATTGATTGCGTAAACTTTAAATAGTCAATTAATTGAAACATTTTCAAAACATCTCAAATTTCCAGTTTTGGACCCAAACGACAATACATTTATTGTCAATATTGCCGTTTGGGTCCAAAACTGGAAATTTGAGATGTTTTGACAGTGAAAACTTTCAATTAATTGACGCATACACTATTTAAAGTTTACGCAACATTTTCTTATATTGCCCTTCATCGTTACCATTAAATAGTGTAATTTCAAGCGTTTTAAATGTTTGAAAACATGTTCGAAACATTAAATTTCTTTTCACTTGAAATTTGTATGTGTCAATTGTTGCGTCAATTCGCTTACGGCAAAATTTATTACGCACAACTCCAGTTTTGTATTAAAACCACAATATTATTTCCAATAATTATTAATATTGCAATGAGAATATTAATATTGTTCGTAAAATATATTGTTGCTGTTCATCATTGACCTTTGGCATTCAGAGCCCATTAATTGACCACTCCAGCGACGTCAGACCCCAATTGATTGGATAAAATAATCTACCAATCATAACGAATAACGGACAAACATTCAGCCAATCATAATCAAGCTGAACAGGCCAAGTACTCAATCAGGCCTCATCAGGGTGGTGGCACGGCCTTACGGCCTACCTGCCGCCTTTCCCGATGAGAATTAAAATAAAGAGGACCCTTTTTGGTGCACGTTGGGGGCTCCCTCCTCCGAGTCGTCCGCGTGGTATGATGCTTAGCCATTGCAAGCGTGCAAGATCTGTGCAATTTCCCTTTGTGGAGCGCTACTTTTAGTGCTTCTTAGGTATTTGACAGTATGATTGGTCGAATAATGTCAATTCACACAACAATTTACTTAGACTATTTTATCCAATAAGAATTGTTTTATATAGGGTTAGGTCGTCGCCGGAGTGGTCAATTAACGGACTCTTTGGCATTCCACCAATGTCGCGCGTGACGCTGATCTTCTCACCTACGTATGCAGAAGCTCTTTCTCGTCTTCCGATCCATAGCAAACGCGAAATGATGACATTCTCGCTGCTCCAGCATTCTGGAATCCTGCAGCATTTGAGTGTGATTGCACCAGAGAAGGCATCGCCAGAGGACCTCGAGAGATTCCATACGAGAAAGTACATCGAAGCATTGCAAGCAGAAGAAGGATTGCCCGCGACGGAAGCTATGACTTTTGGTTTGGTTGACGACGCCTATTCATTTCCCGGGATGTTTGAGTACTGCCATTACGTTACTGGTGCTTCCTTGACAGCTGCAAAACTGCTTTGTTCACAAACTGTGAATGTTGCAATTAATTGGGGTGGAGGCCGGCATCATGCGAAAAAAGACCAAGCGAGTGGGTTTTGCTATGTGAATGATATTGTCTTGGCCGTTGATTACTTATTAAGACAACATCTACAAGCGAAAGTACTTGTCATTGACATTGACATCCATCACGGGGACGGCGTCGAAGAAGCCTTTTACTTTAGCTCTCGTGTCTTCACTCTTTCGTTCCACAAACTTGCTCGAGGGTTCTTTCCGGGAACTGGAGCTTCCTCATCCACTGGTCAGGGCGCAGGACGGTACCGCAATTTGAATGTACCATTGGACGATGGAATCACAGACGAACAATTTCTCGAAGTATTTGAACTTATTGTTCAGCCTGTCGTGGACGCATTTCAGCCCACATATATCGTCATGACCTGTGGCGTCGATACGCTCTCCACGTATGTTTTGTTGCTTATGTTAATCTCACATTGAAAATTAGAGATCCATTGGGCACTTTTAACTTGACATCTACAGGCGTGACTTGGTGCGTTGAAGTTGTGAAAGAATTTCAATTGCCGCTTTTACTCTTGGGAGGCGGGGGATATTGTGAAGCGGATGCTGCTCGTTGTTTTGCCGCAGTGACAGCCGCTTTGGTTGACCAAGAATTGCCACTGCAAGTGCCAGACCATGATTTTCTCCCTCAGTGAGTCCGACCTCGGTTTGATGTATGCGTAAGCTGATTTACCAGATACGGTCCTCATTTTTCGACTGCCATAAAGGCTGTGAAATCCCGAGTGAATAAAAATACCACACAGTCGCTCGAAGAAACATGCCAGAGAGCTCTGGAACAAATCCAACTACTTTTGTGATCTGATTTGCTGCCCAGCTGCAAAGTTGAAGAACACAAACGCTATCTTTGTTTTATCGAGACTCTTATCGAGTTTAAAAGTTTCAAATTCGAAGTCATTTCAAGTTTGTAAAAGATAAGATTTTACAGTTAATTTGACCGTGGTACACTTTCTGGATCCTGCAGATCGCCAAAAGTCTTCTGGAACAAGTGGACTTGGATGTCTTTATTGGTGTCCTTCGTAGCCTTTTCTGCGAGCACGCTCTATTCAGTGCATGCAGCTTCTTCGGATACAGTATGGATGCATCGAAATGAGTTGGATGTCCCAATTTTGTGGTCCGTGTCAGAAGCAGACATCGCCGACATGGAATATCTGGGGCATGCCGATAATTTGCGCTCGCGTGGCCATTTGTGGGCATCCTATGCTGCATTGAGCAACGCGTCAGATTGTAGAGGTGGTTGCAAAACATTTTTTTGCATTGGAAGATCCTATATTCTTGCGAAAATGTACCAGGAACTTGGCATGCCGCAAACTGCATGTAAAAATATTCAGGAAGTATTGAGAATCTCGCCATTGCATGACGGTGCAATTATTCTATCAAGTATGACACTTTGCTTCACGCACTTTTTAATTCTTTCTAGACACAATGTGTCCCAAACCTTTTGTATCAAAGCCAGTCAACAGCCATGAATCGATCCAAAAGGTAAGTTGGTTCGATAATTACATATCATGTGATCTATATGTAGCTGCTTGACTCCACCACGATTGTCAAGGCGAGAACCTGGGAATTTCTCGAAGAAAACTTATACTGGGCTGGGAAAGAGCCTCGGTGCTTGCCTTTGCTCTTAAACATTGGTGTCATGTTCCACGTTCGTAAAAGAAACAAACGAATATCTCATGCAACCCTAGATGCGAGGGCTACATGGCTTGGCTTTGAAATATTACACAGAGGTTTTAATGATACATCCAGCCCATGCTTTGACTTTGTCCAACTTGAATTCTTTATGGTCGTCATCAACAATTCCCGTTTTCTTTCACGACGGCATAACTTCATTCTACTCAAACAACGTGCTTTTACCACTAGCACCTGAGACGCTTACTCAATTCCTCGACAAAACGACTGAAGCTTTGCAACGTGGTGACAGATACCGCGCGCTAGCTAAGCTGATGATGGCTGCAGCATATGGACCAAGTGATCCGACTTTGTACAACGACCTTGGCGTAGTTCAATATCAGGTATTGTTCCTGGAAAACACGAAGCATATCCACGAAATAGCTTGGTAATTTTGCGGCAGCCATTGCTGCTTTCGAGCGTGCTTCTCTTTTGCAACCCTTACTAGCCCAGCCTCTGAACAATATTGCAGTATATTTCATCAATATTGATACTCTTAACCTTACATTTTAGACGGTCTTACAAACTCAATCTAAAAATGAAGTAGCTCTGCGATACTTTGACCGAGCCTTGACAGTGGATCCCTATGACGCTACTGCTCGATACAACTTGGGAAATACCCTTCTTCAAATGGATCGCGTTGATGACACCATATTATTTTATTGGGATATATTTGATCTGAAACTTTTCTTGAACTGGAAAAAGAATGATCTACTTGATCTAGATACGTTGGAATCGATAAGCTCATTGGTTGGGGTGCTTTTACTTGAGCAAAATCATTCAAATACAACTTGCATTCAAGAAGTGCTAAAAACACAATTCCAAGTGCCTTTTCAGTCTCCCACCAGCCTTGGTTCTCTTCTTGAGCGGACATTGCACTACGACAGGTCGTGGAATGTTTTTGCTTTGGCACTCCATGCCAAGGTAAATTGGTTACCTTTGCTTGACACTTATGACCATATATAACAGGGAAGTATTAGAAATATTCAAGACACTTACAATTTTGTCCACAAAGCATGTGCATCACAAAATGATCATGTCAACACAGAGGATAAGCCATTTGTGCAATTGATCGTGCAATATTTCATCGCAACATCAAAGGAACGTCAAGATGAAATTGACGCAGCTTTGAGACTTAATATTGGCAATCCACATATTGCACGTATCCATGTACTGTTGGAAAAAACACTGAACACCATCGATCAATTTCACAACTATAGTCAACAATTGCATGGCTATTCCAAACTTAAAATTGTTATCGTTAACAAACGCTTAACTTTTCGAACTGCCTTTGGCTACATCAGTGAAGAAGCGCATAACCAAAACAACACAATATGGGCTATTTGTAATGCTGACATTTATTTTGACGAATCTCTATCGTATGTGCGCTCCCGTCCGCCGCTTTCAAATCAAGTAAAATTCATCTTTAAAGACATATCTGATATTAATGAGCTAGGTAATTGCACTCACTCGTTGGCAATATGGAGCCAAAACTCATGAAGTCTCTTTCTGGCCACGCATAGACTCCCAAGATGCTTGGTTACTAACGTCCGACTCACTGCCAGAGCAAGTTTTAGTCCAGTCAGATTATCCTCTGGGCTACTTGCGTTCAGACACCCGTTTGGTCTCCATCTTGACAACCCACAACGTATCTGTTGTTAATTGGGGTTTCCATGTCAAAGCAATTCATCTTCACGAGTCTACAGCTCGCTCGTATACGCAGCAGAATACTGCTTGGGGCGACGACGCTTATCTTCATCTCTCTGTCTTGTGAATTCATCGTGGGTCACTGTGTTACGAGAAGAGATCCGAGGGCATCAAGTTCTACACAATTAAATAAGCATTTCATTTTTGAACAGCGTTCCCATGCTTTCTTCCTGCCACCATAAATAAACTATGTTTTGTCACTCGTACAGTTGGTTTGCTTACACATTGATTTTAATCCACAACGTAGAATTCATTGAAATTTAATTGCAGCTCAAGCTCATTTAAATGTGGGGCTGAGCCTATTTTGACCAATGTGCTTAAAAGTGTAATGACATTGTTCAGCGCCAACTTGAACTTTTTTGCCATTGCCAGTAGCGATAGAAATGTATCATCTCCTTTAGAAACATAACAATGACATCCGGCATGAAATTTACCTTGTGGTCCATTTAATGCCACTTCAAATTGAACAACGTAATTAATAATGTGATCCAGCAACTGCAATAAGCACGTATGTATAGAGTTGTGCTAAATATTGTTTTTGTAGCGACTATAAGAGAACAAAGCGTACCTTGTTCAGAAGAAAGCAGTTTTCTAGCATATTTTGCACCCAACGCTCCAGCTCGTAATTTATCTAGCTGAGAAATTAAATTTTGCCATGCCAATGTTCAACCTGAGATACGAACGTCGCTTTCTCAATTGCTCGAGACAATTTTTCCAAATGCTCATGAGATGTCTGAAGTGATAAATCAACATGATAATAACAAATTTCTCCGAGTACCTGGTTACGAAAATAGATGTTTACGTGCTTGACAAAATGAATCATCCCAGCTAAATCGATCATGTGGACGTGGATCGCAGATTCAATCCTAATATTTAAATATGTATTTCAAAAGAATTTTGACATACATAGGAAAGCACGACCGGTATCTCATAGTATGTTTTAGCTGTAAAGATAAGTTTAAGCTATTGGTGATGCCTATCATGACTGTACCCCAGTTAATGTGCGCTCGACACCTTGCAACTATGTAGCCGCATGTCATATAACGATTTCTAGAAGTCTAACCTGCAGTAAAATTACAGCCAACTTAGATATATTTTCCATCACGTCAGCTCGAAAGAGAACATTTAATGGAGCTGGACATTCATAACTGAAGCTAATTGCGTTCAAGGAGAAGACATTAGATACGGCGCTGCCTTGATTGATAGACGTTTTGATTGATATGTGTGAGGCGTGCTTCAAGTATGGCTCATTCTAAGTATTGTTACATATTATTATGGTTGATACACTTACAGGTGGAACTTTCGAAAGTGCGTCCAAGAACAAAGCATTCAATGTGTACTCATCACACCACCGGGAACGAGGTATCGGAGATATTATATATTGCAATAAGCCTTCACTGAAATAATTCGAAGAATCCGGCTTCAAGTCACATGTCAAGTGTTGAATAGTCAGGAGCTTACATGTTGTTGGAGTAAGAACAACCGAATAGCTTGGATATGATCCAGGACCTTCCACTCTGTTTTCAAGTGAGTAACTGTTGACTGTCCAATTTCATTGCACTAGTCAACAGTTTACACACGTTTATTTCAACCCATACTCTTTGTTTAATGGGCTCGATCAATTTATCCTGCAGAAATTGCCGAAAGGATAGCTCGGGTGGTAACACGCTTCCTACGTGACATGTCATTACAGGCTTGAAAAAGAAATCTATACCACCATGTCTTATTGACCAAGTTGAACGAGATGGACCTTGAACACCCCATTTTTCAAGACCTCTATGAACAACTATGGCATGCTCGATAAAATGCTTTGGTGATATTACCTGGATACGTGTGAGTTAAGTCGCAGAAATTTGAGGAAGTGCTTTCAAGAATCTGTTCGGCGTAATTTGGTTTTAAAACAAAACTTCGTGAGTTCGAAACTTGGCCCATTTTGGCATAGAAATGAGATTCCAACAACATTGACTGAATTTGTAGAAAGAAGCATGGTGGTGATATCGCTCTCGGGAGGAATTTCAATGAATCGAAAAGAGTTGACTCAAAAACTCCTGACTTATCATTGCAAAATCCCATATCCAGGGGTAATGGTGCTCCATCAAGAAAATCATTCAAGCGATTCAAATATGGATCGAGAGATAGGTTGAAGAGTTCAAAGAGCACAGAGTACTGAATTTCTGACCCCAAAAGAGTGCTTTCTTCCAAAAGGAGATACAATGACGTCAACAGCGTCGCAACGAGTTCCCCAAGTACAGGCACAGTTATGTTTTCACATGGCTGAATGACTTGCATAATAACTTGACGAAGATATGTTGACTTTTCAAGCAATGGCTGAAGCTGTCGAAACAATGATATTAATGTGGGGTTGGTGGACTTGACTGCAAACATTTTGTGCAATTGCTGCGAGACGATGACTTCTACTTCGTGGATAAAATTTTTCACTGAGCAGGAAAATCCTTGAATGCAAGGTGATGGAAAAGACCCCAAGTAGTTTGCAGCAGCACGATTAAAGGAAAGAGTGGTTGCTACATCGCTCCACTGACTCAAACACTCGTACAAGCAAGCTGGTGTGAGATGTGATACCGTCTGCAGTTGCACTTGGTCAGTTAGCTTAAAACGTGAATATTCCATGGAAGCCCAGAATGCTGATGCTAGACTGCAAGGTTCAGTTCCAAATGTTGTCGTCGGAACACCTAAAAGGGCCACCAAAATATCTTCGACAAATTCAAACTCTTTACGGACTGATTTCTCGAGAAAATGAAGTGGTACATTCAGATGGCGTAGGACATGGCTATAACCTTGATTTAATAGCCAAGGCTTGTTTGGTTGATAAGTCTCTTCAATCACTTCTTGAAGTTCGGGCTGTGGAGGGGATTCTTGAACTTGTATGTCTGGTATGCTTTCATCAGATGATAAACTGAGTTCATCCTGGAAAATCGATTTCTCTTTGGGAAGAGTTGGCGACGGAAGAGTTTCGTCATCTGACCAAATATCTTCCTCTTCATCATATCTGTTTGATTCTCCAAACCATGAATCTTCCAAAGTTAACTGTCTCAACTCGCCCGCTAGAGAGCGGGCCGTGGCGCGCGCTTTTTGCTCCTCAATAATGGCTTGAGAAATATATGATTCTTTCTTATGCCGTAGTTGCTCAATTTCAATCATTTCATCGGGATGGAGGGATAAAGGAGAGTGCATCAACTCGAAGAGCATTTTTGCGATGTTTGGAGCGATAGTTAATGGTCGTGATGTAGTGGCATTGGCACTACCAAAACAAATTTCTGCAATTCGTGTTGCTTGATGGTCCCGATGATGGAACGTCAATGTTTCGACGATTCCAAGGGCTGTACTTTTTACCTTTTCCGTGCTTGGTTCGAGGTATGAGTGCGTATGTAGCTGGCGGATATAATAGTCGACTTGGAGCTCATCTACCACATACTTCTTCGGAGTTGCATCATGGCCTTGGATGACTTTGATCAAGCGACGAACGTCATCTCTCCATTTCGACGTCCATTGTGGGATGGACATCTCAACTTTGATTTTGGACGAAACAACTAACCGGACATCCGGATAAACTCAAGTAGGACATTTCAAACATGTTAAAATAGCCTTTCTATTTGATTATCAGAGCCACGGACCCCAGCCAGGATATATCTTGCATAGATTATGGGGATCACGAGCTACTTGGATGAGATGCTTCACCTGCCCTTCGACACTCATAGCTTCCCCAGTCGGGTCTTCGTATCCTTGCAATTTTTGCTTCACTCGCAATAAGACTCGCGCAGCAAGATCGGCCACGTTTTCATCATCCGTTTCACTGGATAATGTGTGCATGTCTTCGCTTTTTTCTTGCTGAACTTGCAGAGCCCGCCCTGGGGAAAGCGTCCAATTGTAGAGAGGATCGTGTATGAAAACTTCGACAATAGTCGCTAATGCATTGCCCTTCTTACGCAGGACTTTCAAAGTTTCTTCGCAACATCGCGTGAACACGCCATCAACTCCATTCACCCCCATGCCATCAACAATGTCTCGAGTAAGCCGAAAAGGAACTGTCTCGGGGGTGATTAGTGTCATTCCTATGCAGAGACGCGTTCAGAGGCTGTGAAAATTATTAGGACCACGTTGCCTTGGTCAAAAACGACACCAAAATCAATGTGTACAAGCTCACCACTAGCTTCATCAATCAAAATATTCTGAGAGTGCCGGTCACCGATGCCCAGTATATGACCAACAATAGACGTCACAGCGACGCTTCGAGTGTACGCCTCTCTGCGCGAATACCTAAAATTGCTATTAAAAGGATCGACCCCTTTTATTTATACCAAGTGGCTGGATCAGGGTACTTCTCCAGAAAAAAATGGTGAAATACTGGAGAGAAATTAGACTGGATCTCCATATAAGCTTTATATTTGTCCACCGCCCGCTGGAGATGACTTCGACATTGAGTGTGCTTCCATTCATGCGGATGATAACGCATATGCGCATCAAATGGTTTTCCATTTAGGTACCCACCCATTGGCATCGTATTGTCGACCCATTCCAGGACACCTGCAACAGTGTCTAAGGGTGTAACCTAAAGGAAAGCATCAAAAGAGGAAATGTTAAGTCTTTGCAACCTTGTAAGTTTTTATTTGAAGATGTCGACGCTGAGTATTTGGATTCTCACCAAGAAATGAGTTTACAATATCAAAAGCTTGTTCGATCACCAAATCCTTATTCATATTTCAGAATAAGTTTCAAGAAAACTATACCTGGCGAGTATCGTCGTTGCCCTTGACAAGCTGTTTCCGCCGAATACCATCAGACCCGTAACAATAGATAATTTTTGGCTTATGAACGCCTATAGTCCGTCATGTGTATATTCATATAGCTCTACCTGAGTCAGTAATTGTGAAGTCTTTATCGAAGGATTGCACTCTGGGGACGTTGGAATAGTCACAATCAGATCGTGGTTTTATAGTGTAGGTTAAGACGGCTGGACGCGCGGCGATTGTTTGATTAAATTTCCTCAATCGAAGACAGTTATCGAAAGGAATTTTATCACGCCCAACAGGAACAACTGACAGAGCAATCTTTTTTACTCCTGCTTTGAAATCAGTACATAATGAACGAAGGAGAATATACCTCGTCGCTCGAACTCTTTTGTATCAAACAGGGCTAAAGTAATATACGCATCACAGAGTACCTCCATGTTTTCAACTAATTCCAGAAGAAGCTGGTTTTCTTTTTTGACAAGCTTAAGGATATTGATAGCTTCTTCGGATTTTTGGAGACCGACATTGTCACGGTACTGCGCTGTGCCTCGCTTTGACCCGTTTTTCAAAGCCAACAGTTGGACAATAGTATGATGCGGATGTTCGGTAGTCATTTTTCGAACCAGCTCACGAAGGTTAGTGTTGCTTGTCGTCCCCAATCTCGACATTATTTGATACGAAAGGGGTATAAACTTGAAAGAAGGTACATTTTTGACAATTTCATCAAGTTCCATGTTCACTTGAGTATTTTGGAAATGGCGAAACCACAGAGACAAAATACGAAACACAGGTGTCATATCTACACTTGGAGCATGCCTACACAGATTTCAGCTCAAAATCTGGCAACAATAATTGTACCTCAGACTCAATCCATAATTCTTCAAAGCACTTGATAGAAACCGTTCAACAGACGATTCAACAAGATTTCGCTCGCGTTTATCGTATTCCACCTAATTGGAAGTCATATTAACAGAGACTATGGCATATATACTTGTTTGCGGAGGATGCCATGCCTTGAATGAGTCTTTTGCGATCCAGCAGTCGCTTCGAATAACTTCAGTTCCGCTTCTTGAGCTTCGGCGACGCGTTTCCCCCTTTTCCACTCATTCGATTCAACTCTAGTTTTCACTTGGTTATATGACTCAAACATGTAATTCGCTAGAGTTCGATAAGCCTTTGCTGCTTCGTTACCAAATTGCGAGTTCTAGTCATTAATTTTCAGTTGAAAATTAATTGACCATTACATACTATGTTCATGTTGTCAAACATTCGTGTGGCCACTTCTAAATAGTTCTTTTGGATAATCTCACTTCTTTCTGCTTTCATATGGGCCAGCCATTTACCAATTGTCGAACTGACTTTTGCTAATTCCAGTCCCTCTCTTCCTTCATCAGTTAAACGCTGGTGCGCCTCATTAGCTATAAGCAAGGCGCGTGATGGCTCGCCGATTGAAAAATACAATTTGGCTTTCTCCATCAAATATAGTACGTGGTCTGACTTTTCCAGGACAATCGAATTCAGATTTTCTAATGCAGTGAATGCAATGGCTGATCGTTGTGCCTTGCGAGCAGCTTTCGCCAATGTTAGGTACCTACAAATGCATGAATGTTATACCATCATGCACTTAAATACCAGGTTGGCAAGCATGATGTCCAATCTAAAATCTTGAGACAACGTTCCTCAACATTTAGAATTTGACGAAGTGTTTCAAAATCTTCTTCGTATGCTTTGTGACGTTTTTTCCACTTTTCTGTTAAATGATTGCGCTGGGTATCACAATCATGAATACTTGAGCCAAGCACACTAGGCTGAGCTTGCTCCATCTATCCAAAGAGTTAAGTGGAAATGATAACCATGGGGACCTTTATATTCCATACTTCTTCAAGCTTGGCTAACGTCTCCAGATGGAGCATTGCTTTGTGTGTAGCCTTTGTGGTTTCAAGACCTATGACACATGATTATATTATTTTACGACATTCAAACCTGTGAAAGATAAGTTTTGATTCAAAAGAATATTACTTTTGGCTTGCTGAACTAAGTGAAGAAATTGTTTTTCATCATCGGTAACCATTGATTTCATAATGCCGTACAAAAGACCATCATATTTTGTTGTGGTGGCTGACAATTTAAGGTTCCATTGATTCAAATTCCACGCAGACTTGAACTGATACTTGCTAACCTGAGTGTTTTCATTCCAAGAAGTGTAAACTTCAAGCAAATGCATTAGTCCTAATGTGTAGAGAGTTTTCAATAGTCCTAGCATAAAATTAATTGATTTACATAACCGTGAAAACCTGTATCAACTTCATTTTTTCGTCTTCTGGAGATTACATCATACAGCGGTAAGCACTTGGTATATTTTCCTTCTAATGTGTAGACTGTAAGTTGGTCTTGTAATGAATCTCCTTGTCGAACTCCATCAATTGCATCAAACGCATTAATGGCCTTATATGCTTTCAGTAATATTTCATTGATAATTGGATCGATCGTTTGTGGTGGCTGGATGCTCCCGCAATTTTGCTCTAAGTACCACTCAACATATTGTAATGTAGAATATGGCATCTTGCATTGGAGGGCTAACTTCGCAACCTGAAGAAATGGCAATGACCATGATGCACGCTCAAATTTAATGGTTTGTAAATGTCGCACATAGTTGATAGTGTGAACGATTATTTGACCATGCTGTTGAGGCAACATTACTTCATGGGCGAGTAGTTGTTCAAAAGAACTCAGGTAATCAGGATTTGTACTTAATACTGAGAAGATTGCCAAAGGGAGGATGAAGATAGCTACTCTCGGACTCAAAACACAAATATCTGAACACGCATTCAAGACGGCATCTTGCGATTGATGCAAAAGACAGCAAGTTATACTGCATATCCAATTTTCAAAAGACGAATAAGCGTTTGGATGCCAAGAAGTCAAGCCTTCCACACTTTTAGGTGCAAATGAAGAAACTGACGGCATCGACAGTAAGAATGATTTTACACCCTTGGGAAAAGTCCGCGTTTGATTTAGAGCTAGACGAACTGTTTCCAAAGTCAATAAATGCTTCAACGTGGAAAGGGCAGTCTTCACAATTGCAGGCTCTGAAGCAAACAAGAGAGCCATCAAGCACTCCAGAGTTTTCCCAATAAGCTCTGTCCAAGGATCCTTCATCTGTGATAAAGATGCCAGAGAGGGCCGAGAAAACAGATGCAGGTACAACACCTGCAAACGCGTTACGTCATGGGAAAGATTCTCAGATGGATAAATTGCTCCCATGTGGCCAATGCAAGTTGCAATTTGAACTTGCTCCTCTGAGATGTTCCCCTGGAGAGCTCTTTGATAAGCATTCGATAAGAGCCCATACATGATGGTTGGGATGTGTTCATGGTCTGAATTCGAAACTAACACATTATTGAGGGTCTCCAAAGCGTCCATACTTAAAGTAGACGTCAAAAGAGGAGGTTGGGATATTTTTACAGCCAAGCTTTTCAATAATGGTTCATCGACGTTGTAGGAGCGTTGTAGTTGACTTAAACTGGGCGAAATGTGAGATGGGAATGGGTTTAAAGCTGAAAGGTACTTGCCCAGCTTTTGGATTCGACTCATAGACTGTGCAATCGCTTCTACAACCTCTTGAACTTTTACTGGAAGAGTTGAATACATAGTGACAAATCCACCAACCAAATGATTTAAATTATGACCAAAAATGTCAGGTTCAGACATCCAGAAATCACAGGTTTTTTTCAACGTTGCAGCGACTTCAGAATGATGAATGTGACTAAGCAATACATGCAACAACATTCGCTGCGATATGACATCGCAAGATGAACCATCAGTCATGAAGAAATCCATTGCATCACACAAAAACAACAGAGCGCCCTGTACTGATGAATGCAAGCGATGTTCAAGAAGCCATGTGTGAACAGTCAAAACAATGTCAACTGTGTGAATGGGATGAGAAGCAATAGAAGAAAAAGTGCTCCATCTGAGGGGAAACATTTCACCCCCATAACAATTCAGATTCAGTATGCAAGTCAAAGCGAAAGAAGCCATATCTTGCGTGATCGATGCTGAAATTGCTTTTCGCGAGGCCCACTCGATGATAACATTTATAGTTTGAATCCACGCTGCAGTGTCAGGAATGTTTAACCCTTTCGTCAATGTGATATGATTGTTCGTCTGATCTAAAAGCATTAACAACGGCACAATCGATATGATAAGTGGTGTTTCCCGGAGTTTAGATTTGGTTTGATCAAATAGGCAAATGGGAAAGTCTAGGAGATCTGAAGTGTAGGACAACTGTTGGGTAAGGTCAATGTAATGACATATTGTTGTCCATAATTGGTCTTCCAGCAATTTCAATGACGAAGAAAACCCATATTTCAGGCATAAGCCATCGACGCATGCTCGTAGTAGATCAGGATGTGCATCATGCCAGGTGCTATAAAGTGCAAGAACCCGGCTCAACAATACATCAGCGCTAGCTGCTGATACATAGCTAGCGAGGATGGAAACAAATAGAGAGCAGTCATGGTTCTTCAGGAAATCGGAAACATCGTTGTAGATATCTTCAGTTCCCTCGAAATACTTCATGTATGGAGACTGCAATGTCCCAAGGCTCACCACTTGAACACGAATGTCAATATCAACTAAGTGTTTCATCATGAAATCATTAAAATTGCTGAAGCGGTCAGCGTCCAATAAAAACAGTTGCTCATATGCAGAGAGGATGCATCCACGTAACTTGAACCCAGGTTTCTTTTTCTCCAATAAGCGATCAAAAATTACTCCAATATCAGATAGAATTTCTGGTTTATCAAAGTTTTGTCGTTTGATTTCGTAGGCCAAATTACGTATTTGTTCGCATGTTTCAAAAGTATAGCTCGTTAACGTATTTTCAAGGAGATAAATTATGGCGCTAAATGATTCAACTGTGAGTGGATGGCAAAGGGATGGAACAAGCTTCATGGCTTCGATTGCAGGGATGTATTGCTGACCTACGACCTGCCTAATCAAAGCTGATATGTCTTGATTGTCATTTCCCTGATGTTTAACTTGGCGCTTCGCTTCATTTTGTAGTAATTGGTAAATACGCAAACACCATAGCTTTAATGAGAACCTAGAGATTTTTCCAGAAGTAGGGTAATCTAAATCCATATCATCGTCGTCCTTTTGATGAGACCTATCGATTTCCCCTTGTGACAATACAAGCTCGTGAACTTTAACAGCGATAAATCTAGTCGAAATTTGAGTGAAACTTGTATTGTCCCCGTTACCCAAGAATGGCGCGACAAGAAGCAGGATATTTCACGACACCGTCCGGACCAGACGAAGAATTTCTTCCCAAGAGTTGCAGCAACGAGAACAACTTCTGCAGTAAGAGAAATGCGGGTGGGGAGTTTTGCCACTTGTGAATTCGTGAGCACACCGTACTTAGTAAGTTTTTCATCAAGACATTGATATCAAAAGAACACTTGTCATAGATAGCTGCAAGAACAACACCAATCTAGCGCAACTCGCAGTTAGCAAGTGGCACGGACAAATATCCTTACGTTCAATAGAGCCTCGATATGAACTAAGTATTGATCGCTTGGTGAAGAATCTGCCTTATCCATCATGTCGCTCAAGACTCCTTGAATCTCATCGTAAATCACCTTTTGATCTTTCACTGCCGTTGGAATGCTGCTAACAGACCACCCGATGAATACTAATCGATCAGCAAAATGAGCAACAGGATCTAGACAAATATACTTGTTCACGTATTTTGGAAACGATACACGATCTGTTTCATCACAATTATTATCTTCTTCAAAAGTGCTTCTAAGGTGCATCACCAGACGGCTTAAACGTGAATTTTTTGGAACATCGAACAGCTTAGTATCGTGCTTCATAATGGGAATAGCTTCAATTTCATCCGTCATATCGCAAGTAGCAAATCCTTTCCATAATGCAGGAAGAAGGTAGGGTGTACAATCAAGTGTTGAAGGCCCATCAGAAAACAAAGAGCTGATGGCGGAAACCATGAGCGGAATAGCAAAGCCCATTGATTCTGTATATATAACCTTCCTCAAAGCAGTAAAATAGAACGTTGCGATTTCTTGATGTGACCAATTGTTACATACGTCAAAGTCAACAATCGATTTAATTAAATATAGAATCAGCATCGAAAGCACTAACAGAATGTCAAATTACACAGTTAAATCAAATACCTGAGTGGTTAGCAAAGGCAGGCAATTCCAAGATAGAAGCAAAGTCTTTCTCTAACGTATCCAGCACAATATATTGACGAATGATCAAAGTGCTTAATAGCTGAAGAACTACGTCGCCTGACTCTGACTTAGTCATATTTCGAAACGAGTAATCTGATAGTAGTATTTGCCAAAGAGGTTGCCATCCAGACGAATGAAGCCCCTGTGCTCGTAAAGCCAGGATTAAAAGGCATTGCAGGGTCTGTTGTTTGCACTCTGAATCAAGGCTCGAGTCACCAAGAAGTGATATCAAGACACTGCGAAGAGACTCTAACCTATCCGATTGCTCTTCAGCATACCTATTACATTGCAGTACACTGTTCATTATTACAGAAAACGTACCACCGTCCGTGTCGTGCTAGTAGTGATTGCAATAATAATAGCCAACGAAGAAGTGGTATTGCGAGCTCTGTCGACATTTGAGTAGAAGGTGCTTGAGAACCCACGGAGCTTTTTGCACTTGTGGTTGAATTCATTTCTAAGTGGCTAAGAATTGTATCAAAGCCAGTCATTTGGCGGGCGCGTTTCATGCTTTGCTGTCCTACTCCTTCGCTCCATTGGTCATGGTAAAATAGTACATCGGCGATCAGGCTCAGCCACATGCATGCTTTTTCATTCAATGCTGCGATATTCCTTGTATTCGTAAGCTGCATATTGGCTGATTGCCGAACAATAGCTGCAAGGATCTTGTCATCCATAATACACAGGGTGTACAAATGTTTAAGCTCCCGGCACTACAAAATTTTAAGAAAAAGAGACTGTCGACTTCAACCTGAGTAGATGTAGGAGGGCACTCTCTGTGAAATACCAAGCGATAATATATAATCAAAAACTCCACAGGCTCTGATGCAAGAACCACCACATCTTCACGAAGATTTCGTTGCACATACAACACAGCTTCCTGGGCTCGGTCGTGCAATAATGGCGCAATGCTGGGGGCGTATTTTGTCATAATTACCACCATACTGTTAAGCAAGTTTCGTGCTACACTTCCGCTTGTTTCAAGAGTGGTAGACTTCCCGAATGATATCTGTTTGCGTTGATCCTCATCGTCAACTCGATTGTCTTGGAACCAGTCATGGAAAAATTCCATCAGTCCAGGCAAACGCGAGTGGAGGTCGGATTTTAGATTTGATAAAAGGCTAAGCGAAATTCTGGAAGCAACGAGGACACATGAAGAATTTCGTGCCTGTAGAGTTGATAATGCACACTCCAGGATTTTCTTCAAGCAATTTTCGTCAGTGATGCGACAGTACGCTTCGAACTTTAAAACCTTGTCAAGAAGACGGTAGCAGCTACTTTCTGCTGGCGAATTGAGCAAATTCGGGTTTGAAATCAGACGCTCGCAAAAGGATACAAGCTGCTTCAAAGTTCCTTTTCCAGTTGAGTCTCGATCGAGTACCGCAGTGTTGCTTGAGGGCGAGACATCTTCATGCGCATAATCCAATACGTTGAGCAAAACTGTATCATATTCAAGCACATGAGTTATTTTTCCGCTAGATTTCTTCTTTTTCAACGAGAGATAGTAATCCTCTTCTATAACCTCGAGTAGAGTGTTGAGGACATATCCCCACGTGCCACTTTCATGAATAACACGCTTGTGTTTCGAGGAGGCAATCATTTCACTAAAACTAACCATTGCAGCTTTTCGCGTCTTCTTTGACATGTTTAGTTCACGGCATACACGCTTCACATCTGCCCAAATTTCATTGTCCGTACGAAGCGACGACGAGGCCGTCGAAAGGCCGAAGTCGAAGTCGTCACTCACGTCCATCATCCACTTGTGCACTCAACTGACATGAACAATGCAAATGTGCAGCTCCGCTAGATTATATACTGTCAAAATATATCTATATAGTATATAATATATGACAGGATATGAGCTCCTCCAAGATTTGATATACCGGTAGCCAAATTTATGATCTCGTCAAGATTCTTGATGAGGGTTGTCCTTTCTTTTTGCCTTATCGCAATAATGACTTTGATATGAATACAAAGTCATTTTCTATTTCATTGGAGATGCTGAAATATTGAAGTGCTAACTGCTGTCAAGTGACTCGTTTATTCTCATGGTCTTCGGCAGCGACACACTTGAAATGTTGCGGAAATGTTTCTATTTTAATAAACAAGTGTCGATTGATTAATCATATTATACACGGAATTCTAATCAGTCCCTTGGAGCAGCTCAAACCATTGCCGCAGCGCATTACACAATGTTTCTGGTAGTAGGTTTGTGTTTTTCATAATAACGTAGTACGGGAATGGGAAATTGTCCATATACGGCGTCATTTCAACCTTTCCTTTTACAAAGCTGACACTTTGGGTGTCGCAGATGCCTTGGCCATCCTTGGGGTGATCCACAATCAACAGGACAATCAACTGCTGTTGTTCCATGGCTTTTTGGACTAATTTCTGCATCTTTGTACGACCATCTTTATCGAAACGACCGTCTGATATCAGGAAGACAATTTGCGTAATGTCACTCTGGCTGTGGCTGCTGGCGTTTTGCTTGGCGTGATCCAAGAGACTTTGAACGGCTTCGAGTGTTTCAACCATGTGAGTTTTCGTTTCCTGGAACTGGAAAGCACTAATTACTCGAGCTCCGGCATCATCTGTGAAAGGCATATCAAATGGGTGGAGTAAATGAACTTTCTCGCCGAACCTATCGAAGTGATTAGAATGTCATATCAGTAGTTCTCTTACTTGACAACTGCAATTTCGCCCACCTCAAGCTGTGTCATGCCCTTGCATAATGTTGCTAGAGCCTCAAGGGCCAAACGACCGGCGTGATTATCCGCCATGGATTCCGAATCATCGATAGCGACCATTACTTGATAAGCTCGTTTCGATGGTTTGGTCCTTCGAAGCCAGATCTTGTCTTTCCTGAAAGAACTTGCAATGTATGGAATAACTTTGCGCATATTGATTCGCTTGCCAGTTCGATAGTCACCCTGAAGCCTTGAGCGGAGCATTGGCGCCAAAACCAAGCGCAGTTGCTCGCATAATCGTTGGGCACCTGCGTGGGTTATTTGATCATAGGTACTCCACAATGCAGTTCCAGCCTCGATAGAGCCGACAGTCTGGTTTTGCATAGATGCATCCAGTTCAGCTCTCAAGGCATCAATGTCAACTTCAGTATCAACCTCCTCGGCGGAGATATCGTCTCGGACATCGGATGCGACAATTGGTGTGAAGTCGTCATTGACGACCATTTCAACATCTTCCTTCTCTTCAGTGTCAGGGCTGTCGTCAGGGTCTGCAACTTCCATATCTACATCTGCATCGACTCCATCGTTTTTATGCTTGTTTGATGGTTGAGCTTCGTTGAGGTCTTGAGGAGCTGCTTTCTCCTTCGGTTTATCGTCATCTTGAGGTTCTGCTTTATTCTTATTTTCTTCTGATTCTTTTGTCTCTTCGTCATCTGGTGATGGGCGTTCCTCTTCATCCATCATAGCGTCAGGAACTGTTGATTCATCTGTTGGAGCAAGAGCCAAATCGGCGTTGGAGTCATCAGGCTCTGCTAATTCGCCAACACCGCCTTGTTCGTCGTCGGGTTTATCATTCGATGGCTCAATCTCTGTCTTATCTTGTGTTTGATTGCTATCGAGGATTTCCATACGTCGACGCCAGTGTTCCTGGGCCTTTTCGGGATTTTGGTATGGATTCGGCTCTTTGCGTTCTCGGTTTTGCTCTTCTTGAGATTGTGCACCAATGACAGGCGTGAGCTCTGATCCGTTAGGATTTGCTTGTCCACCTTGTTGCTCCTGAGCGGTCGAGTCATCTTGTTGCTGTTCTGCCTGGTCCATATCGTCATCTTCATTTGTTTCATCACGGTCTTGGGGTTCCATTGCATCTTGTCCATCCTTCGATTCTAAGCCAGCAACAGCACCAGAATTTTTGCTCTCTTCCTTTTGTTCTGATGGTTCCGGCGGAGGCGGTTGATCTTCTGCTTTATCTTTTTCTGGATCTTCGTTTGAAGGTATATCCATCTCTTGATCCTCATTGCCAGCACCAAGAGGAACAACCTCTGGCTCGTCCTGTTCCTTCTCTTCGTCATCTGCTTGTTCTTCAGGGTCTGCAGACGCTTCCCCGTTCTCATCATTGTCTAAATCTTCTTCATCGGGCATATTTTCATCAGTATTCTCGTCATCGCCATCTTCTTTATCTTCACCATCAAGATTCATGTCGTCTGCAAACTCATCCTCTTGCTTCTGTTCATCATCAGGCAAGGCGTCTCTTGGCGCTAAATCTTCGTGATCTTCTTCGTATTTGTCCTCTGTATCTTCATTCACCCCGTCCTCTTCAGGCTTATTGCCGTCAGTGACATCCTCCTGTGGGGCGTCATCAGGACTTTGCTCCGGCGGTTCGGTGTCCTTACTTTCCTTCTTTTCCTCTTTTTCTTTCTCCTCCTCATCACCGTTTTTTCCACGAACCTCGTCTTCTAATGCTTCCCCTTCATTCATCTTCGATTGATCGTCAAATTTTTCCTTTTCTTTGTCAATATTGTCTTCGTCATCATCGGAGTCTTCGCCCCACCGCTTTTCATCGACAATGTTATCGTCGTCAAATTCACCCATTTCTCGATCGAGTTCTTCCTGGTCGTCATTGTCGTCATTTTCGTCCTGCTCTTCATCATCCGGGACATCTTCCATTGTGCCGTCGAAGTCGTTCTGCATTTCGAGGCCCTTGTCCTTATCTTCGTCATTCTTTTTCTCTTGGGGTTCTTGGGGCTCATCACCTTTGAGACCCAAGAGCTGCTCTTCGTCCTCGATCTGATCACTCACGTCCTTTTTCCCATCACCTTCGCCCATGCCTGTACCTTCGACATCATCTTCAAAGTTCATATTGCCACCACTGTCAGTCTCTTCGTTCTCTTCTGGAGCTTTGCAAAATCCATTCGACAAGAGAGTGCGGAAGAGCCGAATTACAACGTACTCGAACTTGGCCATGCTCTTATGCACATAGATACAATCACACATGAGTTGATGATGCCATGAGACCAATAGCTTCCAGCTCGGAAGCAGCGATTGAATCAAAGACACACAATTCGAGTAGATGTGACTCCAGGTGGGATTGATTTCTCGTTTCAACATGAGCCAAAGCTCGTCCATTTGGGTAGGCAATACATGAATGCGCGAAGCGTGAACAAGCTGTAGTAATTGCTCATTGCAACCCTGCATTGTAGGCACTGCATCATCTTCTCGCTTTGCAACGATTTCACATGCATTTTGAATAGAAATGAGCAAACCCTCCACAACGGTATTCAGTTTGAGAGCGAAAGAGCCAATGAATGCCTTTTGCTCTTCGGTATAGACTTCGTCATTCGTCGAGTCAGCTCGCTCAGATTCCGCGAGACGGTCCAAGTTGCGTTTTTCAAGTCCAGTAAGTGGAATTTCAATGCTTCTCAATGACAGATCATTCAATACATCTCGCAGTTGCTCGCATATTGCTTTGATTTGTATGGCATTTGCAATGAGTGGATTCATATTGATACTTTGAACGTCACGAGAGAGCACTTGCGGCGAGAATCCGACAGTAAACTTCGGTGATTTGTTTTGGAAGCCATAACTTGTAGATGAGTCAAAGTTTCCGTCATCGAGGGGGAGTTTGGGAATACCAGGATCTTCAGGTAACTGGGATTTCTTCCATTCATTGCCACATTGAACAGTAAGAGACTTACACGACTCCAGTACTTTGTTTTGTGGTGAAATCATGCTCAATTCCTCAATCCACTGCAACAGAAGCAGCAAATCTTGATGCTGCTCATCTCGCCATGCTTTTAGCGAGTCCTGCGAGTGAATCGAGGGTAAACGCTCTTGAGATAATATTTGCATGTGCAGCAAGAGGTTTTCGTGGGTACTCGCCATTGTTTGCAGTGTGGCGCGCTGTTGAAGCATTCTGTGTAGCATATTTTCAGCATATCCAGACATTTTATCGACTTCAGAAAACGAGATATCCTTGTTGTATCCAGAAATGATTGTGAATCGCAGAGTTTGTAGTTGAGCCAAGTACCGATAATAATAACTGTCTGCTTGAGACCAAATTGGTAAAGGATCTTCTTGTTTTGATTGCTGCAGCGTCGATTGAAGACGCAAAGTAGATTCAACCCTTGGAATATCCAATTCCATCAGTGACTAAAGGCGAGTACATCAGAAAGCAAATTCTATAAAAACTATACATACCTGAATGTGAGCTTGTTGGGGAGGTGTCTTGCTTTTCAGAGTTGACCAGCCTTGGTTTTTCATTTCTGATAGCAAGTCAATCAATGCTTTCTTCTTCGCTCCTTTGGGTGCTGATTCGGACTTTAAGCTCTCGATACGCTGTAGAACAGCACTGCACAATTCTTCACTAAGGTGACGGCCTTGTTGATTTAATCGCAACACAGCGTCAGACATAAGCTCTTGAGTTGTGTATTTGTAAATCTTGCGGCCTAAGCTAGGCAGTTGTATCAACCAACGCAAGGAGTCATGACCGGGAATCTCCTTAAGATAACCGGGTAATTCAGTGGCAGCTTTCTTGTCGACAGAAGGAATTTCTACTACTCGCCAGATGACAACTTCTTCATCTTCTTCGTTATTGTCTTCAATAGGGTCTTGGCGATTTTTCATTTCGTTCCACGTTGACTGCAGGGCTTGCAATCCGTCATATTTCTCGGACGTGATATTGCCGTCAATCACCTTATCCAAGAAGGTCTGCATAGGCATGGACAAAATCTCTTCATAGTCTCGCATGAACTTCATCAACTTGCGATGACTCTTTTCGGCAGATGCGGCCAAGGAATAGTAAGTTTGCTCGTCCCATTTGCTGATTTTGACAAAATCGTTCAATTGCTTTTGAATGGGCTCACGCAATCGCATCCACATGGGCTGGAGATTGTACGTCAAGTGCTGAGCGTAATATCTGTACAAATGATACATCATGCAGGCTAGACGAAATGCTTCTGAGTTGTATTGTAAACGACTGACTTCAATGAGTTGACAACAGAACGCATATATGAGAACCAAGCGTGTTTGAAATTGCCCCATAGTACACGATCGTAAAAAGCCTTCCATCGTATCGAACAGCTTGAACCGCCACGATTCCATCCAGTCAGATTCAAGCGGCGTATGCTCCAGCATCCAATTCAAATTGCTCGCTCCCACAGTTTCGTTTTCAGGTTTCGCTGTCAACAGGCCATACAAGTGGAACCATGCTTTGCGAGCTTCAAGCTGAAATTTCTTTTCTTTTAGCACCATGAATTGAGGCCATGAGTACAGTTCCAATTTACGCCATCTACAAAAGAGAGTTAGGATTAATCAGAACATTTTTAGTACCGGACAACAAGAGCACTCAATGCAGAAATTTCATCTTGAATCGAAACCTCTTTTGATGCAATTGCTTGCCAGTCTTGCGCCTGTTTCAACAACAACTCAACACCAACCAGCACTTGCGCTACAGGAATTTGGTTTGACATTTGCCGCAAACGGTTCGACAGCAGAAGTAGTTTCTGCAAAATAGCATTTTCTGGCCATTGAATAATTAGAGTTTGCAGCCGCAACATGAAGCGTTGTAAAGGTTTTTGAACAAGATTTACCTCTTTTACATGTGGATCACGGTGAAAATCAATGTTGGCAACATAAGCAGCATTAAGTTGGGAGAATGGCACAGTTTCTCCGGCTGTTTGATCTTGCAAAATATGACTGGAGTAAAGAATATGGCCTCCTCGCACTTCTTCGTCTAATTTAACATCCAGCATTTCGTTTAGAATTGGTTTGAAATTAAAGCCGAGAGAATATTTCTTGGTCCAAGCATCTTTGAGCGTTGCTCCCTTCACCCAAGCTTGCAAAAAAAGACGCTCATGGCATTCTGCAACAAACTGCACAACATGGTCAGGCAGTGGGGATGGCGACTCGTCTTTATCGTCTGATGAAGTATCGATGCTGTCAGAGCCAATTATATCGGAAAAGGCCTTGGCAAAGTCTGGAAATTGATTTCGATATTCCTTTTCAAGAATTTGTTCCTCAGTTTCGATTTCAACTGTGCGAGTTTTGAACTTAAAGAGAGCTTCCGCATCAGCTTTTTCTTTTTCAATTTTCTCCTGATTTTCTGACCAAAGCTGAAGGAAGCCATCAAATATAGAGTGAGCAGTTTCCAGGAAATTTTGGTGGTTATCGCCCGATAACGTCGCTTGGTTACGATAATGCGCTTCAACTTGGCTCAGTGCAGTAGCCAGTCGGTCTACTGATGAAACATGATGTTGATTCAGAGTTGATGTATGCCTATCACCACGTTTTCAATCAAACTCCAAAAACGCAACATACCTCAATATGATATCGGCTGTGTCATGATGAGATTCAGGGCTCGGTACACTCATGAATGTACGGGCTAAGCTTTGCACATCTTGTGTAGTCTCTGTTTCCAAAACGTGCATCAAAAGTGACAGGCCATCCTTTGTGAAATATGTGCTGGCTACAATTGGCTCGATAACGTCGCGGTAGTCATTGTATTTATTTTGAAGTCGCATGACGAAACTATCGGTGGTTTGCTGGAACATCTTAATCTCTCGAAGCAGTTGGTTTGGGTTTCGCATGAAATTTTCACACCAATCAACTATTCTGTTGGTCATGATTGATGATGCAAAACGAACAATGTCTTGAAATACATCGCCAAACATCTGTGTTGGACGCTCAATTGCTTTAAGTTGTAGTTCTTCAACCTTAGACACCAAGGTCATGTGGTCTCGAGTGGCAACATCTTGTGGTGATAAATTTGAAATGCATTCGTCAACAGTATCCTGCAAGGACCATTGTGATAAACGACCCAGCAAAAATTCTCGTTTAATCAAGGGTACGAGTGCAGGATCTAGAGGAGATGAAGGTGTTAATAAACCAAAACGCCACAATCCTATGAGTGTCCAACTCATACCGAGCTGAACAAGCTTTTTGCCTTGATATTTGCAATATAATGTGAGAAACGTAATGAATGTAGGAATCGATTGAATAAATCGAGCATTAGTGGATGATTGCAAATGTTTCGTTACTGAGTCAATCAATGAGATGTCGTGGGCTTGATGAAGAAGAGTCAAGATGTTGAAGATTTCGTGCGAAGAGGGCATAAAAACACGAAGAGTTGCAAAAATCAACGACCAAACGTACTCGTCGCCTGTGATGAAGAGCTCAGGTTGTGAATGAACATTGGACCAATGGGCTATAGCTTGCTTTAATTTTTGAGTATTCGCGGTCACATCAACAATTGGCATCTGTGAACTGGTTTGTAGAAAATGCGTCGCTAAGGTTGTTTCAACAGCTTGGAAAAGTCGTACAAAACCACTGATTTTGGGTAATTCGATGGCATCAGATTCAGTGTGATAAACCCGACTTGATAGTTGATCGAGCGAATTTACGGAGCTATTCCACAACCTTTCGTGAAAGTAAACCATCGCAGAGTTCATATGCTTCGAAATGATGTTTTGGTACTCTTTGTGGTCGTTGGAATTCAACTCCACTTCTTGATCAGAATACTTGTGTCCCCTCCATAATAAGTCTTGATACGGGACAAGGGTAATTGGAGAGCGTGTTTGAACTTTGTTCTGAAGCTGCAAAAAGGTGTCAAGTTGAATCAAGAGACCTTTCACTTGTGTTATAAATTCCTCATCGGTAGCAACGGTCAATAGCTTAGCCATACTGTTGACAAGTTGCAGTTCCAGTCCCAAAAGATGAAATTCTCGTAATGGTGTTAGCTGTAACTGAATCCACGACTGAATGACAGGGTTATCGTCGTCACTTAATAGAAGAACCGTAGCCTCTTGATTGTGAACTTCATCGTCCTCCTGGGGCTGCAAATGTACAAGTATATGTGAGTTGGCACTAACAAATTTGCTTTCCAATTGGTTCCTTTGGGTCTTCAATCCATCGGGTAATTGCTTTAAAGTCTCAAATGACTGCCCAGGAGTTTCAATGAACCATGCGTAAGTCGCTAGTGCATGAAGCAGTTCTTGGCGGTAAGAATGAGGAAGTGAAAGCGCTGGTGCTGGTTCAAATCGAAATACTGAGTTGTTCGCGCATATCAAATCCAAAAGTGACAATTGATTTCCGTGAGCTGGAGCTGGTACCACTGATGATGCAGAAGATAGGTTTTCGACAGCAGAAATGGCGTTCCATGAGGCCAACGAAGGGGGTAATTGTCGATGTCCACCTTTCTTCCATAGTGTATCCTTAGAACGTGCACAACCGATACACGAGGTAATTGCAAACTCCATTCGCTCGATCATATCATAGACCTGACGTACTGATGTTGTCTCGTCATGGTCAACTAAGCAAAGTTTGTGAAATGCGTGCCATGACTTCAAGAGCCACTTCCATCCCACAAGAAATCGATGCCAAGGAAAGGATGACGCTTTGTCGCATGAGAATATGTCGCCAAAAGCATATCGCAAGTGGAGAACGCTTTGGACTGTCGCGACTTGTTCTGGCAGCAAACTATGTTGCATAGTCATCTATAAAACGTAAGTTGTCGATGTAAGGCTTGTAACTACCTGAATATATTCAAAAACGCAAGTATCCAACGCTGACAAAAAGGGAAATACGATGGGAACAACTTCATTTTCGACGTCAACGGCTTCTGATCCGTGTAAGAAACATTGATAGGACTGGTCCAACAAAGTAGTTTGCTTCTTCTGCTTCAACTCACGTTTCGTTTTCTTGTGCCTCTGTGCTGGCCGAGATTGAATACCTAACAGACTCTGCTCCTTAAATCGACTCCACCACAGGGATTCCATCTGCAAATATGTTACAAACATAGACTCATACAATTGTACGAACCATATTCAGAGTTTGCGTAACAGCCTCGACTTGCGTCCAGATTTGCTTCGCTTTTTCATCATTGGTCAGTGAAACTGAAGCTCTCATATATTCGTAAGCTGGTCGATTACCGTAGATCCATGACACATCTTGCAAGTTCAAACTCACATTCAATGTCTTCAGCAAGTTAACGAGAGTGCTCCATGCACTTTGAAGTATTTGATCATCACTGAGCCAGATAGCGAAATCACTCTGGGTTACTGATGTCGAAAAACCATTGTGCTGACCGCTTCGGTAAACAGCCCAGGGCAACATAGCTTTTGAGAGATCGTCCTGGGAGCCATCTTCATTTAGATGTTTTGCACATTGTTCCCAGGACTCGGAGGTTGCCAATAGAAGTGATGTTGGCCAAGGTTTAATCGCTGTACCACAAAGCAATTCAGTTAGAGCGAAAACCTCCTGGGAAGGTGGTTTAGCAGCCAAGTAACACAGGAGACGCGATTTGAGTGTCATCATTCCCAAAGATGCATTGCGCACGAGAAGATCGGTGGATACAGCCGGTGGTGCGTATTGGGAGGCGTATTGGAAGTGCTTTTGCCAAGCAAGGTCAATAGATACGCCATAAATATCTGAGATTGCTTGGTGGCATGCATTGTGCAAAGTCAAACCATGATCAACGTAGGCTTGACTAAGTTGACTCCAGTTGTATATGTGACGCCATGAAATCGTTTTGTCTTGCTGCATCATATCTTCGTGGAACGATTCAATTTGAGTGTAGACATTCAAAGGTATATGCATTGTTGATGCCGATTGCATCAACGTCATCATGTCCAAATTTGATTTTGAAGTAATAGCATTTGGAGGAAGCAATGCAATTTCAATGCAACGGTTGCGCATAGCCCGACTGACTTCGCCGAATTGAGCATCCATAGCCAAAAAGATACGAAAGTCTGGATGAGGTTTGACGACGCGAAGGGAGCCATTCACAACACCACATTCGTTCACCAAGAGCTCGCCATCTAGAGGGAAAGTTAGCTTCTCAGATTTTCACAGTATACTAACTGATCTCAAGAAGTGAGTTCAATCGATCAAGCACCGATGCACTGCAGAAATTGACGTTGTCCAAAAGTAGCCACTCACCGGCTTCCAGAGCCTACAACCAAGTTACTATTTGCGAGGAGAGACAGTCACACCTGCAGCAGCGTGCCGTCAACCCATTCAAAACAGCTTGAACGTCCTTGAGTTGTCGATAAAAGTTGGATGCAGTCCAGCTTGGTCTTGATTGAGTCTGCGGAAATCACTTCAAGTGATAAAGCGTTTTGGATTTCAATAACTTGCTTCAGAAGCTGTTGTAAGAGTGTAACGATCATTGGATCTAAGTCTGTTCTATGACTCCGTCTACAAATCGTTTTTATAGGATAGTTATAAGTTAAGTCATACCTGTTGCGCTGACGTTGGGCCACAGCATATTCAGCATTGGCTAATTGCGTTACCATATCCATACGGTTATGCACAAGACAATGTTGTTGTAGTCGTTGAACACTTTGGCCAAGCTCACGCTCGACTTTCTGAACCCGACGTTGCACGTCCACCTGTTCAAAGCACCCAAGTAGTTCTGTGGCATCAGTACCTGAACTGAGTCCCAACTCGTGCAACCGGTGACCTGTCATAGCTGCGAGCAGTTTGACGATAGCTGACTTGCCGCTTCCGCTTGGGCCAACAAGCAAGGCTGGCCACTGTAATCGAACGCAATGCATAAGTCCTTCCATTGGTTCAAGCCAATGTGTTAAAAGTGGAGGTAATTGGTTCGAAGGCTCAAAGAATGACGCCCGAGGCAGCATTGCCATACCCACTTGAAGTGTTTCAGGTGAAATGTGAAATACAGGCGAAGGCACTTCATCTTCCGTGTTTCCGAAAACTTCATTCCAGCGCCGAGCTAGGTTCGTGCGGTCTTGGACAGTGCGAAAACGCGCAGTATAGAGCATTGGGATGTACCAGGTGACGCTTGGTGTAGGAAGAGTTGAGACCAGAGTACACCAACGGAAGACATCGCGAAGATTGAATTCCCATGGGGCTCCTTGACGGCCATAAATACCATGTACCATAGTGTCTTGGTGCATGAGAGCATTGAAGTGAATCATTTTTTCAATCGTCGAGGCAGGAATAGAAGGGTACAATGCTGTTGCAATGATATTCAAATCATCGTTGGCCAATGTGTCAACGACAACTCTTGTAAAGCGATTTAGAAATGATTTTGGAAGACCCTTTCGTCCACCACCTTGACGGAGTGGATTTTGCGCAGCAAAAACTCGAAAGGACGAAGGGCAGTGAAAACTTTTGTCAATCTCGGGAATATAAATAGTACCTCGATGATCCAAACAAGCATTCAGTCCTTCGAGTACACTCTGGGATGCCAAGTTCAGTTCATCAAGAAGCACCCACTGGCCGGCTTTTAGGGCCCGGAGAAAAACCCCATCGCACCATGTAAAGGGGCTCGCTTCATTGCTATCAGTGGATGGGAGGTCTGATCCAAAAAGGTCAGCAACATCCGTCTGCTCTGATAAGTTAATGCGCACAAGAGTATTCCCACTAAGTTGGGCAAGTGCATGAATCAAGCTAGTTTTACCCACACCTGGAGATCCTTCTAAAAGGATTGGACGGGGGACTTGTAGAGCACGCAATACACGTTGAAGATTCTTCATTGTTGTTGGGGCAGCCAAAGAAAATGGTAAAGGGACAGGTGAGTGAGGGCCCTTTGGAATGAAAAATGGAGAAACACCACACATTTCTCCATGAGACTCCCATGTCATCGAAGGCAGTAAGTCTGGCACAGGGGGTGGTAATGCTTCGAGGAGAAGTCGGTAAGCTATCTCTCTAGCAGTAGTGGCAGCGTGTAACGATTGGGTTGATCCAAGCCCAAGACCATCTAAAATAGATAACGCAGCGCCTTGAATATATGCCATTGGTGGTGCCAAGTCAGACACACGCATGAAATTCAGCCAAGAAAGTAAGTCACGAAGTGTCACTTTCCAACCATTGGAGGCAAAAGCATTGTTGAAAGCGTGAACAAACTGAAGTACTGATGGAGCCAAGTGAGCGCTCTTTGAGGGAAGACGGTCGTGCACGACAACAGCCAAATCCTCTGCACTAGAGAGGCTTGGAACCCAGATCTCTGTGAAACGATTGCGTAATGCAGGGGAGAGCTCTCTCTTGCCAAAATCACCGCCTGGGTTCATCGTTGCCAAAATACGCCACGCATGATGGGCAGTGATGTGTTCGGCATCGTCGCCTTTCTCAGCAAGGACTAACCCTCTTGCGGGTTCAAGAACACTGTTGAGACGCTCAAGGACGGCATCGTCTGCCAAGTTGATTTCGTCAATAAGAAGCAAATCACCTGCTTTCATCGACGTAACTAGAGGTCCATCAACCCATTCAAAGAGCGCAACAGCTTTGGTTTTGAGGTCCTGCAGCTTGTGCGCAACTTCAAGTAGAGGTTGGTTGTCAACAGCCAACAACGCTTTTGCCACTAAAGGTTCCAGAGCTGGAAATAGTTGAAGGACGTTGGTAGTGTCGATTCCATCAAGCGAACTTGTGTCGAGGTTTATCTCAGACGCCAACGTTACGAACAGTTGCAGGTTAGTCGCGACTTGTTTCAGAACAGAATCTTTACCACGGACTGGTCGTAAGCTACCCAAGAAGTCGGCTGTTTCAGTGTGCTGATGGCAATTCAAAATGTGTAGTTCCTGGTCAAATAGCAACGAGTATAGCTGGCATACAGTAGTTTTGCCAGCTCCAGTGTCACCGACCAGTAGAACAGGTTCTTGATGTTGGAGACAACGTCCCACAAGGGCAAATAATCTGCGCAATGATGACGTAATGGAAATTGAGGAAAGACCACTATTATTGCCTTTGGCATCTGTTAATGAGAGCTTCGCCTGCACCTGTGAAAATTGTTCAGGTGTACCCCACACAAGATTTGGTGTATCTTGGCCAATGATTTTCGTTGTGTCGGCCTTGCCGTTGTATAGAGCGTCTAAATGAAGGATTAAGAGAAGATTCAAACATACAAGCCCATACCTAAGTCAATCGTAGCGCCACAGTGTTTTTGGAGCACTTGTTGTACCACTAGTTTGTCCTCTTCTTTTCGAAGTCGCTCAGCTAACAGAAAATAGCCTTCTTCGGCTACTTTTTGCTTGGTGGTGGGCTGTCGCTGAGCCCATCGAAGCAGATCGCGCGTTGTTATGAAGCCTGCTTTGCCAGCGAACACGCTGCTCTGAGCACGAATTCGCTGCAAATCCAACATGATGTTAATAAGAAGTGTGCAGTAGCTCGGCGGGAGCGCACTTCTTTCTTGCAAGATTTGCTGCAGTTCCTTGGGAGGCACTTCGTCGACTTGAAGCTCAACAAATCTATTTCGAAACGCTCGGGATAAAACTTTACGACCACCGTATAGCCCTGGGGGATTTTGTGTCGCGAAAAGCATAAAGCGGGGGTGTGGTTGAATTGTCGTTTGTGTTTCAGGAATAAATAGTTCTCGATTGTCATCGAGGAGTCGGTTTAATGCTTCCAATACTTCGGATGGTGCTAAATTGAGTTCGTCCAAAATGATCCACCAACCATATCGAACAGCTTGAACAAGCACACCTATCGGAAATCACTTAAGACAAAGTCAGAGTTGTTCTTTTTTACCTTCTTGAAATGTCAATTTGCCATCCTTGCCTGAAACGTACGATCCCAAGTATTCCTGGATGTCAGTATGTTCGTGATTGTTGATTCGAACACATTTTTGTCCCAAGCGTGATGCAACGTACAAAATAAGTGATGTTTTGCCTATGTTGTTGATCAGAAATCTCACCACTGCTGTTATCACCTGCAGATGTAGGTCCTTGAAGCAAGAGAGGGTACTTTCCAATAATTACTGATCGAGCAATATGCCGGAGATTTAACTCCACAGATGGTGTGAGCACAAACTTCTTCAAATTCGTCACAGGGTCGGGTTGCGCAAGGTCTACAGGCTCTAGCTCACCTCGAGGTACCCAGTAGGAGCTGATCAACTCAAATGTTTCGCTTGATTTGCGTGGTTTTGGTGGTGGGTGATCCAGTTCCTTGAAGACGGATGAGTGACGAATTTTATTTTCAGCACACCTTTTGCTTGAGGTTTGGTGCAAAGGCTTTCCTAATGCTCTTCATCATTATCACGCGGGACGGCGCGTCCAACTGAGTTGCAAAACCCATGGAGAAACTCTCATACAAAGCTCGCGGGAGGCTATATCCCTTTTGCAGCATCGTTTTCGTCATCAGGAGGGAACGGGACAGTGTTCGAAGACTGTACCTATTAGTCATATACTATGTCATGACACGCATTGGCAATAGGTCAAACCTTGGACGCTGCCGTGCACCATCATTGAGTACATCAATTGCTTGCTGTCGGCTATCTAGATAAAACTCGACAGCGTCGGTCACAGGGGCGTTGGCAATTTCCTTCCATTGATTGCTAACGATCAGTGTCAAGTCTCGTGGGGAGACACACTCGTCCACGTAGATTTGAGTGAACCGATTTCGCAATGAAGGTGGAAGATCTTTCTTTCCCACATCTGTTGGTGGATTCATAGCTGCAAACACCCGGAAATTTGGGTGAGGTTTGAGAAGATCGACATCACCTTTTTCGGTCAATGACAAACCACTATGTTCACCTTCTAGGACACTGGAAAGCCGTTCAAGTGTGTCTGCAGAGGCCAAGTTGATTTCGTCCAACAAGATCCAATGACCAGCCTTCATTGCCTGCACAAGCTGACCTTCCACAAACGAGAATGCAAAGCTTGATTCTACTAGCTGCAGTTGTCGAATGAATCGTTCAAGTTCACTTTCGAACGCTGTCCATTTGGCAACACCAGTGGCAGGTTTTTGTTTTTTCGACTGAGCTTCTGCCATTTTCACAGCTTTGAGCATGCCTTGGCTCATCTTCTTGAAGCCTTGTGCGTCAAACGCTTTTTGAACAGCTTGTAGAAACGCTTCATTCGAAGATGATGGAAATGTGGTACTAAAGAGAGACACAAACTCCAAGTAGAGGGGTCTAGCAAGCTGATACATATCGACGGGCTTATATCCACCAAGAAGATCAGCCGAGTCACTTTGAACGTTCAAGTTTTGTACGACCAGCGTTTGACCGAGTGACGATGCCAAATACTGGATTAATGTCGTTTTGCCACACCCTGTTTCGCCCACCAAGAGAGTAGGCTCATGGGTTGCAATTGTGGCAGCCAACTGCTCCATCAGACGTAAGCTGTGTCCAGTGAGAACAAAGGGTATTTGATGGCCTATTTAACCAAGTGAAGAAAGTGAAACAATTAAGTAAGATACCAGTCGCAGATGTGTTGTCCATTGTAGCAAGATGGACACGGCCCACTTGAACCTCATTGCTTTGAGACGTGAAAACAGGTCGATCGTGTTGTAGCTGCTGCTCCACAATTTCATTTGGAACTTGCCACAGAGCAGCAACAACACCAGCAGCCTGGACGCGTTGAGCAGGATCGCGAATGCCCATGCAAAATACATCCCATGCTTCACGCACAATTGCTTGTCGTCGGTCCTGTGTTAAATATTGCTCAGCGTCAATAGGTCCAACAAAGGCTTGGAGACGTGAGCACCATTTAAGCATGTCCCTGAGAGAAAACTGTCTTCCATAGCTTTGCCGAATCGAGCGAGATGATTCTTCACTCACAACACGGAATGTCTCCAGCATTTGCGCAACCACAGCCCGTGAGAATTGGGGATAGCCATTCAAGAGAACAAGTTCAATTTCTTCCATGGATAGCGGTGAGAGTTGAATATGATGCCACAAAGACAAAGGAAAACCTTTGGGCATAGCAGACACGGGCTTGCGACTCGTAGCGAGGAGCTGGAAGCCTGGTGATGCTGTAATGGTTTGACCACGAACCTACCAATGAAGTTATATAATACAACTCGAGCGTTATTACCATTAGCTCGTTCGTCGCTAGGAGAGGTAGCAACGCAGCCAGAACGTCCATGGATGCTCTATCGATATCCTCGATGACAACCCAACGGCCTTCAGTCACAGCTTGTGTCAATGCGCCAGGTTGCCAGCTGAATTCACCCGGAATGTCCGTGCAAACATACGACCCCACAAGAGTTTTACTGTCCATTTGATCGTCAAGATGCAGTTCCACCATATTTGTATGCCCTGTTCGTCGAGCCAGATCTCTGAGGAGTGCAGTCTTCCCGCAACCATCGGTACCAGTGACGAGAATTGGACGGTCGACGCTGAGAGCTATGGCGAGAGATCGTAGAGCTTGAACAGTGGATGTTGTTTCAACGAGAGGTGGATAGACTGCGCCTGCAGACCCAGATGTGATTGTGTAAGGGACAATGATACCACACACGTTGCAAAGTGTTGGTGGCAAAGACACAAATTCATGTGTGAGCGTATAGCTCCAAGTAGACGGAAGTTCTGGGAGCTTTGGTGTGGCTTCAGTCTCTTCATGACTCAAAAATGCATTTCGAGTCTTATTGTCCATGTGTACGAGGATGGCAGCAGCGACTCGAGCATGTTCCTGAGTTTGAGTATCCGTCGAGGTACACAAAGCAAAAAATGACGTCCAATTCCACATGGCTTTGCATTCGATAGGCTTGATCTGGAGAAACAATCGAGCAGTCATTGCAGCCCGGCGCTTTCGAGTTGTTGACATGGAGGAAAGTTGGTAGAAGAAGCACTTTGACGATTCGAGCCAATGCTTGACAAGTGGCCAAACACGGGTCGTAACATTGAGTACTCGGGCAAATGTTTGCGAGAGCAATTCATTAGCATCTTTGATCTCAATCTGCAATAGGTGGGCACAAAGTTCGAGCAGAAATGGACGAAAGTACGCACATATCGTGTTGCATACAGTGATGTCATCGTCAGCCAAGAGCAGTGCGGTCGCCAGGAGCAAGTCACTGGGATATTTCTGGAAAGTTGAGCGCACAAGTTGTTTCTGCGCTTCGGAAAGGATGGTATTAGTCTCCTGAAGCACGTGCTCTTGGAAGGCGTGGCATGCAGGTCCGAGATCGGACATGTTGAAGGATAAATGCACTGCCAAGTTGGGATGTCAGCTTGTCCAATCAAATGAAATTTGGTTGCGACTGGTGCCAAGTATCGGCGTCCTATACATGAAATACTCAAAATATTCCTCAATTTTAACCAATCAAAAGTATAATATTCACACAATTTTCAAAAGTAACAAAAATATTTAATGAATATTGTTGTAATTTTCTCCAAATTCCCATCAAATATTGGAAAAATTTTCAGCATTATTTTCATATTTTGACGGCAGATACGTCACAAATGTAACTGTCATAACGGTTCATTGCGGCTAAGATCTTCGAGGATGATGCGACGACAGCTCGTGGTTGTTGGCTTGTTATTGGGGGTCTTGGCACAGGCTAGCATCTTCTTCCAGCAAGAGCCAAGTCAAGATTCCAGCCTATGTGGCGAACCTGAGGCAAAGCAAGCGGGATATCTCAATGGTTTGTACTATGTCTACTACGAAACGCGGACCCATATTGCTCCAATAAGTGCTCCGCTTGTAGTCTGGTTGTCAGGCGGTCCAGGTTGCTCGGGTTTGGTTGGCATGCTCTTCGAAAATGGCCCTTGCTCAGTAGGAGAAGAAACCCCAGTCCGGGTGGCTATCAATGAGTACTCATGGACACAAGTTGCACACATGGTGTACATTGACCAACCTCGGGGGACAGGATTCAGTCCAGCCAGAAATGCATGGAGGTCGGAATGCTTTCTAAAGATATATTTGACACTGTATTGTAGAGCGTGGACAGAATCAACTGCCGTGAATGACTTGGTCGATTTTCTCGTTGCATTTTACATTCAAAATCCCCAATTGACTTCGAATGATTTGTACATATTTGGCGAGAGTTATGCTGGCCATTACGTCCCTGATCTTGCTCATGAACTGTTGCACCGAAGTAGCGACAACACGAGTGAGCAGTATCATCGTCTCTGGCAAAACTTGAAAGGCATTGGTATGAATTTGGGCGAACGAACCGTCTTTAACAACACCTACAGGTATTGGCAACGGACTCACCTCTGTCGAGGCGCTCTTCAACACAATTGGAGACTATGCCACAAATGCTACATTCACAAATAGCGCATTTAGAGCATCTTCAAAGGAGCACGTTGATGAATGTGAAGAGGCCATTAAGAGCTGTCAAGATCCATCTGTCAGTGGCAACGATGACTGCACTCGAGTACAAAAATATGTTTGAACACAATTTGAAATCACATTGTAGATCAATTATTGCGAAAACTTAATGAGCAATATCTTAGCCCAGGTCCATCAGAAGGGATTGAACCAGTACAACCTTGGCACAAAGTGTTATCCTGACACGTTTGGCCTTTGTTATCGATTTCAGCCCCTTTATTCGTTCATCAATTCTGGTGCGACGATGGCTAAACTGGGCTTGCCTGGACAATCGTGGACGCCATGCAATTTAAACGTCTTTTCCCACCATTTGGTCCGTCAGACATTTTTCTACTTTGAGCCTGATGATACATTTGTCCTAGGATAAGGATTGGTATGAAGAAAGTGAATTCAAGGTTGCTACTTTGCTGGAGCACAACATCCGCGTCCTCGTGTATGCTGGTGACAGAGACATTGTTTGCAATTGGATGGCCCAAGATTTGTACGTGTGTTTTCCAACAACACTTGACGGCCTGGTAGATGGACACGTACTATGTCTTGGTCCGGCCATGATGAGTTCAATAGCAAAACTTTTCAGACATACTTTTTAAATGGACAAGCTGCAGGCGAAGTTCGATCAGCTCATGGCTTGACCTTCGCGAGGATCTTTAATGCCGGTCATGTATGTATATCTGACAGAAATTGTTCTTCATCGACTCATTAGATGGTGCCACGCGACCAGCCCGTTGTAGCACTTGAAATGCTCCGAAAATTTACTGCAAACCAACCTCTTGTGTCTTAACGCATTCAAATACTATTAATTGTGTCTTCGTCTTTGAAAGCTCTTTTCCAATCAAGATTATGCACTCCTTCCCAGGGTGGACTACTTCATACGTGAATCTCTTCTTATGGCCGACATCTCAGGTTGTATCAACCCACAGACTCGATGGGCTACGGTGTAATAGATAGCAATAACCCAAGTCAGCGGACGATGTGCATCGTAATGGGATTGTCATCGAAATTATCTCCATGCGCTCTGTGTTTTTTCAAAATCGTATTCGATGTCTGACGAGCACCAGAGTGTAGTTTAATCCAGTACTTGTATACACTGTGGAATACCTGCAAGAAGATTTTCTGCATTTTCAATTTGTAAAGTTCAATTTTGCATCTTTGCGTCGTTTCATGGGTCGTATGGATTGAGCGTCATGTCCGCCGGTTCGTTCATGTCGGACATCAATGAGGAGATGCTCCGCCAATTTGAGGAGGAGTTTGAAGCTCAGAGAATGAAAGTTGAGCAAGCACGTGATGCTGTCAAGCACAAAAAGTCTCTTGCTGTCCAAGCCCGCATTGAAATGGCACAAACCACGCTCCAGCAATTGGACGGCCAAGTCCTGGATGCACGCGAGACACGCAAGTCTTTGCGGCAGAGGCTTAACGACAAGCGCAGTCGTTTGAAACAAGTCGCAGTGGACCAGCAAGAGCTCAAACGCAATACGTGGCATATTGAACGAGCACACCAGCTTGAAGATGCAGCTCAGCGACGACTTGAGCTGGAGCGTATCCAGAATGAACGAACACGCGTCGTAAGTTTGTGAGTACATTCAAACATCACGCCGTGTAGGAGTCGATGTTGACTTTGGCGTCCATGCAGCTCGATGAAATCGAAGCTGAGCGAAAGCGTCGCAATGAGACTGGGATTGAAGCAATGCAACGCCTGATGAATCGAGGCACAGTCCTCAAGCAGCAACTCAACGAAGGTCAGCTTAACGTCCCTGAGTTGCATAGTGTCCTTGACACGGAAGGCCACGAGCAATTTATCGAAGAATGTCATGGTTTACGACGAGTCCAAGCTGAACAACAACACATGAAGCTTCAGGAAAAGATGCAGCAGCTTAATGCGGAGAGAAAAAAGCTCGCAGACCTCGAAGACGATCTCCATCGGCGAGAGCTAGCCCTCACTGGGCAAACTGGAGCTCAAACTGCAAACTATACCAAACTTGACGACAACATTGACGATGTCATTGCTCTCGCCACCAAACTCCTTGACGCTGGTATGCTAACAATTTCCAAGAGCATTTATGGACTAAACCCGTTAGGAATCAACATGACGGCTGATTCTAGCTGTCACGCTCCTATCATCCTGGCTTCACCTGGAGACTATTTGTATGATGGAGCCCTGGGAGAGCAATCGTATGCTCCATGGCAGCTTCCTACGAGAAAATTCGTGTCTGAATTGGTGCTTGAACTCATTTCAAACCTGCCAATTGAATCTCTGCGTGATCTGAAAGCAGCTCGCAGACAATGGAGGGCTACTGAGAAGCGTCTTGCGCGCGCCCATCGTCGTCGAGTCAACGATGAAGCTGTGCTTGCCTTCCACAGCTCCCTTATGGTCCGCTTGATATCGAACTTTTATCGTGCTGATGCAGAGTATGTAGACTGATGTCGTCGATGAAATGCTTCGTGACATCTTCGCCGACTTGGAAAGTATATACCGTCGCATGACATCTCTTGTGACGCAGTCTATCCTTCAGACCTTAGTCGTTCCAAACCGTCCACTCTTGGAGTCATCATTTCACGAACTCCGAAGACGACGTTCTCGCTCCGACAACGCTGTATTGGATGACTTTTTCCCTCGGCACCAGATAACACAAAAGCTGGTCAAGCTCAACTCGGGAGTGTCGCCACCGAAAAAGAGTCGATGGAGGTTTGGTAACACGACTGCCGAGCCAGCGAAATCGTCTGCAGAGTCCAACATTTTGCCAACCACAAGGCCCGTCCATTTAGATAAACTGGAGTACAAGGCATCACCGCCAGCTCTTATTGCTCTGGAAGCGGCATATTGGAGCCATATTACGCTGACATCGAAGGCAGTCACGCTTCCAATTGCTGCGAGCTGCGTCTACTTGGATGAGAACACATTGTTTGTTGGGGGGTCGAAAGGGGAACTTGTTATCTTTGACATGGCTTCTCTCACTGCTCGTCACCAACGCTTAGATCCACCGCCTCCAAGCCTTGCTGCAACAAGCTTCAGTGTCTTTTCCAAGCATGTACTTGCAACATCCCCTGGCACACTCTCGTTCTGGACAACACGACGACTGAAAGACTCGCAATCGACACTTGCTGTCGTTTTCCATCTCTCCAACCGCGATCTTGACCATTCTGAAGGCTTTTCCAAAGACGATACCATCTCTGTGGGAAATTTCGCCCCTGGAATTTCGCTTGGAGGGACGCCGACGGGTCTTCTCGTTGGCACAGAGCGTGGTTCGATCGTTCGTCTGCATCGATCGCCAGAGGAATGCCAACCAATTTGCGGGTATCCATTGACCTCCTCAAAGCGGCAGGAAAGACTACATTACCACAGGACTGCGGTCGTTTACTTAGGTATGATTGCACCACGACGAGTCGTCAGTGTCGACAAGTCTGGCGTGGTCTGTTTGTGGAATCTCAACGAGATGACAGGGTTTGGTTGGTTTGAGCCCGACGATTCGCTCCAACTGCAAGGACGTGGTGTTGTACATCAAGCCCAACACACTCACGATCGACTCGTCATACTCGTCTTTGACGAAAGCAAAGGAGAAGGTCAAGTGGTACAAGTTACATGGAACTATGTGCTTGCAGTGGTGCCTGTTAGTTTGCGCATTGGATGTGCTGCCCCGCCACCACTATTTGCGATTCTTCCCCGCGTTCAAGGGTTTCCAGGAGAATATGTGGCCTTGATGGCGACGACTTTGACCATTTACTCGCTAACGACCGGTAAAGCCGTTGGGGTGGTCCCTCCAGAGTGCAAGTATGTCGCTGTGTCCGTGTCAGCAGGGCCAGGATACATTGTTGGATGCGGTCGAGGCAAAGTTATAGCGTTTGCAATTCAAGACAACTCACCACAACAAGTAGTTCATACAGCTCAGAAACAGTGGACTGCTTCCGTTGGCCCAATTACTCTGAGCACCAGCACTAGTCGATGCATTGAGAGAGTCGAAGTCAAGGCAGACCGCGCCATGATACGTACATTGGCTTATCAACTCATTCATTCAATAGTGGATCAACTTATTAAGCTATGACGAAAGTCTTACTTGAGAGCCGTGTACTCTTTGTGCTTGTTGGCAATATGACGACGCAAAAGCACAACGACAACGACGATGGCAACGCCCAAACCCCCAAGGAACCACATCAAGATGTTGAAGCTACCTCCCGACGACGGGTCGTCAGTGGATCCAGTTCCTTGCGATACAACAGGCACGACAGGGGAGGAGGAAGACCCAGGCGTAGCCAAAGGTAGAGGCGTAGCTACTGCAATCGAAGTCGCGTCATGTGCTGGCACTTGGAAGCCCCGGAAAGGCTCGTAGTAGTTGACAGACGTAAGGACGGGGCCACGGTTCCAAAGAGACTTTGTCACCTGGATGTTGGCTGGCGTGACTCCAACAAATTCGACGTCGCCTACTCCATTTGTACTCAAGGTGTCGACAACTTTGACAAGGACACGGCCTTTTCCAGTCACAATGACTGAAGTATTTTGGCTTGTCAATGACCCAGCGTAAATGCCACCAGCACCACCAACATTGATGGTATGAACGCCGCACTTTGCAGTTGGGAGATAAGTGATGTTACCAGCACCAGTGATCGTCGACGTCACAGTTGGTACGTTAAATGGCGAGCCCGCAAAGAAGACGCTACCAGCCCCTTGGGCTTGGACTTGGGCTGATTGGGGCACGATTTCAACAGTGGACGCAATCGAGACAGATCCAGGACCAGAGGCTGACACTGTCAACGATTGAGCAGCAACGCGGCTAGCACTCCATTGCACATTACCAGCACCCGAGTTCGAAACCGACACAAAGCGGGCATCAATATCTTGGGTGGAGACAAACAAAGTGCCAGCACCGGACGCGGTGAGCGAGAGATCTTGGTCCACTGCTTGAGTTCCCTTGTCAAGCACGCATGCGCCAGCTCCAGCACATTCAAATCCTTGCAGACGCTTAGATGGCACCGTGAGCTCAGCCAAAAACGTAGCGTCTGGATATTTCGACGCTTGGAACGCGGAAGCCGTGGTGATTTGAAGCAGAGGAGAGCCGAACTCCGTGAGCAGTTGAACGTTGTCGAGCACAGCTTGCGTGTTGGTCGTCACTTGGAGCTTGAATGCATCGGCTGAGTCACCGGCCGAGACAAACGTAGGCCCAGGAAGACTCAGGAGGATTTGATTCAAGTCGCTGGCAACTTCTCTGTTGCTGGCGTCCAGCGTCCACGACTGTGTGAGTGACATCTTGTCAATTCTCAAGTGAATTTCGCATGGCTATCAAACCTATTTAAATAGTGTGATATTTGATAACACTATTATAAATCTTGATTCAGCACCACTACTCCTTACAACTGTGTTGAATGCCGCTCAACTGCTTCAGCACACTTGGCTTCTACTTTTTAGTCAATGCTCTTGTCCTTGTCTTGGTTTATCCTCCTGTAGGCAACAATTATGCGAATGTTTGGCTGTGTCGAGTTAACCATCAGAATCTAAGGACTCCTAACAGTATTTAATGATTGTCAAAATCAATTGGAACCTGAACTTGGCGTCAAAAGTTGAATTTCTTCAAAAGAGAACACAATTCAAGTCGAGTAAACAACTGTCGAGCACGATAAAGATGAGATAGACAAAGGCTTTTAAAGTGCGAGAGTCAATTAAGCTGTGCCACATGCTAAGGGGCACTACAAAAAATGTCCTCTTCTTCTTCTGTCTTTTTGAAACTCTACATTTTAATCACTTTTTATATTTATATTGAAGCATGTGTCTTACTTAATACAAGCTTGATAGCTAATATTGAAAATTTATTCTTGTGCAATACTAGTATAGTATTTTATAAATACTTATAAATATCCCCTGGACACTACACTTTATAAGTACCAGCTCGCCGAGCTTTTCAAGTGTTGAAGAGGTTCTTCATGCGTTCTGAACGCGAAATGAAGCGCATCACAGCACTCGAAACAGACATACCTTCTTGTTTGCATTTGCGAGCTTGGAGAAACAATAAATACGTTCCGAATATTGAAGGAAAATTGCGGTGTACAGATATAAGGCAATTAAGTGTCGACTGGTCGTATTAGTCGTGGCGAATGGTTGGATCCTTGTGTTCATCATAGTCGCGCGCTTGATAGTCCACATGGACAAAGGCACGTTCGACTTCATCCAGAGCTTCCACCTTGATTTGAAGAGCCAAGCTGATGTCGTGGGATTCTTGGACACTCATATCCTTGGGCAAGACAACTTCGAGTTCGACCTAGTCGAGTGTGAAAACTGAAACCGAAAGAGCTAGTCGTACCAAAAAGTTGTTCCCAAAGTGGTAAGCTCGAATGATATCACTCTTGAGCTGTGGATGGTGTGCATCAGCAATGGCACGAACGCGGTCGATAAAGTCTTGGTCAGCCTCTGCTCAAAAACATTAGGGAAGAATTTTCATCTCAAACGTACGCAATCCGACAAGACGCTCGACTTGTTCCTTTCCAGTGGCCACCCAACTCAAGGTAATGTAGATCGAAATGGCAATAGCACCGACAGGATCGAAATACCAGAGCTTGGAGTGGTAGTGCGCCACGAGCGATGTGATGACAGCCACACCGTTGCTAAAGACGTCGTTGCGATGATCCTGGACCACATTTCATAAAAACTTAAGTCGCATGGAAGCAAACCTGGGCCAAGGCAGCAGCGGAGGGAGATACATGAGCAATTTGACTGCAAATAAACCAAAGCATCAACTTGACGACGATAGCGACGCACAAGACAGACACAGTCAAGATGCTCATGTCCAACTCTGGCAAAACGCCACCAAATCCTTCGATAAGAGTCGAGACGGATTTTTGGACAACTTCAAGAGCTGCAGAGAGATAATGAGATCAATCAAAGAGTAGAATGGACAAACATACCAGCCATACCCATCAATGTTGCCGAAACGACAACAGCGATTGGTTCCAAACGACGGCGACCGGCTGGGTAATTTTCGTTCGGAGTGTGCATGTATCGATCCGAGAACCAAAAGAGAGCTTGGGATGTCAGATCCAAGATCGAGTCGACAAGCGACGAAAGCACAGCAAGGGAGCCACTCGCAATCGCGGCATAAGTTTTTGCAATCGCCAAGATGATGTTGATCACAATCGACGAGGTAATGGCAAGCTGCACCTTTTGCGATGCAGCTTCCGGCAAACAGCGAGCTTCTCCGGCTTCTTGCTGGTGAATCAAAGAGTGCGCAACCGCAGAACGGGCAGGACGCCCCGCTTGTTCTTGGGCTCTCTTGATGTCCAACGACACGGCCCCGTACTGACTCAACGAACTCATCTTGAGAAATGACGGGTGGGCTCAAATTTCTAAAGCCAAATGGCTGTCATTGGCCACTTTCCAGTCCTCATTTTGCTTTAAAGAACCTTAAAAGACATATGTAATGGATAAAAACATTAAAAGAACGTAGTATAAAACTGATGCAAGCCTGTCTTTAAATATTTAAAGAATTGCGGTCGTGATTCAAAATATTTCTTTTATTCGTCGTGCCAAGATTCATTGACAACAAAAACCTGATCGGGGCAACAAACATGGGGACGGAATCGCCCCGTTTCCTCAAGCAGATTTCAAGACGACAAAGAGACTTGATTCCACAAGGCGGCGTGGCTCTGCTAAATGAAGCTAGTAAGGGTGGCCAGTTCCATGACTGAATTTACCTCCTGAACACCGAGCTCGGCAGGTTTCGTGGGAGAATGGTGTCTGGCTGCATCCAACATCCGTCTCATTACTTATCAATCCGAAATGGATATTACGAGGAAGATGGCGCTTATCGGCGCCTTTCAGACCGTACGAACTTGTCGCAAGCGATATTTTTGAAGCAGGTGCTGAAAAACAACGAAAGTCACATTGTTGGGGATGTAGAGAACAATCAAGATCACAATTTTATTCACGACAAGGACCCTAACAGCCCAGTTTATCATAATAAATGCCAAATCGCGGCTATGAAGATAAAGAGGCCAAACGTGAATGGGAAGGGAGTTGACGGAGACGTGCTACGGACATTTGGTGTGGACAGCGTCGGTTGTGGCGTCACGATAGTTGATGCCGGAACCGTCAATAGTTTGAGTGACGTTGAGAAAAGATTGAGCTTGGAAATGGTGGGGAGAAGTTGAGAATAGCCATTAGCGAGATGAAAGCAGCTCCCATTAATCAAAGTGGAAATGCCAGTCAAGAACGGGTCATAACTGTCTCCAAGGAGACCAAGAACGACATCGCCTGGCATACAATCATTGTCTTCAAATAGCTGACTCAGGTGAAGACCGAACCAAGGCGTCTTGAGCAGGGGAAAGGATCGAAACCAAGTCAAGAGTGTGTCGACGGGCTGCACACAAGAGTCTGGAAGGAATGGCTTCGTAAATATGGCCGGCTTCGTTATGTTGATCGTACTTCGGAAGACAAAACCAGACATGGCAGCGACACCTTCATCATTTGGTATTTGAATCGCGTTCAAAGCATTCATTAGAAGAACCCACGGGTTATCCCTCGCGGCTGGGGCGAGAAAGCTCTCGACAAATGTTGATCCACAGGTGGGCTGTTTTGCCTCATTGGGAAATGATTGAGTCGAGCAAATGACATCTGAAACGTGGTGAAGAAACGTCGCCAAGAGTGCTGTCAAGTTGCTTCCAAAGTTTGTCGTGGTAGCGTCGAAGAGTGGCGAACAGCAGGACTCATTGGCAACAACTGACAACAAACTGGGAAACACGCTATAATCCAAGCAGGGAACAAGATCGGTGAGAGATGCGCAAACGGTGGAAAACATTGTGTTGCTTGAGATGTTTTGACTCGTGCTGGAAGTAAGAACAGTCACATCAGCTTGTAATGTCACGGCTGTCGCGTAGGCTTTGGCACAGCCTGGTTCCCGCAGGCTGGGGCTAATTGTCTCGAGGAGGAAGGATGCGTTGACAGAGCCAAGGCATGCGCCAACGTAAGGAGGAAGGTAGCTGGTGGCTCTCAGTACGGAATCTGCCGTCCTGAGCATCCCCAACGCTCCCATGGACACAATGAATGTGCTCTCAGCGCTGTTGCTTGACTTGCATCCGGCGACGAAGTCAAGCACGAGAAAGAGGGTCATCGGCCACACAACTGGCATGAGCAATTCGAGAAGTAATGGAGTTCTTGCATAGCAACAGTGATCTGAAAGAAATGCAAGTTGGCATTCAAAGTATTTTTAGCATGGCTATATTTGCACTTTCTTGGCGGTTTCAGCTGGTGGTGGTTTCTCTGAAACTGTCAAAGGACGTAAAAGGCAAGATGACGGTGGAGCAGCGCGCCACCGATCAAATATTCACGTGGTCGGCGCCATCAATGGATGGCCTCCCTCCTTCAGCTCGTGGGGGCCACACGATGCTCTTAGCTGGCCAACGCCTCGTCCTCTTTGGAGGCCACTACTTTGGTGGAGATGGTGCTTTTGTGTACCTCAACGACACACACGCTTTGGACCTTGAGACGTCAACTTGGTGTCAAGTAAAATGCCAAGGGAAGCCACCTGCACCAAGATACAACCATTCAGCCACTCTCGTCGGTGAGCAATTGCTTGTTTTGATCCGTGTTTGAGGTTTTGCAGGCAACAAGATGTTTGTGTTTGGTGGTAAGGGGGGAAAAGGCACTCTTTTTCGAGATATGCATTATTTGGATCTCGAATCCTGGCATTGGTACAGCGTGACATGGACGACAGAATCTCCCTCTGAGCGCTTTGGACATGCTGATGTGGCCGTCGGGACAAAGATCGTCATCTCTGGAGGGTACGTCGTCATAGACTCCGTTGCTGTGTTTGACTTGAACTGTACAGATGGGACGGATCGAGCAAAACGTTTAAGGATCTCTGGGTCTTTGATACGGAATCGTTTGCGTGGATTAAACCCAAAGTCACTGGGACGCCCCCTCCACCACGCCAAGGCCACCAGATGGCTCTCCTCGACGATGGTCGAATTCTCGTCTTTGGAGGGTATGGCCATAATGAATCGCTCAATGTTTATTCCTCTTTCCCAGGTATGCACTCAAAGCATCGGGGGATCTTTCGGGAGAATATTTTAACGACGTCTATGCTCTCGACACGGAAACGATGATCTGGTCACGTCCCCGGACGACAGGGGATTTCCCCCTTGGAACATTTGGGCATACGATTTGCGTGGATGGTTTCAAGATATATGTGGTCGGTGGCTGGTCTGGCACAGAGCGCAGCCCCATCGCGATGGGCGACAAGGCTGTCAATGAGACAGCAAAGGCACTAGCGCGGGAGCAGGTACGATGGATTTTTCAATGAAGTCATTGACGAATGGGATAGAGTCTGCGCAGCGGAGATAATGTGAGTGCTAAATCGTACAAGGCAGAGCTATCCAAATCCAAGTATTTACACGTCTTGGACTGTACGACAATGGAATGGAGTTGCCCAAGATCCCAAGGCCTCGCAGTCGCTAATCGTTACGGGCACACCTGTGCGCTCGTTGGCCCTCATTTGTTTCTATTTGGTGGATGGGACGGTAACCGAGCACTACATCAATTAGTAGTGGCCGCATTGCCAGACAACTAAAAGGTTCTATTCATTACTTCATCTCGGCTTGTTCTTGCAACACGTGCGTCAAAAAGTCATCGAGAGGTCTCGCGCCTTGGACAACGTTGTCGCGGGTGCGGACGGCAACTTGCCTAGACTCAACTTCTTGAGCCCCGACGACTAAAACGTAATTGTAGCCTGCAACTTGAGCTTCTCGAATGCGCTTGTTCAATGTTTTGCCGCCGCTAAGAACGTCCACGTACAGCTTGGCGTCGTGCAATTTTGAGTGGACGTTATTGGCGTAGTCGAGTTGATCGTCCGTCACAGGCAATACAGCAACCTAGACGAAGCCATAAAACATGTGAAGCAATAAGAAAATAATGAAATACCTGACGGGGATTGAGCCAGAGTGGCCATTTGCCCGCGGTGTGTTCAATCAGAATGGCCATCATACGTTCAATCGAGCCGAGAACTGCACGATGAATGATGATTGGAGTGTGTTCTTTGCCGTCACTGCCATCGTATTTAAGGTTGAAGCGCAGTGGCAATTGAAAATCCTAAACAAGCGAACATGAATCAATGGGGAGGTAGAAAATTGTACAAACCAGTTGAATCGTTCCGCATTGGTGCTCGCGTTTGAGCGCATCAAAAACTGCAATATCGATCTTGGGGCCATAGAATGCACCGTCACCAGCGTTGAGAGTCCAGGGCATGTCAAACGAGTCCAAAGCGGTTTGAAGCTGCGCTTCAGCTGTTTCCCACAAATCCAATTCGCCCATGTAGCTCTCTGGGCGCGTCGATAATCGCAACTTCACGTTGTCATGACAAACATGATATCACAGATATAAGTACCTGGAAATCAAAGCCAAAGACACCGTAGACATGCTTAATAAATCCCAAACACGATTGAATTTCACTTTGGACCTGTGGAAATTATGAGATTCTTTCTGTACATCAGTCATACTTGATCTGGGCGACAGAAGATGTGGGCATCATCTTGATGGAAGCGACGAACACGAGTAAGACCCGTGAGTGCTCCAGAAGCTTCATTCCTGAAGTGAGTCTACTGAGTTTCACTGACCACGATGATTTGTTACCGGTGAAGCGCCGAAAAGTCCGCAAATCGCACTGGAAGCTCTCGGTAAGAATACACTTTGGATTCCTTAAACATGATGCAATGGCCAGGGCAGTTCATGGGTTTCAAGCCGAACAACTCAGACTCTTCATGGGCATGATCATGATCGTGACTGTGGTCATGGTCCATGCCAGGCGTGACCAAGTACATATCATCCTTGTAGTTTTCAAAATGGCCAGAGGTTTCCCATAATTCCTGTCTTTGGTGAAAAATCATCAGAAAGTTTGAAGAACCTGCTTGAACATTAAGGGCGTGACCACTTCGTCGTATCCACGGCGGCGGTATTCCTGTCGGATGAATTCGCTCAAGCGATTGAAAATTCGAGTGCCGTGGGGAAGCATGAAGGAACTGCCTGGACTCCAAGGATGGAAGAGAAAGAGAGATTGCTGCTTGCCAACAATCCGATGGTCTCGTTTCTTGGCCTCTTCTTGAAGAACCTTCCACTCCTTCATGCGCGCTTTATCGGGAAATGAAATGCCATAAATGCGCTGGAGCAGTTCAGGACCATGGTTCCAGTGGGATGCACCACAACGAGTCAAGGCAAACGCCTGAAGCATACCTAGAATAAATCGGGTGAGCAATAGCTCATCGATAGTAAATGATTTCGTTCCACGTGTAGCTCAGTTGGATCATTGCGAGATCTTTGAGTTGTTCGCAAGAATCTTACATATTGGATGATTCAAAGACGAGTGCCAATCTGCATGACTTGCCAGATCGTGCTCGATCCCATCCGAGATATAGAAGAAGATATGTGCTTACCGGTGTGAGGCAAGTGAGGTCCTCGGCACAAGTCAACAAAGGAGCCACATCGATAAAGCGTCACAGCCTCAGTGGCTGGAATATTGTCGAGCATTTGGAGTTTGAACTTTGAATAGCTAAAGAGATCCTTGGCAACGTCACGAGAAACTTCCATACGTTCAAAGGGCGCCTTTTGCTTTATCAGTCGCTGCATATGAGCTTCAACATCGGCAAAGTCGCTCTCGGAAAGAGTTAGACCGTTTTCAAGGAACATTTCATAGAAGAAACCATCTTGTAAAGCTGGTCCATCGCACAAGTACACATCGTCGCCAAACTTGGCTTCCAATGCAGCACCAAGAACGTGTGCCGACGAGTGCCAAAAGAGAGATTTCATGCCCGCGTCGTCAAACGGATGCAAGAAAAGTTTGCAGTTTTCAGGCAAAGGGCGTGACAGATCCCAAATTTGTCGCTCTTGATTTTCTGGCGTAGTCACGGACGCACCGACGACAGGAAAGAGTTTTTCTCCAGAGTCTTCGATAAAATTCGCCATGGCTTGAAGCGGTGTGGTCGCTTTCGTCACAAACGAATTTGGCGCTCCAGAGTCTTGCACCGCCGGGAGAATCAATTCTACAGACGACAAGGCTGGAACTTGGGCTAGCTGTTTTTGTCGCTCTTTCTCGGCCTCCCATTTTTCCAATCTAAACGACGCATGACTGCTAAAGCTTCGATGCCACGACTGGACACTCTTCCATCGAGAACGCTGGATATGGCGCAGCATTTTTCACTTTTGAACCATACCATGTCATCCGGATGAAGTGTCATATCCGAACATGATCCGGATAAAGTCAAATATCCGGATAAGAGTGAAAAGTTGACCATGGATTATGAAGAGGCACATTTGGGCGGTTTGGCCACGATTTCAACAGCTTCTCGTAGTTAGAAGCACTTGAATATCGATTGCAAGTTGTATGGGAGATCTCTAGGGTATTAGCTTGAAGAAAGAGGATGTGATGGTAATGCCAAGGAAGGTTGACAGCATTGACAGCTTTGGGATATACCAGTAGATCATTGTTTGGAAAGAGCCTTTGCATGTTTAATGCAACAGCTAAGGACTGATACTTGGAAATATACACACACAAATTTCGGCTGTAAAGCAGCTGCAGCAGCAAATATGATCTGAGCGATTGACAATGTGAATTTGTTGACTATTTAGCAGACGAATATAAAAATAGATTCCTGACTGGAGCACGCGGCGCAACCATGTTCAGCAACCAGATCATGCCCGTGGCAAACGTCATCTGTGCGAGGCGAGAGATCAAACAACAAGTCGATATGTTGTATGAAAACATCAAATCACCCAAGGGCTTGTGCCACATCTCGCCACCACGAACCTTTGCCCATCTCCAATTCAACGCCAAGAAACACACTCAAATGAAAGGTATGAGCTTCACAAGGACTGGCTTACATGTATTTGGTAGCTCGAAAAGCAACAATTGACCACGATAATCATCTTCTCATGGTGCAATCCACTGCCTCATCTATTGAGTGTTGAATCCATGTCCATGATAGGAGAAAATGGCGCACATTATGCTATCAAAACCAGCAAAAGCATCCTCTTTCAAACCTGGTACATGCTTGGACAGTAACCAGCTACCCAAGATCGACAATCACAACGACTACACACTGGTTCATGGATATCAAAAGACGCGTCTCAATGAAGCCAAGCGGATAGCAAAGGAGAACGCTGTAAGAGCAGGCATTTGACTCAATCGTCTTACGTCGGTGTAGCTTCATCGAAAGCGCATCAAGGCGCAAAAACCAACTTACACAAACGCCCAGTACGCAGCCGATACCGCCGAACGACATGTTCACCTTGCTCGAATGCATCGCAAGCTTGTTTGGTCGATACCAACAAGCAGAGAGCTCAAAGAAGAGGAAACTCGGGCAGCTACGCGGATACATCGACAGCAGGCCCTTGCCAAAGTGTACGACTCACCGACACGAACCCTACCAAACGAAAATATCGAATATGTTGCCCCAGTGGCACGGAATCGTATGTGCATTTGCATCGATGGGTTTGATCCCACGCCACCTCTGGCTCGGCCTGCTCAAGGTTGCATATTCCCTCGCCCACCACTTCCACAAACAAAGCCAAACAATGTGTCGTCACCACCAAGGCCCCAGCCTCCCCCGCCTCGTCCAAAGGATGATGAGATCAGCGTCATCTTGCAAGAGAACGAAGAGATGCTTGACTCGTCGTCTCTGATCTCGCCAAGGGACTCATTGCAATCAAAGCCGCCATCGGCCGAAGAGGAATACAGTGGAGATCTCTTTGACGAATGAACGAACCAACAACGAAAATCCGAATAAGCAATCCACTATCCGGATATTTTGAAAACTTTAAAGAATTACCTGGAGGAATAAAAGAACACTTTAAAGAACGTTCATTTAAAGTGATATTTCTTTTACGCATTGGTTCTTGTGTCGCACATTATGAGCGACGACGAGCTGTACATCCCAACATACCAAGTGGCACAACCCGTGTGTACGACAGAATCACATGGATATGATGAGCTTATTGTGATCTGTGTAGTGAGCTTGCTCGACTCCGACAGCGAAGATGAAGACCGCAGAAATGAAGTAACGCCAATTAAGCGTCGAAAGGTTGTCGTTCCACCAAGCGCCAACGACATTGTGGTGGTGCCAGATGAGGAAGATGATAAGGACCATCCAGTCTTCGTCTTAGAATCATCCGATGACGAAGAAGATGGTGGCAACGATGTGGCTATTCGAAAGCAATTGGAACAGGATCCCGTCCTACGTCGTACACAAGAACTCCTTCGGTAACGAGACGCTCATCTTGCATGAATTGTAATAGCAAAATCATGTAGAAAGGTACAAAAACCATTAAAGCCTACTGGGTAAGCTTGTCTACACGTGAGAGTAATTGGCTCTACGGGCTTATATAGACCGGTGTCGACTGTCATTTCAATCGAGTCGGACGAAGATAAATCATACGACGCACCATCATCGTCAGATTCAGCCACATCAATGACAGTTCGCATTCGATGGAAATCGTCTTCACAAGTTTCAGAATTCGAAAACTTTAAAATCAACAAGGTATCCCGGTAGAGAGATAAACAGCATGCTCATGATGGATAGACCGATGCATTCAAGGTCATCCTGGATGAATTCACGGCCAAATGGCATGTACCGTCGTCTGCAGTTCGAATGGTTTTTGATGGAGCACCGCTATCACCTTTCGATACCCCTGAGGTACTTTATCCACAGCGAATTTTTTGCCGAATAGGCTTTTGATCAGGAGGCTGAAGTCGAGGATGATGACATTGTGGACTTCATAGTTGATTGGTCGCAAGTACAAGTCAGCAAACCTGCTGCCAATGCTATTCGAGTCAGAGTTAGACGGTCAGGATCGAAAAAACGCGAGGTGTTCACGATTGCTCCTGTATGATATTTGAAACAGAAACTTATTGACAATGAACCTGTAGGAGATGAAGATGGAAAAACTCCTTACATCGTTCTGTTCAGTGCACCATCTCCAACCCGAGAGTGTTGTGCTAAAACTATTTGGAGATGAAATCGACTTGACCCGAACAGTCGAGGTAGACATCAAATTCCAGATATTCTTCTCACATTGTAATAATTTAGTCGTACATGCTTGAAGAAACTGACGTCATTGACGCAGAAACAACTCAGGTTGTCTCAGATAATGATGATTCCCAAGACAGCAAATCGACCGTAGCAATATCGCTTCGGTTTTCTCCCAAAGATGTCGAGACGTATCGTATTGACCTGGTTGAAAAATTGGTGCTACAACTCGATCTCATGGCGGTGCATAGGAATCTAAAGTGGAAACCCTGGTGGCTAAAGTGTGCGCCAAGCGAAATCTCCAGCCAACCCAAATTAAACTGAAAATCGACGGTGAAGCAATGCACCCACAGCAACCGTTTTCAGTACGATATGCACTATGATCAGTGTTCTTATTTTTTGTTGATAGACATACGATTTGGAAGGCGAAGAGTTGATTGATGTGACCACAGCAACTTGACCAACCATGACTTATTAAACGTATATGTTAACGTTCTGTGAGAGTAATATTACCAAATATTTTGCAATACCTCTCAGCTAGATGCTCAGCAGTTATTCAACATCTGTAATTGGTATTTTCCTCGAACTTTCGTGAGCTATCTTGCGCCTTCTTCATCAAAATGTTAGCATGTTGATAAAAAAATGCTGGCAACTTTCGTGGTTATTAAGCCGTAAATTGAGACGAAGATGTAATATGGGCCAACATTTCTCGGGGCAATCGCTCCACGACTTCATACTTCTCTATGGGTCCCCGAAATGATCGCCTTCGACGTTTTGCCTTTTGAGGTTGGTAAAATGGCCATGAAGGCTGAGGAGTCGCTGGTTCTACGAACAGAAAGTGAAAAGGTGGTGGCTGCACGACCAGTATACGCCTAAACTCGTGCCAGCGCTTCATGGAAGGCACATGGATTGAATTGAGTGAGCTAATTTCAGCACCTGCTTGCATCAAGACTCGTACAGCATCTAGAAACTCGTGAAGATTGGTAATATTAGCTGCTTACCGATATGACCGAATGCAATTGCATAGATTATTGCAGGCCCGTCATCGGAGTGGAAATTCAGTATGGCTGAGCCACTTCGTCGAACGAGCTCGCGTATCAAATCGAGATGACCGTAAATACATGCGTATTGCAAAAGTTTTGCCGAATGGCGGATTGAATCGCTTAGAGATTTGTTGTTAGGAATGCCTGGGGTAACGGCTTCATTGGAATCAACTTCCCTTTCGTGACGGAGAAGATAAAGGGTCATTGCTTCGAGCCCTCGACGTGAGCTGTGGTTTAAAGCAGTGAGAACAAAATCACCAAAGTATTGCACGTGCGTCTGACTAATGTCTCCGGGATCTTCAACAACTTGTTTTACGTCCGATGCCAACATTGCATCCACGACGTCAACTCGATTTTGTGTCACTGCAGTCATGAATATTCGTTGGCGAACATCAGGAGTTCCTTGGCAAAGCTGCGGCAGGTATCGCAGCACACTCATAATGTATGAGACAGTGTGGAGACACCCGGTTGCTGTTGCAAACTCTAACAAGCTGGTCTTGGGAAAGGACCAGCACCGCAACCCTCTTCGAAAATCGGTATTACGGCTCTTTTGTATCTTCGAATTGGCGTTGGCTCTCATCAAGTGAGCAAACCATCCAGGCAATGGTGACCACTCAAAAAGTATGGAGACATCAAACATTTCTTCGTTTGGAACCAAATTTTGGATGGGTCCGAACACGTTAGCGCCGTTCCAGCATAAATATTGAATAACTTCCAATTGTCCATGCATCAAAGCATAATGCAATGGGGTGCATCCATCTACAAACAAAGACTCAGAAGTCAGAACATGAAGATGCCTACGTGAATCCTTTGCATTTATCGTTTGCAGAAGATAACTGTGAGTAGTCAAGGTTGATAATTCGTTGTGCAAAGCTGCGTAATGAGTAATGGTTTTTCCCTCTTTGCAAACTAGTCCAATCACTGTGCTTGATGGTAGATTCAATGTCAGCAACAACCAGCTGACGATACGAAAGGCGCCATATTTTGCAGCCACAATCACAATTGATTCTTGATGCAGAGTTTCAAGACTTGAAGCTGGTGGCTATAACCTTATTAGCTTGGTTGTTATTCCTTTGTACCTTCTGAAGTACGAGACGCATTACTATATGCTGTTGATTGTGCTTCGCTGCCACTAAAACTGGGGTGTTTCCCTCCTTTGTCCGAATATCGTTGTTTGCTCCAGTAGCTAGAAGAGAGTCAAATAAATCTAAATGTCCCCGCATAGCTGCGATATGGCAAGCTACGAGAAAGTTATCCGCAAATTTATATGTCGATAAAAACTGACCGGTTCGTCCCAGACTATCTTGATTATTCAGGACCTGCAAAAATCGGTCCGAAGGGAGGTATCGCTTGAACAAGTGAAATAGACTCAGGTCTCCAATCCACGCTATATAATGGAGAGGTGATTGGCCTTTGTTGTCGCTTTGAATGTCTCCTCCTGAGATGCATAGAATTAGATTACATGTTTGAAATACATACCTTGCTGCAATAAATATTGGATGATTTGATGCTCACCTGCCACAACAGCCTCATGAAGAATAGATTGAGAATATCCTTCTTTGACGTGACATAAAGACTTGACGAAACAAGCACCGAACAATTGAAGCAAATGACTGAGAATTGGCCACCATTGAAACTTTGCTGCAGCAGCAGCTATGTCCGCTACTATTTCAATTTTCACCGATGTATCCAACACTGGTAGTAATGACTGAACTATCTGTCCACATCGCTTGGCCTGTTTGGATTGCAAGACAATTGAAAGATTTTGCCATACTGTATACTCAATTGGGATTTTGGCCTAAACATCATATTTGAGTATAACCATAATCTTCATGACAACTTACAGCTATCAAGAGCTCTATAGCTGCAGCTTGGCCCGACAGAATTGACGGTGCGTAATGCATGCCCTTGAAAAATTTAGACTCTTGTAAACTGAATCGCAGTGACGAAAGGTTAATTTGTGGACTTTGAGTACACGCTTGACAAACAAGAACTTTATGGTCATCAGAGAGTAATGGCCAAATGTACTGGAGCATTTTTGTCCCACTGGCATCGCCTCTTTGTGCAGTCAGCATCGCTGGAGATTGCATGTGATTATTGAAGGTTTCGAGTTTTCCTCCGGCCTCGACAATAACTCGCAATGTCTGCTCATCGCCTGCTTGTGCAGCTAAATGAAGTAGAGTTTGATTGTCCTCATTTCGGGGCTGAACTAGGGTATGAGCAATCCAATATTGGATACAGCGATGGATGAATCGCAATGATCTTGTTCGTGCACTCTGATAGCACGACATTGTAGATATGTTGCGCCATGTGCAGGTTTCAAAACCAGTAACACGAACAACATCCGTTGTATCAATTGAGTGCAGAGGGAGTTGCAAGCAGTTCAATTTCCAAGGTGCCTCGCGATTGAGAGCTGACAAAAATAAATGCTGGGGACTCAGATGCAGAACCAGAGCGAGGAAAGAGTCAAGTGCACCGTAAATTGTAGCATACCATATGGGAGACCGCGTGTGTGGGATTTCGGCTACTACCAAATCAGCAGGTACACCTTTTGCAAGCAACAAGCGAACGATTTTAGTTTGATTTGCCGCAGCTGCGCGATGAAGAAACAAACAGCAAGATGCAGCTCGACGAATCCACGTAGAAATTGGATCGACAAAAGCTTCAGGAAGGGTTAATATGTGCTCAAGTAACAACCATTTGCGCTGGGAAGAGGCGAGAATGAATATTTGAAGTAAGTGGTCAAATGTTGCACCATCAATGCTTGAAACAATAGAAACAAGTTGCTGAATGATAGACTCGTTTCGCCCTTGGAGAGCTGCGATAATTGTGCTAACCCTGGGTTTAGCTTTGGCTTCCACTAGTAGTTCAAATATGGCATTATCTGCGACATAAGCAGCCTTGTCAAGTGCTGAGAGTCCGTCAGCTCCGACATCAGATATTGAGACGCCACGGCTTAAGAGTGAGTTATAAATCTTGTGCTTTTGCTTAGATTGGGGATTCAAACCGCAAGCAATAACCAACGGCAAATGCATTGCTTTGACGTGAAGAACTTGAGGATGTTTATCACAAATCCATTCAACTACGTCCGTATGCTCAGCTTGAATGGCAAGAGTTAATGGAGTGTGGCCATCAGGTGTAACATCGTGTAAGGAGTGTCCGGCGAGGCAATATATTTTCAGTAATTCGAGAGTTCCACGAAGACAAGCAACGTGAACAATGCTTAGATTCGTTCGCGTCGCAGATTCAAGATGGCGGACCATATTTGCGTGCTGAATGAATTGTTGCGATCGTTTGTGTTGTTGCAAATAATTCAATTTCATCCACGCATTCCACCCACCGTTGAGTAAAATTGTCGCGCGTATCTGAGGTAGGCTATCCACAGTAGCGCCCAATAGGAGTAATTTAGCCGCTGTCACCAGATGTCCTCGTGAGTAGGACATGTACAATGGTCCGACCGAGAAAAAGGTGTAGCGATCATGCTGCTTGCCAAAGCGGCGAGTTATATGTTTTACCTTGACATTTGGATTGACACCATTCGTGACCAGAGCCGCAACAATTGCGGTTTGACCTGCCCCAGCTGCATAATGGATAGCCTCCATTTTGTCAACGTCATCGCAAATACCTATTACATTTAAGATAACAAAAAAATTCGCCAGCAGTTTACGTGGGAAAGGAATTCGTCGTTGTGTAAGAATCTGATCGGCAATGCTCCAAAATCCCAATGAGCATGCAAGAGATATATCTGTCGGGTAGACGTGGATTTTGAACGAAGAATCAATTTCAAGCAATTTATTGCAAAGAATACTCGCAATACGATACCATGACTGCCATTTCTCACTATTTAATGAGGTGAGGTGATAAATTCGAGATCATCATACCGATGAATAAGTTCTTGTTTCGACAAATAAATGTGCTGGTTTTCTGCAAGCAATTCTGGCTCAACTGGTGCGATGTCGAACGTCGGCAATTGGAACACTCGAGACGAGAGATGGAGTGAAAGAGTCAATGGTGAACCCATCAATGCCGTGTCGTCTTTCAAGACGTAATGGTTGCCGAATACCACAAACGAATTTTCGAGTGGGCGCCATATATTTACTTCAGCTCCACGATGAAGAAGGTATTGGACAACTTCAATTTTCCCAGATCGAACTGCAAAACACAACGGCGACTCTCGAGCACATGCGTTTATAAGTGCACCTCGAGAGAGAAGCAGTTGTATACTGTCGATATGACCCCCAAGACTAGCCATATGTAAAGGTGAATCAGCCGTCTGGGTGCTGCGGCACAGTAAATCTGGTGTTACAAGATCCAACAAAACTTCCAATAATGAGTTGTTTCCATGGTAAGCTGCACATTGAATGGGAAGCTCATTAGCTTTATTTGCTAGATGTATGTCAGCACCAAGATCCAACAGGCAATGAACAACAGCCAAAGATGGGTCCATCTCACGACTTACGCGTAAGCATTCCTGAAGGAGAATTGTATTTCCTTGCTGGTCCAAAGTGTTGACTGATAATACTTGGGCCTTCGAAAGTTCTCTGAGGCACTGGACGACATAGCTGGGGTTTGGAGATAACACAGAAACTAGACGATGAGCCAAGGGCTGATTGGTGCAATCAGTGCTACCAAGCAACCAGGCATTGTGCTGGATCAAGCACTTGAACAACTCAAAATATTTTGAATTAGAAAGATCGCATGACCACCCAAGAAGAAGCATTTCTATCGGACTTTCGACCCGAATTGTTGTTGCAGTTTGTTTTTTCCAGTAATAGCCAAAAAGGTGTCGTTGATGAAGTGGCTTGGGAATTGTGTATTGGTTAATCGTTGGGTTTGCTCCTTTATTCAAGAGCTCAGAAGTAATTTGTACGTTTGCCAGAAGACATGCGGAGTGAAGTGGGGTGTAGCCAAAAGCATCAGCAATGTTTACCTACCACAATTCGCAAGATTTTTCATTTATGATCAATTACCTCAGACGTGTGTTGAATTAAGTATAGAGCGATGTTTGTATGGGAATGCTCAATGGCAAGATGTAATGCTGTTTTACCATTTATATCTTGTACAAGCGTGGCCTTCGGGTATCTGTGAACGAGAAGCTCCACAATTTTATCAAATCCACGAGGTGCAGCGACATGAAGTGGTGTCGAACCACGAATATCTTGTGCAAACACATCTGCGCCAGTTCGAACCAAATAATCGCAAGTATTGTATCGTCCTCGCTCACATGCTTCATGAAGAGCAGTGCGGCGAAGTTCAGGCATAGTTGCATTGATATCAGAAACCTTCTTAGATTCTACCAAGTGCTGGATACGCGGTACTAAGCCCTAATAACTTTAGCAAGGTTAACAAATAGGCTTACCGCTCGAGCTGCTTCAAAAATGTCTCCGAATATTGCCTGCTCCATTTGAAAAATAGTGACATTATAAATGTCGGGAACATGCCACCATGCTGACGGAGTACGATCCCAAAGCAAATCAATAACTTGTTCGATTGTCGAGTATTTTGTCATTACATCATTTGACTTGAATGTACCTCGCTTGCGCGCTGCATGGTAAAGTGCCAGTAAGAGTGGAAGTTGATGGTGTACATTTAAAGCGGTCGTAACAGCACCTTTAGCGACCAGAGCACCGACCTCTTTCAATCTTCCACGGCTCGCTGCAACATGAAGTGGAGTGTTACCCTGAGAATCGCCAATATTTATCAACGCAAGTTCGCTGAGTAATACATCCACGATGCGAGATTGACCATATACTGCTGCATGATGTAAAAGGGTTCGTCCGAAAACATCTTGACCATTCATGATCCGTTTATCACCAAGAGACTGGATAATAGTACGAGTCAAGTACATTACTGACTCGTCCTTGCGGGATATATCAACTTCGTCTATTGGAGATTCTTCATTCTTCAGAGGTCGTATCCAAACGACAGGAAATGCCTGAATTTCATCAGCCCGAAGGGGAATCGATGAGTTCGATTTCGACCATGTATTTGGTTGCACCGCGCGACTGTCAATGACTTTCCAATTGGTGTCAATTGGCGCGGTTTTTCGTTTGATGGTCCCTAGCATTCTCGTGTGATATTGCTTTCGTTTAATTTCAAGATCTATTATGATCACGGATTTATCCTCTGATTTTATGTCATCAGCTTCGAGTTGTGTGTTCAATGCTAAGAGGCGCAGCTTTGACTGCTGAGCTTGAAGAGGCGAGCTGTGAGATAAAATGTGACCTGAAGCGTCCTTGACGATTGTACCCGAGAAAACGTTGTTCAGTTTTCTCAACTTACTTTTTAGACGATGTCGAGAATGTGAAGCAATTCGAGATTGATTCAGTAGCCAGTCGCCACACCAAAACTGGCTTGGAAGCCACCAAGTGGTGTCACCTTTCAGTCTACGGGAGGTGACGAACAAACATCATGAACCTTTTAATACCGAAAGTGATAATGTTTGTGGATTGGTGCGATATGGTGAACATTCCGTGCGTATGACTCCACAACGTGATGATGGTATTGAAATTGAAAGCTTCCGTGTGGCCACTGATTGGGATGTGGACCACTGTCGATTGTTATTCCTGTCAAGATGGCCTTTTTCTGATAGTCGACAGTTTTGAAGTGAAATGACATGCCTGGTGTCCCCAAAAGAGCAAACGGTATCAAATTCCATGCTTTGACGTTCGGCTCGTTGTGTTTGTCCACTTTTCGTCCTATGTACTTTCATTTCGCAAAGACAATGGAGAAATGCCTACCTTGTTGTAGAAACTCAAAATCACTGGGTAAGGAGCTCAAATAGAACTGGACCAGTTGACGTAATCCAGCAGCTGAAATGGACTGCATATGAGTCACAGAATCAAACTCAATGAATCCTATAAGCTGATTTGTCTTCTCAAGTCCAATATATAAACGTGGCAAATCTAATGCATACAATAAGAAATGTGCGCACGTCCCTATACCTTGGCCAGTGCAGATATGAATATATGATACAAATGTTGGATTCTTCGTTGCCCAGTTGCAGAATGTGATCTTGTCGAGACTTTTCACTCGTTGTGCCTCACGAGCTATTCCTGCAAGAGCAAATTTGTGCATGCTTTCAGGGTGCACCGCATACTGCACGCATTAGTTAGAGTGAAAAGTTAACATTACCGGAGGCGATGTCATCTTGACCACACTTCTTGCAACTGCACACAATACTGAACATGACATGAGTATCTGTGCACAACATTTAACATTACTTACAAATTGAGAGTTCGCTTTCACTCAGCTGGCCTGACCCTCGTGAATCCATCAAGTCAAAGATAACTATTGCCACGGAGGGTAAATTAACAATACGATACACAAAACCTACATGCGATTCGTTGACCCAACGTGGCTTGGCAGACCAAAATCAGCCCTACGAACACTTCAACCGCATCAACAACAGGAACACTTCGTGGCTCTCGTATAGGTTTTGGTGCAAATAGCTCAAACACAAACGACACCAGTGGATCTGGAAGTTGTCTGCCCAAAACAATTGCCAACTGTTCCATGTTGATGCAAAATCGCAAAGTCAACTGTCTGTACTTCATTCGCGCTACTGTAACATCCATGATATCCCAAGTCCGAAAGTAGCGCCGAAACTCTTCATGGACGCGCAGAGATGTCGGCGCGCTTCCCATCGTTGCGCTGTCGAGTAAGAAATCGAAAAATGGACTTTCTGGCAAAATAGAAAGATCGGGAATTTTGATTGGTCATTTTGTTTGAAATAAATTATTTTGATTAGCTATAAATATACTTTAACTGAATTTGATTGGTCAATGAAAAGTCACCACTTAGGACAAGATTAATTATCCGGAATTATATCCGGATTTGGTCGTGGTCGTCATTTCTGTTTGCTGATCATGTCTGGGCCGACAGTACCACAGATCTATCGCCGCGTCTTGAAGCTGGCCAAGCACTTTCCAAGCATTAAGAAGGACCAGCTCGTGAAAGACATCAAGGCAGAGTTCCATGAGAACAAGGTGCTCACCGATCCTGTGAGAATTCAACAAAAAGTCAACATTGCGTTGAAAGGCATTCAGCAGCTCAACCAGTACGTGTCGCTCGATCCAAACGCGGACCAGTGGTCTGTCGACATGGAGAAAGATCCCTTTGGGCTCAACCACCCTGATCGCCCAACCCAATCGTAATACAAGTGATGGTATTTTGCTTTAGCTGTATATTAGTTGGACCCATACACATCATCTAAAAGAAATCGGCGGCCCGAGCCCGCTTCACATTTAGCGTCGTGTTCTTCTTCACATTGTTTGTAGCCGTCGCGATGACTTCCTTCACCTTAAGTAAGCCCTTTCCGCTTGCTGGCTTGACCAAGTCTTTATCGACGGACTTTTTCATTCGCTTCATGGATAATTCGTATGGAAGTGCCTTGTTGGTACCAAAGCGAACCTTTTTTGTTTCCTTGGCCTCACTTGCTGCTTCCTCTGCTTGGACTTCTGCTTTTCGCTTTTTTTCTGCGGCTTGAACCTTGGCAGTTTGCTTTGTTTGGCGTTCGCAATGGCCACACATGCTCTTGTTCTTGGGGACCAGACCCTTGCCAAACCCACCACACAATGTGCAGCGTGGGTATGGCGTCGCCATTTCTTTTTGGGTAGCAGGTGCTTTAGTAGCCTTTGCTGCCTTCTTCTTTGGCGCTACTTCAGCTTGAGCTTCTTCCTCCTTGGCAGGCGTTTCCTCTGTGACTTTCTTATTTTTCTTCACCTTTTTCGGTGATTCTTCCTTTTCAAACTTTGTGCTCGGCGTATCAGCCTTGGTGGCTTTCTTTTTGCCAGTTTCTTCCTTGGCAGCCTCCTTTGCTACAGGGGCAGCATCCTTCTTTCCTGATTTTGCCTTCTTCACAGGTTCTTCCTGTTTTTTAGTCTTGGGGGACGATTTCACTTCCTCAATAGGCTCTGATGGCGTTTCATCTTCAGCATCGTCAGCCTTTGTCTGCTTTCGACGCTTCTTTTTGTTCTTGCCATCATCTTCTGCGGGGCGCTTTTTCTCTTGTTTCGCAGAATCGACCTTGGTAACAGCATAGAACGCTGAATAAATACTGTACAAAATGTTGCGATTTCGGTCCAGCGTCTCCCTAGAACGGCGTCAGTCGCTAAACTCAAGTAGGTACGGCATACGCGGCAGCTGCCAATTCGACAATTCGATGTTGGATGTCAGCTAACTTTGCAGCTCCAAAGACTTTGGCTACGTTCTCTTCGGCATCCTCCGAGTCGGTCGTATTGTCTTCTTGCAACGTGTCTTGGAATTGAAATTCTTTCAACATTGGCCTGGGCAGTCAAGATTAGACCGTGATTGCGAATCTTGTCGACGTACTGGAAGACCATGTCGTTGACACGCTTGGAGACAATTTTGTCGGTTTCGCTGCTGATCAACGTGAAGAATGGTTCGAGGAGCATGACCAGGTTTTCGCCAGGGATTGTTTCACCGATAGACTTGTGGAGTTCTGGAAGGTAGACATCGCACAAATGCAGGCGGAGACCGTTGGGCAATTTGCTTAGAATTTCGCCCGACAAGTGCGTCGAAAAGACTTCGGCTTGATCCCAAGACGTTTGGAGGAACTACAACGGCAGCTCGATCATCACCTGTTTGTGGTCTTAGCGCCTGTACCTGAAAGCTTTGGTAAAGCATTTTACGAATCAGCGAGTAAAACTTGTCAAGGCGGAGACCATCAATGCCGTGCCATTCACGATGAATCGTTTTGAAAAAGCTATGGAGGAATCGCATTTTCAGTTCTGCCGACGGGAAAGCATGGACCAATTGGGACAAATTCTCGGCCAATTCATTCTGAATCTTAGGCTTGTCACTCATCCACATGCCTAGTGGCGTTGTCAATGCACTCGAATCATCGCAAGAGCTTACAGTAAAAGAGTGCTTTCCAGATCTTGTCAAGATCAAGGTCCGACCATTCCTTTTTCTTGACCAAATAGAGCGTTAGGCTCTTCACAGCCTTGTCTCGTACATGCTTTTCTACACAACAATGACTTCTTGATCAGTCGAGACCATTGAAATCTACCTGTATGCGCTAGCTTTTGACCAAACTTGGAAGCCGCTGGGATGTCCATTGCGACGGTGGAATAATGGTCATGCAATGGATAATTGCTTCGTATTGCTCACCAATCACATCCAACCGACCAATCAAATTGCAGAATTAATTACTTATTGCTATAATCCACCAATCAGAATTTTGTATTTGATCTCCACATAGCACGGGGATAACTTTCACCACTCGAGACGTTTCGATCACAATTGCGCACATGCATAGCCTCTGGGGAGCCTTTATCCACCGCATGGAGCCCACATAGATACTGAAAGATCCATTTGCCAGCTTGTTTCGGGAAAAATAATGCTTATTTCACGCAACAACACAAAGTTTACATAACTACTATAAACCTTTCCTCGTATGGTTGTGGGCATTAAGCCTGCTTGTATAGCTTTCAAATGCCACTCAAATTCTTTTGGGTAAATGGTCGTAATGGACTCTAGAGGCTCGGATGGAGTGGCGTCTGTAGAGGTGCTCGTCACTTAACCAAAAATAGGCTCTAAATCCTTGGAGAAAGCCTTAACTTGAGCAGGACATACTGAAATCAAGATAAAATGTATTTACAATAGCAATATGGTTGGTAAAAGTTGGAAATAGTGTAAGTGTCAATTGCAAGTGTCACTTTTATAACTTTTTTTGCGGTACTGTAGTCCAGGAAGATGTTTGAGCGCCAAGTGACGAGTCTGTTGACGCATCTTCTTGGGAACTACGTCGAACCAAGCTGCTTCCGACATGACAAAGTCAATGTTGGTGTGTGGAGTGGCTATGTTGTTCTGCAGCATCTAGAACTGCAACGTAAAATCTACCCTGATTTGGGTGTCGCCGTCGTTCGAGGAGTTCTCGGCCAAATCACAATCAAGATTCCGTGGAATCGCTTGGTCTATGACTCTGTTCTCGTCACAATCGATGATGTGTACATCTTGCTCCGTAATGTGAACCGAGAAGACCTCGTTCCACCGACGGCGGAAATGGAACAGATCTTGAAAAAGAAATTGATCGAAGAGCTCTATCAAGCTAAACTTGACACTGACAATGCAGCCGTTGATGATAGCTTTTTGCTTCGATTGCGAACCAAAATTATTGACAATTTGGAATTCCACATCCGGCGGATACACATACGATTTCAAGATGCCACAAGCGGAGATCATCCCTACACGTTTGGCCTGACAGTGAGTTGAAGTCGAATTTACTACATCTCATTTGGTTTCTCTAATAGATGGAATCGCTTCATGTTCAGTCGACTGACTCAAATTGGCAACCGTCTTACGTTGATGCAAGTACTACAAAAGAACCGATGATCTACAAAAGCTTTGAGCTAAACCACCTCAGCCTATACCTCAATCCCGATTGTGCTCTTCATGGACACGAATTCTTCGACGGTGCAGCTTGTTCGTTGGATCAATTTACTGAAGCTTTTTCTCGAAGCATCCCTCAACGTATTGATCTAACACGACCCCCACCAACCCCACAAGGAGAGACAAAGCATCATTATATTCTCAAACCTGTCAACGCGAGTGCCCACCTAAAAATGAAACGTGACTACAACGACAATCAACCTGCTGTTCCAAATATGGACTTACAAGTTCTCATTGATGAAGTTGCATTACAGCTGGAAGAATCACAATATTGTGACCTTCTCTTCCTTCGTTCTGCAATCAAAACCTCGCAACAAGCTAAATTGTACGAAAAGTACCACAGATATCGCCCTATTAAGTCAGTGTTTGAAGACCCGCGCGCTTGGTGGAAGTACGCCATTCAATGCATCAAGAGTGACGTCGAACAAAAACATTCCGCGTGGTCGTGGATGGGCATAAGGGAACGACGGGACGACAAGAAGCAGTATGTAACCTTGTGGCATACTTTGCAATTAGCAAACATGCCTGAACATTTTTTGGGTGAGGAACAAGTCAGAGGTTTGCAGGCGGAGTTGAATGCGATTGAAACACGGCGGTCTGTTGAAGATATCCTACTTTTCCGGTACTTAGCAGATGTCGAAATGAAAAAACAACACCCTGCTGAAATGAAGACGTCAGCTGCACAAGTTTCTACAGCTTCATCATATTCGTTGTGGAATCTTGTGAGATGGAGTGGTGCCGATTCCAATACAAAATCGGAAACAGCGGACGACATGGAACGACAAGAATTGTATCGAATACTTGGGTAAAAGTGTTTCTTGCAATTGTCATCAGGCTTGATGATAGGTATGATCCAATGGATATATCCATCGCAGCTCATGAGTACTCTGTCATTTCGATCCAATTGAATCAAGGTTCCATCACTTTGTTGAATGACCCAGAAACAAAATTTTTACGCACGTCAAGTCAATATAGCCGAAGTTACAATCCCCAGCCATTTTTCACAGCCCTTTTTGCACAGGTATACAAACTCAATAATAACTATCCGTTAATGATAGCACTCAGGTGCATACGGACATTATTAATATGGCCGACAGCAACCTAAAAATGGAGCTAAGCTTGCAGGCTATGGAGCTTTACGATGAAAGCATGGACGGACATTGTATTCTCAAACGTCGTGTCCCCGTGTCTACATTGAGCGTAGAAATTACAATGCTCACTCCAGTGTTTCGAATGTCGTACGAGAGCAATGCATCCACAGACGAGCAAATGCTCAAGCTCTTTATGGAACCACTTGAGATCATCTATTCCCCCACTGCTATGTGCTGGATGCACCTGAGTACTTTTTCTACTGCACCGGAAGCGCTTGGTTTATGGGCTGAAATGGAAATGCAAGCTGTGAACGAATTTGTAAATTTCAAAGCCCGAACTGAAGCCAAAGTGGAATACGCCATGGCCAACCGTATTCCGATTGCTGTCGATGTTCGAATTCAGGTGCAATCATAATTTTTAGTGCATATTTGAGTGCAAGAATGAACTAGGCGCCCGTTATCATTCTACCTGCGTTGGATGGTGAAATGCTCCACTGCGCACGTCTCATTTTAGATCTCGGTCATGTTCACTTTCGAACTGAACGTCTGAGTAATCTCGATGTTGACGTCATGTCGTCGACACACTCGCGATCGAAAAATTCGTCAGCCCTTTTATCTAGCAGCAATATGTTCGCCAAGCAATTGACAGACGAGGCTGAATCTGGTGAAGGTATATCCTTAGGATGACTGATAATGCAATATGAATTGTGTTGATTTAGGCGCAACACGGTGGAAAGAAGAATTTTATGATAAGTTTACCTGCGGTATGAGCAATTTGCACGTAATGCTTCTCCCTCCATCTGTACCATATTCACCGGAACTCTTGATGCACTCAACCACACCATTCAGCTTGGTGGATCCATTTCACATTAATGTCACGCTGCGCAAGTCCGTGCTTCCCTTGGATGCAACACTATATCAGCTATATATTCATGCTGACCTACCTGCACTGAGTATTCATCTCTCTGTTGGGCAGTACCAGCATCTGAGTAAAGTCCTGGCGGGATTTAAAAAGCAGGAGACGAAGCAAGCAACGACCATGCCGATGAAATCGCCTGTATTTCACTTCACACCGAGACAAAAAGACAGCACGACGGAAGACTATGAGGAAACTCAGAGCGTCATGAGTGATGATACCTGGTTTAGTGTGGAGTACGGTAGTGACGCCGAAGAGCAAACAGTTCATGACAGACTGTCATTACCTACCACGATAAATCAAGCTTCTGAGGCCCCAGGTCCAAAATCACCGCCACGACTCACCTTCAAAGTTCCTGAAAGATCAAAGCCCCGCATCGTGAGGAAGGTTCTTGATCGACGAGTTTGCGTTTGTACCGTTACGATCCCTATCATTCAAATCCATTTAATGAAAACTGAAGATGAAGCTGCGGGACGCGTCACGTGTCTAGTGGAAGGCATAAAGCTTCGTTTTGCCAAACGAACTCTGTCTACGGCACTTCGCTTGCGCCTTGCTTCGTTGGCAATTGATGACCACGCTGAAAATGTGCCCACACATCATGTCCTCTTTTCATGCTCGACCACGCCTGCAATGCCATACACTTCTATAGTACCAAAGTCTATACGCAAAACCTCTCTTCGGCGTAAAGTCGCTGTGATGTTGCCGTCTGTCGCAGGAGAAGAAGCTGTGGATTTGCTAGACATTAACCTCACCAGCGAAGCCAACGAAGCAAGTCAGCTTGATATGACATTTGGACATTTACATGTCCAGTTTGACCAGTCGCGTATTGCGGCACTCGTTATGCAAATTATGCCACTACTTCATGAAGAAGATGATCCAATGGAATCCATTCCCCCACTCAGCTTAGAAGACACGATTCATGAAATACCGATCAGTTTAACTGAATCTGTACGGCAAGACTTGGAAAAGGCTCGCCATTCGCTGCTCCACCAAGCTAAAAAAGAAGAAACAACTGAGAATAGGTCCAGTATCTATCGCATCAAACTTCACGTCCACTCTGTATCAGTGTGCTTCAGCAATCACATGGAAAACATAATGTCGATGGCTCTTCTGGATGCCCGACTGCAGGGCACTTTAGCCCCTTCGTCTGTTGAGTTCAAAGGTATCATCTCAACTTCATTGCCCAAAAACACTTTCGTAGGACATTTGGGAAATCTCCACGTGATCGATCTGGTCTCTTCAGACTTGCTGCATATGAAGCGAAAAGATAAACGATACATGTTCCAAGAAGTTTTGGGTATGTCTCCACCTGAAACCAACCCGCCACCGCCTGTCTTGACTGTGTCGATGTATCAAACTCTTGACAAAGGTCGCATTCAAGTCACTGTGCAACGAATTCGATGTGTCCTATCCACACGATTTCTGCTAAAGACGCTCCACTATGTGTACGAAGGTAACCTTATGGAAGTGCTAAGTCACTCGAAACGTCCACCAACACCTCAGCATCGGCCAACACCGATGACATCCACACGAGACGTATTCTTTTCCCCTGCTCTAACATTTGATACAAGGCAACTTCAAAGGCCTCGCCCGATTCCTCCTTTGCTATCGACATCTACCACCGAATGGCAAATCGACTTAGAGCTGCACGAACCGCACATTGTTGTTCCTTTGCACAAATCTCCCAACCAAGCATCCCTGGAAGTAAATCACGGAATTGTGCTGGAGTTGGGGCATATCAAAGCATCATGGACTCAAGCAAAGGTAAGTGGTGATGTAAGTGTATATCCATACGTGTGTTCTAGACGACATTCACAACCAAGAATTTCACGCTGCGATCTCTGCATGATGAATTTGAGTTTCTTCGGCCTTTGCACGTTGATTTGGAAGTCCACCAGGGTAAAGTGCGAGTGCATTTATCGCCAATGAACTTCCAATTGAGCGAAATGCACTCGGCAATGCTCGTGGAAACGTATTTTCAGGGGTACATGCCGCTTTTATTGTATCATCAGCCGACAAGCTCAACGTCATCTCCCACGTCAACATCTTCACTTCGCATGAGCCTCACGTGTGATGGAATTGGATTGTCCTTGCTCTCAGTCCATTCTGACCTTGACCGTTTTGAGGGTGAGGATCTTGCCCAGGGTCTGATTTTTGATATGTTTATGCTTCAACCCTACGATCTAACACCAATAGCGTCATTAACGCTTGAAGATATCAAATTGGGTGTAAAGAGAGACCAAAACACTGCTGTCGATTTGTCAATTGCCCAAATTGCACTCCAAAACACTGTTATCAGTCCTGGTTCGAATGTACAGTATCGTCACAACATTGACAAAGCCACGCATTCATTATGGTTTGAGTCGCAAGCCTTTCGTGTTGCTGTGGATGCTCCTTTTCTCACGCGTATGGTTGTCGTGTGCCTTGAAGCGATGTCAAATGTCGAGCATGCTATGGCTCGCCATCAAAACCAAGCAGTATCTGAGCTTGCATCGTCAGTATACGATGATGTGTCCGAGTATCAATGGACAGAGAGGGGCCGCAGCAATAGCATTGCATCAAGTATTCACATAACAACTACAGCACCTACTCCTGTGGTGTGGAACTTCGATGTCTCTTGCAAACTCGTACAAGTGGAATGCGGACCACTCGTTCTGGCTGCCCAAGTTGCGTGCAAGAAGGATCAAAATCAGCTTTACATGAAACTGCAACAAGTTCTTGTCCAAACAGCCCAGTCTACGCTACTGCATCCAGTGGAAATTATATTGCGCCATTATTCGCAGTCCTCAATGGACCCCTCTATCGAGCGAAATTTGAGTCCGTATCATAGCCATGTTCCCGACACTCTACTCTTTTCATCTGTCCAGTGTACACCTCTATCTGTAAGTTTTTATTTGCAAGATGTCGACGTCGTTGTGGATTCGATTTCGAAGTTGACAACTCTTGCTAAAGCCTTGGATCGTATCCATCAACAATTGCGCCCAGTTACAGCTGAAGGACTTCAACACGCTATGTCCATTGGAGATAATGTTGTGATACCTGATGGTTTAGACTACTCGCTCCAACTACTGAATGATACAAACCCTCCTCCAACAAAGCCTTGGCAGCACGTTTGCATTGATTTACCAAGTATTACTGTAAGCGTTGAAGCGTATTCAGCTTCTGTCCTCAGTCTTAACATTGAACCAAGTGAATTTGAGTGGATTGGAACCCCTCAAGTGCTGTCTATGACATGGAAATGGCAACTTGATGCCACATACTTGAACAATCGTTTGCTTGAAATGGAACCCTTACTTGAATCCATGACGATGCACTTAAAACTGTGGCAAATTATTGATACAACACCTCTTCAGATTGAGCTCAAGAGTGTCGACGAAATGAAACTCAACTGCACTTTTGCATTACTTGAAACTTGTCGTCTCTTGAGCCGTATGACTCTGGAGAAAGAACTAGCGTCAATTGTGATCAAAAACGAAACTGGAGTGACATTCAAGTAAATACGCCCGATGTCTTCCTTCCTATTTAACTGCATTTTAGGGTTTGGACATCATCCGGTCCCAAGGAAATGGTACCGGGTCAAGAACATCCTTTACAACCAACTTCTACTATTCATATTCGATTCCCTGAATACAAGCAATTGGAGATTCCTACATCCGAAGTGGGAATTAGAACACACCGTTTGCCTTCGACAACACTTGGCTCTGCTGTTGATTGCGTGATTGATATATCTGTTGAACGTGGTTGCAAGTTTGTAGTCGTTCAAAGTACATGGCTCATGCAAAACAAAACATCGACGCCGCTTCAAATTCAGCTCGTATTCCCCACTGGTGGCATCATTCCTCGTCCGCCTTATCATTGCAGCTTGCAGCCACTTGAATCCCATGCAATTCCGATGTCAATGGTATCATTCCGCGGCACTCAGATCTATGTCAAGCCAAATGGTGTGCAAACGTGGACGTTAGTCGATCAACATGCCGTTCACTGTGATTCCTCATTTGTATTATACACCTCGTGGGACGAAACAAATCGCCGTGTGCTTTCATTTTGTGCGCCACTTGTCCTCTACAATGCAATGCCAACAGAAATGGACTTTCGACTGGCGAGTGCTCCTGGCAAATTTGAATCTGGAAAACTGGGTGTTGGCGAAAAATTCATATACCATGGTAGCGAGCACGACTCTCTGACATTGGAAATTCGTACCAAAGGATTCTCGTGGAGTCAAGCGACAGAAATGATATCTGGAACAATATCAATGATTGATCCAACAAACCATAGCGTTCTTCTAGTCCATGTTGATGTCGACACTTCGAAGTCTGGACAATGGGAGGTATCAATTTTCGTGCCTTATTGGATTTTGAACCAGAGTGGCCTGGAATTGGAATACCAACATGAGCTCGCAATGTTGGGCCCTGAACACATCAATCCTTTTGCAGCTGGTAATATATTTAAGTCCTACGCACACTTATATCATTGTAGGACAAGCTATGCCAAGCAAGGACGAACCCGCTGACCGACCACCTTCTCCACTTGCAGTGAAACGAAAGCATCAACTTCTTCCCTCGATTCCACCCAATCGGGGACTGCTGGATCTAATACCAAAAAAAGTCTCAATTGCTTCGACTGATGCTCCCTTGCTTGCAGTTTGCCACACACATCAGCGACAAGGAATTTTAAAAATCCAACTTCGACTGAAAGGCAAAGGTAGTGCGTGGTCGAATGTTATTTCATGCCACATCAGTGGCGCAAATGGTAAAGTGCTGATGCTTGATTCTCCTGCTCAATGTCTTGTAGGAGAGTGCACAATTCAAGAGAATGGTCGAGCCTATGTTGTGGGTTTTGTATTAGAACATGGACAGGGATGGTACGACCGCACCCAAGTGCTTACACTAGTGCCTCGCTTCATACTCATCAATGCTTTGGACGAGTATGCTCTGGACATTCTCATGGATGAGACCTCTTCAGCATCGGCCACGTTAGAAAAGAATGCTCAAATGCCATGGCACTTCACGCACTCACAGCAAAAGCATACAATTCGAATTCGATTTGCTGCTCCTGGATGGGTTAGGACATATATTTTTGGTTTACTAATATGGCATAGGTGTGGAGTGGGTCGTTCAATATGCATTCAACAGGGGATCAAACATTGCGCCTTCGAAACACGATGGATCGGACATCATACCTGATCCGTATTTCGATCAAACTTGAAGGTTGTGGAATTTATCGCTGCCCATGTAACTGAAGTGATGTAGGACCGCAATATCGTATCGTGTTTCGCAGCTCGACCAATGTACCTCCGTATCGAATCGAAAACTTTTCTCTCGAAACAATTCGAATTCATCAATCGAGGGTTCGTATATCCGATATATTACTGCCCCATCAAACTTGTGAATACACATGGGATGAACCTCTCAAGCCGCATTTACTCGTCGTTGACATGTTACCATCCCAGGCTGATGACAATAGTCGTCCAATTCGGATTGGTGTTTTTTCGATGGATGAAATTACTCAATTTCCTACAAAGTCCCTTGCCGTTGAGGTCCGGGCGGATGGACCAACACGAGTGCTTCGCCTTACGGACTTTACCCCATTTCCCAAACTTGCAGCCAAACGTGAAGCCACAATGGGAGCAACGCTTGACTTAGTTGCCCCTGTTGTTGATCTCCAGGTGAAGTTACACAGTTTCAGTGTGTCGTTGGTCGATAGCAAGCCTAGTGAATTGCTGTATATCTCGTGGAATACATTGGGATTTCAAGCAACGTGGACGAAAGAGATGGCACATTTGTCCCTTCATGCATCAGTTCATTCGATGCAAATTGATAATCAAGTGCGCACAACGCGATACCCTGTGCTACTTAATTTCACCGAGTCTCCTGCTTTGCAAGCAACAGTAGTGCGCGAAACGACATACTCAAGTATTGAATTCCTTCGCTACGTTAACGTGGAGCTACAACCCATGAGATGGCGCGTTGACGGTGCTCTTATCAATTCCCTTGCCTCAATGTTTGCTAGCCATATGAATGTTGAAAAGACCAAAGAGCCCACAACAAAGGTACAACATTATGTCTCACAATGTTTGCGAATTATACAAATAGGATCGACTACGCGATTTTGAGGCGTCAACAAGAGGACTGCTAGACCTTCCAACTGAGAAAACCATGTCGAAGAAGTTGTACTTTGAAAAGTTTGAGCTCGCTCCAATCCAAGCAACTTTGAGTTATGCTACGAGCAGCGACCCCACCAATGATGTCCAAGTTGCTGGGGTGCGGCAAATCCTCCAAGCTGCTGGAAGAACGTTGACCAAGATTCATAACGCTCCTTTGAATTGGCGGGCGTTAAAATGGCAGCACATGTTTGTCCCCCGAGAAACCATGCTGAACCAAATGAGTTTGCACTATCAGCATGAAGCATACCGTCAAGCCTATCTCTTGTTGGGTTCGGTCGATGTCTTGGGTAATCCAGTGAAAGTGTGGTATAACCTGCGAGGTGGATTGGCTGCATTTGTTTGGGAACCATTGCGAGGATGGCAAGAGGTATGTGCTTCGGATTTGTGCGTCGTAACAGTTTCTGTAGAGCCCTCAAGCGTTTGGCATCGGGTTGGTCAAAGGCACAACGTTGCTCTTCAGAGCTCTTGTGTATGCTGTGCTCGATTTCAATACTCGGATTGCTAGCAGCATCCTCCTCGGCCTGACAGATGCTTGCCAACGTATTGACACCTACACAGGATATCCAGTTGCCAAGACGTTGTATCAAGATATTGCCCAGGGAGCATCTGGCGTTGTGGTATTGGAATTCTCACCGTAAGACAAGTAACGTTTTTGTAGGTAAGCCCAATGCATGCCTACGATTTGCAAGGTTGGAGTGGCCTTGTTCCTGGTGTGCTCGCTGGCCTCATCGGACTGGTAATCAAACCCTTAAGAGGCATTACACAGGCACTAGTGAACACGACGACTATACTTCGGTACTTGATAAATTGACAAATGATAACTTTCCCTTAGGGACGGAATCCAATACGATACACAGTCTTACGTCATGAGGACACGCCCACCTCGGTAGTGGAAATCACTCCAAATTATTCTTATGGTGTTGTCCATAGATATATTGATCCTCGAACCCATCTCTTGACATCATACTCTTATGTTCATTCGTCCGGTGAAGACATCAAGTACAATATTGCACAGGCTCGTCATGAAGACTACATTGGCCACGTCATGTCACCAGAACGAAGTCAGTGCTGGCTAGTCACAAAACATCGTGTACTCCATTTGCATGTTCACACTCACCCCCATCATTCAGCTACATACACTGTGAGATGGGAAATTCTCTGCGATGGTACATAAATGATTTCTCTTCTTTCTTACCACGAGTGAATTAGAACTGATCGTCGTCGCGTATGTCAGCCCCGAAAAGATCAAGCTTTTTCACAAACCGCATGTCATCACCGACCTGACTGTTCCAATTCAACTGATTGAGCTTCCACCAACGCAAGCTCTTTCCGTCTACTACATGCTGCAGCAAATGACGTCGACGATTGCAAACCAAGCGTCCAATGCGCCCCTCCATGTGCATTTTGTCGACAAGTCCATTAAGAATTAAGATATTAGAAACCCCTTGACCCCCTAAACTGTTGAGTGTCTAAAACTTCAAAACTCAATGTATTAATTCTAAGAGGTTATTTTATGTGACGGGTTAGATCCGAGTCAAAAATCTCCTGCGAGGGCTTATTGTATACAAAGAGCAAGATAAATTTTCCTAACAGTCACCATCGACGAAGATGGAGAGCGTGGAGGAAGCGCTAAAATACCTCGGGAAGCAGTTTGAGAGCGCTGAAGTCGCGCGGATCCAATGGCAAGAAGAGAAAAAGCAGTTTCAAGCACAACTAGTTGAGCTGCAAGCACAAAAGAAAATCCAGGACGATTATGCCAAGGAACTGGTCTTGCAAGTCAAGATGCTCGAATTTGCGTTGCAGCAAGAACGGGGACGATACGTTGCGTCCATGCCATCCACCAAGGACAAGGCTATCACACGAAGTGAGCGAGCAAACACATCCCCCTTTGACAGTCCCCGTTCGGGAAAAGAGCAAACGGTCTTCCGCCGAGACAGTGCCAACAACAACAGTGGGTTGTATACGAGCAGCCCCAACGTCTCGTCTAAGCACTTAGATGGAAAGGGTGATTCTGAAGTGTCGCGAACGAATGGAATGGAGATATCACGCAATGATGTTTCAGTTACTCGAAGCAAAGAAGGTGAAACTCTTATCTCTCGCCCACGTGTGAGCTCCAAGGCGGACAAACCTGGCGTTGTGCCTCCACCCCCTCCTCCAAAGGGTCCACCTCCAGTTGAAGTGACTACCAAAGTAAACAGCAATTTCCGTGCTTGCAAAATGAAGCTCAAGCTAAGCGGGCATTTGGACGGTGTCCGCTCGATCTGTTTCCACCCGACAGATCCATTCCTTGTTTCTGGAAGTGAAGACTGCACCGTGAAGATATGGAACCTAGCGACAAAGTAAGCCACTCTGTTGTATGCCCAACCTCTAATTGTATTGGGTAGGAATGCTGAGGTTGAGCCACTTGCAACACTACGTCTGCATACTGACAGCGTTCTCTCTGTCGCTGCGATCAAGCCCGAGCAATCCAGTGGTCTTGGCTTTCGAAATGGTCTCATTGCCACTGGCAGTAAGGATGGCACGATTGGTCTGGTTGCATTCCCTGAAGTCAGTGACAAACCTATTGAGCCGTTCGCCTTTGACGGTCAGTCGCATTCCCCACATTAGTCAATGTACTCATGGTTGATTCTCTAGACTATTACAAGTTTTTAGTTCATCGCATGGAAGCCCATCGTGATGCAATTTGGAGTTTGCATGCTCACCCATATACAAATTTGCTGTTTTCAGCTAGTGCCGATGCATGTGTTCGCGTCTGGGGTATTGCTGCCGGTACATTTTCGTCCTTGACCAAATTTTGTATCTTATTTTGTGATTTGCTTGTAGAGCCAACGCTAAAATGTACATTGGGGGCGTCTGTGCGACAACATCCTGCTGGATTGGGACACAATGTCGATGGTCTCTTAGTCCCTACTTGTATTTCAGCAGTCCCAACAAATGCAGCGACTTGTATCGCTGGTTATACATCGTGCACGGTAACTTTCTACTCTTCAGGAAGAAATGACAATATGTCATATAGATTGGTCAATACGATATTAGCTCCGAACGGTTGCTGCAATTGATAATTCCTCCTGAAAGCGACGTGCGAATAACAGCATTCCGTGAAGCGCAAGTCAATCATGTACGTTTTTGGCCAGTTCATACAGTCAGAACCATGCGATTTTAGATCGTCGCTCATCCAACTATGCCACTTGTTATTGCAGCGCATCAAGATCGGCGAATTCGATTTTATGATTTACGAGCTGGTACAATTTGCTTGGATGTGCAAATTTTCTGACCAAGTGCTGAATGCAGGACAATGTGTTGCATCGGTTGTTGCTCATCAGGAAGCCGTGTCGTCGTTGGCCCTGGATTCGTCGGGCTTGTATCTAGCATCTGGTGGTCATGATGGATCACTGCGATTCTGGAGCGTTGCAGAACGAACTTGTGTGCACGAACAATCAGCGCATCGACCCAAGTTTGCCGAAGCCGTCCATAGCGTAGCGTACCATGCGACTCGAGGGTTTGTCGCCACGGCTGGTGCTGACAGCGTCATTAAAGTATTCCAATAATTTGAGAGTGACAAGACCATGTAAAACCACTTGACTTTCCTCGCCAATAGATTTGTAATTTTTCTACGCAACCACGATTTCAAGCACCAAAGTGTAGTCGTCTGAATCACGCAATCTGCTCTTGGAGTAAAGTCCTTTCCCTTGAGAACAGCCAGTTCAATTATCATATTTCAAAACGATGTTTCAACGCAGCTACGATTGTTCCCAATACTTGCAATTGGCGATGAAATCTTGTTTGGGCAAGAATTTCTTGCCAAATATTACTAGGCAAGCATGCAGAGAGGTACTCTTTTAGATATCTACGAGATCGGCGTAGAGCTGCATAGCAGTTTAACCAGCATGTTGTGCCCAACGCGAGCCAAGTCTCATTGAAGACACTTCGAAGATTTGGAGATTTTGATAGTCCGGATAAATACGAATCATCCGGATAATAAAGTAAATCATACGGATAAACAAAGAAGGTCATCCGGATATCCAAAATAAGCGAAACGCAGATCTCATTTGGTCAAATGCACTCGCAGAATCAAATCTTGTCGCCACGGTCGCGCCTTGTCTTGGGCGGATGGGAACATCGTCCGCGGAGTGTATCGACAGCTCTGCATGAGACAAATACATCTGGAGATCTACCGGTGATGGCTTTGGGCGTTTGCACCGAGTGTTGATGCCATGCTGTAGAATTACAAGCAAGAAGTATCAACAAAACAAATCTTGGATCGTGACTTTGTGCATCGACGACAACGAAAAACCAAGATCATCTGTGCCATAGGACCTAGCAGCTCGTCTGTTGAAATACTTGGAAAGCTCCTGGATGCAGGTAGCTGCTGTTTTTCAGGTGAAAGTGAGATGAAATAGGCATGAACGTTGCACGTTTCAATTTCTCCCACGGTGATCATGACGTACATGGAACTGCTTTGGCAAATTTGCGAGCTGCAATGAAAGAACGTCCTGGTCGTCACTGCGCTGTGCTGTTAGATACCAAAGGACCCGAGATTCGGACAGGTGGATAGATCTTATGTTACGTTGAGCATATCTTGTCAGGTCTCCTCAAAAACCATGCTCCGATTCAGTTGAATGAAGGTCAAACGATAGTCATCACAACAGACGAAAACATTGAAGGCGATGAAAATTGCATTTCCTGTAACTACCTTCATCTACCGACGTCGGTCGCGCCAGCATCGAAGATTCTCTGTGACGATGGCGCCCTGCAGCTGGAAGTCATCGAGTGCCGCGAGAAGAAGGTTGTCGCTCGTGTGCTCAATAGTCACATATTGGAAGAGCGAAAGAATATGAATCTCCCTGGCGCGGCAATCAAAATTCCAGGCATCACAGACAAAGACAAGCACGATTTAGTCGACTTCGGTATCCCTCAAGGTGTTGACATTGTATCTGGGTCATTTATTCGCTCTGCTGACAACGTTCGGTACGAGTCGAGGACTGATCTCTTATCTTACAATGCTAACTCCAGTGCAATTCGAGCTTGCTTGGGTGAAAATGGCAAGCACATTCGTGTCCACGCGAAGATCGAATCGATGGAAGCACTTCAGAATTTGGATGAAATCCTGGCAGAAGCAGACGGTGTCCATGTTAGTCGAGGCGACCTTGGCATGGAACTCAAGCCCGAGCAAGTCTTTCTTGCCCAGAAACTCATCATCCGTAAAGCCAATATTGCCGGCAAACCAGTCGTAACGTCAACTCAAGTACGTTTTGCGCCACCAAATCTCTCATCATTGTCAAATAGATGCTACAATCCATGACCAAAAATCCAATGCCAACATCGGCCGAGTGCTCCGATGTTGCAAATGCCGTCTTAGATGGCACAGATGCAGTCATGCTATCGGCTGAGACTGCCAAGGGTCTCTTTCCTGTTGAAGCTGTCCAAACTATGTCTCGCATTTGCATAGAAGCCGAAGGTACTGAGATACCTTGTCGATTAATCTAATTGTGATGGCCAGGATCGCTCGATTACCCTCGATTGTATCTCAAGACACGGGAGGCAACACCAAGACCAGTAGGAATGGTCGAAGCAGTCGCATCGTCCTCAGTTGAAACAGCGGTGGATGTCAAAGCCAAGCTGATAGTCTCGCTGACAGACTCTGGTTTTTCATGCTTGAAGATCGCCAAGTATCGACCAGGGGCTCACGTTCTCGCGGTCACTGCATCGCAAGCTGTTGCTCGACAACTGGCTGGTCTCTCTCGGTACGCAGCTCTTCTCTGAAAAAATGATATTCATGACAAACCTAGTGGTGTTGAAGTGATACATGTTGATTCAATGGCTGGTGGAATTGACGAATTGATCATCCGAGCTATCGATCATGCCAAGATAAAAGGCTGGATAGTCAACGGGGACACGGTCGTGGTGCTCCATGGCCTGAACGAATCTACCCCAGGACTAGCAAGCGTGGTGAAAATCATCCAAGCCCACACGCACGGCTTCCTGTCTCCAAATGTGCATTCTGGCGGGCTCATCTCAGGCACTCGCTTTCCATTTTAAGTAAGAAACCACATCCAAACTACTCCGGAGTACAAAGTTTCGAAAGCCTCAGGCGGCGAGTAATTCCCCGAGAACAGGGTGGTTTGCCCTCAGAACAGGGTAGTACCACCCTGTTCTGAGGGAATCCGGATAAAATCCGGATACTACCGGATTATCAAATAATTACCTTGCATAAGTACTAGTACTGCAACACCATCAAAATTCGATTTGGAAACTGTCGTTCCATGGAGTTCGTATTGTCGGAAGACTATCTTGCTCACGCTGTCAAGCTAAGCATTACTAAAGAGCCAAGAGGAGAGCATGATTACATTCCGGAAGTGTGATCAATGTGGTTAAGAATCATGACTTTGGGAATTCGAGTCCAACAGAAGTATCGGGACACGAAGTCCGGGAAATGGACATACACTAAAGCCGACTGCACATTTTTTGTTTGCGCAAGCCGCTGGACGATGCACCAATTTCGATCACATCGATGGACTTGACTCTAACCATGCCTCCTTCAGCAGTCATGCAAATTCACCCCACCCAGCCATGACTCATAATATGTTAAGTGCGAACTCTAGAAACTTCTATTATGTTCCATAGCCGTGGAAGCTACATAACTTCTTGAAGTTTCTACGTTCTACTACTTCCAGGACTCTGGGGCTTCTAGTACTTCTAGGGCTTTCGAGCTTCTAGTACTTCTACAACTCTAAAGCTTCTAGACGTTTCAGAAGTATATTAACTCTTGTTATGTTCTAAAACATTTGTAGATACTGAATCAAGGGGAATGCGTAGCTACTGTATCCCCTCCAATTGTACCACCGGAGGTATAAATAGAATTACCTCTATGATATAATATTTCACCTTTGGACCAGATATTAATAGATAAGGTTATAAGGAGTCAGGCACTCATTGTCAAGCATGCCGAAGAAGTCATACAGCCTCGACTTTAAGCTCAAAGCCATTGAACATGCCAAGACCACAAGCAAACATGATGCCGCAGCGAAGTACAAAGTGAATAGACGCTGTATCCAAATTTGGATGAAACAGGAGCCGCAGCTCCGCGACCAGCTCACCACGAAACCAAGTGCCAAGCGAATCAGTGGTGCCGGCAGGATGCTCGTTAGCGAGGAACACGACAGCATCTTATTCGATCGAATCCTTTACGATCGCTGTAATCACTTTCGTGTTACTCGCCAACGAATCATCTTGTGGGGCCGGGAGCTCAGTATGGAAATGGCGATCCCACTTGAGTGCTCTGAAGGATGGCTGCATGGCTTTATGAAGCGTCACAACCTCGTTTTACGTCAAGCTACGAGGGCACCCATCCTCAACGACGACCAAGTAATTCAGCGTGGAGTCTCCTTCGTCTCCAATATTCGCATGTTGATTGGCATTGAGTCGGTGCCTTTGGCTCATATCTACAACTTAGACGAGACAGCCATATTTTTCGATCACGCAAATCGCGGTACCGTTGACGTAAGAGAATCTCGAGACATACCGATCAAGTCATTTGGACTTGAGAAGACACGAATCACCGCAGTCATTGCTGCAAATGCTCTCGGAAGGAAGAAAAAGCCTTGTCTATTGGTCCGACCAAGAGATGCTGCTCACGACAAAATTTACACCGACCCGAATGGAGTTGTCGTATGTTCATCTCCAAACGCGTGGATGAACTGTGAAACATTCATACGTTATATTACCTATGAGTTTGCCTACCATCCAAGACCATTGCTACTGATATTTGATAGTGCGCGCTCGCACATTGCCTCAACAGTGAAGTCGTTTCTCAGCAGCCAAAACATTCTGTATGCAGTTATACCTGGAGGTATGACTGGTTATTGCCAACCGGCTGATGTTGGCTGGTTCAAGCCTTTGAAGATGCATCTTGAAAATGAGATTGACGACTGGAAGAAGAATGGCCCCTTTGAGTACACCCGTGGAAATCGCGTCAAGCCACCGCCACTACATGTTTACAGTCAATGGGTCAAGCGCTCGTGGGAGTCGGTGACCTCAAGCACAATTGTCACAAGCTTTACAAGATGTGTTCTTGGCCGAAGCGAAGATCTTGGACTTGCGAGACATGAACAGTACGGCGAGCGGTTCTTGGATGCATTGCAATGCGCGAACAATTCGACTAGTGGCAACGAAGAGGAGACGAAGAGCGATGATGGCGATGATTACAGCAATGTGTTTGATGCATTGCTGGATTCATTTGAAGATATCTTGTGCATCGATGAAGCGTAGCGTTGGGATTGACGACATAACCTGTTACATTTTATATTTGGTTCCTGGTTTCATATATTAATTTGTATAGGTATAATATATTAGAGTTGCGTGGTATTGGAGGGAGGTACTAATCGAGGGGGGAGGTACAATTAGAGGGTATACAGTAGATGTCAGAAGTTACTATAACAAGTATTACTTTCTAGAAATTAGCAGAACTTAACGATGTTGAAGGAGTTACAGAAGATAAAACCTTCTGGAAGTTATTAGAAGTTAGAGAAGATAATATCGTCTGGAAGTTAGGAGAAGTTACAGAAGATAAGGAGAAGTTACAAGAACTACTATTACTTTCTAAAAGTTGTCAAAAATGTTACTACTCTGGTCCGAAATAATTGCTACAGTTACATTCTCTGCAGAATTTTTTTCAAAAATCATCGAAATATTCAACGATGATTGGTTCAATAGACAGCTTAGGATCTCCTCTTTGATTGGTTAATTTGTGGAAACTACAATTCGTCTCCGTTGGCGAGATATGGTGTGTGCATCTAGTAGAAGTTACTGAAACTAGTACTACTCACTAGAAGCTGGCAGAAATCTAGAAGTTTGCAGAACTTTACAATGTTGCAGAAGGCTCAGAAGATAATAACTTCTAGAAGCTACTAGAACTATGATTACTTTCTACAAGTTGCCAAAACTATTTCATGGAACTAAATGCATTAGAATGAATTATAAAGCTAAGATAACATGCGAACCATTTTTGCTACACGTTCAGCACTTGTTCGTCTTTTCTTCTGACGAGGTGGTCTCACCGGACTTTCGACATCTTGATGGTTCGCCTCTTCTTTGGTCTCTTCTTCATCGTGATTGTTGGTCTCTTCTTCGGTCTCTTCTTCATCATTCTCGGCTGCATTTGTGTCGAAAGATTGTGCAGGACTAGCCATGCCTTCGGTGTTGCCTTGGCTCATCAAAATAGGTGCCAAAATATCTCTTGGTTTGCCCCCACACGCCTTAGTCTGGATAATCAACAGGCGCAAAATGCTCTGTTCAACCTTTCCCCACACATGATATCATGCATGAGATCGTCTTCGTCGTCGCGAGTCGTCACTTCATTGGTTGTTTGGTCGTCGTCGTTGGATGACACATTTTGACCAATAGGATTTGATGGAGGCAAAGCATACTGTGACTGAACTCCAGCCGATCGCCGAGGAGGAGTTTAGGGCGCCAAACATCCATCTTCCAACACGAGACGTCCCCACATGAGTCGAATGTGGCGATTTTCTGGAATTTCCTTGTGTCGGTTTTTCATGTGAGTTGGGAAATTCGTGTACAAGATAATCGCCCCACAGTTCGCAACCATGCACTTGAGCTGCTGCTTGGATGTCTTCTTAAGTTTTAAAATGCTCTAGAAACTACTGGCTATCAAATAATAGAACGATTGGAGAACAAGCATCACTACTCATGAGGGTAATTATTTGATAATCCGATAGTATCCGGATTTTATCCGGATTCCCTCAGAACAGGGAGGTACTACCCTGTTCTGAGGGCAAACCACCCTGTTCTGGGGGAATTACTCTCAGGCGGCTCGCTCTCGATTGCACACATTGTCCTCCCGCTGAGAAATTCCCTCATTAAAACAGTACCACTGTTGTTCAGACCCCCTGAATATGAGGGAAAGGCTCTATCCGGCAGAAAGCCCTCTAAATTGCCTAAATAAGTCGTCCGGATAATTAATTTCGTCCTCAAAAGTCGAAATATGTAGGCTCCCGCTCGCTACAGAATTATTAATAGTTATTGTGCTTTGCAGTTTGTTTGGCATCCGATTTCACACTCCAATTCGGAAGGGATGCCTTGGCTATTCCAGGCAAATTTAGAATAAATATGATTATAATTACCAATAAATCGGATCTTTGCCAGTGGTTTCATTGTTCTAAAACGGCAAACGAGCTGAAAGGACGGACTATCATGGCGCCTACCGGTTCTACGCTTCCTCTACCAAGCTCTCTCATTGTTTCCTTGAGCATCAAGATTGGGAAGGCATTGGCAACGTCCAGATCTTACGCAGAGCAAGGCATAGAGCTCTCATTCGACACGCAGGATGATTCTTATGGTGTGTTTCGTCGAAAGGTGTCGGACCGAGTAAAGACTGCCGTGGAAGTCTTTGCATCAAAACACAATTCCGAGAAAGACAAGCCAACATTAGAGTTTCCTGACTCCTTTGAAATATATGCAAAGCTAGGCCGCCACACCAAACAACAGGATTACGTTCTTTTGAGCAGCAACAACTTGGTATTGACAGCACGATCTGGATGGAATAATCATCAACTCAAGAATGCACGGTTTGGTGGCGGAGGTGACTTTCAATTCATGATTTTTGTTTACCTTGAAAAGAAAACTTTAAGCACACAGCAGATACGACGAGCAACTGAAAATCGAATTGCAGAAGCTGCTCAGCGTATAATGTCTATTGACCGGCCGGTACAACCAGGACCCGCTGCATTGGGCTATCTTAGTGCCTATTATGCACGTCAAATCGAAAGTCCAGACTATGAAAATCTCCCAGACAACCCAACAATCCAACAACTCAACCATATTGACCGCCAACAGGCAAATTTGGATGATACTCGAAATCAGAGACAGTCAGAGGATGCCATGGAATACCAACCGCTTCGCTTCCGCATCAATGGGGACCAAGTTACGTTCTTCGTCAACATTACTCAACTGCGAAGTCTACTTGGATTGCCACCGTACAATTTGTACCAGCCGTTTAGACCGCCAATGCAAGAAGCAGCATCATCCTCAATGCCAAATGTTCGAGATGTTGATCACTGTGCTGACGCAAACAGTGAAGGCAGTGAGGATACACATATTCAATCAGTTGTGTAATGCATTGTAATAAAGCTTTAAGGTTCCTAAATTTTGTCTGCATTCAAAACGTTTACCTCATAGCCACAATGCAAGTACAAATTGTACGCTGAGGATGTCGACTCGTCTTTTGCTAAACAAGTCGCCATTCCAACGGAGAGTGTTCGGTGTATGTCAACTCTAAAAGCCAAAGGATGTTTCAACGAGCGAATGCGACTTCAATTGGATTTAATTGGGGGCAATATGGTGGTAGAAAGAATAAGAGAGCTCCACGAGAATGTACAGCAGATTCCAATTCCTTGTACATGTGGATTTTTGCGTTATCGAGTATCAAAATTGACCTTGGGAATGGCCATGGATTGAGATATGGGATAATGTGAGAGCATATAGCGGCATGAAACTTTTGTCGATCAAAGGTTCCCTCAGTAAATTGCCAACTAATAAACCCTGTGCAATCAAATCCAGCCAAGATAGAAACACGCTGGCCTCGCGAGAAAGGAAGCGTAACAATTGCCGGTGTATTCCTTCGAGACCATGCATAGCGACGTAATGCGTCGCGGCCATCTTTTGAGGTCTCATCGACAAATACTATCTGGCTGGGATGCGTGTAAAATGGTTCCAGTCGACTGCGGTACATACGGATTTCATCTTCACTACTTTCACGTGCTCGCTTTTCGAGAACTTTTCTGGTCAATTTAAGATCGAATCGAAGAGCTCTACAAATGGTCGAGGTACTCACATTCTTCAATGAAGGGAAGCGTGCTTTCAGCGCCTCTTGTAGTTCTTCAATGTAGAAACACGGATGTTGAGAGACATAGCCCAGAGTAAATTCAATCACTATTGCTTCCCATCGGGACGCTCGCTTTAACTTCTTCTTATCGCTTACATGGCCACATGCTTTGAATTGGCGATTCCAACGAGCGATGGAACGTTCAGACATTCCAAGGAGGTGTGAAATATCGGACACATCAATGCCATAAAGGTATCGCAACACAATTGATCTCCACCGCAAGTCTTTGCTGTACATGGCCCTCAGCGATAGGAGTTGTGTAACTCCTATCAGAATGTCAGGCTCGAGACTGCTATTCTTATCTCGATTGAATAAATCGCAAGATCGTTCGACCTTGTACAGCTCATTTGCTATCAGATTAAGGTTTAAAGGAGGTGTGATTGAAAATAAATCTGATGGTCTATGGAGCTAATTCAGGGATTTTCCATTGAGAATTGCCAAAACAACAGAAGAGCACAATATTTTACGGCTCTTGGTGTACAGTGTAGATGATTGAGTAAAATAATGAATGAATCTGATTGGTTCAGATATAAAGCATTTTGATTGGCTAAAAATGAAAAGTCATTTGATTGGCTAAAAATATGAAAGAAATCTGATTGGCTAAAAACATGAACAAACCTGAATGGCTGGTAAATGCCCCCAGTCAGGCGCATTTTGGAACACCTGATGAGTTTGGGACACCTGATGTGCTCCAGAGAACACGACGAGGTCTGCCAAATTCGATGCACACTCTGTGGACTATTGCGACACTGGTCGTCATTCATGGATGAAAAAAACAACGACCATCCCTTACAAGTCCTGTTTACTGTGCAGGATCAAGCGAGGACGGCCAGCACATGGTTCCTCATTGTACGATCCTAAAATACGCTTCGTTCCTCGTGATTTGAGAGTTTCCGAGAATTCGATATCAACCTGAAGCAATTTGTTCTGGACCACAGCGGTTACACCATTTTTCTCATGTGCTTACACGTCGAAGAACTCGCAATGAGGTCACCAGAAGAGCGACAACGTGTATTTGACCGCGTACGGAAAGCCTTTGCAGACGCATTTGACTACAAGGTCAGCTACAGAGTTACATATACCCGAGTATAAGACATGACTAGCAATCGCAGAAAAGAGGAGAAGAGGGCTTTTCACAATTCCCACAATGCTTTTGTAATGCGCTATCAGTGTTCTCAGCGCAGCGACACAAGAGACCGACTTGTTCAAAGCCAGAAACGTTTGGACTTGACTGACCGACAAGCAAAACGGAACAAGCTTTCTTTTCAGACGTATGACTGTTACGGTGAGCTCAATACTGTGCTGTTTGGAAAATGGGTTTTTGTGCGTTTCCGTCACGATGAGAACCACGATGGCATTGAACACGCTTCACTCCTCATTCCTCAAGAGGTAATGATGTGCATTTGCATATGTGCTCTGGTATTGGTACACGTGTATCAGTGGGTTGTCAACGGTACTGTAGTATCTGTGTGGCATTGTATGTATTCCATTAATACATTTGCTCATGTTACACGGTATTCATACTGCTGTAGGTGCAGGACTTCATTAAACAAACAGCAAAGACACACACTCCATCACATGTGTCGCGACTCGTCAGAGCAAAATTAAAGGGAAGTCCCCATTCTGTCCCTTCGTATCGTCAGATTGCGCATATCTGCCGAAAGGTGAAACTCCTTCTTTGCCTAGGTCACTTATGTTTAGATTCTTCATGGTGAATTCAAGACCGACAGTGATCCCTACCTTTCAGCAATATCGTTTTGCTCAAATTTTTCTGACATTTCATTCGGAAAGATTGTGTCTCCAGCTGAAACGACAAACAAGGCAGTTGAATGTTTTCATATCATGCTGGATGGAATACTCAACGATTTCAATACTCAATTCGTGGCAAATGATCTGAAGTTCATGAAGGAGGTCTGCATTGATAGCACGCATTCGACAAATACGAGCTCAATGGAGCTTTTCGCTCTCTTGATCAATTTTCGCGGAGAAGGGTATCCTTTATCTTACATGTTCATTCAACAAAGCGGTGTGTTGTACAAGTACCAATGTAAATGTGAGCGACACTCACCCTCCACCCGGTGTCTGGAAGAAGACACATTCAACCTAGATGACAACATGCTTGAAGAGATTGACATGGCAGCTCGTCAGACCCAAGACGAAACGATGGCGCACTGCATCGATATCTTGCAGGCTATGCAAGCGCATCTTGACAAAGCTAGGTCAAGTGAGCATCAATTTCATGTTTGTACCAAACTGCTGCGCCCCTTGGAATTATATCTAGAGAACATCAAGATGTGTGACAACAGGAGAAAGCGCAAAGTCACTACCTCCAACGACAACCCTCAGACGAGATACTACGATTAGATGTAAATGTTCATTGAAACAATAGTATCGATACGATTGTTATATATACAATAGATTCAATACTAATGTTCACTTATACAATAGTATCAAAATTAAAGTTCATTTGAAGTAGTATCAATGCGGATGTTCAGATACAATACTGTCAATGTGATAGGTACAATTTCATTATCGTTGAAAAAGACTTTACTTGTGTTGACTAAATGTCATTCGAATTGTTATGTATTTACATTAGGGGTATTCAAAGTTGAATTTTGTTCTTGCTTTTGCTGCTTTTAAAGCAAATATTTTTTTATCGGATGCTGTGAAAAGCAAATGTGTCGAAGTAACATTTGGTTGGGGTATTCAAGTTAATAATATGCTTTTATGTTCACATTGTCAGTTTTGAAGATAGTTTCAAACTCGAGGAGTTTCGTCATGCCACGACAAGGCGAGCGCATTGCCATCCTTAGATGTATCGAAAAGCTGATTAAGCAGCTTGTTACTCAACACCCGACCTCAAACTCCAAAGTGAAACACATGATCAGACATTTGGTCAACATTTACAATTGTATTCTTCGAGTGCGTTATCTCCAGCCTCGACTTCCCTTGGTTAAATCACTTGGAGGTCTCTCTATCTTGCCATATCTGCATATTGATGACTTTGTGCGAGAGCTACGGGTGTCTCAGTATACGTTTGCCTACATCTTGGGCCTTATTGAACATGATTCCATCTTTCAAAGCTCCTCCAACAACTCACAAGTGTCTGTCTGGGTACAACTGGCGTGTGCACTTCATCGCATGGGTCATAGTGGAAGCGGTGCTTCATGCGGCATGGTTGCACGTGCCAAAGGCGTTGGACAAGGTTCTGTTCTTCTCTACACGAGTCGTGTTATTAGGGCTCTCACGAATTTGTCAAAAGAATGGATTTATTGGCCCTCGGCGAATGAACGCCTCCGTCTCTCAGTCTTGAATAAACAGGAGTTTGGGTTTGATGGTTGTATAGTTTCGACAGATGGGACTCATTGCGTCCTCTTTGAGAAGCCAACACTTGATGGAGAAGTCTATTTTTCTCGTAAGAAGACGTACTCAATGAATACTATCCTAACATTTGACGTTGAACGTCAAATACGATATGTTGTAGTTGGATGGCCCGGTAGCGTACATGATTCAACAATATGGAAGACAACTGATGTGTTCAAGCGTCCTCAGTTGTATTTTTCAAACGAGGAATACCAGCTTGGCGATTCTGGTTTTGCTCTGACTCTGCACATGGTGGTCCCGTATCGACAACCTTATTCACTTGAATTTGACAACGCAGAATTTAACACGTATCTTGCATCAGCGGGAGCCGTGTCTGAGCATGGCAATTGTATACTTAAAGGCAGGTGGCAGAGCCTTCGTGGAATTCCTCTTCGTATCAAATATCATTCAGATATTGAGAGAGTATGTGGCTGGGTTGTTGCTTGTTGTGTTTTGCACAACGTCGTTAACAGTCAAAACCACCCAATGGGTTATGTTGAGCCAATTCAAGAGAAGAACCGAAGTCGCAAGTCTGTGCGGCAAAACATGAGTCTTTCTGGTGCTCATTGGCGTGAGATTATCAAAACGAGAGTGCTAGACCATTGGAAAAAGTAAATGTATTAATGCAAAGTTTAATCTTCCCCAAAAGCTACGTGAACTGCTTCTCTTATGTGATCCATCGTATGACCATCTCTCATCAGTTGCGCTACGAAGTTAGCTCGAGCCTCATGCATTGCTTGTTTGAGCTTCAAAGCTCGAATTTCTTTTGAGTGCTCGAATTTTTCTCGCTTCAAATCGAGCATTTTGTTTTGTCCAGCCTCGTAGGCAGAAACAAAGTCTTTGCGTCCAGCCGATCGCTTGTCGGGTGTTGGAATTTCCTGGAAGCGTGCTTTCTTGACGTTAGAAGACGGTTTGTCATCATGCTTTGGCAATTCTTTGCGTTTTCGTTGTTTCGATTCAAGCTGCAAGGCACCAGAGTCATCATCGGACTTTGCTTCTAAATCCGCATCCTAATCGTTGATGGGTAGGTAGAGTGGGAATTGATTCATCGTCGAAACTGGAGTCTGAAGCTTCATCTAGTTCAATTTCGCCGTCATCGTTGGCGTTCGTAGGCGCTTGGGGCGATATATCTACTGTTAGTTATGCTTGTGTCTATCCGCATTATTACCACTGCAATCAAGACCACCAACGGTTGAAACATGGCTGGGCTCTATGTTTTGTCGACCTTGAAAGAGATCCTTCATGCGTTCATAGTTAAAGTACATCTTCTCCAATTTAGCAGCAACAGTAGTAATACCTATAATGAATATCAACAATTGTAGATCATGTTGTCAAACCACTCGAATAATCCTTAGCAGTCAGTCCTTGACCAGTTTGTCCTCCATCTCTGTTGCCTTCCCACATGAATGCTGCCTTGAAAGAGCGCAGGTATGATTCGAATCTTTCTTCGCGCTGCGTTTATTCCAGTCTTTCAACTGCTCTGGCACCCTCTGGTTAATGAACTCAGCCATTGAACTAAAACCCGACATACGTTATAGATTGTCGTCGTGGCTTTCGTTATGGCAAGGCCACCTTGTACAGGTTTGCCCTTGGTGGCCTTGCCAGTGATGATATTGAAATTCTTCTCATTCTCGAGAAACTCGAAGATCAACAGCCATTCCATATCGCTGACACTGCGACGACCAGTCGAGCCGGTGGCCATTCTTGACGCCTGTGGCTCGAATGCTGTTTGGTAGAGTCGTTTCCCAACACACAAACCAACATTTGATTGGATGTTAATCCAATCGATATGGCAGCTCGTCAGACTCTTGTGAAGCACAAAACTCTGAAGCAAAAGCACCTCGTGAGGTGCTTTAAATTACTTGAAGCAGTTTCAAAATCATTTCTCGAATAAAATTATTTGCTTAAAAAAATGTGAAAAGCAAATAAAATTCAACTTTGAATACCCCTATTAATTAGATCACAAAATATTCAATTAGAATATTACATGTTAAACTATATAGACACTGTGGTATTTACACGCTTGCGTTTTGCACGGGGGCTCTATTGCTTTCTTCATCTTCAAGTTCGGCAACAACCGCAGCATCGACGTTTTCTTGTTCAAAACCCATGGCTTCAAGATGACCAATTGGTAACGCGTCGCAAATTGCCATAAGCATTGACATAACAAGCTCATCTTGTTTTTCTTGGGTTGACGGCGCAAAAATGCCAGAGTTGCAACGCGCTTTTCTTGTGAGCGGTTGGGGAACGACGGGAAGCTCGTTTCTTCAAGGCAGTCGTCATCGCTGTCGTCATCGCTGTCTTTGTTTGAGTTGTCATCATTCGTAGTAGTCGTCCCATTCTCTGGAAAAGGGTGTTGGGCAGAAGGGTCTCTCACTTCTTGGTGAAATGTCGGCGGACAAGAGAGCTCCAAGGAAGATTCTTGTGTTGGCCATCAAAGTGACCCTTGATATACGTCGATGAAATGGCGTTCTTGTTGGAACAGCCAGGGACGCAACAAAAGAACCGAGGTCGCAATTGACAATCTTAAAATGAAAGAAATCCATTACTACTCTGGTCCATATTAATTGCCCCATTGTTTTCGGATTGGCGGTTAAATTCAACAAAACATCCATTTCCTTGTTTGATTGGCTTAAATGAAAGCTCTTGATCTCAGCTTTGATTGGATGTATTCTGTCAACCTTGATTCAAAGTGGTTGTCAAGATACGAATCGACGAAAATGTCGTGTCGGTCCTTGGGCTAGTTAATCCTCCGCTGGTCGTTCAAACGCCGGTATTGGGGCTTCTTTTCACATTAGCCACTTAAGAATAGTACTCTCCTTGTCCTGACTATGCATGTGTGTGCAAGCGATCAACTACCATGCATCGCGATGGAAAAAGGATCATATCAAGAGGGATGTTTATGATAACGATATTCGTCATTACCGGGTCACCGTTCAAAAGAAATCTCATGTAATATCGTAGCAAATATGATAATCTTTCGAATATCACCAACAATAAGCGTCTGTGACTCCCCGCTACTTTGCGAAGTCCATGGCGCGGCATGGCGCTAAAAGGATAAATTTAACGTACTAGGAAAATGTAGTTTAACGTAGCGTTTTATTTGCTTAACTGTTTAACTAAATACTAAGTTCAAGTTAAATCAATTATCAGAGTTTAACTATTTTCATCGGTATACTAATATCAAGACAATACAGTGGTTTTAACAATGGGACAATTATTCCTGACCAGAGTAGTACTTTACAACTGGCATAATTTAAACAATTCATATACAATTTTATCGTATAATTTGTACAAGAATTCACGCTCTGTCAGCCTCTCGCAGCCACACATTGTCACTTGTTCATAAAACAATTGTTTTATTTCAACCAATAAAAATTCTGTTTTTTATATCCAATCAGAAACGCAAATTCTTGGACCCAACCATCTACACTGTACACCAAGTGCGTAGTTTAACGGAGTCATCCCGCTACTCAATGACAGCAATAATGCAACTGTACGGTACAGTTGTACGGTGTCGTGGTACAGACTGTACCACGACAAATTAATTAGGGGGCCTCAAATTTATACTGGAGTATTTGCGATTACCGCCTTCAGAGGTCAACTCTGAGCTACGCAACGATTCCACCAGTATGGTGGACTTCCATTCAACATCATGAAACGAGAAGAAGGCATATCTTCAGCATTTAGCCCTCTCATCCTCGTTCCTTCAACAGTCTTACCGTCTTTCTGGGCAAAGCCAGCAGGGTGGTAAGGGCCTGGTCGGGGAAGAATCCATCCCTGGTAGGCAGGAACGTTATCCGGAATTTTTTGGAAGTTTTTTTGAAAAATATCAAAAAGTATTTTTTCGATTTTCTTGAAAAGCAGGAACAGACTTGTTGAGGCAGAGATGGATCTTCTCTGCCTGGAAAAAGGCGTTCCTGCATGAGTTTATCCGAAAAGCATGAACGACCCCATTATCCGGAAATTATTGGAATTGACCAATCAGAAGCCTGAATCCGTCCCTGAAGCATGGATGGAATGTTCGGCGACCAGGCCCTAAGAAAGATAGAGCTGATCTTCTTGCTTCAAACTAATCCTTGCATTCCTCTCGCACACTTTGTAATGATCACCTGTGGGTTCCAGTGAGTTTTCCTCGCTGCTAAACTACACCCATAGACAGTCAGTTAATTATTAATTCTGACAGTTTTGGTTTTCATCCAATTTGTAAATCAATATATCTTATAAACTAAAATTCATAAACTCAAGACACCGTATGTACTAGTAACAAATAGTCTGTATTTTCTTATAACTTGTGTAAATTCATAGTTTATGTTTCATATATTATGGATTCTAAGAGGTTGTCGACTGTGACATCGACTGCTGTACTTTTTATGCCGAGACAAAGCTTGTCGCGTCCAAGCGTCTCTTTTCGTGATTGCGCATGTTCGAAGAAAGAGAGGAGGCAACCCAAGCCCTGATGGGTGTGGCGTTGCACCGCATTGGAAGCTCCTTCCAGCCACACACGAATGTTGGAAAAGCCATGTAGGTGCTCCAGTTTACTTTATCCAAGTCTAATCAACTTGTCTATGAAATTGTCCTTATCCAAACCACCACCGCCGCCGTTGAACAATTCGACCACGTTGGGCGATTTGGCGTCCATTCAATCTCACCTTGAAAATTGGGACGCTCTTGCATCACAGTTCATGTTTCTAAAAATGCGCATTCAGTTCTTGCACGTCGCTAAAACTCGACCGAGCGGCGACGCGGCACACAGGACGCTTTGAATTTGTTGAAGTGGTAATCCGCCCAGTGCCTCGAAACTTATTTTAAATGCTTTTAAAATTCAAATTTAGGTTTTAAATATTTTTAAAATGAGACAATCCACTGCACATGACTTGGTTGACATAACTCTGATTGCACAAACATGGAAGTCCGCCATGGGGAACCAGTCAGTCCACATCCTCTCGGCGATGCACCCATGAGCGCGATGGAGCATTCAGAGCGGCAACTGGCATCGGCGACGCCGCCTGGAGCCGCTCTCTTGCGTCGTTTGCCACGGAGTTGGCGATTTCTCCTCCATTGGACTGTGGACAGCGACGGCAGCCACGTGCATCCCATGGCAGTACCGCACTCGATTTCTCAGCACCACGTCTCCCATCTGATGATTTGTTGGTCGAGTGTTTCTTCAACGCCAGCTGCTCGTGGCTCGACGACAAATTGGATTCCAAGGCACCACCGAGTGTGCGTACATTTTTCAATACGCCGCCATGTTGTCAATTCAAAATGTCCGCGGCTGGGCTGGCCCTGAAGACGTCGTGCTGCTTCCATCGATGATCAAAATCACCAAGACCGCCCCGTCGACGCCAAAGGCATTGCCATCGATTACCGCGCTCCTGCATCGTCAGTCATTGTCGCCCCAACGCGATTTGCACCATGAGATTGCCCCCTTGGCATCGTTTCCAGCCATGGTCCCAGACGCGTCCAAGAAATTAGCACAAGCGACGAAACCACGATGGCGACTCTCCAAGTACTGCACGGTCGAAGGATGCGAACGAGTGTCCCAACGAAATGGACTGTGTCATCGACATGGAGGCAAACGGTCGTGCAAGGAAGAGTCGTGTCGAGCCAAAGATCGTGGCAACGGCTATTGCATTCGCCACGGCGGTGGTCGTCCTTGCGACGTCGCCAACTGTGGCAAGAAAGCTCGTCGTCAAGGCATGTGCACTCAGCATTATCGTCTCATGCATCATGCCAGCTAAACTGCTATCCTAAGTGTTGCCTGTCGCCTATTTAACCCGTCAACAATGTTATTTCCATCGTTTCTGTCGGCAATGTCTTCATTCTCGCGCTTGTGTCGATGGCTGTGGACAAGGCTGGGAAAAATATTATGGAAAAGAAGGGCTGGAGGACGCCGAGGACACCCTATCTAGTGGTGGAACACAAATCTGTTGCCATATCTAGGGATTGTGGATCCATAGCTAGACATAACTAGGGTAGTTTGCTCGGACACTCAGCGTAATTAGGGCAATATTTTCATCTGGCCCCTCAATAAGGGAACCTTTAGGCGCAGTATGGAACAGCACCAGTACATATTCATCTTTGTGCAGCTAGTCTAATTTTAGCTGAAGTAGTTGGACATCCCAAATGCGCTGATTGGCGGCTAAAAATAGATCCATTTCGAAATTCACTGGAAGCAACGACAATCGTCGATCTGTCAAGATGTGGTGAAACTACCCGCGGTAAGTCTATCAACACACTGCTAGGGGAGTGCCGCCTCCATGGAAATGCAATTGATTAACTTATCCCAGTAGAACCCAATACGGAACCAATTTGGAACTGACGATCTGGACCTGGTGCTGGCTGAAGGGTTGCGCTGCACCCTTTGGGCCGACCGGTCGCAAGATCTCGTTGTCTTCAACTAAGCATGCAATACACAGCTTCATCTTGTTGCATCTTTCCAGAAAGTACAGCACTCGGCTGTCGCCCGTGGGACACGCCTGTGCGTGGCTGGTTATGGCTCAAACCTCAGCACACAACACAAGACAAGCTTTGCCTTTGAAAAAAGTCGCCCCACTATATTGGAAGTTGGAAGGACAAAGCTTAGGTCTTGAGCAATGAATCGCTTAGATTGTATGTGGTTCTTGCACATGAAGTACTTTATGTATTTTAACATTAGAGAATGTATTGCTCGTACTCTTCTGCCAGCAGAAGTTGCCCAGCGGTAAGGAAGCCGAGCTTCCCTGGATGAGGGAATCTCATGCATCAACAGCCATTATCAGGGCCATTGTGACCCAGAGCACATTAAATATGACCATTTCAACCATGACGCCGATCACCAGGGCCCTTTTCATTAATGATTGCAATAACCATGTCCGTGTTGGGTCGTTATAGCCATTGTTACGGGTATCAGAGAAGCGATCCCCCTCAATTATGCCGTAAAAAGTAGGGCCATATAAGGGATTTTCCATTAATTGTTCCCAAGTCGCTCCACAGCCTGTGGAGCGACTTGGGCTTGCAGCGTTGTCAGAGTCGCGAGCATTTTCTCCATCGTGGCATTGAGCTGGTCATGGCGTGCAGTCGTAGTCGCCTTGAGTCGTTTCATCTCCCGCACGAGCTTCCATACTTTGGCAGACAAGAGTTTCTCGTCAATCTCGTCGTCTTCGTCGTCCGAGTCACTCGAATTGGCATGATAGGTCGCTTCACTGGCTTCGTTCGTGTCTTTCGACTCGTCCGTCGTCGTTGTAGTCGTCGTAGTTGTCGAGGTGGAACTTGAATTGGGCGGCATCATGTCGAGGCGTTTCGACAAGTCGAACTTTTGCCCACGACGACCCATAAACATTGTCGACTGGGGCCGACGTCGGCTATGTTGGACGATTTCACCATAGGCTTTGATGCGTCGCTGCATGTTCTTCTCAGCGATTTGTTTGATCTTGTCGAGCGTGTCGGGCGGCAAGTTGCGATTTCCATACAACATCGAGACGCGCGTGACGACGAGTTTCTTCATTTCGTTGGCAAATTCTGGAAAGTCGCCCAAGATGCTGTTGAATCCCTGCGACTTTCATGAGCCTTGTGCGCTACATCAATGGAATCTTACATCCCGCGTCAAGATACAAAGCTCCGTCATGGTCTTGGTGCGCACAGAGCGCGTACGGAACACCTCCATGACGATGCCGATTTCGCCAAAGAAATCGCCATCCGCGAGGAGAATCGGTTTGTCCGAGTGCGTGCCAGGCTGCTCCGATGGAAGCACTTCGACACAGCCTTTGGCAATCATGTACAATTCGCGGCCGATTTCTCCCTAACGTGAGTGTTGCGGAATTTTGCGATGGTCGGTGTGTGGGTTACCTCCTTGAAGATAAAATCATTTGGCATGTAGACAACTTGGCGGAGGAGCATGCAAATCATGCCGAGGATGTCATCCGATGCGTGTTGAAAGAAGGGGACTTTGACGAGTTGGTCTTTGTACAAGTAGATGGCGATTTGATGGCGCAGTGGCTCGGACATGCTTTGATCTCGCAGGAGCATCATCGTGTCGCATAGATTTCGATTCTACAATGCCATCGACCGTCAAGCTTTCCACTCTTCCAGCTCAAGTCCACACTTACATTGACCCACAAGTAGTCGTAATACGCCAAGACGCGCGACTAGATCCAAGCCATTGGGCTCCATGGAAATACAGAGGAAGCAGCGTACCTGGATCGATTTGGGCAGATTGAGCGACTCCATCTCGTAGTAAATGTGGTCCATCTTCTTGCGGAATGCGTTCCCGATGCGATTGAAGCTGTGGACAATTGTGATCACATTGCCAAAGATGAGCGCCAAGTAGACTGTCCCCATCGGCTGAACTATCGCCGACCAAATGTACAAACTTCTCGGCGCAGTGCCTTTGATTCCAATGTAAACCCCAAGTAGTCCCATGAGGGAAACGACGTACCAGTCTTGTGAGCACCTCCCAGGATCGTCGCGGAGCTATCGATCGGTGCATTGGCGACACCAAGGAGCGTTCCAAGCGCAACGACGAAGGCCATGGCGTACAAGTCAGAAAAACCCGAGGAATCGCACAACGGCTCAAACGCCGACGTATGTTCATCGCATGGATTGACCAAGACGACCCAAATGCACGCCGCGATGTGTGTCAAGAAGAAGAGCGAGCCCATGGCGGTGAGGATTCCAGTGTAGCCTTTATATCGGCGCACATTCGTCAGCAGACGTCCAAGGCGAAGTAGTTTTGGCAGCTACACAACGAGAACTCAACCTTGAAAGCTCCAAGAAGCGAGCATACCTTGAGATATTTGACCATTTTGACGGAATGCCGCGTCGTCGCGCTGGTTGCCGAGTCAATTGCCGATGGAAAGAATATTTCAATCGGAAACGACGAGAAGAGATCGACGTAGAACCACGCAGAGCGGGTATACCTCGCGGAGATCACTTTGGGATTGAGAATCACGACGCCACACTCGACGATGCCCGTCCGAAAGCGCAAAACCATGTCGAGGATAAACCAGACGTCAAAGAAGAGCATTAGATCATGCGTGTCGTCTTCGGGAACCCACGACTCAAAGCATACTTGCGTCGGGACGAGCCAGCAGTAGACGAGCACCCACATGGCCGTCGAGAGATCCCAGAGCGTTTTCGCCATCGAGAGAGGATGCAACACGTACGAGTACCTGGCGCCTTCTTGCATTTCCTGGAGCGTCCGGCGGAGGACATTGGGGTCGTAGCTGCGTGTCGTCGCCGCGACAAAGCTCAGACTTCGTTTGAATCGTTCATGTGAAGGCGATGGTGGTGGTGGAGATTGCAGCTTTGGTGGATGAGTACCGCTGCTGTTTTCGCCAGGACCATCCTCGCCATTAGCAATATGGACACGACACAGCGGCGGTGGAGGCGACGGTGTTCTGTTGCCTTTGAGGATTTTCTGGAGTGGCGACGTCAACGAAATACTCATCTTGGCCGCTGGGTCTGCATTCACCGCGACGTGCACGAGCGATGTTGGATTATCCACGACGACTTTGACGTGGCGATGTATGTCCGTGTCTCGAGACGACGCCGCGGACGCCATCATGGGATCCACGGTGTAGGGTCGTCGCCGATCTCCCTTGGCCATCCTGGCTACGAAACGACGAAACAACGATGAAACCGAATAAAAGTGGACGAGTGCGTAACAAATAACCCGTCGCCGCCATCATCACCGCCGCAACCACCGCGAGGAACACACGAGACAAGGGAGTTTTGACATGAAGCAACATATTACAGGCCAAAGAAATCCATGGCAGAGCTCAAAGCTTGCCTCTGTCGTACGGCAGCAGGCTTGGAATCGCGAGGATTAAGCAAGGACGCAGGTCCAGCATTGGCGGTATTTGGTGGCGGGATGCTTAAATAGGAAGGGAGACTGGAGGGTCCGATCGACGAAGCATGGCGCGACGACGACATGGACGATCGGTTTGTCAAGCTGTCTTTGATGTACACTTCGTGCTTGCGTTTCTCGCTTTCTTCGCGTCGCACGGCCTTTTCAATGTCGTATTTCTTTTGATGCATGCGGTACAATTCTTTTTCAGCACGACGCAAGCGCTCTTCGACAATTGCACGGCGTTTCACTTCGTCGTCGAATTTCTTCTCCCATGCTTTCATTTCTTCTTCAAATCGCGCGCGTTCCATCGCCCATTTTTTCTCGTCGTCCGCTTTCAACGCGTCTAAATTGATACGTTCACACGCTTCGTTTTCAAGCCGTCGCTCAAGATCTTCGTTGATCCGCACCATTTCGTTCTGTTGTCTCGTTTGTACTTCCAACAACCGCTTCGTTTCCGCCAATTCGTTCTGGAGTCGCAGAACAAATTGCGAATCTTGGCGGCGCTCGCGCTCGAAAAGCGGCACATTGCTTTCCATTTCCTATACCATGAAGAAGGTGATTCCTTTGTCCTCCCACGCGGTTCCACGTACGTGAGATGGCCACTTGGCCGATTTGTCGGTTGCCAGCATGCTCATACCACTGAATGATGCTGAATGCACAATATTCGGATAAATATACGGATAATTCTCTAAAAATATCTTTTTTTCAAACATTTACCAATTAAATTTCTTGCGAAATAAATTTATATTTGACCAGCTATCAAGAATTGGTGCCATATTTATCTCTTTTTATGACGATCTATCCTCAACTTCCCCCTGTTTAGGCATTCTATCACTTCAAGCTTACAATACCAACACTACCTGCGTTTAAAATAGAGTCTTAACACCAGGTATAGCTTTCAACAACAAGCCAAATTGATGCAAGTTGACTTGTCCGTGTCTGCGATGCACCTCTTCTTAGATAATTTAATATTGAATTTATTGAAATTCCAGAAATAGAAAAATATAAACTCCATATTACAGTCGCGTGATATAAAACGATGGGCCTATTTTTAAATCCACAATTTCTACAGTTTATTAAGGACCTGTTCCAACTAACTTTTCAGACGGGGTAGAGCCAATCAAATCACGTTCCATCTCGTTCTGAGTTCAAAATTGTCAGCCGACCCACAGAGGGCCATTCCAGGTCATTCCAGCTATAATTGATAGATATTGGATGAAATATATACTGCTTTTAGCCAGTAGTGAATGAACAATGGCTCCTCTCCAACACCACTTATTCGTCCACTTTGGAATGGAGAAAGAAGTTGTACTTTGTGTCTCGGTTCTTGCCGTTGTTGCCGCCGTTTTATCGACCTTTGATGGTCGAAGTAATCGCACACCAAAGGCAAACACATTCACGGTTCCAAGCAACACCTGGAAGCTTGTAAAGTCAAGCGCTAACCTGGACGCGTGGTTTTTACGACATTTACGATGTTCTCGCTCGACGTACGCCCGCATCGTCGAGAATGTTGAGTCTGCTTGGCATCGTGTTCACCCTCCCCTCCACCATCGAAATACGTTCGGTATTGATGACCGTGTGGCCTGTTTGATTCACTATCTGACTCATTCAGACGGCGTCGAATCGACAGCCGCATTGTTTGGCATTTCAAAAACAAGAGCGTACGAATGCTGTAATCAAGTCCTTTTGGTTATTCAACTCTGTTACGTTTTGGATGTCATCACACTGCCAACGTCGAACGACGGCTGGGAAGCTATACGAATTTGGATTTGACTCTCTTGGTTTTCCCAATGCATACGGAGCTATTGATGGAAGTTTGATATCAGTGAAGCGCTTTGAAAACTTTACTGGCTGGTATTGTCGCAAAGGATTTCCCGCGTTCAATATGCAAGCTGTTGTCAACCACCGCATGAAGTTCATGTCGTACTCGTTGCGATCTGGGAGTCAAAATGACAAGTCACTGTTCAACTTCTCTGAGTTCGGTCGTACGTGCCATCAAAAAGTGCCAAGGGGGGCTGTTTTCTAGCCGATGCAGGTTACAAATTGTATTCTCACATAATGACGCCATACACAATCTTCTATGGCATGCCCGACGACGAAACAAAATACAACTTGGTTCATAGTCGCAGTCGCATGGTCGTGGAATGCGCATTTGGCTTGTGGAAAAACAAGTTTCGAATCTTTAAAATCGAGCTGCTGCATCATCACCCGAGTGATATGGCTCGCTTGATCGAAGTGAGTTTAGTCTTGCACAACTGGTTTATTGATTACAATGAAGAAACACTTGAAATCGAGCCCAATGAATTTCCTGAGTGGATGCATATTGGTGGCGACACAGTGCTGGATGAAGATCTCAATCAAGTGGAAGGGCCGTGTGCGCAAAGAACAAGAGATTCTATCAAACAATTCATTTTTAACAATGTTGAATTGTAATCGATCGATGAAGCTCATGCCAAGTCTTAGTCAAACTTACTCTTGAGAAACTCAAGCATCTTGTCGTTGACCTCATTTGTTTTGTCAATGCTTGCCTTTGTGTCTTTCATGAGGTCCATTATTTGTGACATCTGTCCCAAGAGATCATTGTCAGGGGCGTTGCGGCTCGCGTTGACTTTTGCAGCCTCGACAAGTCCATTTGATAGCATTTCCCCAAGGCTGTTGAGCCCTGAGGTCAAGTCCGGCTGGTGCTTTTTGCGTCCGTGGCGTTGACGTTGGATTTCTCTTTCAATTTCCATCTTGCGTTTGTTCGCGTTTGATGCTGTTAATTCCATGTCTACTCCATCATAATCATGGTGACTTCTGCACGTTGCTCTTACCATCAGTGTGATCTCCCGAATCATCGACAAGAGGAGCACGTTCCATCCCAAACTCAATGTCACCAATACCATGCAGGTCAGAGTAAGCAACCAGCATATCGCTGTAGTACTCGGGTAGCTTTGGGGACGCTATTTCATCATTCCCCGTAGCTTTCAATCCATGTTGTATGGTAATAAACTCAGCGCGCAACTTTCTTAGCTTGTTTCTCAATGAATCGACAGATACCTAGAATTCACAGCAAGTTAATATGGTAGTTGGTAAGTTGAAGTACTTTTCGAGGTTGATCCGTCATGATATTGAAGCGCAATGCAAGCTTTGCCCAGAGGACGCTGAGTTGCTTGCTGGACAAATTTCCATTGAAAGCTGCTTTGAACGATGTATATTGCAGCTCCAGTAATGTAGAAACCATGTCTTGGGTGTATACAACCGGAAGCTCGACGACTGTACCGACGGCGTCGGTCGATTTCGCCATAACTAGTGTGTCGAAATCGCGCTTTGCGGTCGGTCCAGTCGTCGAGGTCACGTCGTGAGTGGCGGGTGTATCAACTCGGGAGCCTTGAGATGTGGCTGTGATGAGAGAGACATGTCGCTGAAGTAGTTGGAACTGCTCGACGAGTTGCGCCTTGGTCATCTTCGATGGCTTGGTCTTGGTCTTGGGAGGCATCTTCCAAACACAGAAATGGACGTTGATGTGTTGCGCATTTACTGGAAGTTATTTCATCCAATCATAATCCATTGGTCGAACAAGAATGAGCCGGCGAACAAGACGAATTTCAATTTCTGCTCGTTCTTGCTCATTCTCCCATCCTTACTTGGAACAGGTCCTAAAGCCTAAATCATAAAGGCATAAGGGATTTTCTTGGTTCAAGTCTCTGTCCTATTATATGGACCTCGTTCGAGTAGTTTTCGGACAGAGACGGAGCCAATCAAAACACTTCTCATATCTTTTTTCATCGAATTTTCCAAAAAGAGGTCAGCGAGGTCTTTTTGGTCTCTTTTTGCATTTTATTCTATTTTATTATTATTTTGCTTTGATGAGCGATGGATCGAGGCACACCACGCAAGCCAGAACACAATGCTTCCACTGTGGTTGCTATAGTTGTTTCTTCAGTTGATGGACGAGCTGACCGAGCAATACCCTCTCGCCGCTTTAGCCGAGGAATAGAGCTATTGTGCGTGCAGGAGCGATGGCTTTGTAGGTCTCTGTAGGAGATACCATGCTCACCATGCTCAAACATTTCAAGTCACTGTACTGACCAATCATTTTTCATCAGCTGAAAATCTGACTCCCAAAAGTACATGGATGAACTTGGAGTCAACTTTTTGTGCTAAACAGAGACTCATAAAAATCCTACTCGAAAGAGGCCTTGCTTGCAGCACGCTCCAATACTTCTTTATTATTGTGGTTTTAATAAAAAACGGGAACGCAAGCAAATTGACGCAACAATTGACGCATACAAATTTCAAGTGAAAAGAAAATGAATGTTTCGAACATGTTTTCAAACATTTAAAACGTTTGAAATTACACTATTTAATGGTTATGATCGAGGGCAATATAAGAAATTGTTGGCGTAAACTTTAAGTAGTGTATGCGTCAATTAATTGAAACATTTTCAAAACATCTCAAATTTCCAGTTTTGGACCCAAACGACAATATTCTCTATTTTTAATTTCTTGTTCACGGTGAGACATTCATTCTTGGAATTATTTTGAGCAGAATTGAAAGAAATTATTTTCGAACTGACATAGGTTACAAGAAACGATCGAGAGTGATATTCATTTTTCATCCTTATATTCTATAACCTGTTTAATTGAAATTTTTTGACAAAACTGATCACATAATTTTTCAAGAGGTTCAAGAAAAATTGGTTGGATGATCGAAGTCTCTCATATTCGATTATTTTGATTTTGCAAATGATGGACGATAATTGAGAGAACGATATGCAATAAAATACGTTTATTCAATTCCATTTCCATGAATTAAAAAGACTGATAATGCATTTATCCGATAAACAACGATATTCATGTGCCTTTTGACCGCTTAAGTGGTTAAGAAGGACTTGGGACCATCGTTTGAACCTTCAAATATGAATAACATTCGAATATTTATATTTAACTACGTATACTCTGTCACAGGTACGTCAGAACTGGATATTTTGGTTCAAAGTTGCACCTTACCTAAAATATGATATTTTTTGTTGAAGTCCCCTCGATGCTTTCCACCACTGTGAAAAAAGAAAGGACAAGGTGCTGCTGAACGAGAAAACGAACGACTCCATGAACATCCGTCCTTGCCGCAGTTTGCAACACACATGGCCGCGACGGCAGAGGAAACCTCAAGCGTCTGCTTGAACTCGACACTGGATAACCCAGACGATGCCTCTCGCAGCCATTGCGTTACGAACTTGGTGATCAGCACATCCCAATGGAAAAAATAGGCGCAGAGAGGAAGAGCCATTGCTGGAATCGTTCCAAGCTTCGCGCGCTGGCGGCATGAGATTCCTGTAGATGAAGTAGAAAGACGAGAATATGTAGATAATCACTGGAGAGGATTCTATGTAAGGTGTTGGATGACTTCAGAGTGGAAGCCTCCAGCTTCAATGGTGTGCTGTGATTTGGATCTGAAACGGCAACAACCACAGAATGCTCAAAGAGAGCGCGTGGATCGTGCTTGGGATATGCCTGACACTCCAAGTCCAAGCGCTGCTTCGATACACCAAGAAATCAAACAAACAACCGCCGGGTCCTTCTGGACCAACGACACCTCGGCGTACATCGCACGCCGCAGCGCCAACATCATCGTCTATGCGTCGCGTCAGCAGCGCAAATGTATGCCCCTCCTTCAAGCAATGAATCTTATTGCGCTCGATCCTGTAGGAAATCTTCGCGTTACCAGAACCACACGTGCTGCCACATAGCCATAGCATCGTGTGGGAGAACGCGACAGATCTCACGTATTTTGACAAGGATGCCCGAAGTTCGGGCATGCTCATCCTCATGCGTCACGGCCAATCTGTGTGGAATCGCAAACCCGCTGAGCCTGATAAAGTCTGGCGATATGCTGGGACTGTTGATGTACCGCTCTCTGACGTTGGGATCCAAGAAGCGCTTGAAGCTGGCCAAGCGTTGCAGCACATCCCCCTCGATCTTGTCTTTTGCTCTCAAATGGATCGTGCTCGTTCCACCGCACGCCCATGGACATAATATTTCTCTTCTCATCCTCCAAATCTAGGTCGCATTAGCGTTGTCCATCCATGAAAGTGGGAAGACGCCGGTCACCGTCTACTCGTCGCCCCTTGATGCGCCAGAATTTGACGACCTCTACGAACCCGATCCAACGCGCTTTGTATTGCCAGTGTATGTGACTGCTGCGCTCAACGAGCGGCATTTTGGCTCGCTCCAAGGCGTGCCATCGACACACCATCCAAGTGGTCTTGGCCCAATTCGCAACGACTACCGGCTCAAATTCCCAGGCCTCAAAGGCGAAAGTTGCGCCGATATCGAAGCGCGAGCATGGCCATTCTTCCAAGAGTTCATTCTCCCACATCTCCGTGCGGGGAAAAATGTGCTTATGTCGACGCATGGATTTGTCATTCGAACATTCATCAAAATGCTCGAAGCGATGGACGACGCAACCTACGTGAGCCAAATGGCGCTTGAGAAGTCCCAGCCTGGAAACTGCCGTCTGTTAGCACCTACAGGTAAAGCCATGCTTCAAGGAAGCCCGCAATCTCATGTCGTAGGTGTGCCATTGATGTACCAGTACCGAGAAGAGCAAGATGACTTTATTCCAGTCACGGCCGTCAACAAGCGAGCGCGGGCGAAATCGGTAGCACGAGCTGCTTCCGCCACCGCTCTCACTGCTACACCAGCACCGATCGAATAGACACGAACGCTTCTTATTGAGCTTCATCGGCTGCTTCCAACCGCGCCACTAATTCTGCCTTGTTACCTTTCGTAGACAGCCCTCGACGTTTGAGCTCGTCGCGGAGTTCCGTCACTTTGAGCGATGAAGCTGGTGTAGCTGGCTTGGAGCGCTTTGCTGGTGACTTCACTGGCGTCGATATGACTACTGCTGGAGCTGATTCTTCGTGATGATTTCCACTGGGAGGCTCTTCATCGACATCCATGTCATCTGGCGCAGCAGCTGCTGGAGCTTTTCGTGGTGATGCCTTACGAGCCTTCACAGGTTCCTTCTTGGGCGACGCAGCTTCTTTCTTGGGTGTCAACACAGCTTCAGGAGCACCGACTGGATGTTGCCGCTCTTTCTTTGGGGACGGAATAGCTGGTGGTGGAGGTGGGGGTTGCTGGTGCTGCCGAGGAGGAGAGAGAGACTAAAATGGACACGGAGTCACGACACACAATATGCGTAGATGGAAATACCTTGATTTGTGCTTCGAGTCGCTCAACTTCCTCGACAGATTTGGCGTTGGAAATCGCAGTCTTTAGTTCGTTCAATGTTGGCCGAGTTGCTGTCGTGGGGGCTGGAGGTGCAGCTGCAGGTGGTGGAGGAGCACCAACATCTGCATTAGTGTCACCTTCGACAATCTTCTTTCCTGCAAGAGAATTGAACAAACGAGCAGCTTCTTCACGCTCGACTGGTCGAATTTTCTTGAAGTCGAGCACTCGCAAGTTGGGCAGCGTGTGGATGACGTATTCGCGGTAGTACGACTTGCGCGTGACGGGGTTGCCAATCAGTGAGAGGGTATGTGCTAGGAGGTCAAGGATAACTATTTATCGAGGAGGATCAAGTGAGGATAAACAATGTAGAAAAGGATATCCAAATAGTCAAAGCAACGGAGCGCGTCAACATCCGTGAGATTGGCAATGCTGTTATTTGTCATGAGCAGCACGGCGAGGTTTGGGATTGATTCAGTCAAGTTGTCTTGGATGCGGTTGATCTTGTTGTTATGGAGCAAGAGCATTCGAAGCCGTTTAAGGCGTGGGAAATTTTCCAACTTCTTGATTTCGTTGTCTGACATGTCCAAGCAATCATATCCATCCTGTTCAGCGCGAGGCAAGCCTCTTTTTAGTCCTCTCCGACATACAAGACCGAACGTACTTTGGTCGCGCCCAAATTCTCAATCGCTGGGATTTTCAACCCTATAGTCATTTAACATCACTTATCAAGCCCAAAATGCCGTACCTCGCAGATCTAACTCCCTTTCCCGCAGAGGATTGATATGTGAACGAGCATTCAAAATGAGTTCTGCCGTCAGACGCATCTTCTTCCTTCCACCCTACAGCACTTAAGGACTGATCAGAGGTAGCGATCTGTTGAAATGTTTGGTTCACAGGATTAAGCCAATTATAATTTTTATAAATTTTAAATAAATATTCAAATCAGCCAATCAAAATATATTAAATACAGCAATTACAGCGAATCAAATTATTTACTTAACCAATCACCGTGACAAGATGCAAAAACTAACGACGTTTTTGAGATCACATAGCCCCAGATGAACTTGATAGCATTGCTTGTGTTGTTCCTGCGCTCTTTGAGATTGTGAGATCCACTATTGTTGTCGATTCTGTCAGTGAGAAATTTGCTACTTTGATGGCAGGAGGGCAATAAATCATGGAAATTAATAGCCAATCTAAAATTACTGCAATCTTCTTTTTTTCTGAATTATTGTGAATAAACTTCAATAGTTGCAACTTGAAGAGATCAAGATCACTTCACCACCCAAAGAATGACTGCGCGCTGATGAATACGTTGAGATATTCTTTCTTAGTCATCGGGTTTTCCCGACGAAATTCCAACGTCATTATCCAATCTTTTCCTAGTTGTCAGCAATTATTTAAATGCACCAATCATATCATATCATTTTGTACTACATGTATAATTTTAGCCAATGAAATAATTTATTCGTTTTTATTTTGACAAATTAAATTCATGAATTTCTTGATTTTCGACCAATCTCATTCATTCATTAGCGTTGGCATGTTTATGCTGCGAAAGTGCGCGCCATTCAAAGACTTGCATCATGCTAAGCCGTCTTATCTCGTTGCGGCGTGTTGAAACCGTGCCGTGGATCCGACAAGCACCACTTCTATCCTACTTACACGCTGTATCATCAAACTGTCCTGCGGGATCTGCAGCTTCAACTGCACGGTTTTCATCGACTCTTCATGCGTCAAACGAAACGTCGTCTCGACAACAGTACATCTCGTTTTACAAGTATATGCAAGTCGAGCCAGCTGAATTACCCATGCTGCGCAAGTCAATGCTTCAGAAGTGGAGTGAATTTGGGGTTTTGGGCCGCGTCTATATCGCGCACGAAGGCATCAATGCCCAAATCACAGTCCCCGCGACAAGGTATTACGATTTTCGAGCATGTTTGGAAACCCATCCACACCCACTGTTTCAAGGCGTCTTTTTTAACTCAGGCGGCGAACTCACTGAAGAAAACAACGACAGGCCACCCTTTCACACACTCCATATCCGTGTACGACCACGTCTTGCAAACGACGGCCTGACGGAGCCTCTCGACATGTCTTACCGAGGTAAAGAGCTCTCACCTCAGGAATGGCACAATGCATTAAGCGATACGAGCCGTCCTAAGCGTATATTTGACTGTCGAAACTACTACGAGCATGATGTTGGTCGCTTTGACGGCGCAGAGCGAATCATGGTTGAAACCTTCAAGGAGACCTTCGAGACGTTGGACGAAATTCTTGAAAACACGTCCAAAGATATAACTTGTATGATTTACTGCACTGGCGGTATTCGATGCGAAAAGGTTGGCGCGTACTTGACACAGAAAGGGTACGACCACAGACCACAGGATCGAGGTTGAGTTAGTTTGATTGTAGATACACTGACGTCCAACGACTTCAAGGAGGTATTGTTCACTACGCGGAATATGTCAAAGAAACCAACGTCGAGTCGAAATTTCGCGGTCGAAACTTTGTCTTTGACCAGCGTCTTTCCAACGCCAACACAACCATCACAGAAGATGTACTCTCGATGTGCTATACGTGCGGCGCTCCTTGCAACACTCACACCAATTGTTCCAATACGCTTTGCCATGGCCTTGTGATACAATGTGCAGCATGCACCCAAGCCTTTCAAGGTGCTTGTTCCACACGTTGCCAATCCATCATGAACAAAATGCAAGATATGTCGCCGGATGAACGGCGTGCATTTGCCAAACAGAACGCCCATCATTTTCAACACCATTTGGTGCCAAACGGTCGTCTGCGTCGTCCTGGGTTTATTCGATCGGCGCGATCGTTCTCGACATATCAATGCGTGCCGTCGGATGACCTGAACAACTACATCGTCGATCATGCATCGATTAAATCAGCCTCCAAGAACCTCCAACTCGAAAAACTCAGTGCGGCAATCAGTAACCACTGGCCGGAATCCATGACAGCCAAGATGGTGCCGTATGCTCAAGCCCTGTACTTGCAATTCCTCGTGCAGTCCGTGCGAGCTGAAAACGTCCTTGAAATTGGTTGCTTCACTGGTTTCTCAGCCTTGGCCATGGCCTTGGCAGTTCCAAAGCCGCAGAATGTCATCACGTGCGACGTTGATCCTGCTGCTGTCGAGTGGACGAAGAAATACTTTGACAATGCCAAGATTGCTATCGATGTTCGTCTTCAAGATGGTTTGGATCTGGTGAAAGAAATGGGCCGGGCACATCGTCAATTCGATTTTATCTTTGTCGACGGCAATAAGTCAAGTTACACGGCCTTGTATGACACGATTCTCGACCTGAACTTGCTTTCAAAACATGGTATGGTGGTCTTTGACAACACTCTCTTCCGAGGTCAAGTCGTCGATCAAGCTGTCGGCAATGGCAACCCCAAGGACAAGATTGCACAAAAACTCGTCAAGTTGAACCAACTCGTGGCTCAAGATCAGCGCACACGGAGCTTTGTTGTGCCCATGTGGGATGGCATGACGCTAGTCCAATGGAACCATAAGTAGATAGAAAAGATAGAGACATGGAATACCATTCTCCATCTGTTGAACGGTGTCGAACTCGACTCTCCCTCCATCGTTATCTCTCCGTGTCTCTCAAAGATACAGTCGACAACGTTTCAACTTTTCGCCTAAATTTCAGAAATCTGTCAAAAACTCACAAAAATGACTGCAACTTCGCTCGATTTTCTTTCAATTTTGAGCGAAAAAAAAGCACAACAGTACTCGTCATCCCAATGATTCAGGCTGGTATTATGACCCTTGAGCTCGAATTTCAAGCTACGAACAATAAACAAAAGTGAAATATCATAGCACTCTCAACTTGTCAGAAAAGAACTCACAATCGATGGACCATGTGGCGCCATCGAGTCAAATCCAGTGTGAATATGTTTATGTCTCTACTATGACGAACTCAAGGTTAGAAGTGAAAATATACTTTTCTATGTAGAATTTCTAATAGAAATGTATTTATTTCTTCTACACTTACATTTATTTATTATTATATATTATATGCTTAGTTTTTATTATTTTTGTGTTTCACATTTGGCAGATCGCCATCATGTTCACCATGAACAAGGGCCAGCCGACGCCGTGACTTTACTTGACTGGTGGATCAACCAGCCCGATTCATTGCATCTTGAGATGAACATCCCGTCTTTGACAGACATCGCGGTGACGGGCATCCTCTTCTTATCCCTCTACAGCATTATCGGCGTCTCCATTGCGTATCGTCTGTATCTACACATCCGTCACAAGAGCAGTCGACCACGCATCATTTTCCACATCGTCCTCCTTCAGGTGATTCTGTTCCGACTCCCCAAAGCTGTGCAGTTCGTTTGGTTCCCAGACGCCGAAGTATGGGTCTTCGCCTTCGTCACGACGCTCTTTGCAACGTTATTGCTCCTCATGACGTTTTCCTATGTTGGTGTCGAGTGGGCTGAAGTCGCTCAGAGCGGTCGCGTCACTGACAGTCGCTTTACAGTCCGGCGAATTGTCATTGGGAGCAACGTTGTTGTCTTTCTCTGGGCCATTGTTGCTTGTACCTGCATCGTCAAGTTTGACGACACCCTTGCAGGCCTTATTGCCTACAGCAAGAGTAGTGAACTCACAAGTCTTGTTGTCGTGGGAAGCGTCGCGGCCATTGCAGCAACAATCCTCCTGATCGTTCAGGGGCTCAAGATCCGCAAACGCCTGCTGCAGTCCGAGCCGTACTTGGACGAAAACGACGTACATCGATCGATGGTCAGGCTCGTGCTGTCCGTCTGCATTATTGTTTTTACGACGTGGATCCGCTTATTCTTCAACCTCATGGCCGTCCTTGGCGTCGATGCGTTTGCCTCCATGTCGATGGTTCCCTTTCACGTCTGGTCTGACTTGGTTCCAACAGTCTTCCCTGTCATTTGCCTCCTCTACCTCCAACGGCGACTGACGACAACTGCTAAAATCACGAGGCCGAACCGCGTCGACTCGCACACGACGACGTCCAAGACGATGGATCGCTCGTATCAAGAATCACATTTCACTGGCAACAACTCGCCGCCAGTTTAACCTCTTCCTGGGGTCTCTAGATCATTAACAGCGCTGCGCGCGCTGCTCTATTTATTCATACTCGTCATGTTTCCACACCAAATATGTCTCCATGGCTTGCAAAATCGCCTGGACACGCAATTTTCGATTGAAATGCCGCAGGTGGCGGCATCCATGCTACAGAAATTGCATCCTCGTCAACATGGAATAGTTTCTTCCAACATACCGCGTACAATTTGATCCCCATGGACAAATGCACCACGGGCCGGCCGAACTTTGGAATGTCTTTGGCCATCGACTCCAGCAAACCGTCGGCCAAGTCGATCGGCGCGTCCACGGCGACCATATCGCATGTGTTCTACGTTCCACAACGTCAAAAAATTGCGAGGAATCGAAGACGAACTTCGATCGTCGCGTCGTCAAAATCGACGGATGTCAGGAGGACTTGGGACACAGGAACGGTCGCAACACCGACGCTTTCACTCTTGCCGACCATGTTCCAATCCATGACTTCTAAATGGAGGACCGTGTCCAAACTCACGAGTTTGAATTCAAACGTCGCGTTCCACACGGGACTGCGCTGCTTGCGCTTCACGGCCGTCTTGTTCTTCGTCGAGATAAACTTTTCATTGAGCTTGAGTTTCACTTTGACAAAGCCGTCGAGTGCTTTCGTGGATCGATCCATGACGGGCAGAATATTCGCGCCGACTACGACGAGGTACAACGTGCCGATGGGCTCGCCATCGTTCGGTCGATCGCGCAAGATGGCCATTTCCAAATTGTGCAATTCCTCGCGAAGTTCATCCACTTGGTCGCTGTCTTCGATGTCGCCACTGATAATGTACCGATAGACTCCTAGAAGATCCAAAATGAAGGCAAGGATCGGCGACGTCGACGGCGGCGTACCATTCAAGTAAATGTCGCCTCGAGGACGTTCGACTTTAACTTGCGTCGCTGCGTTCGTCGATGTGAGCTGGTACAAGTACAAATTGCGCAAATGGTCTAGCCGCTTCTGGACGCTCTTGAGCTCGTGCCGTGTGTTTCGATCGGTCGTGTCGTCCAAGCGCGTGATGAGGTGGAGGACGTAGAGAATTCCCATGAGCAGCGTGAAGGAAAACAAATGACCGAGCCAATTGTTCATGGGAATCGTTGTCAAGTGCGCATGGTCGACGAGCATGTCGGCCACACTCACAATCACAGCATTGACGACAACGCCGCCCAGCGAGACCATTTCAAAGTACAAACCCCAGCCACCGATTGTCGCCGACGCTGTTGGGAATGGCCGCTGCAGTGAAAAGCACAACTTGTACGCATCGACTCGAATCTACAGCTATCGCTCGGACTTGTGGTTGCTAGGAATGCTTGTACCTGGCAGATAATGATTCCAAAGGCCATGATAGCAGCACCAGGGGCCAACGCGGCAAACAGCGCGACGTAGCCGAACGGAATCGCAATCTGCGCGTAGTCAAACAAGACGCCATCATACGCTTCCAACGCCATTTCATGATCAATTGTTGGGAATTCTACTTGCTGCCGCTGGTGCTGCGGTTGCCGTTCGCTCCTACAAGTGGTCATCAAGCTACAAGGAGAGCTTAACGATATACATAGACTCGTAGTGGATCGAGTTGCGCCACTTGCGATAGCCATGAAGGAGTGATTCATACAGCGGCGAGGAGATTTCCCTGACCGACAAGACAAAGTTGAAGAGCAAGATGACAGCGAGTAGGTTGGCCGTCTCAGTGCTGCAAGCAGACGCATCTAGCGACGGCATGCGCGTCTTGTTGCAGCCAAACAAGTATGGCTTGGCGATCATCGAGAAGAGAATCGGGTAGAAATAGTTGAGCGTTTGGAAAATCGCAACTACAATCGTGTCAACGCCATCAATGTCCATGGAAAGCCATCGTACATTTGACGGTCAAGCCGACGTCGTATTGATTGATCGTGCGATGGTTTTCCCAATTGTTGAGCCACAAGGCGACCTACAAGGCAAAGTTGCATGAGAATTCGCAGCCCAGGATGGAATTTACAGCGTGGAATGGCGTTTGGGACATATTGATGATGAAAGCAATGACGATATTCGAGTAGAGCACCAAGGAGGGCACGTCATACGTCGATTCGACATGAGCTTGCGCGGCAAATATGCCATAAATCACAGCGCCGTTCAATGCAATCGTGAGCCACAAGAGTGCCAAGCTCTGGCAGCGTTTCATGTGCTACAACAATTCTCCACCATCAATTTCATTTGCAAAGGACATACTTGGACGGACGGCGGCGAGTATATCTCTGGAAGATTGTGGATCGGACTAATCCTCACGGCGCCAATGTACTCTGCGCGGATCGAATTGTCGTATTTGACTTCTTCCATGCCCCAAATGCGAGCGTATTTCTGCTCGTTGAGGCGCCATTTTCGCATGAGGCGACCCATGTACAAGCAATTCCAAACTGCAAGCGTGATGGTAAAATACGACGTCAACACGAGCTGAAGAATTGGTGCAGCAAACGCCAGCACAACGAGCGGGACGAGTTGATCTGCGTAGAACGACAAGAACGCAAAATCTACAAGACACACCAGCTTGGACAGAAGGGGACGAAGGCGAACGTACATAAAGCCAATTGCTCGCCGAAATAGTTGCGGATCAATGGAATCGGCTGAAAGTACAAGACTTGGATGGGATGCTGGCAGTGCTCGTAGGAAGACGCACACGAAGTCAGACTGCCCCACTGGTCGCAGAGAGTTTCCAACGTCGCATCGTCTTCGTCGGTCAGCTCGCGCGTATGGACACACATGTGATGATGGAGGAATTTCTTCTGCCGTAGCATGTCCAAGTTGAATTCGCCGTCGATGAGTGTTTTGGTTAGTCGGATTTTATCCACGATGCGGAATGGCATGCTGGTTTGACAGCTCTCGACGTGGCGGTAGAGGTATTCATACGCAGCGGCATGGCGATAGGGAAAGTAGAGCGGGAATAACGGTGTTCGGTCAATGGTTCGGTCGGCAATGCGTTGAATGGCGTGAATGCGTCGGGAAACCATCGCTGCAGTCTCATTAGCCAGAATTTGAGCTTCATTGGCATGGATTTGGCCTTCCAAGAACATGCGATGAAGTTCACGCTCGGCTTCTTCGATCGTCCAGACGACTTCAGCATCATGCGTGTCCCAGTACTAAGTGTAGAGGGGAAAGAATCAAAGTTATGGTGGAAAGGATAGCAAACCTCGCTGCCAGGATCAATTTGAGGCCAAATCGGGACGAGTGTGTCGTACTCATCTGCAAGTTGGAAGAGCAGCTCTCTCGAAATACGAATCAAGCAATAAATATACTCGCTTTCTTCGTTTGATTCATCGTCCTTGGATAGATGAAGGCTAGGAGAGGACGTGAACGTAACGAGGGCAATGCCAGGGATGGCTTCGAGACGCTGAATGATAATACACCGCATGAGCTAGAAATTCCATCGTCAACAGGATAAATCTTTGCACACAAACCTCTCGAAAGTACCCGACAGGTATCGTATCTGCGTCAATAGGAGTTACGGATCGAAATTTATCAACCCACGCCTGGACAAACTCATTCACAGCAGTGTCTTTGGTCGCCAAGTCGCCACACGTGACCTCTTGTACGATAGCTTTCGCTTCGGCGAACGAAATCCGCTCATCTGCAACATCGGCCAAGTCGTGTGGAGTATTGGGAAAAACCAGGGCGTAGTAATATTCAGAGTAACAAACTTCTGACGTCGTCTGGCTGCCATAAGACGTCGCGAGCGACAACGGAATGTCGAGCGCGACGCTCTTCGCCATCCTTGCTCACTGTCGATCTTGAAACGTCGTGGAAAATTGACCAATCAAACATCGATAAATTTTATTTTTAGCCAATCAAGTATTCTCAAAAACCACAAAATGGAAAAATCAATAATTTATTTCAATCAGTATTTATTAATTGTGAAATATATTTTTTTAACGAATTAAAATTGATATCTTTGTTTCAGTATACCTCGAGGTTCGTTGTGATATCAAAGGCATCAATAAATTATTCCGAGCGTCCAACACTCGATGGTGAAAGGCTGCATTTGTCTCACGTCTGGCTTACTCAACACTCTTGAATTCAACAAGCCGCTCGATCAACCAGGCACGTCCATCGGATTTACACTGTAATTTACAGTACATGTACATCACAATATGGATGTTATACGGGTATTTTATATTATTTTTAAACTAAATATCAGTTTTTGAAATATGTTTTTAATTATTTGTTTGAATCATTTCCAGCCATTTGATTGGCCCACCAGATTGCGAAGTTCCTCAGTGGAAAATGAAGTCGCCAGCGCGCACTGGTACGTCCTCCTTGCAGCCATTCCGCTGTGAATGAGTCCTTGTAGGAGCTGCTCCAGCAGGATCTCGCTCTCCTCTTCTCTCTGGTACCCTATTTTCTGCTGGATTTGTCTTCTAACCGCTTTTTTCAGCTACACCTCGATCGGCTGGCCATCGCGGCGCTCGTGTGCCATCTTTGGTTGTGGATGGCGACCACGATCGAACGCACTTGTTGCAGAGCTCGCATGATAAAGCTCAAGGCTCATTGATGGCCAACTTGATCCAAAGCACGATCTACGGCATCATCAATGCAATTTTGGCCATCCCGACCATGTATGGGTACGCTGCAATCATCTTTAGCCATCCCGATTTTGCATCATTCATGCCCATTTTGACCAAGCTCGTCATGCTCTCCAGTGTTATCCATCAAATCATGTTTTGTCTACTTAGTTCGCTCCCATTTGCCATCGGCCAAGTTCAGGTATTCCTACTAATTTGAATGCATTTCCATCAACGTGGGCATGCTAGGATGCTGGATTGATTTTTCTGAGCGCGATTGCGACTTCTATTTGCGTCCAATTGGGTCCTGAAGTCTCGCTGGAAGCCAAAGTCTCCACGACCGTCGTGACCATTGGCATTGCCACGGCCATGCTTGGTGTGACGCTCGTGGCATTGGGAAAATTCAAACTTGCTGGGTTGGTTTCCTACTTGCCGATGCCAGTTGTCGGTGGCTACCTTGCGTACATTGGTCTATTTTGTCTGTTTGCTGGCTTGTCTCTCTGCACTGGCTTGGTCATCAACGATGTCGGATCCATGCTCCAGATTGCAACGTCTTGGGAAAACATTATTTTGAGTCTTCCTGGTGTCCTTGGGGGCTATCTCTTCCTCGTCATTTCGCACAAATGCGACGATGCTTTCTCGTTGCCTGGCGTGATTGTTGGCGTGCTGTTTGCCTTTTACGTGCTGCTCTTTGGCTTTGGCTACACCATGGACGATGCTCGTCAGTACGGCTGGGTCGGTCCAATGACGCCAGATGCAAATTTTTCCGACATGTTGTCGCTCTTTTCCTTCAAGGACGTCCAGTGGTCTGTCCTGCCGTCTCAAATTACGACTTGGATTGGTACTCCCATCGATTTCAACGTATTTGACGAGCTGTTCATTGTAGGTATGACATTTGTCGTCGCATTTGGCTCGTGCTTGGATGTCGCTGCGATTGAAATGGACATGGGCCAAAAATTAGACTTAAACCATGAACTGACGTCCGTCGGATGGTCAAACTTCGTTTCTGGGCTCTTGGGCGGCTACACGGGCTCGTACATTTTCTCCCAGACGATCTTTACCTATCGCTCCAAGACCAACTCGCGCATTGTGGGCCTCGTCGTGATCTTGAGCGAGTTTGCGCTCGTCGTGCTGCCGATGGGTCTACTCAGCTACGTCCCTCGATTCTTTTTCGCCGCAACTTTGATTTTCATCGCGATCGACTTGATGATCGAATGGCTCGTCTTGGTCTACCACAAAGTCCTCTTCAGGGAATATTTAGTCTTGTGGCTATCGTTCATTGCGATCAACTGCGTCAACTTGGAAGTGGGCATGATCATTGGCATTGGAGTAGCAATTATGAATTTCTTTGTTGGGTATTCCCAAGTCCGCCAAGTCCAGCGCGTGCACAAACGCAGTGCCGCCGTGCGCAATTTCGTCTCGAGAACAATTATTGCCGAGAAGCGCGACTCAATCGTAGTCTTGGAGCTCCACGGGTTTGACTACATCGTCATTGTCAGCTGACGGCATTTATGTCTAGTTATCTCTTCTTCGGCACTGCGGTGCACATTGTGAATGATGTGAAGCGTGAAGTTCGCATTTTGAAGAAAGAATCACAGCCGTATGGAGCTGCATTGGAAGCGGGCCATTTAGAGCATCTGGATGGTTCGCCTCTGGATCCATCTGAATCAACAAATCGTCTTCCTACTAGGTACAAAGCTTACTTTTGTGTTTGTTTTTACTCTGTTGAAGGTATTTGGTCTTGGATTTTAAACGTGTGACCGGCATGGATGCGACGGCAGCTCGAAGCTGCTTTTTGATTCTATGCGAATTGTGTGCTAGCCATCGCATTGAATTATTATACGCGCACGTGTTACCCGAAATTCAGCAATTGCTTCTCAACAATGAAATTGCCCAGCCGTCAAACTTCTACCGCAATTGCGACGCTGCAGTTGAAAGCTGTGAATCGGAACTTGTCCTCCACTCTCGCTCGAGTTCGTTCTTCAAGCCCAATGTGTCGCTCCCACTGCTTCTGAATCGTTTTGTCGGTCTCCAAGACGATGCCGCGCTTTTCAAACCGCTTGCCGACTATTTTACAAAGCTGGTTGTTGAGACCGACCATGCATTCTATACGGTATGCTTTCTTCCTGCATGATTCAATTGACTTGGCGGATTAGATCTCGGATAAATCGCACGCGTTCTACATTTTAGCGCAAGGCGGTGTGGATTTGTACATCAACAAAGACGGCGATGTTCACCACGGCGAGAGCAAATCCATCACCATGCTAGAAAAAGTGTGCGTTGGCGCCATGTTTGGCGAAGTGGATTTTTTCCTCGACCAAGGCCGACACATGTCCGCCCGATCAACTGAGCCTAGCACGGTCTATTGCCTCACGCGGGAGGAATACCAGCGTATGAAGACTGAGCAGCCCGAGCTGTGGAATGAATTGCGAGACTTGGTCATGCGTTCCATGGCGTTGACGATTGGCAACAACAATTGGCTTGCGATTTAATCAACCTGATTGTGATTCATTTTACTTCCACACGGATCCCATCTCGTATTCAAAAAGTCGAGCTTTTAATGCGGCGATTTCCTGCGCGGCATTCGTCGCATTCACCTCCAACTGTCTTTCGAGGACGCGAATTTTCACGAGGAGAACGTTTTCATCGCCATTGTTTGGATCATTTGTCGTCATCGTGCTTTGGTCTGCACAAGCTTTGACGTCGGTGGCTTGTCGAGCTTCGGATTTTGATTGCAGCGGCTGTAGGATTGTCGTTCCTGTATTTCGTCGAGCTCCAGTCAGAAGAGGCGGCGTGGAAGGCGATGGATCTTCTACTCGTCCTGTTGCCATACGATGTCTACCCACACTAAAGTCAAACGAAATATGACAACGTGAGAGATTCACTTGGTTTGCTCCTTGAGGTATGCATTTTCAAGACGGAGTCGAAAGATTTCAGCCTACAATTTGGTCGGCAACAATGTCGACACGAGCTCAAGTACACTTACGTGGACATTTGGACCGAGCGGATGGTTGGCTTTGGTTTCGGCCAATTTCGACTCGACTAATTTTTCCAACTTGGCAATCACTGTCTCCTGCGTCGCGATGGTTTGCTACAACGATCAAGTCTCTGACGGAGGAGCTTTGGACTGCATTTACCTTGTACACGGCGAGTTTTTGGACTTCTGTGTTTGCTTTTTGAACAAACGCAGCTTGCGCAACGTGTGCTTCTTGTAGTTTTTGAAACTGTGTCTGCATTGATCGTCACGAGTCGACAATGAGCAATCACGAAAGGTTGAAATACCTTGACATCAATCAACTCGGCTTCAAAATTACGTGCCTCGAGGAGTTTCCTCGATAAAAGGGCATGTGAAGCTTCGAGCTCATTGTGTTTGTGCTGGAGCTTGGTGTATTGCTGTGCCAAGACGGGAAATGTCGTTTTGGAATTATTGCTCTGGCTGCCCTCGAGGCATAGCCGTATTTCCTACAGCGCCATGGTTTATGGATATCCCAACCCGTGGTAAAACCTCTTGCTGTCGCTGCTCCAAGAGTTCATAGTTGTTTAATTTGACTTGTAGTGCTTGAATCGTTTGATCTTTGCGCTGAATCGTTTTCTACGATGGACGCATGAGTCTCCAAGAAATTTGTCGACGATTTTGTACTCTCAAGTCGACAATCTCGACTCCACAAGCTTTGATGGCACTCGTGCGCTTGTCCATTTCTTTTTGCATCTACTGAAGTGGTAAAACAACTTTGTCATCGATAGATAATACCTTGTCGAGGAAGCTTTGTTTTGACGACAACTCTCGCGTCAAGCATTCTAGCTGTTCTTGAAGTGTGTGTTCTACTGGTTTTTCGACCGTGGGGGCGTCCACAGGCTGAAACATGGCCGCAATGACACCGACAATCCCGCCCGTGTCGACTACAGCAGAAATAGGATGCCGATTTAATCCCCGAACGATTGCAGCCATCCAAGGCTGTGGCGTTCTCTTGCGGCTTGTACTCCCAGGACGATTTGTACATACGACACGCTCCTTGCGGAAACTTGGCCAGGTTGCACCGCTCCACCATCGAAGACTAGCTACATACGAGTCAGGTAAATCGATGTCTTGGGTCAAATTTACATCGCAATGTCAACTCCAATGCTGCTGGCTCGGTCATGGTAATGAAAATATCTGGCGCAGATTGACGAGTTCCCAAAGACGACGGCATCGTCAAGACGACAGGGTGTCCACATTGGCCCATGCATTTGTACTAACCACAGAGTTCTAGTTAGAATGGAACATGCTAGCTCGCATACGCCAGCTCGAGTTGCAGTGAAGAGAGTCACATGGACGTGGCAAACCGTAGGCACAGTTGGGAAATCAAATAGCATTGGATATTGCCATGTGAGCATTTGACCATCGAAAGGCGTTGACGCTGATACGCTTGGCGTGACTCGAAAATAGACGTTTTCATTCGTCGTCGCTGGAAGAATCTGCATGACGTCGTGATGGCTTCGAATGTCCTGAAAAGGCTGCAGCTACAAGGTCTCAGCGACAATTATCTACAGCGTTCTTACTTGGGAAACGTCGGTTAAGGCTGGAAGCGCCGACGTTGAAAGCTGAACCATGGCGAGAGTTTGCTCTGGAATACTTGTGTCTGGATCTGGCCATGTCATTGCGTCGATGGTGAATTCCAGACGATGCCATAGCGACGACGATGCGTTATCTCTGCTAGAATGCTTCAGAGACATCTCAAACTGCAGCGAGACGGACCTCGTCTGTCGAAAAAACGTGACAAAGAGGACGGGCTCACTCTTGCCGGTTCCATGAGTCGGACAATGCAATGCCAATGAACGCTCCGTGTTGCGTGCAAACGCTTCTAATGGCAGCGCAGCATAAGCGACAAGTAAATCGTCGTCTGGAGAGTCTTTTTCGTTGAGAAGTCGCTGGACAACATCGAGACGAATGCCCCACCCGGATTGATTCGCTGATGGAGGAATATTCACGACGAGCAGTTCATTGAAATGCGTTTGAAATGAGTTCTACAATATTGCAAGATGACTTTCAACAGAATGGCTACGACAAGAACCTCGCCAACGACGCGTGTCGCGGCAAATTGTGTGTACGACGTCATGTAGGCATGCCTTTCACCGGTTGGAGAGGCCCAAAATTCGCTCATGCTAGATGATTCGAGCACCCGACCGACACGAAGCACAACAAACGTCGAGGAAGCATTGTTTGCCAATGTTGTCAGGTTTTCTGCACGGTGAATGCACGCAAATAAGTTGTCGCTCGTCGCCGAGGCTGTGAATGGTCTAGACAAACGCAACCAGTGAGCTCACTATCGAAACAGACTGCGAGTGAACCTCGCGTTTGGTTTCATGTCTTTCGGTGTTTCACAGTAGTCGGGCTGGAACACTGCAGAATCGTCCGGCGGCATGGCAGCTCGGGATGCCATCGACAAGTTCCATTGACCACACCTGAACGGTTTCACTTTCGGTTTCACCAAGTCTCGAGCTGGCAAATTTGCTCGTGACTTCTACACGGTCAATAGCCATCCAAATCTCCATCAAAGACGCCAATTTCCTCATCGATGGACTCCTCAACACGTTTAGCATCATCGCCCATCGAGTGAGCTAGAGTTTGTGACTAAGCACGAGGTAGTTGGCCAAGTTGATCGGGATCTTTCCAGCGGTGTTGGGGGGTGTGGCGCTGGCCCCGATCTGCAATCAAGTTGTGGTCGCACTCATCGACATGACGACTGAAGACCCTCCAGATGTCGCCTTGATTCAACAACACCGCGAGCTCGACCATGTTCTCCAACCCGTGAATTGACTCGTGTGGCATGTCCAAATCGCCCTGGGGGTGCAGCTCGCAAGAGACCGCCATGGATATCTGCAATCGTCCGTGAATGAAATCGTCGTCGTATTTCGGAATCACGTGCGAGATGGTCGTTGCTGCCATGTGTCAGCCTGTGGAAGACACACTCGACGACAAAGAGCAGCTTCGAGCGACCGTCGCATCCAGATTCCCGTCAGTGCGCTCATCCAATCCTTTCACCACCAGAAATGAAACAAGGTAGCCCCGTCAAGAGTCGACTTCCAAGACGTCGACTCAACAACTCAGGAGTCATGGCATGGGGTCTCTCAGTCATTGAGAATGGGGATTGCCGCCATCAAGACACACTCGATGAAACAATGTGTATTTGACGCATGAAATAGAAAGCAGTCTCGAGCTACTTGGACCATCTTGAGGCCACAAAGAAAGCACCCGCGCATGCTGCCGCCGACATGGCAGCAATCCAATACGGACGTGCTGGCTGCGTCGACGGCGGCGGTTGGACGTCCTGAGGCTCCGACTCGTTTGGTTGTGGATTTGACTGTACGACGTCTTTTGGTTCAGTGAGCAGGCAATCTCGCGGCGAAAAGAGAGACATCTCGACACGCTGCTTCAGGACTTGAACGCGGTCGTGATGGACAAAATTGTCATCCGTGTCGGTCCAGCTACCATCGTCGGATGCAGTGTCTGATGGCTCGCCAAGTGTCTACGCAGAGAAATGTGAGTCAGCGTGTGTCGTTAATGTGACCATGTACCTCGTGGGGAAGGCACATCTTCGTTTGGAGGAGAGCCTTTTGCACAGTCTTGAGTTGGTGTCGCAGACTCTTCTCCACTTGGATTGCGTCGTCTTGGGCCTTGAACAAGCGGTACTTGAGCGTCTCGAGGTGATCGAGCATGCTCGCCTCCGTCATGTGCCAGGTCGCACGTTCGATGGCACGCTCCCTCTTGAGAGTCTTCAGTTGAGCCTGTGCTCGCTGGAGTTGCTCCTGGAGTCGTGGAGTGTCGTCCAAGGCGGCATCCGAGACGAGCGTCTCAGGAGGGTCTTCAGGGTCATTGACACATATATTTCGATCGACAATGCGTGTCGTTGTTGGCTTGCCAAGAGCGAGACTCAGTCGAGCTGTCGGGTGTTCGTTCCGTAAAGCTTGGCAAGCGGCTGGCGACAACAACACCACGAGCTCGTCCAAGTGCTCCAACCTACGAGTCCAATCAGTCGGATGCTGACACGAGAGGAACGTACCACATGTCGGCGAATGCACAGAAAGTCGCTCGAGCGTCCTTCCGGACGAGTGGTCTGGACTCATGCACGGCGCCATGGAGCAGCTTCTTGAGTGAACCGAAGTGGGGTTGCAAGTCGGACTTGTGCCAACACTGGAGGATGATGGCGAGTTGCTTGAGGATGACACGTCGCTTGCGAGCTAGGACGTCGACACATGAGTGGGTCCAGGTCAGTCGTCGAGGTGTACCTGAGGTCGTCATGTCAAAGCAGTGAAAGAGTGTTTCCACGTCGTAGCGACTGTGGGTGGTCAAGGCAGCCAAGGCCGTCTCGCCAGCCTGCCATAAGGATTGGGACTTGCGGTGGCGGTTCGTCATGTCGACGAGTGCGACCACGACTTGATCGCAGAACGGGGCCAGCGCCACGCCCAAGACCGCGGCAAAGATCCCGATCACACCGCATATCGTTCGAATCAGCTCGATTCGATTCGAGACGAGCAGGGCTTTGCTCATCGGGGCCTACATACCATACAATTGAGCTTCTTCGTCTTGTTCGTCTTGGACATACCGCCAGAGGCAGCAAGGTGTCGACAGCCTCCATCACATCGCTCGGTGGAGCGTCCACAGGAATGACCAAGCACAACTTGTCTTGCACGTCCGACAAGTGTGTGACGCCCTCCCAGTCGCTCAACTTGAGCACATCACAGCACACAGCAACCTAGGCGTACATGAGACCGACGGAGCCACGCCGCGAGCGTACCTGAGTCGATAAAGCGTCCATGGTTGGCCTTGAGGTCTTGAATTCGATTCGAAAAATGACTGCCCCCACAAGAATCGGTTGGATCCATGCGACGGAAGGGCCATGGGGGTTGTTCTTGCCGCGTTGGATGGGTCGATCCAATCAAAAGCGTCGTGTGTCGACCTTTCGAACCGTGAAAATCGTGTCCAGCAGCTCTCTCTCTCTCTGGCCATCTCCCCCACAGGCTTGGGATGGCCATCACGCGTCTTGGAATGACCGCCTTGCTACCGTTCACAGAATTCGCAGCTGATGGCTTGCCCCACGAAACGGCGCAACCTGTTCTTTTCCTTGGTTTCTTCTTTCTAGAGAAGTCTCCGTCTTGATGGATAGTCCAAGCAGTAGTCCAAGTCGGAGAGACCCATGTCTACCATGAGATACAAGGCGTTAATTCATCACGCGAGTAATTCGATCATACATCTTATACTTTACTCTGTTATCCTCCCTTAAACAAATGCAATAAGTCGTCAATACATCACGCGAGTAATTCGATCATACTACATAAACTTTACTCTGTTATCCTCCCTTAAGCTGATGACACTGTCAAACTAGAATATATAGGTCGCACACTCGTCCTGGACGACACAGACGAGATAGATGCAGGAGCCTTCGTTGTCTGAATATGAAAAGTACATCTCATTATTTAAATACACGACGCACTGTGGCTCCTGATAGAGCTGCTCACACAGTCAAACTAGAATATATAGGTCGCACACTCGTCCTGTGTAGCAAACTAGGCAGAGGAAGGCAAATTGTAGAATGAATTAGATCTCAACTTAACTCTAATCTAGCACATCCTTGTAACTTTAAGCCACATCCTATTGTCACATTGCTTTGGTTGGTGTTGAGGGGCGTTTACGCTAGTTTCCTAAGTCGTAAACTGCGTTACAGCATTCAGCCGAAGTCCTGAGCCAAACCGGTGGCTCAGGATCGCTACATCCTCCCCGTGACGTCCGGCTGTCGTCGGGAAAGACGGCGCTGGAGGTCTTGAACTAGCTGCTTGAAATGAACGACGTCCTTGTTCTTTGCGAGTTCCCATGTTGCTTCGCTTTCAGGTTGGCCATGCCACTTGACGAGATATTCGAGCTTGCGATTGAATTGTCTCTGCTTCAAGAGGCGTTCGACGATGAAGAGATCTTCACCAGTTGAGTCATCGGGTATGACGGGTGTTGCCTTGAGAATCGGTCGACTTGCAAATTTGGGATCGTTCGGTTGATAGTGTTTCAGGCGGTCGACATTGAAAACATCATGGAGTCTTGACATTGATCGAGGCAACTTCAGGCGCATTGCGTTTTCATTGATTTCTTCAATGACTTCTAAGGGGCCGATGAATCGGGGAACTAGCTTTGGACGCCCATTGCGATCGAATTGTTGTGCATGCTTCAAGGGCAAATCGCGGGTTGCAAGGAGAACTTGATCTCCAACTTTGAAAGTTATGTTTGAGCGCTTCTTGTCATAGAATGCCTTTTGTCTTGCTTGAGCCTTCTTCAAATTTTCTTGGGCAATCTTCAATATCTCTTGTCGTTCTTCAGAGAAGTTTTTGGCAAAGTCATTCGGAGGCATTATACTATCAATTACAGGGTTTCGCAAAGTTCTTCTAGTGTCGATTTGAAATGGAGTGAGGCCAGTTGACGACTGAACAAGTCCTTGGTGAGCATATTCTATCGTGGGTAAATGGTCAACCCAATCTTCTCCAAGATAGGACACTTGGCAACGTAGAGTATCTTTTAGTGTTCGAGTTTGGCGTTCAGTTGCTCCATCAGCTTTAGCACGACCCGCAGTTATCATGGCTTGCTTGATATTCATGATTTGCATGAGGGACTTCCAGAAATTACTTGTAAATTTTGGGTCTCGATCACTGATGATCACGCTTGGTAAGCCATGGTGGCGAACAACATGATCGAAAAACAACTTAGCGGTTTGCGGAGCATCGGCATTTGTTTGAGTTGGAATGTACTTAGCTCTTTTTGACAATTTGTCAACAACAACTAAGATAGCATCACACGACTTGGATAGAGGTAGTCCAGTGATCCAGTCTGCTGAAATAGTATGTCAGCATTCGTTAGGGGCTTGAATCGGAATCATTTTGCCATTGGCACGAAGACTATTTGTCTTGTATCGACTGCAAGTTTCACAAGTTGCGACATAAAGTTTGACATCTTCCAAGAGAGTATCCCAGTAATACCACTGAGAAATACTTAGCAATGTTCGTCTTGTTCCGGGATGCGCAGCAATGCTTGAGTCATGAGCTTGAGAAATAACTTCAGCGCGCAGGATAACATCATTGGGAACATAAAGTCTCCATACTTGATCTTTCGAACGAAGGAAGTACAAGACATCTTTTTGAACATATTTTTCTTGTATAGCAACAGAGATGTCTTTCTTGTAAGCTTTTATGTATCGCTCTTTCGTGTCTTGATCCATTTCGACTGTTGAATACGAAATTTGTCTTGAATGATTGATTACAAGTCGTTGCGGAGTGGAAGCACATTTTTGACTTGACAGATCCTCCCCCAAAAATGGAGTTCCAACGAGCTTGGTAAGTTCACGTGAGGGGAAACGGGATAAGTCAGGTGGAGTTTGCAAGGCATCAAGTCGTAGAGCGGCGTTTGCACAACGGATTCCGCAATTATGAACAGAAATCATCGTCGCAAAGTTTGAGGCATCTCGTGGAGGTCGCGAAAGCTCATCGGCAGCGTCATTAAGTTTGCCAGGCCGATGATGCAACACAAAGTCAAACGCACTGAAAAAGTCGAGCCATCGAGTCAACTTAGGCGTGAGAATAGGAGTTTCCATGAACCATTTACACGTGGAGTTGTCCGTGTAAATGTCGAATCGAGTACCATGAAGGTAGTGACGCCACTTGCCGAGTGCAAGCTTGATAGGCATGCAATTGAATTCCTGAGGAACAGAATCAATCTATGGGTGATGCCCAATGTGTGGAAGGTGCAGCGTAGAGTTCTTTTTCATGAGCAGGCCACTTGACTTCATGAGGGCCAAGTCGCTTAGACAAAAATGCGACCGGTCGATCATTGCTGTCCTTATCCAACTGGGATAGAACTGCTCCACAACAGTATCCTGAGGCATCAGTTGTTACGATGAAAGGCTTGTCGTAGTTGGGCAGTTGTAAAACTGGAGCTTGTTGAAGTGCAATCTTGATCGTTAAAAAGGCTTGTCGCTGATCTTCAGTCCATGACCACGGCGTTTTTGGCTTCATCAATTCACTTAAAGGGCGGACAATGTCCGAAAACTTCGGAATAAACTTTCTGTAAAAGCTCGCACATCCGATGAAACTCACTAAGTCTTTAGTGCACTTAGGTTCAGCCCATTGTTCGATTGCACGAACTTTTGACTTGTCAACGTGTAAGCCGTCTTTGGAAATTGTGTGGCCGAGAAAATCGACTGAGTCGAGGGCAAAGGCACACTTAGACGGACGAGCGTACAACTTTTCAGCTCGTAAAACATCGCAAATTGCTTGAAGGTGATGGATGTGGTCGTCGATTGACTTAGAGAAAACACAGATATCATCCATGTATACAACGGCAAAGGGGAATTTATCGAAGAGGCGACGCATAAGTCGGGACCAAATTCCTGGCATTCCGGCCATTCCCATGGGAGCAACAACCCATTCATAGACTTCTCGATGAGTACGAAAGGCTGTGTATTTTCTTGCTTTTGGTTCAACAAGCATTTGGTGATATCCAGACGCAAAGTCGATCTTCGTAAAGACTTTGCTTCCATGCATGCGATCAAATAAGTCTTCGATGTTTGGCAAAGGGATCTTTGGGATCACCGTTTGCGAGTTGACATATCGATAGTCAAGAACCCAACGTATTGGAGTGTCGGGAGTCGCTGTTCTCAGCCATTCGCTTCTTGACTTCATTTGGCCGTTTTCATCTTTCTTGGGGACTCCAAAGATATTCGAAACCCAGTCGCTGTTGGACAATTGAATCCATCCTTTTCTTTCAAGTTCGCTAATGAACTTGTCCAGAGATGCTTGCTCGACTTGAGATAGACGAAAAGGTGGTCGATATTGTGGCTTGGCATCTGGACGCATGGTCAAATCGAATTCAATTCCTCGTTTTGGAGGCAGTGCGTCGGGAAGTTCTTTAGGAAACACATCTTTATACTTTGTTAGGAGTGTTTTGATGGCAGGGTGAAGGTTTTCTTGAACTTCCTTGACTGTCGTAATCTTGAGAATCCATCCGTCGCTTGAGTTGTCGCTTTCTTCCTTGACTACTCTTCCATTGATCGATAAAATCTTGTGATTTCTCCAATCCACAATGGGATTAAAGCGATGGAACCATGGTTGTCCCAAAATCACGTCAAAGTTCTTCGAACCCAGATCCCATTCCGTAAACGGTAAGTTGGGAAAAGACATTCCTTCGAGAACGAGAGAACCTTCAGCTTCATTTACTCGTTTTACGCCAGAGTTTTGTCCGTCAAATCCTTCAATGATGGCTTCTTTCTACCGAATGACTTGGTCACAGAGGCCAGGACGGCACAAAAGGTTTGTAGCACCGCTGTCAATTAAAATCTTTACTGGCTTTCCATCCAGTTGACCTTCTGAAATCATCAGTTGATTTTCCGTTGGGACTTCCTTGTACTTGCTTTGAGCAACGTGCGTGTTGATTACTTCAATTTCTTCTTCTTCATCGCTGTCTTCGGCTTCTTGAACTTGAACGTTGTGTTGTCGGTTTGTTGGACGAGATGATTGTGTTCCAGAGAAAGTCACTGATCTGTTGTTGTGGTTTGAACGGCGGAAATTGTTGTTTTGGTTGTTCTAATTGAAACCGTTGAGAGCTTCGGCAGACATTGGTTAGATGGCCTACTCGGCCGCACTTGTAGCAGGTTCGAGGACCACGCTGAGAGTTTCGATTCATTTGCGCGTTATCGACTTCCATGTCATAGTCATCACGCTCTGGCTGCGGTTGACGGAAGGAAGAAAAATGTCTTGAGTCTTGATTGTTTGGTCGTTGTCGCTGGTCATTGCCTTGGTGATTGCGTTGGAATCGTGGTCTGTGGTGTTGGTCACGGCGTTGCTGGTGGCGGGAGTCTCTTCCATTGTTTCCGAGAGTGAAACTATGCGCTCGCTCAAAGTCTAGAGCTACTTGAATGGCTTCGGTTACTGATTCACATCTTCTATATTGAACTTCTTCTCTTGTTCTTGTTCGTAGACCGCGTTGGAAAAAGGATATCTTGTCGCGCTCGGTCATGTCTTGGACTTGAGTGCAAATACGGCGGAACTTGCCGACATAGTCCATTAAATTGGCGCAGTTAGCTTGCTTCAACTCGTAGAGTTGGTCGCGGATGCGGTCTTGTAAGTCATCGGGCTCGAATTCATATCGGAGTTCTTCTTCGAGTTCGAGGAGTGTTTTTGGTGGTTCGCCACTTGTGTGTAGGCGGTCTTGATACCAGGCTGCTGCTAAGCCCCGAAAGTTGGCTACGACCATGGCAATGCATCTTGTATGCGTCTCTTGATTCAGTTTAGGGTCGATGTTTTTCGCCTTGAAATATGTGTTTACTTGATGTATGTAAAGACTCATGCTTTCGTCCATTCTTCCGTGATACTTCGGCATTGTAAGGCCTTCAACTTTGTATTCTTGACCACGTCGACTTTCTTCATGTCGCTTGTTGCTTTCTTTTTGGACTTCAACTTGAAGGGATTGTGTCTTGGAGACTTCTTCCAAATTTGTCTCTAATCTATGAATTGTTTCTAACATTGTTGCAAATAATTGCTCTAATTCTACCATCTTTTTTTTCTGATTTTTTTGAAAGTGTTTTGTTTTGTATTCTTTTTCTAACTTTGTTCTATTTTCTTTTTTGCTTCTTTTTTGTTTTCTTAAAAAGACTAAGCTATTCTTTTTCTATTTTTGACTTTTCTTCGCCTTCGACTTGGATTTCGCTTTTTCTTGATTTTGATTGGCTGCTTTCTTCTTGAGGCGGGCTGCGCGGTAATTGATGATGTCGCGGTCGAGCGTCCCACTGATCAGATTTTCGACTTGAGTGTTGCGCCGGATAAGGTTATCCGTAAGAGCTTGAAGTACGTTGCGCGCGTCGGAGTTTTTTGCTTCAGGGATTAGGGCACGCAGTTTCTTGATGACCACGCTTTGGAACGAGCAGAGTCGGTAGATGTCAGCACGCAACTGATCGCTTCGCTGGGAGTCGAGAACAAATCCGCGATAGATTCGGCAGCCGCTAATTGGTGTACGCTTGAAACGCGATTGTTGCTTCTAGGCATCTATAGATCACTCTTAGACTGTGTATGGATTATTCCCAAGACTAGTATATTACTCCTTCAGTCGAGTGGCGATTCTGCTCAAAAGAGACTAACAACGCGGACCCACTCGTGGAGAAATACTGTGATATCGAGTAAAATGACCACACAACCGCTTCGAGAAGACAGTTGAAATACCTTGGCAAACAAGGTTGAGGGACAGAGACAGAGAGGGACACCCAGGGACAGAGGGGAAAAGGTAAAGGCAACCAAGAAGTGCTACCAAATGTAGCAAACTAGGCAGAGGAAGGCAAATTGTAGAATGAATTAGATCTCAACTAAACTCTAATCTAGCACATCCTTGTAACTTTAAGCCACATCCTATTGTCACATTGCTTGGGTTGGTGTTGAGGGGCGTTTACGCTAGTTTCCTTAGTCGTAAACTGCGTTACAGCATTCAGCCGAAGTCCTGAGCCAAACCGGTGGCTCAGGATCGCTACATCCTGGACGACACAGATGAGATAGATGCAGGAGCCTTTGTTGTCTGAATATGACACGAGATGTGAAGGAAGGCGAAGAGTTGTTTGCCGTTTATGGGAAAGGATACAAAATAATGAGATATATTTAATGTAATGTATCCGTGCCTTTTACTATACATTAATTGATCCATTTTGTTTTTTCATATAAACGAGCTTTGTGTATAGAAAAGTATAATATATTATATGTCGTAGGTAATTTGAACCATTTGAATGCATCTTTTGAAGAAATAAAATATGTATTTGTACAGTTTATTGATAATAGCAAGGTTTATCAAGATGATGATTTAGAGTAAAATACACGTAGTTTATCACGTAAATTTGAATACAGTTCCAAAAATGACATGGGAATTGAGCTTAAAACACACATTACACTTCCCTCGGATCCTAACGCAATGTGGAACATTGCAAGCAGGACAAGTACGTTCTTTCGCCAAAGTCCAAGTGATTTTACAGCTATTTCTCCTTTAGATGCATACAAATAATGAGCATACTTGTCGACATGCCACCACTGTTCCCTTTTCACCACGTAGAATAGAATACACCGCGTCGTGCATGTCGTCTTGCGTGTGCTCAGCAGAGCTTCTTTGGCGCATGGCAGCAAGAGTAAAACCAATAAGTTTGAATTCTTTGCCGCCAACTTTACCCTAACCTTAGATCAAACTACGCGGGTTTCTCGACGAGAAATAGAGACATTTGATTGGGCCAAAAATGTCTGAAATTGAACGAAATGCCCATGAATTGAACGTTTACGTTAGGTATAAATTTGAACAGTATTTTCACTGTGAAATTACTTTATAATAATAAATGCATGCATTTATACAGGAAATTGAATTATGGATGGAGCGAAAATCGAGGAAACACAGTTCAAGTCCTCAGAACTCTATAAATGAATCGACTTAGAGATATTGCTTTGATGGAGGGATCAAGTTTGACAAGATTTCACAATCACCCAACAGCGAGTGGCCAATAGAAAGCCTCTCTGTCGAATGCATGTCTTGGTCAGCTCATCTTGGAGGTTATGCGGTCGACTGTTTCAAGACAGAGGAGGCCGCATCACACGAATGAGACACAGTTCAATCGACTGCGTTGCTACCCATCGACTGGGTCAAGACTCCAAGGGCGACGTGAACGGATTCAAAAGGCAGCTCGGACAAAGAGGACAAGGTTGGGTGCGTCACTGTGCTATTTCAAATTGGCAGAGGCTTGTATCTAGACGCAAACACTTGCTCGCTCGATGGGACCACCGCGTTTGAAGGGTAGTACAGCACAATCGACAAACAAATGGACTCCTGGAATGTCTTTTGGGCGTCATCAAGACGAATGCCCCGACTCGGGACCGCCATGGATATCTGCGAATGAAATCGTCGTCGTATTTCGGAATCACGTGCGAGATGGTCGTTGCTGCCATGTGTCAGCCTGTGGAAGACACACTCGACGACAAAGAGCAGCTTCGAGCGACCGTCGCATCCAGATTCCCGTCAGTGCGCTCATCCAATCCTTTCACCACCAGAAATGAAACAAGGTAGCCCCGTCAAGAGTCGACTTCCAAGACGTCGACTCAACAACTCAGGAGTCATGGCAACCGCCATCGTCGACGCAGCCAGCACGTCCGTATTGGATTGCTGCCATGTCGGCGGCAGCATGCGCGGGTGCTTTCTTTGTGGCCTCAAGATTGTCCAAGTAGCTCGAGACTGCTTTCTATTTCATGCGTCAAATACACATTGTTTCATCGAGTGTGTCTTGATGGCGGCAATCCCCATTCTCAATGACTGAGAGACCCCATGCCATGACTCCTGAGTTGTTGAGTCGACGTCTTGGAAGTCGACTCTTGACGGGGCTACCTTGTTTCATTTCTGGTGGTGAAAGGATTGGATGAGCGCACTGACGGGAATCTGGATGCGACGGTCGCTCGAAGCTGCTCTTTGTCGTCGAGTGTGTCTTCCACAGGCTGACACATGGCAGCAACGACCATCTCGCACGTGATTCCGAAATACGACGACGATTTCATTCACGGACGATTGCAGATATCCATGGCGGTCTCTTGCGAGCTGCACCCCCAGGGCGATTTGGACATGCCACACGAGTCAATTCACGGGTTGGAGAACATGGTCGAGCTCGCGGTGTTGTTGAATCAAGGCGACATCTGGAGGGTCTTCAGGGTCGGTGGTGGCGCATGTATTTCGATCGACGAGAGTGTCGTTCTTGAATCTTTGTCGGCAAGACCGATTATTCAAGCGGCTGGAGACAACAGCACCACGAGCTCGTCCCAACGCTTGGAGTATGATGATCGTCATGTCAAAGCAGTGAAAGAGTGTTTCCACGTCGTAGCGACTGTGGGTGGTCAAGGCAGCCAAGGCCGTCTCGCCAGCCTGCCATAAGGATTGGGACTTGCGGTGGCGGTTCGTCATGTCGACGAGTGCGACCACGACTTGATCGCAGAACGGGGCCAGCGCCACGCCCAAGACCGCTGCAAAGATCCCGCTCAACTTGGCCAACTACCTCGTGCTTAGTCACAAAATCTAGCTCACTCAATGGGCGATGATGCTAAACGTGTTGAGGAGTCGTTCTGAAAGACTGAATCAACGAAAGAGTGAAGCACAAATTCTACCTCAAATTCTGTCTAGCTCGGCTGCATTTGTGACGACATGCCGCCAGACGATTCTGCCAGCCCGATGCCGGTATAACACCCAAGGACATCCTACGCCAGGTCAGCACGCATTGCATATTTGGCATCTACCCGGGTCATCGATGAGGAAATTGGCGTCTTTGATGGAGATTTGGACGACCAAGCAGTAGTCCAAGTCGGAACGACTGCATTCAACTCGCGAGGATTAATTTTATGCAAACACGTTGTGAATGAGGTGAATATCTATTTTGTAAACGCGAACATCTCTATTTCGATTGCAAATGCGCTTCTAGTTCATCCACAGGAACATGTTGGACCTCCATCGTTGGACGATAGAGGACTTCCACGAGTCCTTCCGAGGCAAACCGCTTTCCAACGACAATGCGCCATGTATAGCCAATCAATTCTGCCTCCGTGAGTTTGATTCCTGGACGTTCTGTCCATCGATCATCGAGCACGACATCGTCTGGGAAAGTCTTGGACAGTGAGGCAGCAATACTACTTGCAGCCACAGCTTCGTTGTCTTTAGCGGACTTGGCGAGACCGATGACAACCGCTTGGTATGGAGCGATTGCACGTGGCCAGACAATGCCATGAGAGTCGTGCAAGCTTTCCACAGACGCAGCCAAGAGACGCGTGACGCCCATGCCATAGCAGCCCATTTCCATCAACTTGGTTTGGTTTTGCGCATCAACAAACTTGGCATCGAGGGCTTTCGAGTACTTCTGGCCCAAGTAGAAAACATGACTAGACACAAAAGTCACCTTCTTCTGTCATAGGCAGCATAAACGTACCCCACTTCGATACCGCGTTTCTCTTCGAGCACCCCATCTTGACAGCACGGGCACCCGTCATTGGCACGCGCAAGGTGAAAATCACCCTCTTTTGAACCGGCAATTTGAACCACCGACGCCGCAGTAGCATCAACCAGGACCAAACTCGGCTCAGTAGCTTCTGGCGCTGAAATGTCTTGGAGTTTGGCTTCGTCGGCAAACGGTTTAAGCGCTAGGCGATTGACCTCATAGCCAGCTGGAGTGACGACTGCAATTGTGCGCGTTTCGGCGTCTAATTTTTCTTGAAACCAAGTAACATGGAGGCCGGAATGGGCAGCAGCATCAGCCAGCGAAGTAACTGGCGTGGAAAAAGACTCTTCTGGCAAGGAAATAGAGCTACGGGCTTTCTCGACGTTGGCTGCATAATCACAGGACGAGCAGGACAAGAGCGCATCTTCGCCAAAGCCAGACAAGACGTGGAATTCGTGCGAGAGACTGCCGCCAATATTGCCCGTGTCAGCTTCGACTTGGGCGATGGGAAGCTCAAGCTGGCGCAAAATGGCATGGTATGCTTTCACCATTAGGCCATACGTGACTTCAGCACCCTCACGATCGACATCGAATGTGTAAGCATCCTTCATGACGAATTCCTTGGCACGGAGGAGACCAAAGCGAGGACGCACTTCGTCTCGAAACTTACGGCCGATTTGGTACAATCGAAGAGGCAAAGCTTTCGGCGACGTGACTGTCGATGCAACAAGCGACGTGAATACTTCCTCGTGTGTAGGGCCCAAGCAATGCGCAACGTCGCGGCGATCGTTGACACGAAACAGTTCTGGGCCGCTCGAATCCCATCGCCCCGTGGCTTGCCACAAGTCATGGTGGAGAAGGTTTGGCATGCTCAGCTTGGAGCACCCAATTTCATGCATGTGGAAATCAATGATTGCTTCGAGTTTGGCAAGCGATCGCAATGCGAGCGGCATCATCATGTAGATCCCATTCGACGATTTGCGCATGAAACCTGCACGGAGGAGCAGTTGGTGACTTGGAATCGCAGCATCAGCAGGTACTTCTCGCGTAGTAGGAATGAAAATCGAGCTTCTTACTGCATACGATGCAAATTGCCGACGAGCAGATAGCGAGAGCGCAGCAGGTCGACTGTAGAGGCGACGCAACATTTTGTGCCAATCACAGATATCCGGAATTATTGATTTATCCGGATTATCTCTGGATTGGCAGTTTTAAAATCCATCATATTATTAATAATGCTCATTTCATAAATTAGCAGTAAAATCGAGCTTTGATTGGTCAGTTCATTCAATTATCTATTTAATTGGACAAAATTTACTCTAGGTGCTTTATAAGCTTATCAGCTCCACGACGGCTTTTAGCGATAGAAACAATACCAAATTAAGCGTTGTAACAATTTACTATGAGCTGAACGCCAATGTAGTTCCGTCCAAAATACTCCTTCCAGGGGCTAAGCCACTCTTCGTTGACATTTGATGACTTTTCAGGAACGCCATGTGAAGCTCAAGACGTTACCTGAAAGCAGACTAACGTTATGCATCTTTGATGAGCGGCGGACCAAGCACTGGTGCAAGCACTCTCGATATTGTTTGCTCTTTTGCTTTTTGTGATGTCTTAAGGAAGTGTTTCAAGCTCGGATTATGAAGATTAGATTAAGGTTAATCCAATCTCAGAGTTGAAACATTCCATAGATTAAACTTGAGCAGACTGGCTCTCTATCCGGATACAAATCGCTTTGTCAGTCATTGTCAAAAGCATGAGGGATCACGAAGATGCAGTCGCTGCCGTGCGCATGGTGAAGTGCGTTGAAAAATTTGTGTGTGGCGACAAGAAATATGACCAACAAAATAATGTATCTTAAATTTTAACCAATCAAATATATTCCAAAAAAATCTGGAGAAAATCAAGAATAAAAGTTCGAAAATATTTGATGCAATTAAATTAATTAGCCAATAGAATTAAGGATTTATTCATTGATCGAGAAATATTTTTACCAATGAAATCTGATTGACGATCCATTTCACATTTTCAGGAGACAGTGCAAGAAAGACAATGGAGCGAATTCCTGCGCGAGGTACAGAGAACAACACGGAACACAGCATATAAACTGTGTAGATAGATGACGTAGTGATCTCCGTCGGCGTCATTATCGGCCTTGTGAAGCTTGTGCTTGTTGTGTGGCGCATAGCGGTGATTGTAGTGACCGAGAAGAGGAAATGGAAAGAACGGCGAGCTCAGAAACTCAAGAAATGCTGGACACTAGGTGACAATATCCCCAGCAATGGCTCATATGCGTCCTACGATGATACACGGGGACCAACTGTGATGAATACGGTCGATTACATGCCTGGCGCATCGACATACCAGCCAACAACGAGCCTGTACAATCCATCGATCTCCCTGCGGGCCAACAACAATTCGTCCTATTTTATGCTCATGGGCGAGCAAATCGAAATGACAAGTCTGAAGCGTTTTCGCATCAATCACCTGGAGCTCAAACCGATTGAGGAGCTTGCCAAAGGGGGCTACGGCGAAGTGTGGCGAGGCACTTACCAAGGTCGCACTGTTGCAATCAAAACTCTTGTTTCGACGAAAGAGCAAACTCTCGAAGATGTTCATACCTTTGTCAACGAGATCCGGCTTATGGTCGAATTGGTGCACCCAAATATTTGTCAAGTTGTGGGTGCTTGCTGGATGGATTCCGGCGATATCAAAATGGTGCTTGAGTACATGAGCCGTGGCGACCTGAAGACGTATCTGGCAACCGTGAACCCAAGCTTGTGTGGATGGGATGACAAATGTCTTCTCGCGCTTGATATTATTGAGGGTCTTGTTTTCATCCACGAACGTAACATTATCCATCGCGATCTCAAGTCTCGCAATGTGCTCTTACACGACACAGATGATCTCGATGCACGCCGTGTTGGTGCCAAGTTGACAGATTTTGGTCTCTCCCGTAAGATTGAAAACGACAACGAATCCATGAGCTGCGGTGTCGGAACTTATCGCTGGATGGCTCCTGAAGTATTCCTTGGCACCCATTACACGACTGCTGTGGACGTGTATTCCTTCGGCATGATTTTATCTGAGCTCGACTCGCATCAAGTGCCCTTTTTCGATTTGCGCAATGAAGACGGCCAAGTCATCAACGAAGTGGGCATCCAAGACAAGGTTCGTCGGGGTTTACTGCAGCCCAAATTCAGTTCGTCATGTCCCGTGGGAATTGAAACCTTGGCATTGAAATGCGTGGCATTCGACCCGACGGATCGACCCACCGCACACGACGTGCTGATGACTCTGCGCCAGTATTTAGACTCGTCCCTCTTTGAATCGTAGGGTTCGCTTTGCTTTAAAAATGACCATTGCTATTTCAGCTTGACGGAAATCCCCAGTCGAAAGATCGTCAATGTTTACATCAAAGACATCCCTGGTCGTCTGCCAAGCAATTTACTTTCATAGACTCAAAATGCTCCAACAAAAAGTCCAAGATGTGGACAACCCCCAACAAACATAGCGCACACTACAGTTCACACTGAAATGGGATCTGGTCTTCAACCACGTACAAAAAACAGTTCCGACTTTCGTCGAACCGACAGACGACCAACGACGGAAAGGCCACCACAGCTCATCTGACAATTTCAAATAGCGCATCCACCTCGTACTTCCAACGTCGGCCACCCAGGTCTCAATGAGCATTGTATTTCTCACAGGAAAACATGGGAGCGACCAATTCGATATGTCCTTTCTCGATGACGAGAGGTGTTAGTTTCATCACGACGCCTTGCTTGTTGTGAGACATCTTGCATTTTGTCTTCATGCATCCCGCTTTTGAATCTGTCACCATATGTGTGGGATGTTGCGACGATTCAAAATAAATTATCTCTGTAATTCAATTAACTTGACTTAGCCAATCAGAACTCACCGTTTCACAATGGTAGAAAGTACAGGATTGAATTCGGAGCTCTTCTTATTAATTTTATTTCTTCTTTGAATTAATCAAAGGGCGAAACCTCAATATATAATACGAACATAATAATTGACACTTATAAATTAATAAAAACTATTTTGAGCGATTTAATGAGTCTCCGACATTTATGTCAAATATTATGACCAACATGTTCGATTGACAAATTGACATTGTTGAACCCATGTGCAACACTGCGAAACTTTCGTTGCGTGTTCACCACGGAGTACTATGGAGGGACTTACTCTTCCTTTGTCATGAAGCTGGTCACACGCGTGCTTACAGCTCTGGTTCTCTGGAGCGGCGTGGTTTCCGCTGCTTCCATTGGCAACACGTACTGCTGGCCGTCCAGTTCCGCTGCTTCCACCGATCTCGTCGCATTGGCCAAAGACTCGGACTGCTCTGGTGTTATCCTTGCCGTCCAACGACCAGACGAAATCACGGTGGAGAAGCCCAGTACAATCACATGGACTGCATCGTTTCCATCCACGTCCTCCAAGCAGTTACTCGCTGCCGTCAATGCCTCGCTTGTAATGTGCGCCAGCGACTCGACTTGCAGTTTGGCGGACGCCGTATCTCAAGGCATCACTTCGACCACGGCAGCCTCAACGGTCCTTTCGTTTCAGACCAGTCTTACTGCCCGTTCTTCCGGCGCACATACAATCGCAGTCGTTGTGGTTGCTCCAGCCGGGCTTTTGACAAAATCCACGTTGGCTGTATTCGACCAAATCGACGTCCAATCCGCCAAATCGTCGACGACATTGATTGTCGCTCTGGCATTCGGTGGTGGAATTGTTCTGATCGGTGGCATCACTTGGTTTATCTGGTCCCGCAGACGCCGTCAAGAAGGGGAAAACCGAAAGACCTTGACCGTTGTGGAGTTTCCTGCCCCAGCCCCAGCCTATGCGCGCAACCACTCCACTGCTGGGGCGCGGCTCAAGACCGATGCTTATGAAGACTACAGGCTGGGCTCGTCTATCAGTAATGGCGCAGGTCGAGCAGCTCCAGCTCATTCTGCCATCACAGTCTCAAGTCCCGAGAGCTCCATTGTGACGCGGTACGACGATTTCGCAAGCAATTACAGCGTTGTGACCGGCTCTGTCTACGGAGGCGAGAGCATCGTGACGGAAACCACCGACGTCCATGACAAAATGTCCATGATCTCAATCGGCACGAGTCATGCCCCGGACGACGATGTCCATTTATCAAGGCCCCAACGTAACACTTTCGGTCGTTTGAATAAATAATTGTGTTTCCTTGAGCATTTCTTGGGACAGGGATTCAGTTGTCATGTCGATGAAAAGAACGCCGCATCATTCCCTGCCAACGTTCGATCTCAATGAGCTTCTTGTCATTGAGGCGTCCATGCCATTGCATTCTTGTGCTTCGGGAGGCTGCGACTTCCAACCACCTCCACCTCCTCCACCTTCGTCCCCGCTAGAAACGACATGGCCACTTCCGATTCCGCCCGTGTTTGCTTTCCCCCTTACCCCGCCGATTCCGACAAGTCCGCCTTCCTTCACTTTGCATGGCGACGAAGAGCAGCACGACGATGAGCATGACAACGAGGATGCAGAAGAGGTTCAAGCCGTCGAACGTCGAAAGCTTTGCGTGACACCAGGATGCACGAGTCAAGCGCGAGCCTATGGTAAATGCAAGAAACACGGCGGGTCCAAACGCTGCAGCGTCATGCACTGCACCAAAAGCGTTCAAAGTCGCGGTCTATGCATTCGCCACGGCGGGGGATCTCGGTGCAAAGTTGAAGATTGCGAACGCGCTGCTCAAAGCCGCGGATTATGTAAGCTCCATGGAGGGGGACGTCCGTGCATGGTGCCAGGTTGTGACAAGAAAGCGCATCTCCGTCAATTGTGCCGCAAGCATGGCGGGGGATCCAAGTGCCAAGTGGTGGGCTGCGACAAATGGGCTCAACGAAACTACATGTGCCTCACACATGCCCGCATGAGCGACTGCGCTGGAGTGATCGTGTAGGTGCTAACTTATTTTCTTTTCGAACACGAGTTGACTGGGATATGGCCTGCGTCTTCTTTTCTTGCGACGGTGGATTCGATCATTCGCAATTCATCTTCATTGTTCAAAATGCATCGTCGAATCTACATCTTTGCACTTTTGGCGGCGGTCGTTCAAGCAGCTACCAGTACGTTTGTCTCGTCTTCAAAAGTCTTGAGCTTCTTTGTTCTAGCGCTCTACAAGCACGACGGCGTGACCACATACTGCTGGACGTTGAATCAATCGATTGCAGATACAAAGCTGGTCGAAACAAATGTCGTTGGTCAGGGCAGTGGATCTCAATGCTTGGCAGCTATGACACTGGATTTGGACTTTGACAGCAGCACCTCCACGCATCCTTTCTCGAACGTGTCTGCAGCCTGGACAATTTCCATTCTCTCTCGAGAAATACCACTTGCTACGTCGAAAGTTGGAGCTCAAATAGTCGAGATTGTCCATGCAAATGTCCACACTTGTGTCTATGGAGCCGTGGGATGCGATCTCTTTAATTCGCATGGCATTCCTCTGTCGTCGACATCTCCCCAGTCGGGGAACTTTTCAATCTTTCGCCAAGCTGCTTTCCATGATACTTGGCAATATCTTGAGCCTGGAACCTACTCGGTCTTTGCGCACATCACGCTGTCGACTGCATTGTCTCCAAGTCAGCGGTATGATCTCGTGGTTTTTCGCAAACTCGACGTCGTTGCGTCATTGCCAGTCTTATCCTCCCCACCTTCGTCCTCGCGTACGTAGATACTCGCCTTGCATTGTCTTGCTCACGAAACTCCCTAGACATTGCGCTGATCGTTGTGTTGGTGAGCTCCATCTTGGTGGTCATTTGTGTGGCAATTGTATACTTGTACTGTCAACGTCGACGCAGTGCAACTCGATTCATGACAATACGTCAAGTACAAGGCGAGAACACGGTCGCTCCGTGGAGCAAAAACTACAATGGTACTGCGGCGTCTGCCATGCATGGTGACGATTCCAAGCTTTCAATGTGGTCGCTTGGAGAGCCCAGGGTGACTTTGCCTTCGCCTTTGGATGACTATCAAAACATCATCGACATCCATGGAGCTATTTCGCCATCGTATTATTTCTCCGATTCTTCATCTCTTCATGACAATTGGAGCGTTGGGTCGAGCACGTACGAAGGCGAGCAGCATATTTGAATAATATAGCTTGATTGAGTTCTTTTTCGAGCTCTCTGCGTTTTGTAACGACGACTTCATGACGGGAATACCAGTAGCAGCGCCAGCCACACCAGAGGAGGAACAACAACACATACATCAGTCAGAGGCAGCCACGGCCCATGCAATTCAAAGCGTAGGAATTCAAAAGCATCATCGGCATCACCACCACCACCATCATCACCACCACCACGAGGGCGATGTCGATACTCACTTGATTCACAAGATCTTGAGCAAACGACCTGAAGTCCGTACTGTCGACGGTATCTGTTGTCCAGGCTGTCGCTTTCATTCGTCTTGCTTCGTAGACGTCGACAAGCTCTTCATGTGGGTCACGAAGAACAACAGTACAAGCAAACTCTTTGCGGGCATCCAAGACGTGATTTGCAAGAATATTTGCCGTGAAATGATACTCTTGACCGCACCGCCAAACACAGTCGTTTGCTATCAAGGCGATTTTGGCGACGTTGTATACATCATCCTCGCTGGCCAAGTCGCGCTGTACGTGAACGAATACATGCAACAAAAGCCATTCGAAGACGACTTGCATCGCTTTCTTGACAAAACTGCTGGTGTTGATGACCAAGAAGTCGCCCACGAGACATTTCGACCGCACCATTTTGGTAAATTTGTCGCCCATGTTGGTGCTGGCAACACAGTTGGAGAGCTCGCCGTCATGGACCTCAATACACAGCGGACTTGTACAGTCGTATCGACCATGATGACATCTTTCATTTGCTTGAAACGTGGAGCTTACCAACGTCTTGCTCGTGCTGGCAACGGCGATTTGATCGGCTTCACACCGTTTGAGTTTATCAAAGACTTGTTTTTGTTTGAGTCTTGGAATCACGCCCAAGTCCAGAAATTATCGGCTAAACTGCGTCAAGTGACGATTCCAGCAGACGTGAGAGCATTTCTTCATGACGTTTCATGATTATCTTGACATGTTAGAGTTTTGTGCTTCGCCATGGCAACGAAGCAAACGCCTTGTTCTTCATCTGCTCTGGCGTTGTCCAAGAATCCGTGCCGATGCTCTGCTTGATGGATGAAAACGGAATTGCAATTAAATATTTGCCTGTGGAGGACAAATCTTCCAAGAAAGCAAAGCCAATTACCAAAGTGGACAGACAAGGGACGCCCTTGAGTGAACTCAAGCGCAAGCGCGTAAGTATTGAGATTGCTCTCTTTGAAGCGCACGACGTCTGTGGTTTGGAGTTTTCTCGTCTTCAGATTTTGTGATTCACTTAGGAGAGCAGGCCATCGTTTGCAATCAAACCCACAGCAAAGTTGACTTGCGCGCAGGTACTTGGATTACATTGATATTTCTTAGCGACTTGACCGTCCCATCTCTAGTCACAGATGTCAAAGCCCTCGCCATGGATGTATACCTCATGATCCAACCAACGTATTTTGATTTCCTTGGCTTTGTAGCGCGCTACTTGGGATGAAGTATTCCTTGGAGATAGGAGCGACGCGATTGTAGAGGCCTTGGAGCTCTTCAAGCAGTTGGCGCAAACACGAGACCGATGGCGAGAAACACGCACTGCGATTGCGGTCTCGCATCCCAGACTTCTCTTCACAATGTATTTTTCACGACAGCTGCAGTTGAATGACGTCTTGAGAGATAGATCCACGCGGGCCATGATGAAGCATGCTCGTATCCTTTGTGGGTGGTGTGGCAGCCATGATCATACGACGGGTACGTTGCATTTGGATTTGATAAGTCCATGACATGGTGACCACTCTAGGCGATAGTCGGTGTGGCAGGGTTTCTGCCGCGAGACGCAAAGCGGAACAGCGCAAAAGGCAGCACGCCATGTCGGAAAAGCAAAAGCTTCTCATGGCTGAGGAACGCCGTCGCGCCGCCATGGCACCGAAAAGTAATTCTTCAGAGAAGACCCCTCAGATGCGCTTTCGAGTGGCAGCCCGAGCCGTATCAGGATGCAATATCGCCCAGGTCATCTAAAACGGTGAATAGATTGTTTCGACGGTCCAAATAAACCAGGCTGCAGCTGCACTCTTAACGCCACACGAACAAATCTTAAAAGATTGGCAGGTGGCTGCCAAGAACCAAGCAAGGATTTGTGATGGCAAAGACTTGGTTCCACGACTTCAGGCATCAAATCAAGCCCCAACGCGGAATTGACGTCTTTTGCACAGGTTCCCGAAGAAGTTGAGCGCAAAGCCAAGTCGCCATTGCGACTGATACCGAGGAAACCAATGGCCTATGGCGAATCTAAGCCAGTCGCACTTTCCTTACCTGATGCTATGCAAAATCCAATGGCCAAAGACAAATTGACGAGTGAGTTCCGACGCCATTTGGTCACCAGGGTCAAGGTCGAGATCCTGTTGATCAAGAGTAATGACAATTGGGATAGAAAGCCCAAACCGTAGCCGACTACCGAGATTTGCGAGCTCACGTCTTGGACACCATGGTCTCTCCAGAACCTCAAATGGATGTCCCTCGACGACCCAAAGTTCCCAGGAATCGTCGCGTGAGACAGAATCGAATTTTTCGCCGCGTTGACCGCATGCTCAAAAAGCTTTGGCCACCTGAACAAACCAACATCGAAGAGAGTTTGAGGGACTTTCACATTGCCAATTGACATAGTCTATCGAGTGCACTTAGCCCGCGTTGCAGACGCAATTGCAATGAGTTCTTCTATCAATGGCTTCAATTCGGCCAGCGGCAACATGGTCGAACTGTCACTCAAACCTAATTCTGGTGTCGGGTGCGTCTCGATGAACAGACCATCGACACCAACTAATATCACATAAGAAAATATTCATATCATAATTGCGCCGTACCTGCGGCTGCCATACGTGCGATTGTTGGTATAAATTCGCGATCACCGCCACTCGTCGCACTCGCTCCAGTACGTTGGACACTATTGATAATTGTTATACACCAGGCAGAAAGTCAGGATTACCTGTGGGTGATGTCTTGGACAACGAGAGCGCCATTACGACGGAGCTTTGGAATGTTTCGTGGATCTGCCACAAGATCGCCATAGCCGAACATGGTGCCACGATCTGTCAGAATTACATCTGGAAGAATTTAGCTTGATGTGAGCTCAATGAATTACCTGCATGTCCCGTTGTGGAGGTGACTTTTTTGGCCGCAAGAAGCTAGATGTCTGTGTCAAATATGACCAACGCATAAAATGGACGAACCATAGTCTCTGGAGAAATCATTTGTCCCTTCTTAATGTTGACAATCTTGCCCGATTGCGCAGCAGCAACGACTAAATCTGTCTATACATGGCATAAGCTCTTAAACCTGTGCACTTATATACTTGGCGACACAAGTATGCTGGGATTTGAATAATGTCGACAACTTGGGCAACTGGCTGCACTTGAAAAGTCTACGTAGACACGGTGCGATGGAACTACATTTGATGCTTGAATCGAACCTCGTGAACATCCGTGAGAATAGGTAATCCTGTCTCTGACTTCACAAGCTGGAGCAATTTCAATCCTGCGTCTAGTCCTGGTCCACGATAACTGCACGGTGTCAGTATGATCCACTTGGTCGAGATACCTCGCAATATCTTGACGATTGGCTTTGTCGAAGCTCGCTTTAAACACAACGGGAATGTCAAGTTCCACGCCAATCTGTTTGATTCTTTGAGCGATCTCCATGACAACAGCTTCCGATTCAAGGACGCATGGGCCTGCAATCACGAAGAAAGGCCGCGCTTGGCGGAGGACCTGCACGATGGATGTCATATTGACAAATGAGATTTTGGCGCGAATTAAATAGGTGAAAGAAATTTACAATACAAATATGAAGTTAGATTCATGCATATTTATTTTAATATTTTACTGTTCAACCCCGACACCCCCTACATTGAGTGAAAAGCAATGGAAAGTGCGGCGGCGCCAGTGGTTCGTCGGCTCTTGGTGGGTCTGGGAAACCCGGGCGAGAAGTACCATATGACCAGGTACAGGAAATTCAAATTGCTATATAGCTGACTCAGGTAGGCACAATATTGGCAAAATGGCAGCCATGTACTATATGAAGCAGCACACGCAAGCACAATGGCAGGATGTGAAGCGTGTCCATGGCGAAGTTCTCGTTGCGCAGACGGCTTTCAAGCACGATGACTTGGTCGATCGCATCTCTGAACGCAGGAAAAAACGTACTGAGCAAGAAGGTGTACCATATCCCATCGTGGATCTGCATGGTCTACTTCCATCAACATACATGAATCGATCTGGTATGTCTGTCCGAAGCTACATGGATCAAAATCGCTTTCGGTATGATCATCCCAAAGAAAGTAACCCATAAGGCCATGGATAGCCTCAAGAATAACGCGCTGGCAATGAACAAGCACGACGAGCTGCTCGTGCTCACCGACGACATTTCGCTTCCATTTGGCACAGTGAGGTTCAAAGCTAAAGGTGGCCATGGAGGTCAGAACGGTGTGCGCGATGTCATTAAGTGCGTCGCGACCGAGAAGTTTGCCCGCTTCAAGGTTGGCATTGGCTGTCCAACATGGTTTGCCAATCCATCCAACAATGGCAATCCACCTCCTGGACTCCAGCTCGACAAGTACGTCCTTGGACGATTCCAGCCACATGAACAAGATGCCATGCAAGACTTGTTGGAGTACTGTGCAGCGCTCCTTCGCGTCTATGTCCATCGTGGATTGAACGAAGCGACAGCTCTCGCCAACAGCGGCGATATGCACACGTATGCAAAGAAGAAAAAAGTTAAATAAGTCACGCAGACCTCACGATTTGCTGGGTACTTCTGCAATGGTTGAACTCACGAGGGAAGACGAGTCCGCGTCTGATGGGAGACGTGATGCCGTCGTGTCGGAGCGTTGCGTTCGAAACATTTGTGGCTGTTTGCGTGACGTATTTTGGCGGCGTGGCTTGTTCAACGAGCTGATGCCCGAGTTGAACGTCGCCGTGGGCTTGAACGTCTTGTTGGTCGAGAAGAAACTCGCTTGGGAGTAGAGCATTTCTTTACTCGTTTCGTGGTGCTCGTCTGACGACTGCCACATTTGCGACGCTGTCATGTCGACGATGCTACTCATGCCATTCGAGGCTTCCGACGACACTTCGCTGAATTGGAACATCGACACGCTTCCTGAGGGTCGATGGGACGACGGTGGGTCCGACGTAAAGTAGTGAATTGATTCGGCCGCTGATTCGAAATCGCGGCGGGAAAACGGAGCAGGGGATGACTTCTTCGCAATATTGATGTAGTGGAAGTCAGTTGTCGCCTGTGGTGCGCTTGCAGCATGATGCGGAGGTGGATAAATGCGGATGTCCAAGCCGTCATCGTGGTGCTGCTCGTGATTGTTGAGATGGTCTGGCAGAACAATTCGAACTGGGCCACTGTCGGGTGAAGGTGTGGGCAATGACGGCGGCATTCGCGGTTGCCAAATGTACAACGCTAGTGCCATGCACGCAATACACGCGACGACGCTGCCGACACTCGAGAGGATGATAATCCCAAACGGACAGCATTGATTCGCGTCTATCCCAGCTTGAGCCCAATATTTCGTGCATTCGTTGTCGACAGCGGCTACAGAGATAGTGAGAAAGCGTCGAGAAAGCGCAGCATTACCCTCGAGAACTTCCATCCTGGTCGAACGCTGACTTGTCTGGTCGTCGTCATCTGGCTGACGCTGGCTCTGCATTGTGATTGGTCGTCATATTTTTTGAGTGGATAAAACAATTTTCTCGGAAAAAGATCAAATTATCTATTTTCACAATTTCAAATTAATATTTCCTCAAAATATCATGACTGTCTAAGTCAGCGCGTCAGGCGGTGATTCTATCAAACAAAAACCTACAGATGACAGAGTATATTTACCGTTTGCTGGCATAGCGTTAGAGCAAGCGCAACTGGACCGCTGCTGTTTGTTTACGAAGTCATAAGAAAAATTCATTTATTTTGTCATATTTGATTTGATTTAAAATGCATTTATCCGTATGTTTGATCCATTCAAAAAATACAGTAAATGCCAGAAAAAAATTCTTTAAATGGTTGAAGGGCATAAAACATGGCATCCATCGACACGACAAACTTGACCAGGCACGTCGTCCTCAACGAGACAATCGTTCGCTTCACAGGGGAAATGAATAGACGAGCGACGCCCAAGTCATTCAGTAAAAGCCACCGCTGCGTGTATCCTGGCTCATCGTCTGGGATTTGTAGTCGCCGTCGTATTGGAATGGATCTTGCGACATACCACCAGTTGAGAATTGCGAGAAAGATTGCGTCGCGGCTTGCGTAAAGGGGCCATCAAGCGCGCTGGGGGGAACAAGCACATCGTGCTGCGCTTCTTCCATTTGCGTGAGGGGTCCAGGAGCCAGTGGCAGATCGGCAGGGCGGTTTCTGGGTTTGCCACGACCAGGAGGAGCCATCGATGCATTCGGCATTGGAGGCGGGGGAACCAAGCCTGCCATGTCGTAGCGGGGATCGAATCGAGAATCCAGTGGAGGGATGGGAGCGCCAGAGCGGTTGAAGGCTTGGCTGAGGGGGAGGGGATGGTCTTGGTGTCGCGAGCGACTGCCATTGCCCCCGCGGTCCGTGCGTTTCTCCACTTTGGGGAAGTGCATAAACGACGGCTGGAGGTTATTGAGTGATCCTTCCACAACGAGCGACTGGTCGCGGTAATGATTGAGCAAATCATTCCAAAGTTCTTGTTTGGCAAGCACGCGGGGATTGCCAAGCAAGATGACACCATACTTAGCACGGGTCAGCGCGACATTGAGACGTCTTTGGTCGCTCAAGAAACCAATGCCTTGGTGTTCGTTGGAACGGACACAAGACAAGATGATCAAGTCCTTTTCACGGCCTTGAAACGAATCGACAGACGCCACTTCGACATCCTTGTACAGTTGCGAGCGCATAGGGCCATTGCGTTGCATAAAGTTGACGATGTAAGCGCGTTGGCCTTCATACGGCGTGATAACACCTACGTCACCAAGATGAACTATGAAGTGATGGAGCCAAAACACGTACCGATTTGAGAAGGAAGGACGCCTGCTTTTAGGAAATACGTGACACATTTCTCGCAATTGCTAGCTTCCGTGCGGTTCAAGTATGATGTACCGGACGAGCTAATCTCTTCCGTGCCGAGACAAATGTAGAAAAAGGTAGGCTTTTGAGGATTGGGCCATGGAAATTGCACTTGCTTGAGGATGCGGTCGCTCGTGCTCACACCATTTTGTAATTCACCTAAGCAACACCATCATCAAGCATTGCACCACATCGATTCTTTTCGAACCTTCGTAAAACATATTCGACGGGAATTCCGATAGGCATGGATGCATGCGATATTGGACGCGCAAGCGGAATGGTCGATGCTGCAAACGAATCAATCGATCAAAGAGTGACTGGTTCAAGCCAGCTTTTGCCGCTTTCTTGTTCATCACGACAGGACCCAATTGCATGTGATCGCCCACCATAACAACATGCTTCGCCCCTTGGACAATAGGAATCAAACATTCCGGTTCTGTCGCCTGTGAGGACATCAATCCATCATCTCTTTGACGCCAGAAGCGTACCTGCGTGGCTTCATCGATCAGCACTTGACGAAATCGGAAATTGGACAACCGTGGATCGCCAGCACCAACACAAGTTGTACAAATGACATCGGCGGCTTGCAAGATTTCGCGTTCAGCGTTGCGCTTCAGAGCTTTGAAACGCTTTTCATCTTGCGAGGACAATTCACTACGAAGCCATTGCGATAAGCATGCCAGAGTGAAACAAAGAGTAGCACATACCCTTGATCTTCCTTAAGTTGCATCAATTTACGCAAATCAGCCTTGTCGGGACTCGCTAACGATTTAATCATCGTATGGAGCGTCAAGTGTTCGACGGTAGATGCAACAGCTTCACGGCTCTTGGCGGCAAGACGCACAACTTTGAGCCCCGTGGCTGATATCTTTTCCGTCAAATGGTCGACAGCAATGTTACTTGGCGCCGTCACGAGGACCTGGCCGTTGTTTTGCTTTACCAAATGGTACACAATGGACGCCGAAGTGACCGTCTAGACAAGCAATTATAGTTTAAAATCCCCTCGAAATGCTGTGCAGCATACCTTGCCGGTTCCAGGGGGGCCCTGGATCAAGCTGAGTGGTTGCTGGAGAACTCCCTTGACAGCAGCAAGTTGCGATGGATTGAGTTCTGGAAGTCCGGGGACAGAAAGCCCGACACCAGATGCAAGAGGGCGAGCCGACTTGAACGTTTGCATTTCCACGTCATGGCCAAGCAATTTATGGTAGAGGTAACCCGTGAGAGAAGTATCATCGACGGCAAATGTCTTCATGGCACTCTGCATACGGTCAAACGATGTAGCCTTCCATACGAAATCAACGCAATAGCCGTCATTGATCTCGACCTACGTGGAAATAAGTTTGGAAATGTTATGGGCTAGATGAAAGACGTACGGGAACATGAGTGCTGCGCATTTCTAGTGTCACTTCCGATTCATCCAAGCGCAAGACATGCCCAGTGCCTTCCCATTCTTTGCCATATACCATGGCCGATCCAACGCCAAGGCGGAGACGAATTTCATCGCCAGGGACCAGTCGAAAGTCAGTGTCAGGGCGGTTGCTGGTGAAGATAGCATTGCGCTTCTTGTTCAAACCGATGTCCCATCGAACAAAGACATTTTCTTGCGTCTGCGCCTCCTTCATCTTTTTGTCGTAATCGGATTCCATCTTCACCAATGGTCCAAAGATGTTTTGGTATTGATAACCGTCGTCGTAATGGTCCTGGACTGGAATGGGTTCGTCATCGACACCAGGACGATCGAGATCTTCTAGTGTTGCTTGAGGGTGCTCACGCCACACTACGTACTCAGTCAAACCATGAGGTCAAACGACGATCCTTTTACCTTCTTCCAGCTTTGCAATCTGCGTCGACGTGATTTGGCGCGTTCGCAATTGCTCGTGCTCACTGGGCACTTTGACAAGCCATGGGAGGAAACTGCGATCTTCAATCAATGGAAGCCACTGCGTCATATCCCAGCTCATGTCCTTCAATGCATTCATCTGAAGACAAGGATCGCGACACAACAGAACCACAACAGAATCTTGCTTGGCAGGAATAAAGCCGAGAAGGAATGCATTGCGACAGCCACAGTTGTAGCATTCAAGCACTGTTTCCCCAAGGGGGGAGTCAGGGTGCAAACTCACTTCTTTGTTCTTGGATCGGACAAGATGCTGGACGATATGACTGCCACTAGTATTCCCCCGCGAGTTGCAAAACCACTTGTCGGTCGCGACGCATTTCACAACACTGGCAGGATCATGCAATCCACAGTAGGCACATGCATGGGGTGGCAATTGCATGGGCACATCAAGCGCCACATCTTCCTCTTCGAGGTCCAGGTTACCCAAGAGCGTGTTGCTCAAATGATCCATCTGCTGTTGCATCTGCTGCATGTGGACATGATCCATATCGCTGGAGAGGCCTTTCAATGAGTAATCATCGTCCTCTTCTTGCTCCACGAACGCATAGGACAATCCATCATTGTCTGCTTGCGACTGCACCAGCATCTGCGACTGCATCTTTCTTTTCGACCTCCACAGAACAATACTTTTCTTTTCAGCCAATCAAACTCCTTATCCATATATTTCCATAATAATATTTATCCAATCACATCACTTTAATTACTGACTTGAGAAAATTATAGCCAATCAAATGTCTGCAAAAACTATTTTCAGCCAATAAAATTCATTTATTTCGTTATTCTATGAATATTTAGCCAATCACATTTAAAGGATCAGTTACATGAGCAATGAAACGCCGTTGCCTTCAAGAGTATTGCAACTTTCAAAGTCTTGCTCCACAGTCGACTCAATGCCAGCTCGTTTGTTTCCAACAATGATATTGTCTTGGATGCATGCTGTTGCTCCGTCAGAGATGTAAATACCACTGGCTCGTCCATTGCAAATGTGGTTTTCGAAGACCTAGACTCCATTTTAGGTTTGTGTCGAGCAAATTCGTCACCTTCCCGGAACTGCCAGTTCCTCGGACATCAATACCAGCGAGAGCATTTCGAGTGAAAATATTTCTAGATGCCTCCATGACATTACCACGAGAGTGAACCAAAAGGCCACCTTTCTTCCCTCGACTCAAGATGTTATGCTGAAGAGTTGCGGTGGCTTGAGTGGTGACTGCGGAGAACTTAAACCAGCTGGGTCGTAAACGCACCTTCTACACCAGCCATGCCATTGGCATCGACTGAACAATTTCGCATGTCCAACGCAGCGAATGCATGAGCAAAGACACCACTCTTGCGGCAATTGGCAATGCGCGAGCCCACGACGGAGCAAAAACTTCCGCCTTGAATGTCAACGCCGCACCCTGACATATTGTGGATCGTGCAGCCATGAATTTCAAGTTGTGACTTGCCTACGCGGGGTTAGATGGACATGAAACGAGCTGGCTTACCGCCGACAAAAATACCAGCTTGGGGGCCTTGGACAACCTCGCTTGCATTGAGTTTAGCACTAGCACCGTCAGCAATCCCAATACAGGCTAAGGCAGAGGCATGACGACCGCATGATATGTGGCAACAATCCACACGAGCATTCTTGGCTGTAATCAACAATGGATGCTTGCGCTTTTCAAGGTCAGTGACTTGAAAATGAATATGCAATTGAAACAACGACACGTTAGGAGCATCAACGACAACTTGTCCTATTAATGTGACACCTAGAGTGTGGGAATCAAATTTGAAGCAATGACCGAACAATCAAGATACCTGAATGACTGCCGTGAAGGCTTGTATTCGATGGTAGCCGCAGTGGTTCAGGAAGAATATATTTTATGCCATGAAGAACCACAATGTCTTTAGCTTGAGTTTCGGCTAATGCAGAATTTATAGCGTCGACAGAGGCCTCGTAGACATGGATAAGAGAGCCTTCATGGTGTTGCTCTGTCTGCAGCCTTGTTGGAGGATGCCAAATATGCTCAAGAGTGCATTTGACTGGAGGTGACATTTCGATATCAGTCTCTGTGGCGTCATCCACGTTAAATTGATAAAGTGATGGCACACATACGTAGCACACTAGACATCGCGAAGGTAACAGAGGCTGACGGAACTGGAATTGCATCTGGTAAACCGTAAAGTCGAAGCCAAGCAGCGACAACGCTATATACTTCCAATGCAGTCGCATTAGTCTTAAAAGCCTAGATATTTCCATTTAGTTGAAAATAGCTAGCAGAGAAAATTACCGTCGCATCCAAATGAGTCGAATGGACAGTCTTGTTTAGGGACATTAATGCGTTTTGGAAAACAGACAAGCGTGGCACAGCAATCTTCTTGAAGGGACGAAAGAGCTGCGGCAGTGAATAGTAGAATAAATCCGTCGACTCGTCCAAGATTGATTCGACAAGCCTAGTCATCGAGTAATGAGTTGGCGTTAGAACAAACAAGCAACTTACTTTGCTGCTGAGCCAAGTTGGCCAGCATGCTGTAATACTTGCTTCAAAATGTTTTCGTCATGAATTGGGCCGGACCAAAACGGGCCCCCAATCTACAATTCTCCATGATCTAGCTGAATTCAGAGAGGTTGCACTACTTGAAGCTGGCTTGAGCAGATTGGGCAAGTTGCAGCGATATCTGCGCCGCTGTCCTTTTGGCCAAGGGAATGCACTGCGAAATAAGCGCATCGAAGGCATTGATGCAACATAGCCAAGGGAACCTCTAGACACTTTACAAGAGCTCAGTCGTATGGATAGACCTACAGTACTTACACGATTTGGTTCATCCAGGACTTGAAAATGAACTCGCACAAAGAATTCAAGTGCCGTGCAAAGAATAGGCCGGATAGATCGCCGGGCTTGTCGAGCTACTGTAGCTGCATTGCCCAAGACAATTCGAATCGCAAGCTCCTTGCTGTAGGCTGCAGACACGGGAAGAGCACCATATTGACTGTAAGATTGCATGTGAGAATGCGTGGTTTTGCCCAGGAGGGTTTGAAGATCCGTATCGGTTGCACAAACCAGACCTCCAGGTGCAATGGTGGCAAGCGCACTCGGAAGAAACGTAGCACAGGATCCAAAAGGGTCGAGGTCAATCACATTGAATCTATGCCGGTGGCTCCACATCACGTTAACGGCGTCCATTTCGGAGATAGAAACGAGATGCGCTACGCCATTTGTGCTAACATTGGCGCGTGTCAGAGTGGTGGCTTCAGGGCTCAAATCATTGGCAACGACTTGCACATTGGGCACTTCCATGGCATATCTAGAGATCAAGGTCAATCGGCATGTGGTTCACATCAGCCAACGCACACCGAATCGCACGAATTCCGGTTCCAGCCATGGCGTCAAGGATCGAAATTGTTGGCGTTCTTCTCGCCGACAATTCACGAAGGAGCAAGACTGTCAAATCGCGCTGCAATGCCTAAAATACACACAATTGTTTACGTCTTCTGTATACAAGGGACAAGTCTTACTTGGTGTGCATTCAAGAAGACCGACGACGAGACCTCTATCTCGGCACAACCTTCCAACATCACAAAGAATTCAACAATGAACTATTTTGACCGGCTATTTCGAATTTTCAGGGGGTTGAAGGGGTTTTGGATATTCATCCATGCTCAAGGAGATCTCTTCAGTTTATACCGATTGCCAAGGAATAGAATCTACTAACTCGTGTGGGGCTTGAATGCATTGCTTACTGCATGACTGGCTTGCTAAGGAGCCCCTTGAGGGACAAGGATCCCCTCCATTCCCTTCAGCTTTGCGCCAGCGAGATCCACAATTATTTGCACGACAGTTTACTTGAATTGAATTTAATGGAGAAATCGATGGAGAAGGCGTTCGACAAATGGACTCAAATGCTGCTTCTCGTGCTACGCCCACGTCAATCATACGACAGAGAAATACTCGTACCTCGTAGCAAAACATGATGGCCCCCATTGAGAACGAAAAGAGGAGAATCTCCCCGTAAGGAACGTCGGCCAACACACGGCGATCGCGAAGCATAATGTAGAGCGAATCCAACGCACGTGGCAACACATACAACGCCAACTCTGTCCAGGTTGAATCAATGATGAGCAAATTGATAAGACTTCAAATACCTGATCGACGTGTCTTGGCTTCTATGAGGATCGACGTCGATGCCACAAGACCTGCAACATTATCTTACAAAAATGTTGTCTTCGAGCGTAGCATACCAGCGACAAAGTATGTAATTTTGGTGTCTGAGTGGAAGATGGCCTTCTGGAGACACACTGTCGCCTGATACAGCCCGACAAAGGCGCCGAGGAACGCCGTGGATCGAAATCCACCAAAGACGCCTTTGAGCAGAGATACCAATGGCCTATTCAAGTCTTGAATTTTTCTCATTCACCTGGATGTATCGTACGTTTTGAGAAAGCGACGGAAGCGCAAGACGATGCGCGGCACGATATTCAGCGACAAATACAATGGGAAGGTCGTCTTTGCGGCTTTCCAAAAAGTCATGGCAAATCCCCATGTGCACGAAGAGGTTCCGTGGTGAATCAATGTACATGGTAAACTCTACAGATTCAGATCGGATGCGTATTCCAGCATAGGACCATACCGGTGGATGACTGTGAGCGATTGTGTATACATTGGGAGAATGCTTTTCTTGGAGGAAGCGCTGAACGTCTTCTGGATGAACGGCCGCGCCACTTAATGTGCGTTGAGTGAAATGAAGCACTTTGACTGCCACAGGGCCAGCGCGATGGATGAAGGAGAAGTACTCCTTGGGAAGAATTTCCGGCCGCAAGATGAAGCAGTACATAACTTGCGCACTTGAGAGGGCAAAGAGCAGTGCATCTCCATGGGGCCAATGACTTCCCCAGAAATGCCACATCTGGCGAGCTTTGGCAATGTTGTAGAGGGATTGCAAGGCTCGGACAAATGTGTATAACGCGAGAGATCGCCGCCTACGATCAAGTTAGAAGGCTGCTCCAAGTCTTTCGATAAAAGCACCGCTGGGGATCAAGACAAGCGACGCCGGAACCAGCTGCAATACCAGCAAGAATGGTGACGAGCTCATCTTCTAAATGTGGAAATATTTTTTGAAGTACCGCACGGACGGCTTCGTATCCGCCAGTGAAACATCCAACAAATAGACCCATGGACACTGCATCGACGCGAAAGACGAGGTGATTTTCTCCAAGTAGCGTCTTGAGATCGAAAATGTCTTTCAATTGCCTACATGCACACGAACCATCAATGAATGCTGCGTTTCGTGGAAGACAAACCGCTTTTGTGTGAGCTGAATGATGCGAGAAAGCAGCGCTATACCAGCACGAACATTGTACGCGAGCATAAAGTTAGATGCTCCAATTTGCACCGCTTTGGTCAATTGAGTCGTGAGTGGCGGTGTTCGATCTTTCCTGTCGAGCGAGCTCATATCGGACGTAATGGACGCCATCGATGTATTGGACGCTGATGGAACGATTCCTGTGCTGGCATCCCGTCGGCCTGCCTCCATCTCTTCTGTTTCATTCGGCGAATCCATCTACAAGATCGCAATCTGGCGGCAGGTTCGGGTTGTTTTCTGCTCTGGGTTGCCTTCACGTCTCGAGGACAAGTAGGTTTTAACCTAATTGGAGTAATGACCGTAATCACGCAAAATATATCAAAATTTCATGAATTATTTTACGAAAAATTGGAAAATTGAGAAAAATTACCAAAAACACGTAATATTTTTACCAAAAATTAAGATAATTTGAGCGAAATTGACGTTTAAACAAGATTCGAGTTGAATTTCGGGTTGAATTATGATGCAGACAGTGGATTCATGATGACGCAATGGCCTGCAATGGATGACTCGTGCGAGATTGGATGACAGCCAGACGACTCCACGAATGAACGACTGCTCATCCTGAAGCGACGCCTTTCATGAGATGTTTGGAATCCTGTTTGGACCAACTTTGCAGTGCAACCTACGCTTCATGTCCACTCCCAAGCACACCTCTCCAATATAGAGCCAAGGTTCAGAGATGGTGTTGCGGTTGTACCAGTGCAACACAACGATTTGATTCCCAACACATTCATTGGAGTGAAGGATCATGGATGGATAGACCGGTCGGACAGGTCAATGGGAGTATAAAAACTGCTCGACAATGGAAGGAGGACAGCGGAATTCTCAAGGATGATTGTTTCCAACATATTCGCCCGATAGGTATGTCTCCTCCGCAGTGGAAAAAAGAGAAAAGAACGAAGCCTTATGTCGACTTCATTGCACAAGATTGACAGAATGGATCAAGAAGTCATGTCTTCCAGAGACCTTTTGCTGACAAGACGTCATGGTTTCTATTGAAATCTTGATTTGCGGTAGAGCAACGACTGCTTTCTATCGTACATTGCTTAAGTTGGAGACCGCCTCACACATTCCATGCACATCATGAAGCGCACAGAACACTCTTGGAAATCTTCTCATTGTATATCAACCGTACATTATCTATCTTTTCTATCTCAACTCGACAGCCATCCATTTTCCAAAGACGACGGCATATGACTTCATGTGAACGTCGCTTTCCAGTACATATATCCACCAACAACAAACGGTCGAATAAGGCCACGGGAGACGAGCGTATCAAGCAGCACTTGCAGCCGTTCCGATTCACAGTCATCGAGCTTTTCCAACAATTCCGCAATTGTCTACGAGGATGATGACTCGTAAACTCGTTTCAACATGCGAGAACGTACCACAGCTTGGCTTGGATCGTTTCGAAAGACACTGTAGAGCCGTGTCAAGTGATATGCGCCTTGACCAGTCTGGATGATAAATCATTTTGGACGCAAAATAAATGAGAGATTACCTGAAAGGCCACGGGGAAGAGAGAGAGATCGAAGATTGGAATGCGGGGAGTTGACGGCGATAGACCAACGTACGGACTTCGATATGGCGCGCTGGTTGTTGCTCCTGCAATTCTGTTGGAGAGAGGCGTGTGCGGCGTAACCACTTTTAATTTTGTGCTGAGTAGAGGAGATTCGAGAATGGGGGAATCAATTGTTGCAAACGCCAAATCGTCGTCGTCGACTTCTTTCCGCGGCGTCTTTGTCTTTCGAGGTGTCTGGTAGTCTGCCGCAGCACTGAACCGGCGTCTTAAATCATTGCCAGGTGTAGGTTGAGGTGACCTCTCGACCATGGGACTTCGAGGAGCGTCCGTGGCGCTAATATTTGAGCGAGGGGAAACAGGGGAGGATGTTGAGGTAATGGGAGGTTGAGCAATGACAGGGGATGGGCCGTGGAAATGAGGCGATTCTAATGCACGTGTACGAGCCAGAGTTGGCAAATCTGGTGTGGCAACTTCGCTCGGTAAATCATTCATCGAGTCATTGATAGCTGGCTGAGGAATAGCCAGAGGAGATTGTAGCTGTACGTGGTTGGACAGTGTTGGGATCTCCGGCGTGGGCAATATATTGGTGCTCGTATCAGCTTGATGGCCAGGTGAATGCTGATTTGCAGGAGGAGCAGGTGGTTTTCGCATGAATGGAGTCCGAACGAGTCCCGGGCTTGGTTCAGTAAAGTTGCTGTCGTTGAGTGAAGGAACATGGGAAGGCGTATTCGTTCTGTGCACTGGGTCTTGCTGGAGAGTAGTTCGAATGAGCTTGATATCTTCGACATCCACTTCTTCAGCAAGAAACGAGTCGTAATGGCGGTCATCTCTCTCCATATCAACGTCATGATGAGTGTTTCGTGCTTCACTAGATGAGTTCCCATTATTTGTCGTGTCTTGTCGAGGATTTGAAGCAGAATGGCCCTTCAGTGTTGTGCTTTGGCCTTCCAATTGGAGGAACAAGTCATGAAACAACCGACAATGCGCGTGCATTTGACGTATCGTCTGGCTATGGCGACGAACACTATGGAGGAGTTGTGTCGCTGCTTCGTGTGCTTTACAGAACTGGGCATCAATGTCCGCGAGGACAAAAGTCATCTTCTGCTCAACCTCTTCGTCCATGACGATGGTGCGCTCAATGCACCAAATACAAAATAGTTTTAAATTAGTTTTAAAATTAAGAACGATATTTAAAATGTATCCAAATACCTCTGTTTGCCGGTGCAGACCTCAAACAAAACATTTGAAACTAATTTTAAAATACTAATGAATCTTCATCTGTTTACTTTTCTTCTTTTAAAACCTATTTAAATATATGCTTCATGCCTTTTTGTTTATTCATTCAATTTAAAATACATTTCAAACATATTCAAATAATACGGCGGGAAAGAGCATCGAAATTAAATACCGCGCCATTGAATCATCAATTCCAGAAAATACATTTGTATATTGGAATTTGTATCGAGTTGATCAATTTGACTTTGAAAAAAGAATTAAATTATTGTTGTGGCACATTTTGAATTCTGCGCGATTCCTCCAAGATGAGCGCCGCCGCAATGGGAAGTCGATACGAGGAAGAGCACCACCACGAAGCAGACGAAGAGTATGGAGCTCAAATTCAAGGCCCATGCGGTATCAATGCACTCGAGCAATCTGGAGTGAACGCGTCCGACATCAACAAACTCAAAGAGGCGGGTTTTCACACTGTGGATGCAATTGCCATGGCGACAAAAAAGCAATTGATCGCAATCAAAGGAATTACAGAGGCAAAAGCTGATAAAATGCTCAAAGCAGCGCGGGAAATGGTTAATGTGGGCTTTACAACGGTGAGTCTTTTGAAAGAAGAGCCATCTAAAACTATTCGAATAGGCTGCGGACGTTATGCAAAGCCGAAAAGATTTAATTACATTAACGACTGGCTCGACTGCTTTAGACGAACTGCTTCGGGGTACAAATTTGCCGCAAGAAGATATCTGTAGCAAATTTTGTCTGTAGGCGGCTTTGAAACAGGATCGATCACAGAGTTGTTCGGTGAATTCCGAACAGGCAAGACACAATTGTGCCATCAATTGTGTGTTACGTGCCAATTACCTGTGGACAAGGGAGGTGGAGAAGGAAAAGCATTGTACATCGACACGGAAGGCACCTTCCGGCCTCAACGTCTTGTCGCAATTGCTGAGCGCTATGGCTTGGATGGTAGATATCCTCGTCCTTTATGCAAATTCAATGATGCTTACTGTACAAGGTGACAGTGTACTGGATAACGTTGCCTTTGCCCGTGCTTACAATTCGGAGCATCAAATGCAGCTACTCTCCCAAGCATCAGCCATGATGGCTGAATCTCGCTATGCCTTGGTGGTCGTCGACAGTGCGACGGCGTTGTTTCGAACAGACTACTCAGGTCGTGGCGAGCTCGCAGCAAGGCAGCAAGAATTGGCCAAGTCCGCTACTAAAGTTGTTGCGTCGTTGACACATGATATAGATTCCTGCGAGCATTGACTCGTATGGCCGATGAATTTGGTGTAGCCGTGGTCATTACAAACCAGGTATTGCTCTTTTGATTCTTCATCTCACTCACTACTAGATGACGGCTAACCCTGACTCGGGGATGTTTGCCAAGGACCCACTACAGCCCATCGGTGGCAATATCATGGCTCATGCTTCCTGCACGCGGTAAGATGTGGAGTACATTTGTGGTCTCTTTACAATCGTATGCCAGGCTGCGACTCAAGAAAGCTCGTGGAGAAAATCGCGTCATGAAAGTCATTGATTCACCAATTCTGCCCGAAGCTGAGGCTATGTATTCTATCACTGAACAAGGTATTCAAGACGAGCAAAACTAGAGCTCCATCACGACGTCCTCCGTGTACAAGCTTTCTATTTACGCAAATAAACTCCAAAAAGCTAAAATTTGTCCACTCGATCCTTGTCGCTTTCTTCCTCCTCTTGTGGAACCACTTGGTCGACAGGATCGACGAAATGGTTTTCTTCCAAGATGGCTGGCTCTGGGGTATTTCGGGTTGCGTCGTTTTTAGCAAGCAACACTTTTCGTATTTCATCTTCAATTGCTTGGGCAATGTCAGGATGATCTTGGAGGAATTGCTTAGCTTTTGCACGACCTTGGCCCATCGGTTCTGCCATAAAACTTGTCAGTTCTGGAGGAAAGTGCAGTTGCATACCTTCTTTGTAGGCATACCATGAACCAGAGCGCTTGATAGCTCCAATTTCCGTTCCCAAATCCAACTAGAGCCAATTTCAGTCATCTTTGGAGACATTTTGAACTCACCACTTCGGAGAAACGATCAATGCCTTGGCCGTACAACATGTCAAATGTAGCAACTTTGAACGGCGGGGCGAGCTTGTTCTTGGCCACTTTGACCACAGTTTCGTTCCCAATCACCTACACCAGCAAAACTTAGACTCCAAGCATATGTTTTGCGGTCATACGTTCTCGCCTTCCTTGATTTGGGTCTTGCGACGAATATCCAAACGAACTAAGAGTCCAATGGACATGAGAACCACCACAGCGAGATGCAACTGACCAGAGGCGTAGTAACGCAAGGCGGTACCGCCCGAGGTGACTTCAGGCGAGCCAAAGAGAATCCCAACCTATTGAATTGAACACGCTCAGTGGAGAAACGCGTGGAGGACGCACTTTTTGGCGGATTTGGTTGAGAAAGATGAGCATGCAGTTCGATTTGGAGAGCGATCCTGTTAACTTTCGCAGAGCCTGAACAATTAAAAATAGATTGTCCGGAGAACAAGAGATGAAAAACTTACTTGACTCATCAAACGAGCTTGCAGGGCAATTTGTTGATCGCCCATTTCGCCTTCGAGCTCAGCACGAGGAACGAGGGCGGCTACACTGTCGACGACGACGATATCAACAGCCCCCGATCGAACAAGCGTGTCTGCGATTTCCAAAGCTTGCTCCCCAGAGTCTGGTTGGGATACATATAGCTCATCAATGTTCACGCCTATGAATACAAGCATGACCACGATGCGGATGTGATTTGAAACATACCCAAAGCTTTGGCATAATGACCATCGATGGCATGTTCAGCATCGACAAATGCACAAATACCACCCTAGGAAACAAGCCAAGTGAGCGCATGGTCGTAGCAACTAGGACACAACATTTTTCTGTGCTTCGGCAATGCAATGCAGTGCTAATGTTGTCTTGCCAGAGCTTTCAGGGCCGTAAATCTCGACGACGCGACTAAAGATCGTATGGAACATTCAGGGGCATATAGAAAGCACTACCCTTTGGGAAGACCACCAACGCCAAGCGCGATGTCCAATGAAAGAGATCCTGTCGACACCACTTGGACGTCTTGGGCAATTCCACTCGTGCCTAATTGCATCACAGCACCTTTGCCGAAGTTGCTCTCGATCTGACGAATTGCCATTTGCAGTGCTTGACCCTTGTTTCCTACATGGACATTTTAGCTTCTACGGGACTCAACGCGGTTGCTCTCGTGCCTGGAACATCGGAAGACTTTGTCTTCTTGAAGCGAACGCAATGCCGCGCAAGGACGCGCGCTGGTGTGAAGCGGAGCATGACTAAATTTTTGTGCGGGAATCGAAATATTAATTTTCCATAAATAAATAAATATAAGTTCATACAGTATAGCTAATAATATTTTATAAATTATAACAGGTATTTTGATTAAAGCTGACATTTGAAATATGATGTTATGTTGAAGTCGCAAGTTGCCATCGCCATCAACGATGAGATCCATCAAGTTACCTGGAACTCCCATTTGGACTCAAGACTACAAGGAAAAATGAAGATGGATGCCCTAGATGACCTGAGTCGGGGGAGTGAAGCGGTTTGACGCTGTATTTTTAGCTTTACTTGGTGAAAACCCAACGTCATTTTCGTAACCATGTCGTTCAAGATCGCTCTCTTCTCGGACGATGGCAAAGCCATTCCCCTTGCGAATGACAACGAATTATTTATCCTCGAGCGTCCTGGAATCGCATTCACTTGCAATGCCTCGGGGTAAGAAAGCCTGAAACTCTGGTCGCAATTGATTGGCAAGTTCATAGAAACAAGTTCAAAGGCAATGGCCGCATCTACATTACCACGCAGCGCCTGGTATTTTGCGCTGACAAAGGAAGTCACCAACATGATATCTTCTTTGAAGCATTTGTACGTATACCACAGCATTCCCAAGCTTTGATTTCCTCCCCATCTGTAGGAAATTCCCCTCGACAATATTACTGCCGACAAATTTAATCAGCCCATCTTTGGAGCTTGCAACATCTCTGGCAACGTCGTCCCGGTAAAATCTGCTTCCATTGCCGCAATCCTTATTTTTAACAATGAAGGTAAACCAAGCAGCGGATGGGGGTGCGAGCCCAATTCAATGGAAAGTTGCTTTCAACAATGGTGGCACTGGCACATTCCTCGCAATTTTCCTCAAGTTGATGGAACAGAAGAAAAAAGGCAAGTTCTTCAGAGCTTGTTAACATTGCTCATGGGATGTTCTATAGCGGGCGAAGTGGACGAAACATTTGTCCAAAAGCAGCAGCAAAAAGCCTTTGTTGACCCCAACGATCCATCCATCATCTACGTGACGCAACCAGGTCGCCCTCGCGCCAGCAAGACTTCATGTTAAAAAAACGTACTTGTCAATTCTTTAAATCAATGTAAGATGATGATGGGGGACTTTTTTTAAAATGACATGTTGTAAGCCATCGGCGGCAACAACAAGGCCACTTGGCACCTCTCTTCTTCGGTGTAACGCTTCTTCACTACTGTGAGCAAATTTGTGTGGGCTGACGCGTAAACATCTTGCAATTGAAACATGCAATCCTTCAAATCGTTCCAAGTATATTGTGATGCAGCTTGCAATTCTGGCGTCTACGAGGAAGTCACATGTTAAAGCGGACAGTAATTCAAAGTACCATTGAATATCCATCAACGCAAAACATCGCCAGGGATAAACAACACGTTGCTACACAGGATGGCAAGTACCTAAGGAAACGATATTCTTGTAATGCCAATTCCGACAAATATTGTGCAAGCATTGATGTCTTCTTTGGCAATGGCTTCATCATTTTTTGGTAAATGTTGAGAAAATCCAGAGCTAAGATTTATCAAAGTCACATCACTTCATCTTGACGGACCTGTTGGAACGGAAAGAGTGAACTCCAACGTATTCAAAAGCTGCTCTTCCATCTTGAGCACTTCGATGGACGTGTACACATTATCAGCACACATGGATAAGTCCTCCACGCCAATGTATGACACGTCCTCGCACTTTGAAGCCACATGCAAACATGTGGCCCCCAGCAGTTGAAATTTCGTTTTCTTGACCATGACCATATCGAGAAAACGGTCAGTGTAATTCACAGCCAGGAATGCAGTCCGTAGACACATTTCAAATACATCGACGACTAAAATACGAATGTCAGCTCATACACGTAGTATTTACAAGACCTTCTATTAGCCAATCCACAAGCATTGAGCGATGTATCGGTCGCAATGTTTTCTGCCGACTAGAATTATCATAATAAGAATGTTCAAGATAAAGGGACTTTACCTTAAATATTTGATGTCTTTCCACAAGGCAACTTCAGAGTCCCGCAAGTAACGATGGAATAAATCGATATACTCCGGTGTATTGGACTCGTAAGCCCGTCGCAATGTGAATCCCATATTGACCATTGGAATTGACGGTAAGAGCATTGTGAATCCTTGGTGCTCTGCAAAGTATGGATGGCGGAGGGCATTTTCAGCAGAGATTCGCTCGTCGGGGTTGTAGGTGAGTAACTTGGACATTAAGTCCAATCCCAAGTCACTGATGTTTGGAAATAATCGGTTTAACGGCCGGGGCTTCCAGTTGGGAAATTCAAACCGATAATTTGGCAATTGAGTAAATTCTGGCCAAGTTTCAGGCGTCGGTGTCGACAGTTTGCTGAAGATTTGAAACAGCTGATCAATCTCAGATATGCCCGTGAAGAGAGGCTTTCCTTGTGCCATTTCAGCAAAAATACATCCGATCGACCAAATATCAACTGCAGGGGAATATGCCCGAACGCCCATTAAAATCTCTGGAGGGCGGTACCACAATGTAACAACTTCCATTGTATATGTGCGCCTAGGAATTCCTGTCGCCCGGACTAAGGCAAAATCTGAAATACGAAGCACAGCGTTATCTACAGTAAACAATTAAAAAATGACCGAGAGTTGTCGCGAATACCCAAATTTTCTGGATTGTCGGCGTCAATTAATAAATGCTTTGGCTTGAGATTACGATGTAACACGCCACGTCGATGGCAATAGGCAATTGCATCGAGCAACTGGTGCAAAAATCGTCTCACCTACACTTTGATGTCACAAGATTGCGAAAGTTAATTTTACTTGATGCTCTGGTAGTTTGCAACCTCCGTTTGGATCACTTGTCGGATTAATCACTTCGTGCAGGGTTTTGTCAACGTAAGGAAAAAAGACGTGAAGTTCATCTTTGGCCAGAGATATCATTTCGAGAGATGCGATGTTGGGATGCTTAATGCCTTGTAGGACAGCCAATTCACGAAGCATATAGTAGGGAACACCTTCGCCTCTGGGAAATACACGAGCTCGCTTCATAGCCAAAAGCTTTCCAGTACTTCGCTGGAAGCATCGGTAGCAAGTTCCTTCTGTGCCTTTGTTTTTTATGCCCAAGTTTCGAAAATTGAGCCAATTGATCGTGCCATCCGCGGTAGTATTCGGCAAAACACGACATAAACTTCGCTGGCTGGTTAATTCTCTCCACCGCCGTGACACCAATTGCATTTGGTACAAGTCTTCCGTATTAATCAGGAACGAAAAGACATGCAAAATCATATCCACGGGCTGGACATCAAATCCCAAGCGTAAATTCTCAGCCACACCACCCGTTCGCACACACACCATGCTCTTTTCCTCCAAATTATCATCGTCGTCAATGCCAGAGGGAGAGGCAATCACAATTTCTCGACGTACGAGCTTTGTACTCCGATGCTCCACGCGTTCAGAGGGGTCAATAATGGGTAATTTCTCTTCGTCGTCTTCTTTGTCAGAGAGTATTCGTGATAGATCAGAATCACTGTCTCGATCGCGTTTGCGTCGATTGGAAATGCCGGGATAAGTTTCAGTGTGTGGATATTTTTCTTCCTCTTCACCCGTGTCAGGGAAAAATGAGCTACTATCTTGCTCGTTCGACTTCGAGAGCTGACTGCTTCCTCGTGGTGTGCCACCAAGGGCCTCCAGCAACACGTTCGAGTTTCCGCAAGGTAGCAGCGTTGTTGATGGACGCATAGCGGCCGGAGAGTCAAGGCACACTCCTTCTTTGAACTTGTGCATCACGCTGTCCCCATGAGGGTGTCCTTGGTTGTGGGAGGTGGCTATCACTCGTTTCCCTTTTCTGTCGCCCGCTCGGCCTTTTGGACTTTCGAGAGGAGTCTGTTCTGTAAAATTTCCAATCATAGAGCTCACACTGAACGTTGCCGACGAGCTGTGCGATTGCCCATGGCTTTGCGCGCAACTTTGCTCAGATACTTGTTCCATTTCGACGTCGGAATCGCTCATCGTGAAGACTCTGGGAGATCGATTACGGGTGGAATGGACCAAGAAGTTAGCAGCTTGATAGTATGGATTCGTCCAAGATTCCTCTTTGGGCTTTGACGTCTTACAGCTTTGTGCGCTCGTTTCGTCGGCCCCTCAGATACCTTGGCGCTTTGGTATTCTATGGTTTTGATTTATATTGTGGAGAACTTCCCTTTAAATTGATATTTCTAATATCCAATATATCAGAAATTCATCGAAAATATCAATTATGAAAGGTTTTCAAACCAAAATGAGGCAGAATTGACGAGTTCGAGTGAAAACTATGGCCAAAAACATCGCGATATGCACAGACGTGCCGTTTCTACTGCACGGCATGTAGAATGAAAGCAAGTCTTTCCTGAAAATGAGAGCCCTCATGGCGCTTTTCATGGCCATGTATGTGCACATCCGGAAAACGGCAGTGATATCGTTATTCGGATGGCGACTGAACCAATTCTTGTGTCATTCGGATTACGTTCTCGCAAAACGAGGAATGCTGGCTTACATTGTACCCAGCGCCATTCAGCTCACCAAATACTCACTGCTAGATCCTAGGAATAGCCTAATTTTCACGGCCTTCAATGACTAGAATGTGTATGGAAACTGTCGTTGCACATCCTTTCCGCTGCTATTCAGCCATCTCTGCACAACCATGTAAATCTCAAACTACAGGTTTTGAACACGTGATTTATTTGAAAAAACGTCTCTCATCTTACGATTCAAAGTGAATGTCTCCAAGATGTCCGTATCAAGACAATTATGTCGTGAGCTTTCCTGGACGAGCCTTGTTCCGGATGAAGTCATTCGCTTGCCAACAAAAAATTGTCGATGGAGACTGAAAAATAGCTCACTTTTCTCGAGTTTTGATTGGTGGAATGATAATTTTAAAGAGTTTTGATTGGCTGAATCTCTTTATATAAAGTTCGAAGTGAATCATGGACAAGGTTTGTTTGACCAAGTTCTCATGAACTATCTTATAGTCTTTGCAAAGCTGCATGAACCTCCATAAAGAGTACATATCGCAACTACCATCTATTTCGACTGTACTTGTTTGCGCTGATCCAATACCGTAGCGATGGAGCTAAACATAATATTTGAATACCTGGTGGAAATCATTGGAGACAACAATATCCCTTTGTCTTAAGGTGACTCCTGCAAAGGGAACATGCACATATCTACTTTTGTTCTGCTGACAGCCCTCTCCCCCTCCAGTCATGATATCGAGGGTGACAAAATCAACTTTATTCCTCTAGGCTGCTGATCTGCGGATGATTATAGCGAGCTTAATACAATCCAAGGATATTCCACTTCATCATTGTAAGCTTGACATCAATATTACCATAACGTGCTACCAATCGAATTCTTCAGTTTATCAAGACATTTCTCTTCCCACCATTCAATCTCGACTTCTCTACCGTCTCGCTTGTAGTGATGCCAAGGCTTCGCCGTCAGAATCCAAAAACGGTGATCATTTTCTAAGGTAAACTCTTGAACTGTGGGTTATCAGCTAAATTTTACACAACCCGAAACCATCATCCGGATGTGATGTTTTATGTGTTTCGTCGTCGTCGTTGCCATTTCTATGTGCGGTTTGAAAATAATTTTTCGTGTTTTATACTTTTAACTTGCTTTTTGTATGGTCTTCGTTTTACTTCAATATGTTTCGTTTATATGTGTGGGAACCAGTCAGTTCAGAAAAGCGCTCCGTCGGTTGATCATGGTACGTTGTCGATGATGGAGAGATGGAGATGGCTCATGGGTTCCGTGATTAGTCTGCTGTCTTGACCAAGTCCTTCTCTCGCGTTGTGTCTCGCGCCACCCAAGTGCGCCACATGTCCGCTCACGGCACGGAAGCCGAAGCGCTTGACCAAATGAACTTGTGGACCAAGATCTCACAAGCCGCCATTGCCTTCACTGGTGTGTTGACGGTCGTGAGCTTCGTCGGCCACGCTGCCCACGAACATGAACACCACGAAGCCCCTGCTTACTCGCACAACAAGATCCGCAACAAGCCTTACCCATGGAAGTACTCGGACTGCAACGTCTTTGATTTCCACTGCAAGGAATTGGCTGCTGCCGCTGAAAAAGGCCTCTCCCACTAGGTTTGCTGTGGTCTATGGAGCTGTCTGCGTAACAATAAACTCCAAATGCCACTTTCGACATGTCCTTGATGCATTTGTTTTACCACAAAACGATAGATTAGACTTAATGCAGATCTTCAAAAAGCACCATGCCGCCTTGACGCTCATACTCCTTGGTGTCATTGTCGCCATCGTTGGACACGGCAGGAGATACAGGAACCGAGTCGCCATTGCCATTCGAAGACTTGTTTTGCTTCGTACGAATGACCAACGCAGCTTCCTTTGGTTTCGAGTACTTGTAGGTGGACGACGCACCATAGTGACTTGGCATCATGGGGCCATACGTTGCGGTAGGATAAAGCAGCTCCGAGTCGCTAGACTTGTCCACGATCGCAAGGAGGGCAGCTCGTTCTTCTTTCGTCAATTCCTTGAGGGGGACTGAGCCATCAGCGACCACAAGTCGGTCGCCATAGATGCCGAGCGACTGCGGATTGGGATACCGCCGCCCTTGCTCTCGGTCAATCCATGAAAAATCTTCGACTTCAAGCACATTCACTTCTTGCGCTTGGTAAGGCTTAGCAAATCGCATCGACTCAATTGGAATTCCCGTTGCTTCATGGACGCTGTTGGATAGGATATCAATCCAGTGCTCTGGCTGGTTTCTGTACTCAAACAGGATTTCCTGGCGAGGACCAAACTTGAGATTGGCACGGTCAAAGACTGAGACGTTGTAGAGCATGTGGTCACGTGGCAGCACTTCAGGCTCTGACAGGATCTGGACGACAAATTCGCGATTCTCATAGAGCGTTAATTGTGACGCTTGGTGGAGTTTGAGGCCATCTGCCAGGATCATGTTCATGCGGCGATTCGAGTAGTCTCGGAGGCGTAAATATGGCGCTTCGATACCCTTCTTGACACATTCTTGAGCGATTGCCTCTCGCATTTCCTCCACCATCATATCGCTCGATACAACGAGCGTTGTGAGCCACGACATTTCACCCGATTGCGACCAACCTTGGAGAAAAATCGACGGCTCGGTGGGCTGTGGCTTTGGCTGGTACCATTGAATTTGAACATGGAATTCGCCCACAGTTAGAGGTCGTCCCGCAGCAAGGAACAGCGTCGAGTTGTCCATCAACGTCAAATTCTTAAACGAAACATCGAGTGCTTTAAGTTCTTGAGCTTTGTCTGACGATCCACGGCAGAGCTTGAACGTGTTGGCTGGCATGTCCAAGAACTTGACCAGTTGATCCTTGAGAATCTGCAGTGGCTCACGACGATCAACGACAAATGGCCACGTCGCGCCTTCTTTTGAGTTGACGGCTGGGTCGTTCTTGCGCGTGAGAATGTTCTTGTCCTTGCATTTCACTTGAATGGTAATCAAATGCGCCTGAGTCTCGAACAAATCCTTGGCGTCGCTCCACGTATCCAAGCTTGGACATTCTTCCACGTAGACTTCGCTGCCTTGACGAAGGTGGATATCTTGACGCAAGGCACGCTTCATGTACATGTCTTCGTCTGCGGGATTTAAAATACTCGTTTGGATGCTCCAGTAGCCACTGGCACTCATGTGCAACACCCGGCATTTATCACGATCGAGTCCATATTTCACGCGCAAAACCTCCACCAAATCTTCCACTGTCGAGTCGTCGGCAATCTGAAGCACGTACGCTGGTTCGGTGAAATGGGGCTTTGGCAAAGCATCGTACTTGCGTACGAGCAATTGCAAAGCAGAGCTATCGTATTCGACCCACTCGTCTTCAGGGGACGAGCGGACTTCGAGGAAAAGAGAGCTGTGCGTGTACAATTGGAGCTGCATCAGGGAGCAGTGTTCTCGACCCGTGTATGTTTCCTGGGGCAAATTCGTGTATTCGCTGTAGCTGCGCAGACGAACCAACGTTGGGTCATAAGGCACATCAAAGAGCATTGCGGCCTTCTCAGTCACTTCTGACAAGGGCGTGAGTTTTGAAATGTGCATCGTCTTATGGCCAGGTGGATGAAAGATCTTTAGCTGTATCATGCGAGCTTTTTCTTCGCGTTCACGTTCTCGTTGCTCCCGTTTGTCTTCGTCGTCTTTAATCACATCCTTGAGGAATTGTGGCACTTCCTCGTCGGATACTGAAGTTTCATTTTTTGCTGCCACAATACGGTACATAAGCATATATGCGCACGTACTGTGCGACGAGCGGTAATACATGGCGTGCGAGGACGTCGACGTCGTAATCGACGTCGGCTTGGGTCCCCACGCTGTTCGAACTTCTGCTTCCGTGATTTTGCTCACGTTGGAGTCGTTGAAATTGTACCATTGTCCATCTTCAAATGATTTAATGTAGGCATAGTAATGACCACCCATTGCGCTTCCTGAATGAATCAGCACGGAGAAGAGTTCATAGACGTATGGGCCGCTGGCGTCAATGACAGCTTGGACATCATAGTCAGAGCGCCAAGTGTCCTCTTGTTCATACAGATCGTCGTCGCCATCGTTCTCCGTGCCTTCATCTTCATCAGTGCGAGAAAGAGGCGACGATGGTGTAGAGTCATGCTTTTCATTGAGTTCTTGGCGCTCGAGCGACATTTTGCGTGCAATCGTGCCGCCTTTTGTGGTTTGGACGTAAGTGTTCATGTTGAGGTACTTGGGAAATTTAACTTCGTTGTTGAGTTTGATGCGGTTGAACGTCGTATAGTCAAAGTCGAAGCGTTTAAGTTGGAGGGACAAGAGGTCGGGCAGCTTATTGAACTTCAAACCTTTGATTGCATCTTGTTTCTTTGCACACTTGGAGCAGTCCCATTGATTGCCTTCCGAAAGCATTTCAGGCTTCAGGAAAAATTCAATCGCTTCTTCGACGCTCCTCATCATTTGAGTAGATCCAAACGGACGAATAACCAGACTCAAGTCGAGAAAATTGTCCAAGCGACTGCTTTCATTGCCACAGGTGGCACATTGGACATAATCTTTCAATTGTCCTACGAGTCATCACCACGGTTAACGAAACATTTTCTGACGTCAGAGCCTAATACCTTGGTATAATTCATTGACCAGGTTTTCGTGTTTAGTGCCTTTGAGGGACTCTTCCAGCGCATCAAAAAGAACTCGGCAGAGTTCTTGGACATCATGCTGCTGAAAGACATCCGATGAGTTCCATCCAAAACTCTTGGTCAATGCTTTTGTATCAATCGCGCGACGGTTCTTACTTAATTGGAGGTGGGCAAAGAGCTTTTGGAGCTGAAATGGAATATTCAGATCATCGTCACTCGATCCTTTCGCAACTGTTTCTGACTGATACAGTCTACGACGAAATTCAGGTGTCATATACAACGTCTGGAGCAGCGAGTTCATGTAACAGGTGGCGCCTTGGTTGCTCAATCCACGAAATAGTTGCGGCGCCGTTGAGTAATTCCACGAGGATCCTCCACTTATAGCTTGGTGTTGTGGTTGGGGATGCAAAATAATCGCCGATGACGACGTGACAGGCTCGTCGTCGTCATACCCGTCCAAATCGTCGTCAATTGTCTCGACTAGACCGCCTTTCCCTTGCGTAATCGGTCCATATCCGCCGTTGATGAGGCTCTTGTCATCGTCCATCGTGTTTTCGAGAAGTCAAGACCGCTCTCTCTCGAGTTTATTTACGAGTGATGGTGAGCAAAATAAATTAAAAATAAATTGAAAAAATGGATTTCCGAACTCTAAAAATGAAAAAAGATCCAAAATTGGCCAAAACGGAGGTACGACCGCTGCTGGAGGTCCATCATGATGACGAGGATTAAGTAAGGATTAAAATAGCTCTAGAGGGTCTTGAGACGAGCAATCAGCGACTGCGACGTTGGCGTTGGCGGCGTGTATAATTTTCTCATGCTTGGAGCTTGCAAGCCTTTGGTTAGTCTAACTTTCTTGGCTGGGACTACCATTGTGGAGGATGGGGACAACACACGGCTAACGGCGTTCTCCTTGTCGTTGTTACTCGCGCTATCTGCAATGACTCTTGATGCTTTGGCTACATTTGGAGATTCAAACACTAGTTGGATACATGTGGGTGATCTGAAGAAAGCAAGGCGTCTACCTGGAATGCTGGATGCATTTGGGCCGCACAATTCAGTGAGGACATCCATGTCGCCACGATTGATACACTTGTGCGACTGGCAGCTGCATTTGGCACTGCAATGCCCTCCTCGAGCGCGACATGCGCATGCTTTGGTACCGCATTTTCCAGTTTTGCATAAGCAGCAGTCGGTGGGTGTCTCGACGGACGTCCGTGTCTTTTCCTTGCGGCCACTGCCGCGTCGAGTTTCTTCTGTGTAGTCTGAATCGTCGTCATATTCGCCACTGTCGTCTTCGTCGCTTTCGCTCGGGAGCTCCTCGACTTCGTCCTCTTGACGCTTCTTACGAACGATTTTCTTCGGTGGTCGTGTCGACAGCTCTTGGTTCAGCCGCTTCACTTCAGCATTCAGTTCGTTGAGCTTGGCGCAACGTTCCAGGAGTTTTGCTTCGGTATCCAGAAGCTGTTTCTCAACATTTTCAAGATCAACGCATCGTTTCTTTGATGTGACCGCTGTTTCCAAGAGGCGCTAGAATGTAGACATTGTCAGTCTATCCGACCAAGAGGAAGTTTCTCCTACGTGAATGATTTTGTGGCATGTTGCGACGTTCGAATTGCACAACTTTGATGTCGAGCGGTGGTTCTTCTCGACAAGGTCTAGTTTTTGCTGCAGTTTGCGAATGTCTGCATTCTTCTCTTGCATTTGCTGCTCCAATATCTGCTTGGCAGGTCCGGGCGGTGTCTTTCGAATGGTCTTGGCTACAATTGAATACAATTTCTTTGGTTGTCGAAAGTACTTTTCTTACCTAGTTGCATGCGTTCTTCGATTTCAACCTTTATCGCAGCTTTGGCTCCATGGATTGTCATTTCTACTTCGAGTACTTCGTCCACAACTTGCGCAGAGGTCTCAGTAGTCATGGCTGGCTCATCTATGAAGTTCAAGCGTCAGTTCTTCATCATTCTTGCTGCATCTTACTTGGTTTGAATCGTTTGGACGCTTGGAGTTTTGCCAATTCTTCGTTTTTGCGCTTCAGAACATTGGTTTGTTGGGAATGGAGCTGAGTGAGCTTCTGGAGTTCCATTTGCTTCTTTGCGTCCTTCCGCTGGAGTTTGAGAATCTCAAGCGACTGTCGTCGTTGTTCTTTCTGGGCATTCCCAACTTCAGTCTTGAGCTGCCTTTGGAGCGACGCCTTGAGTTGTTTCATGTGTGTAAGTTCTTGTTCGAGAGCTGAAATCTTGAGCTGACCTTGCTTGTGAAGTTTTTGAAGACGCAGACACTCTTTCTGTGCATTGGTCACGATTGCCAACTGGTTGGTCTTGCTTGGACTTTGCAGTGATGCGATCTGTGCTTCATATTTTGCTAGGAGCGCATGCAACTCTGCACCAAACTGCTTTTCATCGACAGAATTCAAGACTGCCATGATAGCCTCCTTCTCTTCTATCTCTCGCTCAATATTCTAGATTAGGCTTCAGCTCCAAAGCAGTCAACGAACGATTACCGCCAAGTCTGTCGCGTTCATAGACACTACATCGACCTGCATGTCCATTTCAAAAGCTTTATTCAGTGCCAATTCGTCGCCTTTTTGGTCTTGGGCGATCTTCTTCCACTGTTCTTTGGCTTTACGCAGCAATTCCACTTCATGTTTGACGCGCTCGAGCTCCTCTGTCATCGACGTATTCTCTGAAGCATCCTTTGTTGTTGTGAGAGCCTTCTGCTGGAGTAACTGGAGCTGTAGAAGCTCAACTTGCTGCCGAAGATATTTAATCTCGCAAGCACCCGGGTCCTTATTAATGACTGCTTTGTTTTGAATTGCTCGAGCACGTTCAGCATACCTAGACAAGGCTTTCAAGCTATGGATGAAGTGATGAAGGGGCTACCGCAAAGTACTTGAGGTTTCTTCAAAATTGGAGTCAGCAGGACTGACACAAGCAATCATGACAGTTTTGCTGTTGCCACCAAGGCTGTCTTGGAGAAGTCGAGTCAATTTTGACTCTCTGTAAGGTACGAAGCTTTTCTTGTCGCTCAGCGATGTGATAACTTTGCCCAAAGTCAAGAGAGCTTGATTAATGTGCACTCCTACGATACAATATGATGCTAACTCGCTAAAAATCGAGCAAATTACCTTCTTTAAAACGCTCCCCAGTGGCCATTGTGCGCTTGGCACGTTCGGACCCAGCCAAATCGACCAAATGAAACTTCGAAAACTTAGCGCTATCTTCAGCTGGCTGTTGATGCATTGACAAAGTACAAATGGCATGTGATCGACTGCTGGTATCGTTCATTCCTGTAGATGCTGTCGCACGGCGAGCTGCGCCTTGTGTCAATAGTTGTTTTACTTCTTCTGTGGAATTTACTTGGTGTTCAGAAAGACCAGTCACAACAACACCGCCTTTGACATCATCTCGAACAGCCAGACTTGTTGGTGTCCCTGCCAGCAGATCGAATACTTCTTCGTTGAAGATTTCCAAATACGACATCTTGAGTACAATATTTGTCATTTTGTCCTCGAGTTCCTTTCCTCGTGCAAAGATTTCATCCACTACTTGAGGAATCACGCCTCCATGATCGACGCCCATCGTGTACGTCTTCCCTGAACCTGTCTGTCCATATGCAAACACAGTTGCATTGTATCCTTCGAAGAAACCTTCCAGCAACGCGGCAGCAGACTTGTTGAACACGTTCTTTTGGCTCATGCTTCCATCAAACACATGATCGAATGTGTACTTTTTTGGTCCAAGCGTAATCGCCGCATCTTCAGGAACAAAAGCGTTGGCGCAACCTTGTTCTTTCTCCATTGTGTTCATTGGTCGGACTCGAACATAGACCTTCACGCCTTGTTTTTCAGTACCTGACGGCGGCGGCGTCGGCGGCACCTGTGTTGGACTCATCTTGTTGGAAAATACACTCAATTCAAGCACAATTACTCTTTTCCAGCCAATCCAAACTCAAAATTCAAACTTTCGGCAAATTAATTGGTCTATTCAAATTACCCCCTTCAACCCTTGATTTCGAAAATACGTAGTTGAAAACCCCTTCACCCCTCGAGCCCCCTCAACCCTGAAGCCACAAAATATCATAAAATCATCGAGTATTAAATACTCGATGATTATTGGCCATATTTTGGCCAATAATTTGAGATTAATTTCATTAATTTTTTTTACAATTTGCTCATTTTAAATTTTCCTCGTTCCCACGACAGAGAAAGTCCAAGGATACGAGTGGCGAGATGACCGTGTTGCAGCAACGAGCGCATGAACTGGAATAGAGGACCAGCACTTTGCTCGCAAAATTCTCTGACCGAAGATCCTAGCATCTTATGCACGGCTCGAATCATGCCTTTGTGGGAGGTGACCGAAATATCTGCCTCGGAAAGTATTTCTGCGACCTTGGCGCGCCTGATATTGATTGCGATCGAGTCATATTGTAGAACGACGCATTGCGGAGTTCGAACATGTTGGCTGGGATGAGCAAGAGCTGGGTGAGCCGACCCTTCGGGAGCTGGACAGGTTCCAGTCGATCCACGAAATCATGTTTGCCTCCATGACGAAACAATCCTGGGCGTCACTCCTCGAGTCCAAGATTGGACGCTCCCGCTGTGAGGATGAAGACCCCGACAGAACCCAAGCTGCATGTAAATGTCTTTGTCTCCTGAAATCAAAATGGTCGTTTGGATGCTCCCATGGCCGCTGGTGGTAATGTGCAGCCACAAGTAAATGAAGTAAACAATCAAGTGCTTGTCAAGTATTGGTTCTGTGGCTACGTGTCATATACTGTCGACACAATCACCACCAATTTGCCGTCAAGGTCCTTTGTCAACCTGACTGCTTTATCAAGCAACACGTCCTCTGGACTGGTTGAATTAGGTTATGCTGCCCAACTCCATGTGTCTTTGTCATCATGGGGATCGCTTTGTCATAGACGATACGATTCCTCAGGAGTTGACAAAGCAGGACAAGCGCACAATTTCTTGCGATAATCGACCACTGGCTGGCGATGAGTACCACATTGAAATACTTTGGTACCAGCGAAAGCCACGGCCCACGAAGCCATCGAACTTCCTACAAGGTGGAGTAAAACCCGACGAACTGACGTTGCTGATGAAGTTCATCGTGTTGAACGACGTCATGGTGGACAAAGTGCGTGCGGCTATCGCTCAACATTTTTCCGTCAAAGGTATTCATGCGCCGTATTTACGTCTTGAAGACTATTACCATCGCCACTTGAACAACATCCTCATTGACGGCTTTAAGCTCAATCAAGCCTCGACATTGACTCCTTTTGAGAACCGTCAATTCGTTGTCCAGATCCTATCAGAGCCTGAATTGCTGCCTCATGACCACATGCTCTATTACGTCTCAGTCTTTGATCGTGCCAATTTCAAATTTGGTCCTTGCCAGGAGATCATATTTGAGTACAAAGACCGTCAGGAAAGCTGGTTTGATATTCTCTCTAACAACGTCAATGAAGCAACTGGCATCCCGATTGAGTCGATGCTCTTCGCCAAGCCGTACCAAACACAAGAGGTTCATGTGCTCCAAATGGAAGAATTGTCATGGATTGACCGAGAGGAAGGCCGACAGCTCCTCGATCCAAGGTCATTTGGGAAATATGCTGACCAAATTGTAGTCGCTGATGGCTCGGTGCCCCTGAAGAAACTCACAAAAGAAGAACAAGACGCCATGCTTGCGCTCGTTGACAACTCGAGCGATGAGGAGCTCGAGTAGGCAACTGCCCGTTAGTCCATCGAGATGGAATAGACCAGCTGAAAATCCATGGGTAAAGCACCAAAGATAGTTGAGAGTCGCAATATCAATTTGCTTGCTAAATAGCGTCTCATACCACAAACAGTCGACGTTGAACGAACAGCATGGGATGGATCATGCCATAGACGTCATTGGCCCATGGGTACAAATGAAGCGTGACAGCGTCAACATCTAAAGAAAGCGACGAGATGAACCAGCTCAAGATCTTGTATCCTCCAAGCCAAAAGAAGAATCAAATTTCAAATCACGCTTCCTTGTCTGAAGCAACGGAGAAGGCTGCAATGCTCTTTGATGTCCCCTACGATCCAAACTTTGTTCGCCTTTGCAGCTACAGCAATTACATAAAGTTGCCACAGGACACATACACTTGTCGAGAGCCTTGCTCACTCATGGAGCTCCAGTTCTACCCAAACAAGGCCCCTTCTCCTTGAAGTCCGCTTCTCTTGAAGACGAATGGGTCGAATACCACATCTCAGCCTTGGAATACCTAATGCGCATGTATGAACCATTCCCGAAGCCTCACGTCACCGAGCCAGCAAACGTGCTCAGACTGCAAGAGACTAGACATTGGAAGATCTGCTCGAGAATTTGTGCGTGAAATATAGACTGGACCGTGATAAGTGACAAGGAGGATTTGTTCGTGGACGAAGCGCAATCAATGACTATTCACGCCAAATGCACGTGTTAATAATGACGTCGACTCCATAGAAGGTACAACATGGCCATCAGCGTTACAATTTCCGCAGCGGAAGTTGCGGAATGAGGGTGTCAGACTTCTGCAAATTAACGCAAACTCGACCGCAAAGTATATCTAGGTTGCTTCAACGAACTAAGCATGTGCGAAGTAGTTTAGTATATCAAGCGCACAACGTATCGAAAGGTTGTGCTGCATCAAATCAATATCTATCGCTGCTGAAAGAGTGTTTTATGTGCTTCCGCATTTCCGCAAAGGACAAAAATGTAAGAATGGTACTGGCCAAAACTGTCTAGGGCCCATCTCTTGCTTTTAAGCAATGCTCTTGTTGTTTTGGAAATGCCAAAGTCTCAAAATGTTAGCCCGCCGTGAGCATATTCCAAGTTCTGCACATCGTAGGCACAATCGATGTGCTGAACGATTAGCCAATCAAAATGAATTTAAGAATATTTTCAGCCAATAAAACCTTTGTCAATAAAACTATTCCTCATATTCCAGTCTCTACTTTGTCAAGCTTGACACGACACTACGTAATGTCGAAGCGAGATAATAACGATGTTTCCAAGTACTGACTTGGGATGAAAACAATGAGTCCAATTAACAAGAAGCCGTCGATACTGTCTGGGACGTTGTGCATGTGGTATATTATACCAAGCCTCCTTGGTTAGAAGAGGCTGCAAAAAATAAAATGTTCAAAAGACCAGCTTCCTCTGTGCATCGCACACTAACCAAGATCGATCTACCTTACTTTCCATTGATCTCGAAGCGACATTTTGCGGAATGGCCCTCCTCAACTTTAGCGTTTTGCGGAAAAAGCCTGCGGACCAGTGCTTTCAGAATTCCGCATATTTTTAAAAAATATCCGCAAAATTCGGAACTGGCTCACGGCACTTCAGATCAACAGGCCAAGTGCTTGGACATGCCAGCCAACAAGTTCAGGCTTATACGTGGAAGGTCTGAGTATGATCCAGAGCTTAATGTGCTTGACGAGTCGTTTGAGAACTTGTGTATGGAGGATCATACGATGCTGTTCCTCGCCCCGCGACGACCACTGGCTGTCGGCGAAACTCAACCCCAATGATTGTCCATGAATGAGCGAAATGAGTTCGTTGCACTCATGAACAAGTCGATCAACTTTCAGCTATCCAACTCCACAGCTCCTTCAGTGGCACAGCTCGTTGAAATCCTTTGGTCTAGTGTCCTTTCATGACTGACGGCAGTTTTTCATGGCTTCGACTACAACCCTCTCCATGCGAGAGATCGTGACAAGGAAGACTCGACCATAAAATGACGACACGGAGCAGTGCATATTGTCGCCGTTTGGACCGTCATTTGCTCGGGCACGCCCATCATTTTCGCCAAAGTTGTCGCCTCGTTGGTTCGTCGTTCCACATGACCTATCACAAACGAGGTGCCTTGACAGTCGCCCAGTCGTGAAAGATCCACATCGATGGCAAGCTGAGCTTACACGTAAATACTCATGTCCAGCTTTGTAATATCCAACTCGGACCACGACGAAGAATCGTTTGCAATCGATGAAGCCAGGAGACAGCAACACGAACCAAAAGACAGAATCTCATGGATCCAGCTCGAGATCTTCTATCTACCAGGTCACAAGACGATTCACATTTCTAAGCACGAATCCTTGTCGGAAGAGACGGAGAAGGCTGCTAAGCTCTTCGATGTCCCTTATGATCCAAACTTTGTGCGCCTTCGCAGCTACGACAGATACATGACGTTACCACTGGAAACACACAAGGGACGGGAACATTGCTCGCTCGATGTTGTGTGATGGAGGTAAGCCATCTCCATCCGCACACAGACTTGTACCTCGGGTGACAGTCGAGTGTCGTGCTCCCGTGTCAAGATGCAGTTGATGGGTGTTGTGTATTGCATAGTCAGTCTGAGTGACTGCGATCTGGCGACTGGTCGACCCAAAGGTTGCGCCTGTTCAAGGCGACTCTTCGGCCAAGGACCGAGTCCAAGATCGGCAGATTTGGTTTTACCGTGTTAAGTTAATCGATTGCATTTGACAGGGAGGCGGCACTCCCCTAATGGTGTGTTCGATAAACTTTCGCGGGTTACCTCTCCACAAAGTATACTTTAGCGATGAGACGCAGAAGCCAACTGCCTCTTCGCAAACGGATGCTCAATTGGAAGTCATTTTTCAAAAAGCGAAGAAGCAGAAAGATGAGCGTCCAAGAAGCTGCGCCGGCTGAGAAGTCCCAACCCAAGGCACAAGCAGAAGCGGGGCCGCCAGCGGTCCAGGAAATGGACCCTGGTAGTGCCGAGGAAACGAAGGAAGAAGACGCGGTGGCCACGGAAGCACCAGCGGCAACAAGCCAAGCGTCGGAACGAAGCCGAAGCCCAAATTGGGGACCTCTGCCAGCGACGATGACGAGCGTACAACGCGAACTGTTCCAACGGCTGGCGAATGACGTACCGCAGAACACCAAGCAGCCGAAGGATCTCACATACGACGAGTATGCGATAATCCACCACAAGGTTGTATTGTACGAAGCAGCAAAGGCGCACTACCAGATCCCCGACAAGCCGCACCCACCGGGCATCCGATACATGGACACCGAGTGGATGGAAAGAAACGAAGAATACGACGACCCTTTCCTTGTCGACGACGATGAATTGCATGCTGCGAAGAAGAAGGTCGGCCAGATGGAGAACAAGATGCTCGGCATCAAGAAGGTCAAGATCACGAAAGCTCAGCGCAAGAAGATGGAAGAAGAAACCATCGCCGAGAACGAACGCCGTGAGCGGGAATCGAGGAACGGCGCCAACGCGGACACGATATCCAGCGCCATCAAGTTGACGCACAGCGCGCGCAAGAAATCGAAGATGCATGGACAAAAGGCATGCCGCCGTCCAACCATCCCACCCCTGGTGGTGGATGGGGACATATTGCTGACGGAAGATAAGACCGATCTCCTCGACGTGAGCGATCCCCGCGACGTGAATTATCCCCAAGACGTGAGCGATCCCCGCGACGAGAAAGATCTCCACGACATGGCCGACCTCCAAGACACGAAAGATCCCCAAGACGCGACCGCTGGATGCCGCGACGACGATCTCCACCACGTGGACGATCTCGGAGCAGATCGCCTGTGCGACGCGCCAGACAGGACCAACCATCTGGTGGCGGCATCAAGTTTCTCTCCAGTCATATCAAGGCGCCAGAAATCGAAAGTTTCGATCGCGATCATCTGGTGGCATGGCTCAAGAAGCGCATCAAGTACGAGAAGGCGATGTACGTTCTGCCGCAACGGAACATGGAATGGAATGGCAAGCCTACACGAAGAAATGGATGGACTCCATCTCGCGTAGCTTGCTCGAGGTGCTATGCAAGATCAAGCTGAAGATCGACGTGCGTGATCTCACGGAAGACCGATTCCAGCAATACATCTGGAATATTGTGAAAACGAGACCGCCGATGAAGCGCGCCACAGAATGCGAGATCAAGAAAGCCCTCAGTGATGTGTTGATGAAGACGAAGGGAGATGTCAACTCTCGATTACTGGATTTTATGGACCAACTCTACACTGCGATTCAAGACAATTGTCTGCAACGGTCTATGGAAGACAAGGATGTCCGCAAGGTGAGGTCAAGTGCGTGAGAACTACAACGTGGACCCAAGAAGACACACACTTGAAGCGCTCAGCGATTTGATTGAGGAACAGATGGAGATACACCGATCTGCAGAGGAACTGGTGGAAAAACATGCGATGACGTCACTCAAGCGGGAACGTGAAGACAGTTTCAGTTCGTCAAGTCCGTCACCCGAACCCAAGACCAAGTTCCGCCGATCACATGATCGCAAGGACACGGAAAGTCCAGAAGCATCGCATCGGTCCCGCCAGGGTGACTTGCATGCCAACACTCACCACAACCAGCGAATGACGAAGTATGGCCCAACATCGGGAAAGGATGACAAGCCCAAGGTCAAGTTTGACTTGAAGCCGTCTGGTGTGTGCTACAACTGCCGCTAGCCTGGTCATATGATGGCGCAATGCCCAGAGCGTACAAGTTCAAGCGAGAGAAAGGTGAAGAAGATTGCGAACGCCGCCAGCCGCAACCGCTACATGCAACGCAAGAAGGCGAAACGCGCGAAGAATGACTCAGGACAAGGACGCTATATTAACATTAATAGCGCTCTCGACTGCTTGTATTGTCCCGACACCGGCGCTGAGATCATGTCATCCCAATGTCGATTCTCAAGCAACTTCAAGCAAGATGCCCGAAGCTCGAGATAGTTCAACTGCGCGAACCCCTTCGCGGCATTGGCTGCAACGATCAAGGCTTCGAATCATATGCCTACGTGGAATTGAGCCTCACCATGCAGACATCGGCTGGAGCAGTGCGCGTACCTGGCAAGAGGAAGTGCTACATCGTGGCCGAAGGCGATGAGCTGCTGGTATCCGACCAGACACTCCGATTGGTTGGGATCAACATTGACCGTTTATTGGCTGAAACTGCTCAGCGGATGGCAAGTGAAGAGGATGATCTTGAGGCAGTTGAGTTTGAAAATCCACGGCTCAGGCGCAGATCTATTGTCCTGCTGAGGACAGCGCGCTTTGGTCTGCCGAAACCGAAGAGCGAACTGGAGACAGCGCTGGCCGACATGGTCCAGGAAGCCTGCGATGATGGCTTCCCGGTTGACCTGGCTGGCCGCTTATGGAAGGCGTTGACGAAACACGACATTTGGCGACTCAAGTTCAATGGATCAGACCCGCCGGCGAGGGTTGAACCACTGAAGGTGACGCCAAAGGAAGGTTGCGAACCGTATCGATGCACGGCAAGACCACACAACCCACTGGAAACAAGGTTTCTTACGTTATTTGGGAACGAGCTACGCGATGCCGGCGTGATCCGACACAATCAGCAAAGCCAGTGGTGCTCACCGGTCAACCCAGTCATGAAGCCTGATGGTCGGCGCATGTTGAAGTCCGCGGACAAGTGGACATATGAAGAAGTTCTCAAGTATTACCGACTTACGAACGACTACCGGATGGTCAACGCGCGCACAGTACCCAAGGCCGGTACGTTGCCTTTCCAGTCGACGATCACGCAGCATCTACGTGGGAAGAAGGCAATGGGAACGTTCGACATGCCCAAATTGCTTTTGGCAGTTCCCTCTGGACCCGGCAAGCCAAGTCATGCTGTCGTTCATGCTCAATGGCTGGGTCATGACGCAAAACCGGGTGATGCAAGGACATGTTGACAGCGCGCTCTACGTCCAGTCAACGAGCGAAGAATGCTATGCGCCGCTGCTCAACAAGCATCTGTTGGTCTGGATAGACGATATCCTCGTCTACGCCGATGACCCAGAAGAATATACGACAGTACTGGACCAGTTCTTTGACTTGGTCAGTCAGTATGGATTCAAGCTCTGCCCTACGACGACGAAGCTATACACGAAGCAAGTCAAGTGGTGCGGTCGCTACCTAAGTGAGTCTGGTGTGAAACAAGACCCCGAACGCATTGAAGCGCTCTGTGTGATCCCAGTACCGACGAATGCTGGCGGACTACAACAGTTTATCTGTGCGACAAACTGGCTGCGAGAATCCATCACTGAATATGCGCAAACGGTACACCCGCTACAGCAGTGCTTGACCCGCGCGCTCGACGGCAAGTCTAAGAAGAAACGCATCGTGTCGGGAATACAGATCTCCCTGACGGATGGTGCAGTGAAAGCGTTTGAAGCGGTAAAGGCCAAGCTCCGCTCGGTGATTGAGCTGGCCCACCCAAGAGACGACGGAACGATGTGCTTATTCACCGATGCGAAACAAGTCAATATCCTGCGTGCAACGCGGACCGAGGCGACTATGTCCTATGGTCGCGTGTGGATGAAGCGCATCACCCAAAGCTACTGGTCACATGGGTTGGACCGTACCGAGTGGTTGAAGTCAACGAGTTTTCAGCAAGGATCGAACATCTGATCACGAAGGAACAGCGGGACGCACACATGTCCAGACTCAAGATGTATGCAGAGTCAAGCTTTGAAGTGACGGATGAAATCCTCGAACATGTGGCCAACCAAGGCATCCTCCTGAAGGTCGAGCGCATCGAATCCCACAAATTTGACAAAGCCCGCGACCGCTACTATATGCTAGTCCACTGGGAAGGGTTTGAAGCGATCGAAGCTTCATGGGAAGATGTGACCCAGCTGTTGCGCGACTGCCCAGCTGTGGTCCATGCGTATGTTGATGCCCTCAAGCCTGGCAGAGATCGAGAACAGCTGGCGAGCCGTATCAAGTCGATCAAGGCCAAGTTGAAGGCGTAGTGTGAAACCAAGTCTGTCCGTGGATGGACATGGCTTGGGGTGTGTGTTGCGTGATGGAGGTAAGCCATCTCCATCCGCACACAGACTTGTACCTCGGGTGACAGTCGAATGTCGTGCTCCCGTGTCAAGATGCAGTTGATGGGTGTTGTGTATTGCATAGTCAGTCTGAGTGACTGCGATCTGGCGACTGGTCGACCCAAAGGTTGCGCCTGTTCAAGGCGACTCTTCGGCCAAGGACCGAGTCCAAGATCGGCAGATTTGGTTTTACCGTGTTAAGTTAATCGATTGCATTTGACAGGGAGGCGGCACTCCCCTAATGGTGTGTTCGATAAACTTTCGCGGGTTGCCTCTCCACACTCGAGCAGCTTGGATTCGATGATTACAGCTCTCTTCTCCTTGAAGCCCGCTCTTCCAGCCACGACGAGTGGGTCGAATACGACAGTTCGGCATTGCAATTACTCGTCCGCAAGTACGAACCCTTGCCTACGCCTCACTTTACGGAGCCAGCGTACGTGCTTCAGATTGCAGACGACTCGACAGTGGAAGACTTGGTGGAGATTTTGCGAATGAAATATGGCTTGGACCGTGATAAATGCCGTGTGTTGCGCATGAATGGCCACGGCTACTGGAACATCCAAACGAGTGTTTTGAATCCTGCCGATGAAGACATATACATGCAGCGCACCTTGCGTCAAAATCTCCAGCTTCGCAACGGCTGCAAAGTCTAAGTGGAAGAATGTCCAAGTTTGGACTCATCGAGTGTCGCCAAGGATTTCTTTGTTAACCAAGCGCATTTGATGACTATTCGTGTGAAATGCAAGGATAAAAACATACTTGCGCGTGCTAATGACCCTGCCATGGACAACAAAGAAGGTGCAAAATGGTCGTTTGTCGTGGACCGCCGTGAGCCACTTCAGACCCTCAAGGATCAACTGGTCAAGTTCTTGGACATGCCGCCCAACTCGTTCAGGCTCCTCCGCGGAGCGTCCGAGTATGCTCAAGAACTTAAACATCTCAATGTGTCATTCATGAAACTGTCGATGATTGACCACACGATTCTTTTCGTCTCCCCGGGACGACCACTGGCTGGTGATGAATTCCACATTGAAATACATCGGTTCCAGCCAAAGCCATGACCCACAGAGCCATCGATATTCCTCATAGGTGGAGTACAACCCGAGGAGCTGACATTGCTGATGAAATTTATCGTGTTAAACGACGTCATGGTTGACAAAGTGCGTGCGGCTATCGCTCAACATTTTGCCGTCAAAGGTATTCATGCGCCGTATTTACGTCTTCAAGACTATTGCCATCGCCGCTTGAAGACAATTCTTCCTGACGGTGTCAGGCTCAGTCAAGCTTCGCAATTGACTCTTGTTCAAGACCGCCGCTTTGCCGTCCAGATCTTGGCCGAGCCTGAGGAGCTGCCACGTGACCACATGCTCTTCTATATCTCGGTCTTGGATCGTGCCAATCTCAAATTTGGTCCACTCCAGGAAATCATATTTGAGTACGAAGACCGCCAGGAAAGCTGGATTGACATCCTTTCCAACAAAGTCCATGAAGCAACAGGCATCCCAATTGAGTCGATGCTCTTTGCCAAGCCGGATCAATCGAAATCAGTGAATATACTCGAAGTGGAGGATTTCTCATGGATCGACCGAGAGCAAGGCCGACACCACCTTGATCCAAAGTTGCTTAGCATCTATAGTGACATGATTGTGGTCGCTGATGGCTCAGTTCCCCTGAAGAAACTCTCGAAAGAAGTACAAGACGACAATCTCGCTCTTGTGGCTAACTTGAACAATGAGGAGCTTTAGTATGGCACTGCCGTTAGGGCATTTCTAACGGGGTGTCCCCATCCCAATGGCCGGGATAGGGACAAGGACGAGACTCCTTCTTGCTGTCCTCATCCTCACATTTGCTTGCAACGTCCCTATGGGAGAAACTAAGGAGCACCCAAATCAGGGCTCCACAACACATGGTCATATGGATGACAGGTGAGACAAGGAAACCGTCCCACTTATTGGCAGCAGTTGGATTGTGTACATGTATTGGTGCACACACTGACTACAGTATCAGCTAAATTACGAGACCAAAAGGAAGAGTTCATGGCAAGTACATGAGCAATAACAAATCCATGAACAAAGCATCAAATAATACATTCAAGACCACAACAATAGTGTACAATGTGGACACAATGTGAAATTTGACCGCAAGCCATAACAATGACAGCTACCGAGGAAAACACTGTGAAGGATATCATGGATAGACACAATTGAAAATATATATTTCTATGAACTTGTCTTAAAAGCTTACTAGTATTCTACTTTACCGAAATACTTCACGGACCAAAGACGATAGAAGAGGGAGAACCGGCTCACTGGTATTAGGCTGGGCTGCATGATTAAAATCGACAATTTCTGGCCAGATTGGCTCTCTTCTGGTGGAATTGACCCCATGATTCGTTTGATGGCTACGAGTACTTGCCCCCGCCACTTGGCGTCGAACTAACGTTGCCGGCTCTAGAATTCGATCGTTTCGCGAGTTGTACGAGTGTGGACGAATCCACCAGTGCGGATCAAAGTCCGTAGGGAGGAATATTTGCCTTCCGGACGATCGAATGAGGTTTATAATTTCGTGAATACATGGCCGACCATTAATAGCACGAAATGTGCCCTCGCATTGAGATATCTCGCAGCCACTTGCAATTGTCGTTTTGGCTTTTTTAAGTAAAACAGTGGTCGCAGAAAGAGCCCATTCAGAAATAATTCGGACGACACCGGAAAAAATCCTTCCATGAAGTAGATATGGTGTTACTACAGCGTTGTGCTCGATACGCCATGTAAGTGTATTTGAAGTAGTACTCCACCAGGGCATGAACGACTCAATGAGATGCAATAAATCACCACGCGAATTCATTAACCATCGTTTCATTTTAGCATGCGTCCCCTCAACAATACTGGTGTCTTGATATCCTCGGTGCTTGTAACTTTTATTCCAGCACTGAACCAGCTTGGTCCTGTAAGGCCACCAATGTCGGTCTAAGTAGTCAGCCATCGTCGAGCTCATTGTCCCAAGGCACTGCAATTGAGAGAAAACTCGGTTATGGTTTTTGAATTTATAGTTTGTGAGAGATGGACAGACGCATGATTCGTCGGTGGGTGATTGTGTAAGGTACTACCATCTCTTGTATATACTATATTCCATTGATTTTCGTTAAACACAATTTTGATTATCATGGGGCATCCAATTTTCTTTGACCCACGCAACATTCTTTTGCGATCTTCATATCGTAGTTTTCGTGTATTTTTCGGATGACCCCCCCTGTCACACATGTACAGTACTTCAGTAGCCGTCTTTTTCTTGCGAGTCACATTGAAACCATTCATTAACGTCCAGTCATGCAACGAAGTCAAAGCATCGTCTAAGGAGGAGAAAGACTTGATTGGAGGCGGTGGAATGGAGTGGGTTCGACCGTCACCAACTGAGTGTAGATGTTCTTCATTATCAAAGTTATCAAGCTGGGAGTCGCCAGTGTCATCATAGTTAACGATAACCTGGGAGGTGTCAGGACCACCATTAGGGTAAACAGAGCGACTGCCAACGGGAAAAAAGGAGCCATCACCAGGATAAACAGAGCCACCACCAGGAGAAACGGAGCCACCAAAAGGAAAGACGGAACCACCAACAGGAAAAAGGGAACCACCACCAGGAAAACGAGAGCCACTAACAGGAATAAGGGAGCTACTACCAGGAGAAACAGAACCACCACTAGGAAAAAGAGAGGCACTAACAGGAATAAGGAAGCAACTACCAGGAGAAACAGAACCACCACAGGAAAAAGAGATCCACGAACAGGAGTAAGGGAGCCACCACCACCACCTAGATAGAGGGAACCATCGCTAGCAGATAAATAACCATCGCTAGGGGTGACTGAGCGAGGGCTACCAGCAGGGCAACCAGAGCGAGCATAGCTGATGCGGCGTTGCATGTCTCAAGTAAAGTGAAGAGTAAAAAGGCACCGGTAACTGTTTGCGAGTAAAATAACCAATTGGAAGACAGTACGCCCATTCCCTGCGAAATCTACCAATGAAATCGAGGAAATTTGGGATAAATTTCAACCAAGTAATTATGGAGGGGATTTAGCCAATTAAGGAGAAGAAAAATGGGGAACAGATGTCGTAGCAGCGTTTTGACCAATTAAAACTAGAAAGGCAAATAAATTAAAGTAGCAGTGTTGTAACCAATAATAATTAGATAGACAAATAATTAGGATTTCATGCCTACAAGTAAGTACATGAACAATTTTGAAAAAAATATGGGTAAATGAATTCGAAGCTGGTTTTCAACCAATAATATTACGAAGAGGCGAATGTATTAATTTTTTTATAGACGAAAACAACAATATATGTATGTATTCGGGCAAAAACTGGCAATAAATCAAAATAACAGCACTTAACTGGACTTCCACCAAGCTTCAACCAACCTCCACCATACGGATAACATATAATTATCCGTACCAAGATCGTGCCTTTTCACTCTTGTACTGTATCTTGTCCACAGAATGCCACGATCAAAATGCTCGTATATGCTCGAACCTGACGTGCAACAACGAGTCGACAGTGAAGTAAGCAAGCTCTTGGCTAAACTAGCTCTCCAACAGTCCAATGTGTCGCGCTCTCACACAGGGTCCAGATGCCTCAAACTCAACTCAAAATTGGCTTACAGAAAGCATCTCAATGGTTTGAAGTTCTTTTGTTCTTTAATAGGCGACTACGAGTGCCTCTTGGTGCTCTTAGATAACCCACCAGAGCCATTTTGCCCCTCTATGAACCCCACAACAATTGCAGACTTCATCAACTATAAACGCGGCCAAACTGGCTCGACTTTTTATCGTATAGGTTACACATCACCATGCGTGGCTGTCCTTGGCCGTCCTATGACAGCCCAGGGAGGTTGGAATGATCCGCGCAACGTGGATCAGATGCTTTCTGCTATTACAGTTGTTCATGCAGCACGGGGGCAGCGTGGGCAATTTTTCGACCATTGTCAAGAATGTTGCAAATTCAGCACTGATAGCAGCTTTATTGGTTGCCGATTTCATAGAGGATCACCATTATTGTGGAGAAAAGGAAATCCCAAAGTCTCCGAAATTGTCGAAAATACTGCGAAAGCTTTCAAAGAAGTTCTGGATACAGAGCCCAAGGTGACTCACCCCTTTCACCTTGGGAATTGATGAATGTTCGTACCCATCTGCTTTCGTCAAATCATTATCCTGATTTCCAGTTGTTTGTCATGGTTTTGCTTTGCACTAAACTCTTTTTGCGTGGAGACGAGCTTGTATCAATCAAGCTCGATCATTTTTTGTCTGATTTAGCTATTGTACGTCATGACGGTATCGTTGAAGCTCTAGCATTAAATATCCAGGGCAAATGCGACTCTGCACCTGTTACTTTGATGTCCAGGGCAAATGCGACTCTGCACCTGTTACTTTGATGTTATGGTGTGACGATGTGCTTCCTATGCTCTGTCCTATTCGCCATCTGCTGATGTATCTGCATTTGTCAAATATTTCTGATCATGGATACCTCTTTGAAGGTGATTGTGATGGCCATTATGCTGCAGAATCCTTCCATCATCGATTTAAATCTGTTTGTGATAAGCTGCTTGGTAGATCTGGCCCGTTTGGCTCACATTCGTGCCGGAAGACAGCTTATCTTTTGGCTGTTTGGGGTGGTGGTGAGGAAGGTGACATTATGCTCAGTGCAAGGCACAAATCATTGTCTCAGGCAATGAAATACAAGCGAGACGCGTTGTTCCTTTTGAACGTGGCCAACAAAAACAATCGCAATTTAAGTGAGCTGGTGTCGAAGTGGAAACCAATTGTTTGTTGTGATTTACAAATGGGCCGAGCTATAAACTTTTCAGGAGCACTATCTCTGAAACCATTGAAAGACCTGGCATTTGATTTTATTGCCAAGTTTTGCAAATGCCCCCCTGAGACAAATATCTTGGATATGGTGGGACGAGTTATAGAATTCAACAAGCCAAGTACCACCATGGAGCAAATAGAGACTTTTTGCAACAATAATTTGAATTCAAACCAGAAAGGGCAATTGATGCAACTTCTAAATGCAATGGCGATAGAAATGAAGTACGATATTTTCAAGGCAACTTCATCTACATCACAGAACTCAACACAAGACATCACCAGCGACCAACAAAACTCTGCTGGTACAGTTGCATGTGCTGGTGCAGTTGCATGTGTAGGTGAATCATCTGTGAATTGTGCTGGTTCCGAATTACACACGACTAGCGATGTACAGTAAAATCATAATACTCCTGCAAACTCAACTCAACTAGATTGTTGGCAACAAGAGGAAGCGTGGCGGCTGCTTCGACTTTGACGGTCGTTTGAGTCTGAAGAATATAAAGGACCCCACGGAGAAGTTGAAAACAATCTTGCGTTTCCACTCACAAATTCCGGCAAGCTCAAACGAGCTCACCGAGGGTGCACGTGCATTTGTAATATCTACAGTAGTACCCATTGCGATGTGCTTGCAGCGTCATTGCCAGAACGACGAAAAAGTGTTTCTGCAGAGGTGGCCAAATTTTTCGCATTCCAAGTTTGGAAAGCTCTGCTGCAGCGGCAAAGGGGATGTTTGTGCTTGTCATAATGTATAACATGGGATTCAAAAGTTGTTGCTTCAGTCATGCAGTGTGAATACGCGTGATATGTGTGCCGCGCGCTGAAGGAACAGTTGGTTTTCAACCAGGTCCGTCTATTTCGGATAATATTGAATATCCGGTTCCACCACATTCCACCAACGATACAAGGTATGTATGTAAACTGTACTACTCGAACGAGTCAATAAACAAGTGCTCAAATCCAAAAATGTAAAAACCAATGCCCACTTGTTATGGTGGACGTTCGCCTCGTGGTAATTCGCCTGGACCACCGGGATGTATCTTTCACTTGGTGCTCTCAAGAGATCCGAGTGCTGCTATGTGCCGAGCCGAACTAAAGCCGTATCTCTCGGCGATAAACCAGAGTAAACCTCAAAAATTTCTCGCGCAAGTCAATGCGACTCCCATTGTGAGTGTTGCTGAGGCTTTAGTTAACACAACAACGATTAAATCTGCACTTGTGGTTCAGTGTTTGGAACAATCACATGCACTGGAGACAAGAACGATTGTTGTAGTTGTGTTAACGATAGGAGATAATGCAATGGCAAGCATTGGCTATTCCGATAGGTTCTTACTTACATTACGACCGAATGCCCGTTGTTCTACAAATCTGAGACGAAGCGCTGTACATTAATATTTGTATGACAATCAACCGTTCGACACCATTTATCACTTCAGCCCTGACTCATTTCGTTTATAATCTTGGCAAGTTCTACGACGTTATCTCTGTTTTAGCCACGGTTTAGCAAAATAAGTTGCCAAGATTATAAACTAATAGAGGTCACTCGTCGGAATCTTTGAACAAAAGAAATGATAACAATGATTATTTATAAATATAGTATTAGTCCTAAAAGTATTCGAATTATGGGGGTACAGTATTTAACTGGTGTTTTTATTCATCATTCTCCGGAAAACATCGGACAAATATTGCCGTTTGTGTGCATCCACAGAAAATTTGTCCTGTATTTTCCAAAATACTCAAAATTCTTTTCATGATTTAATTATTTGTAGTACTGCGTTTTGTATGAAATAAAATAAAGTTTGAGTGGAATGCGAATGAATGCAATCCACAGAAGGATTTTTCTGCGGGAAAATGAGCCAATCACATTTCGAGAAAATCCCCAAAATAGCATCAAGAGAACCAGGGAGCAAAACAGTCTGACCTTGACTGACGTTTGACGAGTCGTGGATAAGATGCAATATGATGAAGAATCTATTGCTAAGAAGTGCAGCACAACAAGCTAAGATAGTGAGAAGCGTTGAGCAGTTGAGGTGTTGTATTCCCTTTTCTTTCTGTCCACGCAACGCGATGTTTCATTTCAACTTATGGCTGGAATCTACTAGCGTGGTTTTATCACTCATCGTTATATTAGAGATATAACACCCTTAGAACAAACACTAAACTCTAAGGTAGTCTCAAGTATGCTGATGATTGCCTGCCTTTTGAAGTCAATAAAGGCATTTTCGATTGCCTTTTGAGACTTTGCACGTAAGAGTCGCTGTCTCATGACTTGTGTTTTTGGCCAATTAAACACCGCACAACTTTTAATAACTATTGATTGGCTGAAATATGCATAGTAGGATTATATTTTTCTGTGAATTCCGAAGACAAGTCATTTCCAAAGATACTCTTTATATTGATACCGCTATAAATTCATATTTATATCTTAATAATTATATATAAGATACATTGTTTCAATCAATAAGTGGGACGGTTTCCTTGTCTCACCTGTCATCCATATGACCATGTGTTGTGGAGCCCTGATTTGGGTGCTCCTTAGTTCCTCCCCGTCCCTATGCCGACTGAACATGGGGACGATACCCTATAATAGAACATTTTGATTGGCTAGTCCCAAGCATATATCGAGCGATTATTGGGCGGTCCCTATCGCATTTGAGGATATTCTTGCGATGGCCCAAGGCGTCAAGTGGGTCGAAGAAGGCGACAAAGCTCTGTGCACAACGTGGCTGCGAGCCACTGAAAACGCAGCCCGTGGTTCGGACCAGCCTTCAAGCGACTTCTGGGATGCAATTTTTGACGGATTCCATGCTCAAGAACAGATCCAGTCCGGCAAGATTCAAGCGAGACTGGGTTCCCACATTGCATAGAGAGGACTATGGTTGCAATTCCGTCTTCCATATCATTATACTCTTCGCTTGAAGAGGAGGAATTGTCCGAAAATGGACCCACGTTAAGGTTGATACTCGTTTGAGTGTCGTAAGATCCAACCAACGCATCGCCGGAATTCATGAGTCAGTCTCAAACAACACTTCTGTTGGGGACTCACCGATAGCTCGAGCGTCTTTCCACAAGCGTCCCAAAAAACAAATGGAAATTTTCTGGCCAATCCAACTCACTATATTTTTAGGGATGGGGACAACCGTTAGAAATGCCCTAAGAGCATCGAGATGCAATCGACTTGCTGTAAATCCATGGCTAAAGTACAAATGATTGTTGAGCTTTAGAGTTAAAAGCCCCAAACTTTTTCATTCCCTACCAGGCGTCATTGTAATAGGGTACGGCCTCAATGTCTGGCCTTCCCCCCCGCGTAAATGAAAATTTTCACTCGACCTCCACTGCGCTGCGGTGAATGCAGTTATGATGGATGTCTGCGTCTTCCGAGCACGTCAGGACAGTTGTTGCTTCGACTGTAACCCTCTCCATGCGAAGAGATTGTGCCAAGGAAGTCTCAAACATGAATGATGAAAGTGAGCACTGCCCGACATGACCCGTTTTGAACATCATTTGCTCGGGAACGCCCATCATTTTCTCGCCGAGGTTCCTTGAGAGTCGAGTCTTGAAAGATCCACATCGACGACAAAGCTGAGCTTGCCCATAAATGGCCATGTCCTGAACTAGGCGGCAGCAACAAGAACGAGAAGCAAAAGGCAACTTGATCCAGCTCGTGATCTTCCATAACGACCGTAGATTCATGGAGGAGATCATGGCAAGTCGGACCCGACAATGCATTCTAATATGATGAGCTGGTTTGGTTTGCGACACAGCATGTTCCCTTTTGAAATCGTCGTCTTCTCGAGCATGACGACGTTGGTCGCTGTCGTTCGCTCGTCCAGGTAGATAGCCTGGCCCTAGTACAGAAAGGTGGAAAGTGAGAACTCCAGGATCGTAAGATACCGAGGAGATGTGTGCCTGGACAGTTCAGTCTTCAAAACTCCACGTCGGTGAGACGTACTAGCGCGTATTTACTCATGTCCCGCCTTGCGGATCCGTCGTCGAGCAATGGAGCTTCGCAATCCGACGAGGAAGGACATGAACTCTTGGAAGATATGGTTGCAGCGGATGAAGCCAAGGGACAACAACAAAACCAAGAAGATACCCGCTTGATCAAGCTCAAGATCTTCCACCTGCAAGACACCAAATGGATGTTCATTTCACAACATGCTTCCTTGTCTGAAGCGACAGAGAAAGCAGCGATGCTCTTTGACGTCCCATACGACTCAACGTCAGTTCGTTTGCGCAGCTATAGCGAATACACGAATCTGCCACAGGACACGTACACTGGCCGCGAACATGGCTCACTCATGGAGCTCCAATTCGACACACACAGCGCTCTCTTCCTCGAAGTCCGCTCTTCTCTCGAAGACGAATGGGTCGAATATGACAGTTCTGCATTGCAATTACTCGTGCGCAAGTATGAACCCTTGCCAACGCCTCACTTCGCCGAGCCAGCGTTCGTGCTTCAGATTGCAGAAGACTCGACAGTGGAAGATTTGCTCGGGAAATTGCGACTCCAATTTGAGCTTCACCGTGATAAATGCCGTCTCCTCCACATGAATGCAAGCGGCTACTGGGACACCCAAACAAATATTTTGAATCCCACGAACGAAGACACTAATCTGCAGCGCTTCTTGCGTCATCTTCGAAACGGAAGCGGAATCTACGTGGAAGAATGTCCAAGTTTGGACTCGCGGAGTAACGCCAAGGATTTGTTCGAGACAGAGGCGCATTTGATTACCCTACGAGTCAAATGCACGGACAAGAACATACTTGCACGTATGAATAACCCTGTCGCTGACCCGATAGAAGGTGCAACGTGGCCATTTGTCGTGGATCGACGTAAGCCGCTTCAGTTCCTCAAGGATCAACTGGGCAAGTTGTTGGACATGCCACACAACACGTTCAAGCTTTGCCGTGGAACGTCCGAGCGTGGCCAAGACCTTAAACTTCTTGACGAGTCGTTGAAAAACTTGACGCTGTTGGATCGCTCGACGCTGCTCGTCGCCCCGGGACGACCACTGGCTCGTGGTGAATACCACATTGAAATACTTTGGTACCAGCCAAAGCCACAGCTCACAGAGCCGTCGATTGTTCTCCAACAGAAGCAGAGTACAACCTGCCGAAATGTCGTTGCTGGTGAGATTCATCGTATCAGCAGATGTCATGGTGGACAAAATGCGTGCATCAATCCATCAACAGCTTGCTGCGAAAGGAATTCAAGCGCCATATTTGCGTCTTCGAGACTATTGCAGTGGCCGCTTGAACAACATCCTCATTGACGGTCTCAAGCTCAGTCATGCATCGCAATTGAATCTTTACGAGAACCGCCAATTTGCCGTCCAGATCCTGTCGGAGCCTGAAGTGCTGCCACTTGACCACATGCTCTACTCCATCTCGGTCTTTGATCGGGCAAATTTCAAGTTTGGTCCTCTCCATGAAATCATATTTGACTACAAAGACCGTCAGGAAAGCTGGATTGACATCCTTTCCAACAAAGTCCATGAAGCAACCGGCATCCCAGTAGAGTCGGTGCTCTTTGCCACGCCATACCAAGCTCACAGAGTTCATGTACTCGATATGGTGGACATTTCATGGATTGACCCAGAGCAAGGCCGACAGCGCCTCACTGCAATGTCGCTTGGCATCTATGGCGACAGAATCGTGGTCGCTGATGGCTCAGTGCCCCTGAAAAAACTGTCAAAGGAAGAAAGAGACGGCATCCTTGCGCTCGTGGACAACTTGAGCGATGTGGAGCTTCAATCGACCGCTGCCTGGTAGTTCATCGAGACACGATAGGACTCGCTGTGCATAAAGTACAAAAGATAGTTGAGAGCTTTAACATCAATCTATTTGCCAAATTGCGTATCATACGAGCACACAGTCGACGTCGAACGAGCAGCATTGGATGGATCATGCCACAGACGGCATTGACTAATGGGAGGCGCGTACAAATGCAACGTGACGGCATCGACATCATTGCTAGGATTACCGACTTTGTGGAGGCCAAGCGAGTCGTTCATGTACGTCACGCCTTCTGTGATGAACATGTTGGCCGTTTCCACGAGTTTGTCGCCGTCGTTCCAGTATCGCACTTCATTGACAGCTCCTTGGATATGGCGGATCCAGCATCCATCGGATGGATGGTCGTGGATGGGACTGTACTTGCCCTTGTTCCAGCACAAGACAATGAGTGAGTATGACTTGTCGTCCGTCGCAACGAGATTGCGAGTGTAGTTCTTGTCTGGATTGAACCGAATGAATGGCTCGAGGTCGGTGGGATTGGCATCGAATGCAGCCAAGGCCTCTACGATGGCTTTCTTCTTTTGTTCCGTCATGGGCCCAACGTGGAGTTGGATGTCGTCTTCAAGCACACGGACAAGTTGTTGCAGTGAAAGTTGCTTCTTGGCTAGTTCACTCTTACTGCTGGTCTTCGCGATGGCATCTTGACGAGCGCGAGGAACTTTCACTTGAACACGTCGGCGGTGTGCCTTGATTCTATTAGCAGGATGCGAGCTTGGAAGCTCAGCCGACGGATGCAGGAGGTTCTGGCGCGCGAGGGTGGCAGCCGACAGCTTACCGCGAGGCAGACGAGACTTGGAGACACGGTACTTGACATCCGTCTTCGCTGGCAGCACAGGACTGCCAGGGACGGTCGAGCTCACGGCGAGAGGCTCATGCATCGTTGAGGTCTCGTCCGAGTGTAGTCGCAACCCGTCACGAGGATGCCTTTTGGGCTGACCAGGCGCTTGTTTGCGACCAATCGAACACACGTAACAGCATGGCTTTAAATAGTTTGAGTGCGTTGTTGTCTCACATCTTCGTCACTTTTTTTGTGAGCTCACGGCCAAATTGTTCGATTTGCTCACTTCCCTACATGGGAATAGTTTACCAGAGTCAGCGCAGCTCTGCAGTCGGTACCTCAAAACGCGGCGCGGCGTGGAGGCAGAGTTGCAGTACATTAAATAGTATCATATTGAATCGATATCTTACATTATTGTCGATTTCATTCTAAATTGTGAGAGGGGCTGAAATGTATATAGGGTTCAATAAATGGTCATTTCCGGATAATCTCGAGTTTAATGACGGCAACTGTGATAGGATGGAATCCTATCACACCATATAACGCAATATGATTGGAAGTTAATCTGATGAATTGACTTGGTAGACGAAAACAGACCAAGAACCTCGTGGAGCATTGACAGATAAGTTTAACAACAAAGACAGAAAAGGAAATCTTTGATTACACTCAACACGTAGAGGTACTCGGTATGCGTTGCTCGTCGTTCCCCAACCCGGGCTATTCAAATTTCAAATCGACACTTTGAATACCTGCACTGCAGTCTAATTACTTTTTACACACACGAATAGTGATAGTTCTCGCATCTCTCCACTACCTCATGAGCAGTAGGCAGTAGAGCAATAATCAATTGAATTATCCCACACTCAATATGCAACATGAATCCACAAGGTTCATGAATCATTCAAACTTTGACGTTGCAACGTCAAAACTTGATAGGATAATGAGTTGTGAGGCGAAGGTGTGGAGACCAAATCCGTCATCAATACTTTTGACTATTGCTTGTGCTTTAATTCATGAATCGTATGAAATTCATGAAATCTACAGTGTTTTGTGTTTTGTGCTTTAGCCATTTCAATATGCTTCCAGTATAATTAAGCGAGTGGGCGCGCGCAACACGCGAACAATCGTGATGTTGTGTTGTAGCTAGTATAGATTATATTGTGCTAGACGTTCAACAAAGATTCCGGGCTTCTTTATTTGCCGGCTAGACTTTAAGCATGCGAGTGCATGATGCTTGATATCTGCCAATAATCGTTTGTTGAGCAACTGTGATAGAATCTCCATCACAGTTGCTCAGAATTTTGCACATTTCAGATTTGAATACTGAAATCAAGTCAAAAACATTTATTGAAAACGGATTTCAGGCAACTGTGATAGATTTCCTATCACACTCCAATACAAAATGATCATGTTTCTATCATGGCAGTTCCGGTGAAACATCACACTCACTGTCACGCCACTACACGATTGGCTAAAATTCTGCAGTGCCCAGTGTCAACAACATAGAGTGCACGACAACACGGAGTCCACGTTGACAACATGGCCAGTCGAGTTTGGCCACAGACGCATTAACATTATGTTTAGGTCTCTCATACTTAGTTCTAAATCGTAATAATTGATTGCAAAGTGCACCACATATACTGTTGTTTAGTTCGACGCTATGAATCGCGTACATTGAATAGAATTATCACAAAACTACCTGATGTAACCTCAGTTTGATCTCCGATGTGCGTGAGCATGTGAAGTCGCTTTAGTTTTCGACAACAACAACGACCTACTTGTCTTTTGACCGGTGCTTGGACGTAAGATATCCGTACACAGAAGACAAATTCGCCTCAATCTACCAAATCCAAATGATGGGGATTAGATGCAAGACACATTTAAGTCTATAATACAATGGAAGTGACTACGTTTCAGGTGCAAAACATATTTCGATAATAAACCGGACTCAACGGGTGTCTGCTGCCCGGCTTTTCAATGTTCTCACATTGAAAGTGCATCGACACAAGCACAAGAGGACAAAGGACTATGCATTCATTCACGACCTTATTTAGATAGCTTTCAGTTAAATATGAATGTCCAGTCAAAGCAGAGTCACCTCTGCATCTAACAAGCCGATAAACGACTTGATTGACCGTGGCAGGAAAAGATATTGTCGGACAGGTATGATTTCTGGTGTGATTTCAGGTGTGATTTGGCACCTGATTGGCCAGTTTTAACACACTCTGGATCACACTGCCAGTGTGATTTGCATCACGATAACATTCCGAAATATAGCACTGAACTGAATTTTTATCCAATCAATGTTTTTACTGATTGAATTATCTAAGAAGCGATTGGCCCCATCACCAGAAATACAACTTCGGTGTGATTTTGTAGATAACATAGTTGCAGCAGATGTATCCATTTTTCAAATCGATCTGCAAATCGATCAGCCAATCAGAATCGAGTATTTACCAAATTCACGCAAAACACACCTACACACACGCGAAATTTATCTGGCCAAATTTACTGTACTTTTCATTTATACTTGACTTCAGTATGATGGAATCGATTTGGAAATGAAGTCAATTTTGGTAGAAAAATACAAATTTGGGTGAAAAAGACAATATTTCGAGTATTTTTGTTTAATTACACTAATAACGAATCAATGGGTTAACAAACACTTTATATTTTGATATCGAAATATCAGAATACAGAGGTAACACTTGAGCTGTCACTGTGATCAAGGAACATGGATCACTTCCATGGGTGACCAAACTCACGGTACTTTAGAGTATTTGTCAATTTACCGTCGTGGGATTGTGAGATGTGCCATCTATCACTCTCCAACAATTTGATACCTTTCACATTTGATATGATAAATTATAAGAGTAATACGTGACTTTCGCGCCACTTTAAAAAATGGTGGCAGAGCAAGGAAGACAGAAAATCACCGATTAAGCAATATAAGGGTGACATGAAAAATCAAACAGCCTCATAGATGGCGACTTTTGTGCTGTTGTTGGGTGAATGCTCCTGTCTGACGCAGCATGTTATAAACTGTATTACACAATGTCTTCTGCGCTTATGACCATATAGAAATATTGAGGATGTATCTTCAGTAAATAATACCTCTGGGACTAAATACATTTTAGTATCTTGAAAACATGTATTTAAAGAGGTTTCACGATCTTAAGACGGTAAATTGACAAATACTTTAGTATGGACTGTCCAGAGCCCCAGGGAACATAATCCAATACTTGTTGACAGTCTATTCATTGCTGAGTGGACCAGCAAGACCTGTTGATTAACACAGGTGCAAATATCCCTTGACAGTGGCCGCAATGATGACCCATGGACCAGAACGAGAGCTTGACTTGCTATCTTCCAAGGCTCGCAAACTACTCGACGAGTTTGATAAATCCTGATAAAAAGCAGCACTGTACTACCGTAAGTACTGTAATTTCTCAAATAGTACGGCACCCCCATGTACCACTTCCTCCTAAATATAATAAACTGAAAAAGATTATTGTTGAACGATATTATAAAATGTTAAAGGGAGCTATCAATCATCCACAACCAGTACGTCATCCAGGAACTCCAGTGCTTCTGACAAAGGATGGTAGTCTGATGCTTTCAACTATGACTTTTTCCCATGATCGTTTTATCCACGAACTGTAAACACCATGAGATGGAGGCTTAATTCGATTTCCTTGGGTCAACTCGAATGACATCAGCACTCAATTACATCTTATACCTGTGTTGTCTTATAATTCGACCATATTGACAATATTAAATTGAAGAGGAAAATTCTAATTGTACGGCACCTGGAAGTGCCGTACTAACGTTATTTACGATATCGCCATGAGCCGTTGACCCTCATAAGTCGGAAAATGCAGGAGTTATATTTGATATTTTGACGAATCGTAGGAACAATATTCTGATATTTTCCATTTTTTCGAAAAAATACCTCACACATTAACTTGATGAAAGTATGAATTTCGTTTTGACTGAAATTTTTGCCAAATTGTAGGACCGAAATTCCTACGCTTCATTGACCAATCAAACATCTATAAAATCTCTTTATATTGACCAATCATGTTGTTGGTATCATCTATCGAGTGTTTTGAGCGTGCACAAAAGATCACGAGCCGGTAAGAGCGGCACGGCATGCATGCGCACTTTCTACTTATGTAATGCGAAGTCGCAAGAAGCTTTAGGCGACAGCTGAAGCTCGATATAGAGAGAAAGACTTGAATATACGATCATGGTCTTGATACCCTCAAACAAAGGACACTTGCCGTATCTCGCTTCCGACCTTAACATTCCTCAATAACTAAATAACCAAACATTACATAGGACACCGTAGCTCCACCTTTGTTGTAGGTGTATACTAGTAATCTAACCACTGTTTGACTTTGTTCATATTCGTCTCGTGATGTATGAACAGAGTCAAACCGTGGTAATGCAAACTGCGTCGTCAGACTGCATTTCATATCTCTATGCATCTGCGCAGTATTGAGCAACCCCCCTGAGTAAGGTGCTTGACGCTTTCTAGCAATGCTGATACCTTTGCCATGAAACAGGTATTCGCGACACACAATCGTGATAGTGTATTAAATTCATTTAAAAAACGATTCATTCGGCATTAGAATAGTACACGTTACGTCTGAGCTGGATACAAGCTCATGGTGTTTGGTCACCGGGATGGTGTCAAAATCGAAATGTAGGCAATCTGTTCCTACGATTTCCAATCACAATACAATAGTGGTGTTCAATTGTGATTGATTGTTTGATTGATGAAAGAATTAACAATTTCATTTTCGTCCAATAGTCTCTTTTCATCGCATTGTTGATGTGAAGACCAACTTGATTGATTGCATGGTGATGTTTAGATGCTGCAGAATACCGACAAGCAGCGATAGTCTGCTTTGTCCATGGACTTGAAGCTTGTTCACAATCTCCTGACACAGCTTTTCCATTAAGAGACCTAACTCCGATGCGCTTGGTTATCAATGGTAGCCGTTCATCAATCTCTCCCATCAATCACTCTCGAGCCGTCAACGATTTTGTTGACGGCCCAACGTTTGATTGATGGAACAAAAAATACCTAGTTTCGACGAATAGAATTGATTTATTTAATTTTGCCATCAGTCAAGTGCTTTCATCAAGCATAATTGAACACGAGCTTCATTGAGGGTCAAAGGCACTGTATATTCTCATAATATGAGAATATACAGTGCCAAGTGAGTGAGGGGATACGGCAGGCCGTCATATAAAGTGATGGAAGGAATGATATGCCACTTGCTTCCATCGTTGACATCTCTTTGATGATTGGTCAATACATGGAGGATTATAGTCCAATAGAAAGGCAAAGAGAGGGCACACATTTCAAGCGCCAAAAGAGGATGCTGGATGGCTATGAACTCTTCAAAATGGCGGGAGATAGAAATGGCGCGAGAAATAAACATATGCCACTCTAAGGTTTCACTGCACTGGAGGGTCCATAAGCGATCCTACGTAAGCGGAGAAAGTATGTATATACGAGCATTGAATGGTCTCATATTTGTACGTTGAATAGAAGCCTCTTCGATGCCCAAAGGCGATCCACTCTCTGAAGATGAGAGAATTGAAGCTTTCGTCCTTCAACGAGAAGGAAGGACCATATCCTACATTGCCAATGAGCTCGGTCGCTCCCGCGGATGTATTCGTGGGTTCTTGCGCAATCCCAAGTCGTACGGACAAGCTCGGTCGACAGGAAGACGCTCTTTGATCTCGTATGAGCTTCATCGGCGCGTCATCCGCGATGCTGTTTCAGGCAAGTACACTGCTGCCGAGCGTGTCAAGTTGAATTCCCTCCTGTTGGACCCCGTCGAGTCTGTCAGCTCTTAAATAAGAGCGGGCGACTGAAATTCAAGAAGCGATTGGCTGCGCCGATGATGACTCCTGCCCACAAAAAAGCTTGGGTTGCTTGGGCTCAAGAGGCGAAGGACTGGGGAGCCCAGTTGAATGAAGTTATCTGGTCCGACGAGAAGAAATGGAATCTCGACGGACCCGATGGCTTTAATTACTACTGGGCTGATCTACGTGGCCGCCGTGAGCACTGCTCCAAGCGCCAAAATGGAGGCGGTGGAGTCATGTTTTGGGGTGCTTTTAGCAGCCGCGGCAAGTCCGAGTTGGCCCTTCTTGATGGCAAGCAAGATGCTGCTGCGTACGTGGATACGCTTTCCGAATTTATGGCTCCTTTTGCTCATGCTTTGCACGGCAACGACTTTGTCTTTCAGCAAGACAATGCTCCTATCCACACCGCTGGTTTGGTGAAAGAGTGGTTTGAGCTCCCTGAGGTGGACGTGAAGACTTTTAAATGGCCTGCCAAGTCACCAGACTTGAACCCCATCGAAAATCTCTGGGGTATCATGTCTCGTAGAGTCTACGACAACGGTCGTCGAAAGTTTTCGACCAGAGCCGAGCTCATCGCCTATATTCGAAAAGTGTGGGATGAGTTGGATCTAAGTCTGCTCCAGACACTTGTGGCGAGTATGCCTCGTCGCTGTGAAAAGGTTATCGCAAGTTGCGGTCGCAAGATAAAGTACTAAAACTCTCGTTTTGGTCTACTGGCATATCATTATTTCTTCCCCAGATTTACATATTGTAGTGCAGTATGAAGAGTAGACGTCTACACGACATGTGAAGCTCATTAGAAGTCCATAATAGCTCTAGGATTGATCTGTTTGAGTCTCACGTACATTCGAGATCACACCGGTGAGAACTCTCATAAAACTGTGTGTGGCATATCATTCCTTCCATCACTTTATATAAATCCCCTCACTCTCTTGACATCAAATCCTTTACCAGCAACTTGAGCATACTGTAACACCTTGAGGAGTTGTTTCCAATGCTGAGCAGATTGACACAAACCACTTGTCATGAATTGAAGCTACAAACTCGGCCCAATTTGTGTTGCGTCGTAGTGTTTCCAGGTACACTGCAGCATTATCTGCATAGCGAGCTTGACACCGCGTAGCCCGAGTATCTGAATGAGCCATGCTCCATTGTCGGCTGAAATCCACCCAGCAGTAGTTGGCATAGATCGACGAAACCATGCTCAAGTCTGTGTTTCGAATACTTTGGAGAGGTTTGTTGAGGTCCGAGAAGAACACTCGACGAGCATAACCAGAGTTGAAATCGAGCTCAATATCTGCCGCTGCATAACTCTTGATCACACTTATTGCGTACAAGTCGACGGTCCCATGATTCGTTGCGTCATGTTGGAGATTAATCAAGTCAATCAGGAAGGCTTGGTATCCCGTGCGGTTGAAATGCGGCCAGAAGAGTTGATCGAGCATTGCTGGCGTCAAGACCGACACCACGAGCAAGCCAACATGAAGCCCAAGTACTGCAAGCCGAGCCAGGATAGATTGCATCCGCGTATAACCAACTGGACTTTGCGGGGCAGGCAGCTTGTCGACGGGCTCAGTGGGGACAATCATGCTCACCTTGCGTTCATACTGCTGTTTGACACTCTAGTCGTTTCGCTCCAAGTATTTTTACAACTCAAGAACGAAACCACGTCAATCGTGACAATTGTCACGTCCTGGTCAAGAAGTCACAGAGCCCCCATTCACGGCCACAAACTTGTGGTTGCAATGATGAGGATGCCCAATATACAGTCCTTGGTTGTCAAATTACCCACATGAGAGCAAATCCCCGTCACTGTTGTCAACGCATCCCCCAAACCCTTGACAGCGCAATTGTTGACCTGGCGTGCATCTGATTCATTTGCTTGGAGTATGCTCATGCAATTGTCGACTACATGTGCTTGGATTGACAATTGTTGACAAGGTCGTCTCGTGTCTCTGTTGCTTGACAACTCTCCAAAACAAGTGAGAAGCTGTGAGTAGCGACATCCTCTCGTTGATTTTGACGCTTAATTTGGCACATCCTTCAAGAGGCGAGAGGATTGTGAATCCTCTGATCTGCGTCGTGATGAAGTACGAGAGTGAAAAGTTGTTGGCTGTGGAGCAATGTCGAGCTCATTTCTCAATTTCAAAGCCACGAGATAATGCGAGCAATCAGTCTTGGCCCTCTTATCATCAGGTGTGGCGGCGTTGAGCTATCCCCCTTCGCCGTCCCCTCGTTTGATTTGAATTCCCTCGGTGAAGACGCCAAGCATGACTTGGTTCAAACGCTGGAAACTTCCGGCATTGTCGCTGCCCGCGGCATTCCAAACTTTGCTTCCGTCCGATTGAATTATTTGCAATCCGCAGCAGAGTGCGCGTCCGATGCGAAAGACTTCGACCAACTCCTCCACAAGGAAATCGACGATGGCACTCAACGGCGAACTTTGAGTATCAACATGGAAGCCCTCGATCCTGCTGTCGCTGCGCGTTGCCCCTCGTTTGCTGAAAATGGTTGCTCGTCCATATGGGCGTCATGTGAAACGCATTTGAAATTGTTTGGCTTTGCGATTTTCGTCAAAAAACGATTGAACCTCGCAGTCGTCATGACGGCTAGCTAGAGCCTTGTAAATCACCTTGGATCGAGTCGCCTAAGTTGGAAAAGTCGCAACGATGGCATTGGATCTCATAGCCACCTCGTTGGGAGACTGATCCGAGGCAAGCGCAGTTGAGTCTTTGTGAGGCTGCTTCTCCGTTGGATTCATCGCTGCAGCTTGCTCGTGGCGCACAGTAATATCCGATACTCAGGATGTGTGCCACTAGCAAGCTGCAGCGATGAATCCAACGGAGAAGCAGCCTCACAAAGACTCAACTGCACTTGCCTCGGATAAGTCTCCCAACGAGGTACTAGTAAGACGAGCTCAGGTGAAAAATATGGGAAGATGTTCGCCCCTCTTTATTTTATGCTTATGTTCGTGTTTATGGCTCATAAAGAGTTACCCTGGAGACAAACTTAATTTCTTAAAAAATGATTGGCCAATAATTATGAGTTTATAACCAATCAATGCTTAGAATTTTATTGCAAATTCACATATTGATCTTATTGACCGACCGCTCATGTCCTCGCTGTTGTCTGGGATCCGCTTCGGCGCGGCGGCCCGTTCAGATTCCGACTCGGACGACGATATCAAGAAGAAAAAGAAGAAAAAGAAAGAGTTCAAGAAGAAAGACTCCAAATCTTCGCACAAAAGCAAGGTAAAATCCTATCAAACACCAGCGGGGATTGATCTGCTCGACAGGAGAAGGACAGCAAACAAGAAGACAAGACGACGCCAGCTGCGGCTGCACAGCCTCCGTTGCAACGAGAAGATTGGATGCAAATGGTTTGCTCTTTGACTTTCGAGTTCCCTGACTTACGTGTACGACAGGATTTCATCACTGAGCCGAAAGAAGCGAAACTCATTGCGGAGCAACAACGCCAACAGGATGAAGACAAAAAGAGACAAGAGGAGATTGACCTAGGGCTTCGAGAACCAAACTCTGGTAGGCAGTAAGCCTTTGTGTGAATGGAGGTATGATGCTTGGTCTGTCTAGGCCTTCTTTACGGCCTCTATGATCCTAAGAAGCCAACCGCTGCAACATCAGCAACGTCTTCATCACAATCAACCGCTTCGATTGGTGATGGAGGGGCAAGTTGGAAGAGAAAAATGCTCGAGCGAGCAAAGCAACGAGCAGCTTCGACTGGGGATTCCTTGGAAGGTATTGTTCGCGAACAGTATGGCATGTCGGTTGCAGAACTCGAAGCCCAAGCAAGAGGTGCCGCGGATTCTGATGCACATCTTCGATACAAACGTCATGCGTCTCCACCTCGCTCGTCTGCTTCATCTCGTGGCGGAGACAAGCATTTGATTTCGCAATATCAATCGCGGATGAAGTTTACCGAGTTATCCAAGCAATCGGACGAAAAACGCGGTGAAAACGACAACGATCATGACAATGACGACGACGGTGGTCCAATCGACTATTCCAAGCTGCCCGACACGGACGATTCTCAGCCACACAGACACCATCATCATCGTCGCCGTTCTGCCGATCGACATGGCGATTCTCGAAGAAATCGGAGCCGTGATCGTCCAAGACGAAGTCGAAGCCGCGAACGGCGCCGAAGTCCACCAAGGAAACAGAAGGAACCCGTGCCTGTGCGCGAAGCTACCGAGGAGGAAAAAGACGAAGCTGCTCGTCGCGCTGCGTTCTTGTACCGCAAGCAGCCGTCGTCAGAAGTGTCTTCATTGCTGAGGGAATCTCCATCGTCGTCGCCTCCACGCAAACCTGAACCAGTTGCTCTAACTGACGAACCGCTCGACTTGAACAAATTGGCAGCACGAGCATTGCGAGCCAAGATGCGCGGCAACATGGAGCTATTCAAGACGTTGACAAACCAGCTCAATCAACTGGAGCACGTGCAAGAAGAGACAAAACAAAAAGCCACACGTCCGAAAGCCACGGTGCGTCCTCGAGAATCACTGCCGCATCGTGCCGAAGACAATCTACAAGGAGCCAAACGTGGCAAACGCAAGCAGCCTGGAGACGACGGGCAGACTTTGGACGATCTTGTGCGAGAGGAAAAGTCCAAGCAGGGTCTCGACTTGGATGCCATCACGGCACGGAATATTGTTCGCCTTGGAACACGCTACGAAGGCTCCGACTTGGGCCAGAAGAAGGGCGCCAGTGGCTTCGACGAAGAGGAGGACGTGAACATGAAGATGCATCTCTCGGACAAAGCTCGGCTCACCGAGAAAGCTTACGCCGCAAAGTCACACCGCGCGATGCTGGGCGACCGCATGCAATGGGACAAAGCAATGCAACGCTGCTGGTATTGTCCGTCGAGCGACTCTTTCAAGCAGCATTTGGTCGTCGCGATGGGCGAATATTCCTTTCTCGCACTGCCGTCTGCTTCGACTGTTGTAGAATTTCAATGTTTGATTGCGCCGATAGAGCACGTTCATGCCATGACTGCCGTCGACGAAGCTGTCGATGCTGAAATCGCTCGATTCAAAGCAGTAAGACCTCCGTCCATGCTCATGTTTCATTGACTTGGTCGTTGTCTAGGCGCTGGAAGCCATGGCACAGAGTCAAAAGCAGTCGGTGCTCTTTGTCGAACATACGCATGATGCATCAAAGCGCCGCCATAGCTTTATTACCTGCGTGCCTGTCGCCAGAGAAGTTGCAGCGGATGCGCCGCTGTACTTCAAACAAGCCATGATGGAATGCGACGAAGAATGGTCGACGCATAAGAAGATTATCGACACGACTGGTAAAGGCGTCAAGCGAGCGATTCCACCGGTAAATTCTTCAACTTCCTCCTGCGGCTGGCAGCTCATGACGGCTTGTAGAACTTTGCGTACTTCCATGTCGAATGGGATGGCGGTCGTGCAGGCTACGGCCATATCATCGAAGACTCAAATCAATTTCCAGCTGATTTTGGCCTCGATACGATTGCTGGCATGCTTGAAGTCGACCCACCGCGATATGGACGCTATCAGCCAAGCCTAGCTGCCGAGAACGACCGCGTGCGTCGCTTTAGCGCAGCGTGGAAGCCATTCGATTGGACAACATCGTCCCAGGAGCCGCAACGAAATGACGCATAGAAGTCTATTTGAACATATAGCAATAGCCATGACGACATGATGATGCTAGCAAAGGAGAGCTTGGAGGAGCAACTCTTTGGTCTCAGGACGATGGAGCGACCGAGCCAAGAGTGCGCTTTGCCGACACACATCGGATGGCTTCAAGTTGTGATCGCAATCGTGCGAGCGCTTTCGCTTTAGGGGACGCATTCGAGGTTGTGGTCGTCGACGTCGACGCCATGCCATCTGGAGAACGGTCGCTGCATTGTGCTTGGCATTGATTTCTTGCTGCAAGCTAAAGAGGCATTTCAGCGGCAGGCGCACACGAAACAAATGGGTCGCGATGGAGTGCTGCTGCTTGGACAAATAATACTGACGCATGGCGCGTTGAATGGTGCAAGCTGCCACATGCTGGCGGCACACATCCAAGAAGCGACCCTTGGACAAGATTACATTCCATTGCTCGACCCAGTCACCAGGCATTTCATCCTGGCCTACTGGACAGACAACTTCGCTGCCCTCTGTGTCTTGGTCGCTGTCGCAATCATCCGCAATCGATCGAAATTCACACGCCTGTCTTCGTTCTCGGAGCAATCGTCGCGCCGCTCGTCCTGATGGAATTGCAACTCGTCGGGGAAGTTGTGGCGAGCGTAGGAGTTCCTTTGGCGTCGTGTTGGCCGAGACTAGGAACGCCGCCACCACGGCTTCAATATTTGCTGTGAATCGGACCATCACTTGGCGGAATCGATCCCACGTCGAGTGATCTTGGTGCTGTCGTTTCTTCGAGGTAGTCATTCTCTACGATGAAAGATGCAAGCTATGTCTCGGCGTCCAGTCGAGTTGATGAATGGCGTCTTCCACCGCTCGACTTCTTCCTTGATCCGTCGAGCAACTTGGACATGCAAATGATCCAGCCAGGGCGGTCATTTCCACAAATAACATAATTTCATTGGCTAAAATTCATTCGACTCGTCTCTACGATTGGCCCCAAGATCCAAAAATGATCCAAACTGAAACGGTCACCTTTTTCATGGATACCATTATTTGATTGGCTGATAGAAATTTCGATCGGCCAATCACAGGGAAGAATGAATGTAATTTTCGAGAATGTACTTTCGAAAACATGTACGACCAAAACATGTACGACCGCAAAAAGATCAGGTCGAGAATGTCTCTCAGTCTTGAATTTGCCATCAACTAGCCATGTCCACTGCCACCGCCGCCGCCGCCGCTTCTCTGTCCACTGGAACTTACTCTTGGTGCGCCGACAAGACCACCACAGTCCAACGCCGACAATCTGTCTCCCTCAAAAAGCGCTCCATCGCATCGACAGCTACAACAAAGGCTAACAGTCTGAACAAAGCATCACAGAACGCAACCACAAAGCGAGCAATGCCTCCGCGCAACGCATTGAAGAAACAACATGATGCGATGCTTAAAAAGCGATCAAACCAAAGTGCACTTGTCAAACAGACAGAAGCTGTCATGCAATGGGCAACGGCATTCATGGGCGATGTTCCCCACTTGATCTAAGGATCCCCCGTCACACAGGAGCACTTCCCCGCCTCTACTCGAGAAAGTACACTATCGTCAAAACATAAGTTATGTATTATCAAAATATGAAAAAGCCCCCTATCACCCCACTCTTCCTTGTCTTCCTCTGGAGCGACTCGCACGATATTTGCACCGTCTCGTCCGTCGAGCGTGATATCTCCTGCGAGAGTTCTTGCGGTGTATTCCGTTCAGCACAAAACCAGACGAGAAAACATTCGGATGACCACTTTGATCCCATTTGAGCTGGATGGTACCTATCTCAATGGAGCAAGTCGGTGCTCATCGACTGGACTCTTCAGCTTCTGCGGTGACACAAACAACCCTCGTCGAGAGCATGTCTTGACTCTGCACCACGCCCTGGGCTGTGCGCAGTTGTATATCAACTTTAAAGTTGAAAGCACCAAACACGTGCAGAGATTGTAGTATTGCGCAGCGGATGTGGGCATCCACTTGGCCGTGGTTTTCACACGGCGTACGGGGTTGAATTTGATATCATGGAGGCTGTGGACATTGATAAGTTGTTGGGTGACGGCGTGACATCACAAAGCCAAGTGCAAGTTGCGGCATTACGTCGGTGAGACGTTGGAAAAACGCCGCAATCGTCGAGTGAGTTCGCCGTCGATACTGTAGTTTGCATTGCATCAAACACTTCTAGATCCTGACGGTCATTCTCCGGGAGATGCTCAGGTATTTGTATACAAATTTAAAGATAAAACATCGAACAAGTCTGTTGCGAAATTGCCGAGATTCGATCACGACGAGGTGATTTTCCGTTGGTCGTGGACGAAATGAACGATAATAATATCAAATATTAACCAGGATATCATGCATTTATTGGTCGTCAAAATTTCGTCGTAACAAACGAGCGACGTAACAGACCAAAAATCAGCCAATCAGAGCTTGCCTAGTCAGAAGGGCGTGTGAAACGCGCAACAACGTTCGGATTGTTCTCTGCCCACGATCCAGCTCCGCCGAGCAAAGAATCATCTCTCTCGCACTAGTCAATTTGCTTTGAAGGGCAGAAGAGAACGCACCACGATGACCACGTCGCCGTCCACGACCTCCTCTTCTGGCCTCTACGACTGGTGCGACGTGGCGACGTCGGTGCAACGAAAGACATACTCGCGCAAGATCACCGCCGCGACGTCTTCGTGCAAGACTCTCAAGAAAGCGAAGAAGCAGGCTTTGCTGCCAACCCGCACGGCTTTCCGCCAACAGCACGAAGCCATGCAACGCCGCCATGGAGTGACCGGGTGCCGCTTTGAACCTCGCTCGACCGCCGTCTCGACTGCCTTTGCGCCGCAGCTTCCTCGCTTGGTTTGAGATCTCCTCTCATGCTAAGAGTGGCCAAGCAGCACACGCCCAAACCCCCACTCGTGTCGTAATCCCTCTATGTTCAACGCCGCCATCTCCCCAATTCAGCTAAAAATATTTTTAAACAGAGACCTTCTGGATGCCGGTCTACACACTTGTTTCGTCCCCTTGACCGACAGACTCTTCCGACTAGCATCAATCCACCCTTTGTGGTTACGGCACCTCCAAATCCGTCTTTGTTAAATTTAGATCCAAGATGGCCACCGCAGCGACGAGTACTCTCTCCAGAATTGCCGCCATCACCGACAAATATAGCTCAACTCGACAATGGCGGCAGTGAGAATGCTGTAGTTTCCAATTCGCAGTACATGCCCAAGATATTTGTGGCGTCTACTGCGATGAAACCTCATGGAAAAGAAGGCGAAGTTGCTCCTGAAGTCGCGCAAGATGGTAGCTCTCGGCGCAAGACGAAGGTTGACAAGGGCGAGATGGTCTCCTTCCGCAACCTCTTTCGGTACGCCGACCAGACCGACTACACTTTGATCGCCGTTGGCACCGTCGCTGCGATTGCGACGGGGATTGCTCAGCCACTTCGTATTTTACTCATGGGCAACGTCGTGACGGCATTCAACCCCGTGGGCGGCGTATGTTGTTCCTACTCGCCGAGCTTTGTCTTACTTTTGTTCTAGTCGTACGACAGCATGGTGGATCAAGTGGCGAAAATCTCCATCAACTTTGCGTCGTTTGGCGTTGGCGTCGTCATTGCGGGCTTTGTCCAAGTCATGGCGTGGACTTATACGTCGTCTCGCCAAGCCGAGCGCCTTCGCGTGGCGTACATCGCTGGCATTCTCAAGCAAGACATCGGTTGGTTTGACGTCAACAACCCACAGACGCTCTCGACCAAGATCACCGAGTCGGTTCTTCTCATCCAGGAAGGCATTGGGCGCAAAGTCGGCGACTACTGGAACAGCATTGCCATGGCCATCGCTGGCATTGCGATTGGATTCAAGAGCGGATGGAAACTCTCGCTCGTCGTCGTGGCTTTCTTGCCGGTCCTCGTCCTCGGGCTGGCTTGCATGATGAAAACTACGTCGCGGGCGGTCCAAAATGCCATCAAGGTGCTCATTTCTTCCATGAACAAGCATCTTAGAGAGAATCGTCTAGGCGTATGCCCAAGCAGGCGCTGTCGCCGAGGAATCGCTCTCCAATATCCGCACGGTGCATGTGTTTAACGCCGTGCCGGCGTCGTCGACGAAATACAACCTTGCGCTTCGCTTAGCCGAAGTCGCTGGCATCAAGAAAGGGCTCATGACTGGCATTGGCGGCGGCTTTACATTCATGATGATCTTTATGACGTATGCTGTCGCGATTGCCTACGGCGCGGTGCTCGTCGCGTCCGACAATTTGTCGGCTACACGCTGTACGAGTGACTGCTACGACGGTGGCAAAGTGCTCACGGTTTTCTTTGGCGTCATCATGGGCGCCATGGCGTTGGGTCAAGCGAATCCAAGCATGGAAGCGATCGTGTCGGCGCGGGCTGCCGCCTTTGAAGCGTACGGGACGATTGATCGCCCGTCCAAAGTCGATGCGCTCTCGGACGAGGGGATCAAACTCGACAGAGTGAACGGAGAGATCGATCTCGTCGACGTCGAGTTTCAATATCCATCACGGCCTCATATTCCCGTCTGCAAAGGCTACAGCCTCAAGATCGCCGCCGGTGAAAAGGTGGCGTTGGTCGGTCCAAGCGGCAGTGGCAAGAGCACGATCGTGTCGCTCGTCGAGCGTTTCTACGACCCTGTTGCCGGCATCGTCAAGCTTGATGGCGTGGATCTCAAGACGCTCAATCCGCGCTGGCTGCGCCAACAAATTGGCTTGGTCGGTCAGGAACCTTGTCTCTTTGCCGACACGATTGCAGTGAATATTGGCCACGGCAAGCCTGGGGCGACGATGCAGGAAATCCACGACGCTGCGAAACGTGCCAATGCTTTCGACTTCATCATGTCGCTCCCCCAAGGCTTTGACACTGTTGTTGGCGACCGTGGAGCTCAACTGAGCGGCGGTCAAAAGCAGCGGATTGCGATTGCGAGGGCGATTATCAAGAACCCTGCGATCTTGCTCCTCGACGAAGCCACGAGTGCCCTTGACACGGAGAGCGAACGCATCGTTCAGGATTCCCTCGACGCTCTTCTGGACACGCGAAAGCGCACTACAATCATCATTGCCCATCGTTTGGCGACGATTCGCAACGCCGATCGCATTGTCGTGCTCAGTCAAGGCCGTGTCGTCGAGCAAGGGTCCCACGACGAGCTCATGGAGCTCCAACATGGTGAATACCGCATGCTTGTCGAAGCTCAGTCGCGCAAGAGTCCAAAGAAAGGAGCGTCCCTGCAATCCCCACCTCGAAATACCTTGGTGGTATCGGCGACGGGAGCATCCGTGTCAACCCAAGTCGTCGTCCAACGAGAAAAAAAAGTGGAGCCGCCGCCAACTTCAGATCGGATCGTCGTGCCTTACCGTCGTATCTGGGCATTGAGTCAACCCGAGTGGAAGTACTTGATCTTGGGCATGTTTGGCGCCGTCGTCACTGGCGCGACGTTTCCACTGTGGGGTGTCTTGTTGTCGCGATGCATTGCGCTCTTCTTTAACTTTCGTCTCTCGGAGAGCGAAATGAAGACTCAAGGGCTCACATGGGCAGGCTATTTCCTCATCCTCGGTGTCGCTTACTGCATTGGCAACGTGGCGCAGAATTATGGTTTCTCCGTTGTCTCGGAGCGTCTGACGGCGCGACTTCGCGCGATGGGATTCAAAGCCATGCTCGCGCAGGAAATTGGATGGTACGACGCGCCAGAGCATTCCGCCGGGGCGTTGCAAGCGAGTTTAAGCACTGACTGCGCCTTGATTCAAAAGATGTCGTCCGATCTCCTCAAGAACGTGCTCAATGTCATCGTCTGCTTGTCCGTCGGTTTCTCCATCGCGTTCTACCACAGCTGGCAAATGACATTGGCGCTCCTCGGCGTGTTTCCACTCATGGGCTTTGCGTCCAAGATGCGAGCCAAGACGTTCAACCCGCAGCAGAACAAAGAGAGCGAAATCCAAGGCGATCTCTTGGCCGGAGCGTTGCTCTCGGAAGCGATCGGATCGATTCGAACGGTGGCGTCGTTTGGAATGGAGCAGGCGATCGTGGCCAAGTTTTGCTCGCATGTTGCAACAGCGACGGCGGAAACGCGCCGCTCGGCGGCCAAGTTGGGCTTTGTCTTTGGTCTTTCCCAAGCCATGATGTTTTTCTCCATGGCGTTTCTCTTTTGGTTTGGCGGCTATTTGATCTCGCATCAAATCATCCTCTTCTCCGACATGTTTACCGTCTTGATGGCGCTCATGATGAGCAGTTTTGGCCTTGGCACGGCTGCTCAAAGCCTCGGCGACTCCGCCAAAGCGAAACAAGCAACGGCCAACGTCTTTGCCATCATCGATCGAGTGCCCACGATCGATTGCGACGCTGGTACCAAGTTGGCGACGGTCGTCGGTCGAATTGAGTTTCAAAGCGTCCGCTTTGCCTATCCAAGTCGCCCGCACTCGATGGTGTACAAGGATTACAACTTGGTCATCGAACCAGGGACGACGGTAGCGTTAGTCGGGTCGAGCGGCAGTGGCAAAAGCACCGCGATTGGCCTCATCGAGCGCTTCTACGATCCTCTAGAAGGCCGCGTCCTCTTTGATGGAGTTGACATTCGATCGCTCAACTTGACGTGGCTGCGCGAGCATATTTCGCTCGTCGGCCAAGAGCCCGTGCTCTTTGTCGGCACGATTGGTGAAAACATCGCGACGGGGAAGCCAGGGTCGAGTCAAGACGAGATTGAAAAGGCTGCCAAGGTGGGCAATGCGCACGACTTTATCGTGCAGTTTCCCGACGGGTACAAGACGCAAGTGGGCGATCGAGGCGTCCAGGTCTGTCTGTCAATTCTTCATGGTGACCTGACGTGGCTTTCTAGTTGTCAGGAGGACAGAAACAGCGTATTGCCATCGCTCGTGCAATTCTACGCGACCCTGAAGTGCTGCTGCTAGACGAAGCGACGAGTGCGCTAGACAACGAAAGCGAACGGGTCGTCCAGGAGAGTTTGGACGCGCTTTTGGAAATGAAGAAACGAACGACAGTGATCGTTGCCCACCGCCTCACGACGATTCAAAACGCCGATGTGATTGCCGTCGCCAACGACGGGCGGATCGTCGAGCAAGGCACGCATGCTGAGCTCATGGAGATCCCATCAGGACTCTATCGGACGCTCGTGTCACGCCAAGTCCAAGTCGAATAGAAATATCCGAGTCCAATGGTTCAACCACTTTTATCAACTGAGCTAACCAAGCCCCCAAACGTACGGATGGAGTGCATTTCATCGTTGCTTGCGAGGAAACTACACGTCCAACGGAGCATTGGCGAGGAAGCGGTTGATGAGCGCGAGTGAGACTTGAGGCTGGTCCGTGGGAACCATGTGGCCTGCATTGTAAACGCGGACAAAGCTCAAATTGTGGCTCGATCGAACCTCGCCGGCCTTGGAACCACCGACGAGCAATGGCTTGACGGGAGCGTCGTTGTATTCCTTCTTGGACGGCCACGCAAGTTTCTTTGTCCACGCTTCGTTGCCGATCCAGTTGCACATCAAGTCGGCATCCCCGGCGTAAATGAGCACGCGGACTCCACCGGCGAGCAAATCTGGCACAAACTGCACGTAGTCCTTCATGAAGTCGATCGAGAAATCTTCGTACACTCGTGCATTGCCTTGTTCCCAAGTCTTGTTGACGCCTAGCTTGGCTTGCACGGCGGGGGCGTTGAGAAACACCGCGCCGTATTTCATGTAGTCGATGCAGCCATTCGAGCAGTCTTCACGGATGTCGTACTGGTTGCGCTTGAACGTCGACACGAGCGGCTCCACGACGCGTGTATCCCAGCCGTACAAAGCTTGGTGGCATGTGTTGTTCTCGTCTTGAGTCTGCTGGCACGCCACGACGAGATCCCCGACTTCTTTCGCCGCAAGCTTCAGCGCTGGTATTTGATCCGGGTGCACCAGTGTAATATTGTACGCATTGTCAATCATATCGACCGTGTATGGAATTTGCGTCACGCTGTCGGTGAGTCCATTGCCGACGGAGATGCCCTTGAGATTGATCTGGACATCCTCCGCAGCGGGAGTTTGTTTCAAGATGTAATGCGCTGCAGCTGGGACGTAGTGGCCACCGTAGCTTTCACCCGTGATGAAGAATTCATGCGATTGAAACTTGGGATTCTTCTTGAGGAAACCTTGGAGAAAGCCGTAGATGTTGCGGCCGACATCGATTTCATTGTGGTCTTGGTCTTGGACATCCCCGTAGGAAAACCCAACTCCAGTGGGCTGGTCGAGCCAAATCACATTGGCATTGTTGGTCCACGAATATGGATTCGACACCGTCGTGAGGTTCTCGTCGATCGTGCACGGACCATTCTCCGACAAGAGAGCCAACATGGACGACGAGCCAGGGCCACCGGTGAGCCACAAGACGAGTGGGTCCTTGTCAGGGTTGGAGCGGGACTCGAAGAACCAGTAGAAGTAATTGTCATTGACTTTGTGCGGCAGCTTGATGTACCCCGATTGCTGGCGCGTGACGTCGCAAAAGGTCGGGTCAATGACGGACGCATCGGTCACCACATCACGGTGGCTTGGCGTCTCGTTGAACGAAACCAAGCCGACAGTGGCCAAAGTTCCGATCACTCCGAGGGCTACAAGGAGCGTCTTGGACGTGCGCCTTGGCTGCTTGCGTGGCGACGACACAACGCGGAAGAGAGGGGTCTTCTCCGACGCCATGACAATCTCGAAATGCTTTTCATCCAGAGATGATTCGTAAATATGTCAAAGGAGCAATTTGCATACAACTTTTCCATACAACATTGCTCTGAAATGACAACCATAGTCTTTTCCATATCGAAATTGCATTTATAGATATGGGGCAACCAAAGGCCGAGACGGAATGTTTCGTGGACGTTCTTGGCCATCAGTTTCGATGACAGCCTTCAATTTGGCCTTTCTCGAATCTGATGCTTGATCCGAGGTTGCATGCAGCTGGCATCATCTCAAGATGGAGAAAGCCAAGGAAGGAAGTAGAGCTATCCTCACTGGGGCGGAATTGGTGGACTTTTTTTCGCAAAACGAACGCAAAGAGGGCGAGGACAGACTGAATTGACAACAGCATTCAACAGAAGACTGGAAGTTGTTGTTTGCCTCCTGTCGTGCCAACATACATGAAGATTCCGATGGATTGTTCAGTGGATATTGTCGGAGTCCATCGTGGCCATGTTGTCAGGGCACGACACGACGACAACATGAGTTTGGATAACTTTGAGGACGAGCTATGGTGGTATATGCACGTCTTGCTCCGTTGCCAGGCCATTCTTTGCCTTCCATTGTGTCTAAATGCACCCCCCGCATGAATACAGCCTACTTTACTACGCCAAGGCAGTTTTGGTGCTTCTCCCACGTGAGGCTAGCGATGTGAATCGAGTACGACATTGCTAAACAAGTTTTACCCACAACTTAGGATTGTCTCGCTAGCTCAGTTGTCAAGTGCGGCGTTGGCAAAGAAGCGATTGACAAGCGCAAGGGACACTTCAGGTTGGTTCGTGGGGACCATGTGGCCGGCGTTGTAGACGCGGACAACGCTCAAATTGTTGCTGGATCGGACTTCCCCCGCTTGCTTTCCAGCGACGACTAGAGGTTTGACTGGAGCGTCGTTGTATTCCTTCTTGGAGGGCCACTCGAGTTTCTTCGTCCACGCTTCATTGCCAAGCCAGTTGCACATCAAATCGGCATCGCCAGCGTAAATGAGGACTCGGACACCACCCGCGAGCAAATCTGGCACGAATTGGACGTAATCCTTCATGAAATCGACCGAGAAGGCGTTGTACGTGACAAAGTTGACCTCTTCCCACGTCTTGTTGACGTGCAACTTGGCTTGGACTTGCGGGGAGTTGAGAAACTTGGCGCCGTACTCCATGTAGTCAATGCAACCAAACGTACAATCTTCACGAATGTCGTAAGGATTCACGTTGGTCATCGACACAAGGGGCAAAATCAACTCGGACGACCATAAATCGCGAGCAGCGATGCACGAATCGCTTGCATTCTGCGACTCCTGACACTCGGCAGCCAGCTTGGTCACGTTCTTGGCCAATTCCCTCAAGTTCGCAACTTTGTCGGGAGCTACCAACGTCTTGTTGTACGCATTGGCGACCATTTCGACCGTGTATGGAATTTGCGTCACCGAGTCTGTCAATCCATTGCCGACGGCGATGCCTTTGAGGTTGATTTGGACTTCATCGGCAGCCTTTGGAGCATTCAAGATGTAATGCGCTGCAGCTGGGACGTAGTGGCCACCGTAGCTTTCACCCGTGATGAAGAATTCATGCGATTGAAACTTGGGATTCTTCTTGAGGAAACCTTGGAGAAAGCCGTAGATATCCCGGCCGACGTCGATTTCATTGTGGTCTTGGTCTTCGACATCTCCATACGAAAAGCCGACGCCCGTCGGCTGGTCGAGCCAAATCACGCTAGCGTTGTTTGTCCACGAGTACGGGTTGGTGACAGTCTTGAGGTCTGGATCGATCGTACACGGACCATTCTCTGACAAGAGAGCCACCATGGACGAGCCGCCAGGTCCACCCGTGAGCCACAGGACGAGCGGGTCGTTTGCAGCATCGGAGCGGGATTCAAAGAACCAGTAAAAGTAATTGTCGTTGACCTTGTGGGGGAGCTTGATGTAGCCAAACTGCTGACGGGTCACATCACAAAAGGTTGGATCGACAATCGAAGGATCGACAACCTCAGACGTTGGACCAGCTACACTGGCGGTGTAAGTGACAACGCCGAGAGCTCCGATAGTTGCGGCAAGCGCGACGAGAAGCGTCTTGGCCTTACGACTGCGTGGCGTGGGCTCGACGGCGAAGAGCGGGGTCTTTTCAGATGTCATGGCGGCTTGGAAAGTGGAGCCAGCAAACATGTTTGTTGCCATGTCAATATGACCAACATTCTTTGAACATAGTGAATGTTGGTAAGGTTATCATAAGCCCGATCAGCCTTCCTGCCAACACTCCAAAGCCACCAGTGGTGGTTTACTGTGCGTCAGGGGCAAGCAGCAGCAATGACTCCAAGGGAGAATGCGCCTCTCGGTAGTAAGAAGACGATGGACTAGACGGCGCTTGCCTCGAATCGCTCCCTTTCTTCCAACGATGTGGCTGTTTCAAGAGGAGATCCAATGCCGTCGTTACAACTTTTCATGATGGAGTCTCCGCGGCAGGGCTTGAGTCAGAGCAGACGACGATCCAAAATGCAGTTGGCAAGGATTTTCTTAAGGCTTCGGCTAGATAGCTAGCCGGAATGATGACCGTGAGCTTCATCCATCTCGGCTTATACGACGATCGCAAGGCCATGTCAACGCTTTGAAATGCAATGACCACCCTCCCCAGCCTTCCAAATAAAACACTTCGCCCAGACTGACAAGCAACCAGTTTGGAGTTCCTGTAGGTCATGGTGGCTGAATTGTCCTGGCTTGGCTCTTGTATCTTATCCGTGCTATAAACTCGTAATTAAAGGCTCCAGATTGGGCTACCAAGTGAATGCAAAGAAGATTTATTAGTAGGCATTAAATGTTAAGAATGAATTGAATGCATCAATGCATGCGGCAAAAGTTGCGAAGCGATGGCACCGCCGACCATGTTCGCTTCAATGTGATTGCATCCAGAAAGGCTTGGACGTCGTCTGTCGAGTCGATCTGGAAGGTATGCAAAATCGCGCCATCGGCCACTTCGCATGCCATGCCGTCGCGGAGAGATCTCACTTCCGTCATCGTCGTTGTGATGCTCCACGTATTCGCACGGTTCACCATGATATCGACGCCATAAACATTTGGGCCCGAGGCGGTCATTTGGACGTAAGTGACTTCGATTTTACTACGTAGTAAAAAGACAATAGTGTTGAAAATAAAATATTATGAAAAATGACATATATTGTAAATATGAACTCATTGAAACTTTTCAGGAAAGGACTTCATATTTTTCTTATTTTCTTCTATTTTTATGGAATATTGACACAACTTTTGGCCGTTGAGTTTTTATCAAAAGTCACAAAATCGAACTTGCGCGCTTTCGCCATGACGAAGAGGATGGAAGCTTGACATGGAATGCACAACTTTGTTCGAATATACTCTCGTAAATATTGCGATCTCACCGCGTACACTCTAGCAGCAATACCCCAATCGGCCTCCCGTGTGGCACAAGACGAAGCGTAAAGATTTCTGGTGGGATACTGTGACTCAAGAACTTCTCCACGCGACGGAGTGTATTCGACGGCGTTGGTGGGATACGGGATCGAACGTTCCGTTTTTCCGAAATTCCTTGAGATATTGGTCGGGACGGGTTTGTTCATTTTGAAATTTCGCTTGACACGATGCACAGCTCGACCAACTTGAACACCGCCGCTGCCGACGAAAGCAATCTCAACCCCAGCTGCCATGGCATTGGCTTCTATTTCACATTCGTGGCGATCCTGATGGCGATTGTTTCTTGCGGAGCTTTCGCGACTGATCTTTCTATCTCTGCGTTCGTCGTGATGGCTTTGGGCCAAGTCATCTCTACGTCTGCTGCAGTGCTTGCCATCAAATTTGTCGTGCATGCTTTGGACTGGTTGCTCATGGGTTTGATCTCTCTATTCACAAGGCTCACCAAGAAGACGGAACCATCAACGTTCAAATCTACAATCTCTGGAGATGGAAATCGCAATGATGACTCGACTGGATGTTCTTCTGTCCTCTACCCAATCTTGCTGGCGGCTCTTTATTTTGGATTGATGAGGTATACCAAAGCTAGCACGGCATTTTTTGTCGCCGATTTCTACGCGGATTCCTTGACTCGATGGGCGATTATGATCCCTGCATGGCGTGTTATCTGCCTTATGGCGACTCTTGGGGACTTGGTGCTCAAGGATTTGCTGTCTCCTGCCGCCAAACTCATCAAGGTGCTCTCGATGCCAACATGGATGATGCCTCTCGCGAAGCTGGAACGGGGGAACTTGTCACTCTACGGCGCCAAAATCGAAGTCACTTACGTCCGAATGACCGCCTCGGGCCCAAATGTTTATGGCGTCGATATCATGGTGAATCGTGCGAATACGTGGAGCGTCACAACGACGATGACGGAAGTGAGATCTCTCCGCGACTGCATGGCATGCGAAGTGGCCGATGGCGCGATTTTGCATACCTTCCAGATCGACTCGACAGACGACGTCCAAGCCTTTCTGGATGCAATCACATTGAAGCGAACATGGTCGGCGGTGCCATCGCTTCGCAACTTTTGCCGCATGCATTGATGCATTCAATTCATTCTTTTCATGTAAAACTTGCTAATAAATCATCCTCTTTGTAGGCCAACATCGCGTCTTCATGTACGTCATGGCATCACGCTCCATCTTTCACGAGATCTGGGTTTCATTCGCAGCTCTCTGAAGACAAGTGTATTGTTCATTCACGTCTTGCCGTTACTCGCAATGGTCGGTGCATTTTAGCGCTTGGTTAGTTCCCCAAAGTGATGGAGATGATTGCAGCTTTCATAATTTCCGACGAAGACTCATTTGGATGCAAGCTTCACGGAAATGACATGAAGCTATCTCAAGGAGGTCAGTCGGGTCATTTTCGTGCTACCAACGATGACGCATTTGAACAACAATACGTCGAGCAATATCTGGTGGGTCTCATTTGCATGGACTATCTGGGAGTTTTGCAGCCACTGACTTTGTTTTCAATTTTCACAAGCCAACAATTCCAATGGCATGTTCGACCCCTATTACGATCCAGTTGGAAGCCAAGCTGACATCTCCAACACAAGCGGGAATTCGCACTTCTGCCACCAGTGAATGTGGAATATATTGAGCGCAGTCCTTCAAGATATCTTACGTGAATGCACAATTCATCGTCGTGGTGGCAAAGAGCCACGTCTTTGTGACCTTGGTGCGGTAGAGTTTTGACTCGACTGTGAAGAGTGGCGTGCTTTCTGAAGCTATGGCATTATCGAGGATGAATAGAATCGTCCAAAGTTGACTCTGGATGTACATGACCTGCGTATCTTGACTCGATCGTTGATAAACACAGCATAACTTGTATTTGAGAGGTAATTGAGAGATTGCTCGACAATATAGTACATAAAATTCACTGCAGCGATGACACGTGCAGCCGAGAAGAATAGATCAAGAAAGGAGTTTCATGCACAGCCCTGTCCATCAATCATGAAATCGCATCGTTTGAGCACACTTCTAGGAAGCTTCCAGCTCAATCCGACTGAATTATTTCAGTTCATCGAGACAGTATTGGACGAACACGTACAACTTAGCGATTTTCATCGTAACTATGGTCAATCATCCAGTGGAGAGTCGGTGAGGAAGCGATTGATGAGCGCCAATGCAACTTCGGGTTGATCTGTGGGGACCATGTGCCCGGCATTGTAAACGCGGACAAAGCTCAAATTGTGACTCGTGCGAACTTCACCCGCCTTCTTCCCCGCCACAGTCAAAGCAGTCACTAGAGCCTTGTTGTATTCACTCTTGTGTGGCCACTCGAGCTTCTTGGTCCACGCTTCATTGCCAATCCAGTTGCAAGCCATGTCAGCGTCTCCAGCATATATGAGGACACGAACACCACCGGCAAGTAAATCTCCAATGTAGCCGACATAATCCTTCATCTCATCGGGCACGAAAGCTTGATTGACGGTCAAATTGACGAATAGCCACGTCTTGTTGACATGCAACTTAGCTTGGACTTCAGGCGAGTTGAGATAGATCGTCGCATACTTCATGTAGTCAATGCATCCGTTTGTGCAGTCTTCTCGAACATCAAACAAATTACGGTGGAAGGTATTCACCATAGGATCTGTCACGCGATATTCCAGTAAGCCCGCAGCTTGGATACATAGATCCTCTCGCGATGGAGATTCTTGGCAAGCTTTGGCTAATTCACTGGCCTCTTTTGCAGCAGCCTTCAGTGCTGGAACTTGTTCTGGTGGTACGACCGTCACGTTGTACGCGTTGTCAACCATGTCTGCAGTGTAGAGAGTTTGGACCACCGTGTCAGTCAAACCGTTGCCAATCGATATGCCCTTGAGGTTGATCTTGATCTCGTCCTTCGCTGGCTCCTCCTTCAAAATGTAATGAGCCGCTACAGGAACGTAATGACCGCCGTAGCTTTCGCCCGAGATGAAGAATTCATGCGATTGAAACTTTGGATTCTTCTTGAAAAACCCTTGGAGAAAGCCGTAGATATTGCGACCGACACCATCTTCATCATGGTCGTCATCTTGCGAGTCACCATACGAGATGCCGACACCGGTTGGCTGGTCGAGCCAGATCACACTGGCATTGTTAATCCATGAGTACGGATTGACCACAGTCTTGAGATCCTTGTCAATGGTGCAAGGTCCATTCTCCGACATGAAAGCAATCATGGACGAGCCGCCAGGTCCACCTGTAAGCCACAACACAAGAGGGTCGTTTTCAGGATCGGACCGCGATTCAAAGAACCAGTAAAAGTAGTTGTCATTGACCTTGTGTGGCAGCTTGATATAGCCAAACTGCTCTGGAGTTGCTTCACAAAAGAATGCATCCGAGACTGATGTGTCGACAACCTCGAGATTAGTCGACACTTTGGTAATGGGAACGACTAGCGCTGGAGGTACTACATTGTACGCAACAAGTCCGAGTACTCCGATCGTGGCAGCGAGAGTAGCGAGGAGAGTCTTTGAGTTGGCCTTGACTCGGTGGAACTTGGACTGGACAGTGAAGAGTGGCGTGCTTTCCGACGCCATGGCTTTTTCGAGTTTGAATTGTACGACATTCACTCAAAAAGTACCCACTTGTGCTGTTTCCCTGAAACCACCGCGTTTCGTCAACTCAAACACACAGATAGGGGAGTGCCGCCTCCCGTGAATATGCACTTGATTGACTTGCGCAGTAGCTAGCAAAACACAAACTGAGACTAAGATCTAAATCTCATCTTCTCTTCCTTGACTTGTTGAACTCTTGATTGTCTTCTCACCGACCGTACGGCAGTCTTCCGGCTGAGTCTTGGTCGTTGAGTCTTGGTCGTTGAGTCTTGGTCTTGATCTTGAAGTGACTTCAACGTGCAATTCACTGGCGGCAGACACTCGGCTGTTCAAAGAACAAGCCTTGACGTGGCGGAGCATGGCTTAACCACGCCACCGCACACATCACACCCCCAAGCCATGCTCCGCTAGGAAACATGCTTGGTTGAAACCATGAGCTACTTCGCCATCGCAGCCTCAAGGTCTTCTCGCGCTTTCTTGGACTTGATCGTCTTTGCATACGCTCGCACCACTACAGGACATTCGCGCATCAACTTGCTGAGCAGCTCCCATGAGGCTTCGATGTCTTCAAGGCCTTCCCAGCGTACAAGCAGGGCATACTCGCCAGCGTCTCGATCGATCTTGTGCTGCAGAATGGCGCTAACCTTCAATAGAATACCTTGTTCTGAGATGTGCTCAAGTATTTCTTCCGTGACTTGAAAGCTTTCTTCAGCATACAGCTTGATCCTTGACAGATGGGCTTGACGTCGCTCGTTCGTGAGTAGATGTTCGATTTCGACTGATTACTCGCCAACTTCTGTCACTCGATAGGGTCCAAGCCATGTCACGAGAAGCTTTGGATGATGATTCTCGTCGACTCTTGACCATAACACGTAGTCTCCTTCGCACACATTGCAGGCTTCAGCGTTCGCAGTCGCAGCCGTTGCTTTCTGTGCACGTGTTTCGTTCTTCTGGAGGACTTGCTTGTGCATTGCTTGTAGACTCAGTCGCAGTTCTTCGAGGCTGCTTCGGACATCGACGCTGGATAGCTCGACGTCACGAAGTCCTTCATCGAGACCTAGTACAATCACATCCAAAGGTGTAGTGGGTTCCAATCCTGTATAGAGCTCCATAGGCGACTTGTTTGCGAAGGATGGCACTGGCGTCTGATTGAGATTCGCTTGCACCACCGGTAGTAGATAGTCCCATTGATGGTCGGCCAAACGGAATTCGCGCAGCATCACTCGCATGACTTGCAGTATGTCGCGGTTCATTCGCTCGACTGTTCCGTTGCGCCAGGGACAATACGCTAGAGTGAAATCATGCTGAACCTTGAACTTGTGGGCCAGTGCTTTCACAGCCACGTTCTTGAAATGGGTTCCTTGATCGCTGATCCACACTCTTGGCATTCCGAATCGCTTCGCCCAGTTCACAATCGCATCAACGCACACTTGACTTGTAGGCGCATCGCATGCAACGAGTTCGCAAAAGTGTGTCAAGTCGTCCTTGAGTACCAACACGTACTTCGCTCCGCCTAAAGAGTTTCCCATAAAGAGATAATCAAAATGTAGTCCTTCGTTTCTTCGCTTCGCGTGCCAAAGCGGTGCATACGGTCTGTGCACCACTCTCCCCCCTTTCACATGAGGACATAGAAGGCATCCAGCGATAAACGTTCCAGCTAGGTCTTGCAGCCGCTCGATCCAAAATAATCGCTTGAGATGGTTGACCAGCACGGCTTGTCCACGATAACCCATGCTTCCACAGTGTGCCACCACCAAAATGCGCTGAATCAATTCTTCGGCCGCTGCTGGTATCCAAATTCGGCCCTCGACAACCCATGGTTAGTCATCAGAGGTCCGTAGCGCACGCGTCGGTCTTGCTGCTGCATGTAGCGCTTGAGCTTGGATAATGTCTTCAATACATGGCCAAACAAACTTCTCGTCATCGAGCGGTCGCAAAACATTTCGCTTCGGCACTGGTCTTGGACTCTTGTTCTTCCGTTTCTTCGTCCATCTAACTGCCATGACCTTCTGGGTCGCCTTGCCTATAGCCGGCTGACCCCATCGACTCATCATGTCCGCCCATAGGTTGTGGATGCCGTCGATGTATGTGGATGAGGTTCTTGTGATCGCAGTACATCCTAAAGCCGTCGGGACGCATGAGTAGATAGTTGAGTTTCTCGCATGCACGCGCGATAGGGTACGCTTCCTTCTCGATCACCGACCACGACTTCTGCGCTCCAGTAAACATTCCTGATTGACAAACGAGCATTTCGTGCTGATGTTCGTGTATCGCCTTCTCTTCGTCAATCTTGTCAACCTGCGTAACAATAATAGACCATCCTCGATCGCTGGCATCCGTGAACAGGCACAGTGTGGCGTCAGCACGTGGGTGCGACAAGTCCACCACCGCCCGCATCTTGGACTTCACAGCATCGAATGCAGCTTTTTCACCTTCAGTGAGCTCGATCTTGATGCCCGAGGCGATTCGCTTCTTCTTCGCTTTGCCTTCAAGAGCGTTGTTCAGCGCTTGTTGTAATGGTTCCACCGTCATCGCATATTCCGTAATCGAGTCGCGGATCCAATTCGCGGCGCACACAAACTGTTGCAGGTCGCCAGCGTTCGTGGGATATGGGATCGCGCAGAGTTGTTCGATTCGTTCCGGGTCTTGCTTGACTCCTTCACCGCTCAGTATTCGTCCGCACCACTTGACTTCTTTCGTGAATAGCACGGTCTTCGACGGCGATAGCTTGAAACCATGACGATCCACTAATCCAAAGAACTTGTGCAGTGTTTCGAGATACTCTTCTGCGTTATTGGCAAACACTAGGATGTCGTCAATCCAAACAAGCAGGTGCTTCAACAGCAGAGGAGCGTAACACTCCTCGCTCGTCGCTTGCACGTATAAAGCTGAGTCGACGTGGCCTTGCATGACGCGATCAGGTGTGTAGACGCATCCGTTCAGCATGAATGAGAGCATGTCGCGACTGTCTTCGTGTAGCGGAAACTGCCAGAAGCACTTGGGTAGATCGAACACTCCCATCGCTTGCATTCCCTTGAGATGTTGCGTAATTGTCGCTTGAAACGGCATCGTGCCCGCTTTCGGCTCTGTCTTGCTGTTGACCACTCGATAGTCGTTCGTCAGCCTAAAATGTTTCAATACATCATCGTCAGTCCATTTGTCCGCCGTCTTCAGTGACTTTCTTCCTTCAGGCTTCATGACTGGGTTGACAGGACTGCACCACGCTGACTGCTTGTTGCGCTTGATGACTCCAGCGTCCAGCAACTCTTGAGCAAATAGCTGCAAAAATCTCTCTTCCAGCGGATTGTTCTTCCTTCCTTTGCATCGGTATGGAACACATCCGGCTTTGGGTGTCACCCGCAATGGCTTGACCTTCGCAGGGGGATCTGACCCGTTGAACTTGATTCTCCAGATGTCGTATTCGATCAGCACTTTCCACATATGCGCAGCCAGCTCTTGTGGGAAGCCGTTCTTCACAGCACTCACCACCATCTCCTGTAGAGCTTCTTCAAGCTTGTTCTTGGCTGCTGGTAATCGCAACTGCATCGAATAGACTCGCACGTTCTTGACTCGTCTGTTTCTTGTTTGAGACACTCGCGTATCGCCATCTTGACTACATAGGTCCGACTCGCGCATACCGGCGTCATCAAACATCCACCGAGACACACGACTACCGCCGTCATGACTGCTTTGGCCCGACTTGCGCGTATCGACGTCATCAGTCTTCGAGCAAGACATACGACTACGGACGTCATGACCTCGAGGGCCAGACACTCGCGTATCGACGTCATCACTCGGCGCACGAGACAGTCGCATACCGACGTCATGACCACTAGGGTCAGACATACGCGTATCGTCGTCATCGTGTTCTTCTCCTTGAGTCGACTTCCACATGCGGTCTTCTTCTTCTTCTTCGACATCGCTGGTCGACTTCCGCGCACATACTATGCCGGCGTCAGACTCAGCACCCAGATCGCCACCGTCCGCTTCACGCTGCTGAATCGCGACTTGCTCCAACCACCGATCAATATCGAGCCCGGTTGATTTGAGTGTGTCGTGGGAAGCTAGGAATTCGTCGCCTTCTTCAACAATGTAGCACACTCGTCTTCCAGGGATCTTGACCATTCCCGCTGCTGTTTGCAAACTGAGTCTCAGTTCGACGTAGGACTTCGTCTCAAACTGCATGTCGTTGCATCCTGTTCCACTGATAGGTTCAGCCAGCGTCACAATCTTCACGCTTGGTCGCTCCTTGATGAGTGCGTCCACCATTCGTCTTGGAATAATGTTCTGGTCGGCGCCGGTATCTGGACAGTAGGGCACTTCAAGCGCATCGTTCAGCACGATCCATCGCTCTTCTTCCTCTGTTTCGCTCGTCACAGCGGCTCTTGCCTTTAGCCAAGCACGCTGGACCTACGGCTTCTTCTTGTAGTTCCGCTTGAATCGCTTTATCGCATTCCTTCCTTTGCGGTACCCTCTGAGTTGTGAGTTCGGACTGTTTTCCGGGCACTCGTTCGACTTGTGTCCCGGCTTTTGACATGCATAGCAGACTATGTTGCCTTCGCGATAACCAGGCTTGTCTGTTCTCGCTTGCGTGTCCTTGGGTCCGTACTTGTCGTTCCTCAAGGGTGAGTTCGAGTTGCCTGACCCGTAGCCACCAGCGGGGCCACGGCGACCAGGACTTGCCGAATTTCGGTTGTAACGCGTGTTCTCCCAGACTCTTCGTCATTCTTCTGCGCGCTGCTTGCGTTCTTACGCTCCTTGTATCCATCGGTGTCTTCGCCGCTGAGGGATGAGACGGGGGAATCTGACTTTGCACGACGGAAATTCGGTCCATATTTCTCAATCTTGCGGCGTTCACGTCGTTCTCGGTTGATCCGATTCTGCTCCCGCATTTCGAGGTGCTTCCGCGTCTTCTCGTCCAGGTCGCGGTCATCATCTTCGTCTTCGGAAATGTAGACATTGCTCATGTCCTTGACTTCGCCGTCTGAACCGTCCGCTGAGCTGTCCGCTGAACCGTCTTCAGAACTCGCTTCGTCGTCCGCGTTGTCTCCTCTGGCCTCATATTCTTGCTCGGCTGTCGCTTCTTCAGGTTCACCTAGACCGTCATTGCCTTGCGGCAAGACAGTCCCAGAGTGTTCCATCTCCGTGCAAACTTCAAACTGTCCTTCCTTGTGTTCCTCTTCGGTTCCGGTTGGGTCCATCGTATCCGGATAACCAAAGGTGCTCGGTACACTATCCCTAAAGTATACTTTGTGCTGTTTCCCTGGTGGAACTTGGACTGGACAGTGAAGAGTGGCGTGCTTTCCGACGCCATGGCTTTTTCGAAAATGATGCGAACCGTCGAGGTTGAATTGTACGACATTCACTCAAAAAGTACCCACTTGTGCTGTTTCCCTGAAACCACCGCGTTTCGTCAACTCAAACACACAGATAGGGGAGTGCCGCCTCCCGTGAATATGCACTTGATTGACTTGCGCAGTAGCTAGCAAAACACAAACTGAGACTAAGATCTAAATCTCATCTTCTCTTCCTTGACTTGTTGAACTCTTGATTGTCTTCTCACCGACCGTACGGCAGTCTTCCGGCTGAGTCTTGGTCGTTGAGTCTTGGTCGTTGAGTCTTGGTCTTGATCTTGAAGTGACTTCAACGTGCAATTCACTGGCGGCAGACACTCGGCTGTTCAAAGAACAAGCCTGTGACGTGGCGGAGCATGGCTTAACCACGCCACCGCACATATCACCACTGAATGTATGTTTTCAGTGGTAAACATACACCCAACAGGTAAAAACACTTCGAAGAGATTCCGTTATCGATCCCCCATGGCAAACAATCTTCCCGGTAGTTAATACAATCCCTCAACTATGATATATAAGAGATATCCGAAGCTGTAGTTCGATTATTCTTAGCTCAAATCTGTCTATAATACTGGATGTCACTGTAAATAGGGGGAGATAGATATTCACGCTATGAATGTTCCAGTCATCGAGATATTACATAGTTCAGGGGAGTTATAAGTCCGTTTTGGGTACACAGGTGCCTGTACTTCTCGAGTTTGGGCCACGTATTCCAGTCCTCATTCAAGGTACCCACAGTACACTGTACTGTACTTCGGCGTGCGGAATGGTACCTAATTTTATCCGGAATTATTATCCGGATAAGTTGTGCTTTACAATGTTTAAAACAATTTTTGTTTCATACAAAGTGTATTTTACTCCCACTCCAATAGATATTTCTTCCAGTTGCAATTACACTTGTGAAATTTAATATTTGTATTTTGCGTCATCATTGCAAGATCGCTCGCGGATTGATGTGGCATTCGTTGCGCCGAGTGGTCTGGACGGCTCCCCAGCGCCGCTATTCCTCTGGAGTGGCTATCAAGTCTCACAAGCCTTTGTTCTCCAACGGTGCCAAACACATTCTCTGTTTGGATGTCGGAAACCCAGTCTGTATCGATGAATTCCTCCAACATGGGTTCCACGTTGACGAAGCATCAAGCGCAGAAGTTATCGAGTCCTTGGCGACATTTGGCCCAACGCTTGCCAAGTACGATGCGCTCCTTACAGACGGACAAACGAAGCTCCCAACACATGAATTGTTGACCCACGCCACGAAGCTTAAACTCATTGGCACTCCTGGGTCGCAAACAAGTCATGTCAACCTGCTTGCAGCAACGAGCAAAGGCGTGATGGTTCAACATATTGGAACGAAGCTCGCTGGGAGTGCAGCTGTCGAAGCTGAAATGGTTCTTAGTCTGCTTATTCATCTCGCTCGCCAGATTCCACAAGCGATTGCCTCTGGAGGTCGTGGCGGTCGGGACCAATTCATGGGAAAGGAATTACAAGGTACCATCGAATCTGTCCTAGCCATGGTTAAGCTATTGCATAGGTAAATCAATTGGTATCGTTGGTCTCAATGAAACCGGGCAGCGTGTGGGCGAGCTTGCGTCTTCCATGGGTTTGCAAGTCTTGGCATTTGATCCAAATGTGTCGGCGGAAAAAGCTGCTGGTGTTGGTGTCACAAAGTGCAACTCATTGCGCGAGCTCTACAGTTTGGCTGATGTCCTTACCTTCCACGTACCGCTTACAAGCTTGACGCGTAAGATGTTTGACACTGCTGCTCTCGAACAATGCAAGCCTGGCGTGACCATTCTTTCTGTTGGTGGAGCCGAGGGCGTAATCGACGAATCGATTCTGCTGTCTGGATTGGAATCAGGACAAATTGCAGGTCTTGCGGTTGACTTGTCGCCAAATGCTGCGGACGCTTGGACCACCGTCACCAAGCATCCCAACGTCCTTCCTGTCACTGCTGGCTCAACCAAGGAGAACGTCCCAGCGCGGTTGTACAAGATGATCGCTGAAAAGATGTGTGCTGCTTTGGAGGGCCGTGCGTACGAGGGCGTTGTAAATGGCGTCTTCCTTCCTCTGACGTTGCTCCCCGAGATGAAGCCATTCTTGGCATTGAGCGAATCCCTCGGTCGATTCCTCGCCCAAATCGTCCCAACTCATGAATCCATTGGCCATGTGTCCATCACGACGAAGGGCGGTCGTGATATTGACATCACGTCACCCAAAGCGCGCTCTGCACTTCAAAACGCCGTGATGAAGGGCCTCTTAGAAGGCCGCCATGACGTCTCGCTCTTGAACTCTACCGTGATCGGACTCGGCCGTGGCATCGACGTTCGTCTCAACGACGAACTTGTGGGTGACCAAGACATTCAACACTTGAACAACGCCGTGCAAGTCCAAGTCGAGCTCCAAAGCGGCGGTCGTTGCATTGTCATGGGCAGTGTCTTTGGTGAAGAGCCTCGAATTGTCCAAGTCGACGAGTATTCTGACTTTCCAGCGTTCAAACCTGAAGGCACGATGCTCTTTTTCAACAACGAAGATCGCCCTGGCGCGATCCGAGGCGTGTTGGATCAACTGGCAAAGTCGCACATCAACATTGCCAGTTTGGGACTTGCTCGCCAGCCTGACAAGCCACAAGCAATGGGCATGTTGACCCTTGATTCGGATCCATCGGATGAAATCCTCCAACGTCTGCGGGAGCTCTCTGGTATTACGAACGTCCGCGTCGCGCGGTTGTAGGACCACAACAGATCCAAATTAGGCCAGAATGAAGTGAGAATAAAGTCAATGTATCGACATATATATTCGCTAGTTTAACGAGGACAACTTGAGCAAACAACTTAGCAAGCAGGGCGGGTTTGGGACGCCAAGAAGACGTTGATACGACCGTAGCCATAGTTGTTGTTGGGGTACTTGCTGTCGTCAAGGCCACCGCACGTTTGGTTGGTGGAGATGAGGCTCTTGGTTTCAGCCGTCTTGGTCAAAGCAGCATACACTTCGTCGTAGGTGATACCAGGGCGGGCAGAGACCAAAAGCGCGATGGCACCAGCGACATGGGGCGTGGCCATCGACGTTCCCGACAAAGACGCATAGCTCGTGTTGCTGGTGGTGTACGCCGAGCGGATGCGTTGACCAGGGGCCGACACGTCTGGCTTCATGAGGTTGTTGGGGCCAGGACCACGGCTGCTGAAGCTAGCGAGACCATCCGTGCTGTTGGTGGCGCCGACACCGATGACGTTGTTGTAGTCACCAGGACTCAAGACAGTGCCGCAGCCAGGACCGTTGTTGGCGTTGGCAAAGACAGGGATGATGCCAGCCTTGCGCCAAGCGGCAACGGGGCCCTTGTAGTATGGAACATCTGGGATTTCGTTGTCGTCAGACCACGAGTTGGTCACGATGTGAGGAGCCAATTCGCACTTGGGGTTCTTGCCTTGCCAGTCGTGAGGGCACAACATGAATTGGGCGCAGGCAACCACAATTTTTTCAGGGCACGAACCGTCAGGCAAGCAGCCTTCGCACGAGATCCACTTGGCATTGGGAGCGACTCCTGTGCCGGTTTGTCCGGCGACGGTGCCGATCGTGTGTGTACCGTGGCCATTGCCATCGACGGGGAATTGGGAGCCACCGGTAGGTTGGAAGTAACCATTTTCAGAGCGCCAGTTGCCCTTGATGGCTTCGTGGGTGTACAAAGCACCCGTGTCGATACTGCCGACGACAACACCTTGGCCGGTGAAGTTTTGAGCCCAGAGTGATGGCGCGGCGATCTTGGAGACGCCCCATTCAGGGTTCGAAGGTGGGCTCACGTCCTCCACTTGGGAGACTTCGACAATCTTGGGAATGCGACCCATGTATTGGTGGCGGATGGACTTGACATTGGCCACTGTCGTGAGCTTTTCAAGGAGGGCAGCGGATGGCTTGTTTAATGCGATGATGTTGGAAATCGCGTAGGATTCATACGAGAAGCCATCGTTGAGTTCCTTGGCGCTTTGTGACTTTGTAATGACGTCGATCGCGGCCGCTTGGTCAGTCTTGGCGTGGTCCTGGAGGGCACCAAGGACCGTTTGGATCTTTTCACCGCGGGTTTGGACCTTTTCAATGTGAACGTCGGCCTTTTCCAAAGCAGCATCGATCGGGTTGAATTCGACAATCACAACATCGGGCGTGTTGCCGGCTTCAATGGCACGGGTCAACTTGGGGGTGATCTTGGCATGGACAGCCGTGACTGCGATGGCGGCAGCGAGAAGAGAGGTTGTAGAGACCATTGGCGCTAGACAACGACGACTATACGAAGAAAATTGCAAATTGGCGTTCCGACGGAGCAAACCTTGAATCCAACCATGGGATGTAATGGGTGATCCAGATTCTAATCTTGAGCAATTCCACAATATCGAATGTATTTGACAATTCGTCCACAAGATCGAATGCCAAAGGGTTTCGTCTGGGAGGTGGCACGGCCTTACGGCCTACCTACCGCCTTTCCTGACGATGAAAATTATAGTCAAATCCGGGTTCGCTCCGTCGAGTCATTCGCCTGCAGAAAATTTCACACAAGGTGGCATTCAATATTGAGGAAAATCAAACATGAAATTGGCCAGGGCATTCGATCTTGTGGACGAATTGTCAAATACATTCGATATTGTGGAATTGCTCTTCTAATCTCGCCACGCAAAACCAGATTGCCGGCTGCGTCTACTCAACCCATTGCAAGACATTTACCATGGCCTGCTCATGTCTCGCCCATGCTTCTGGGATCCCTCAGCAATGTTTGATGCGCTGACCAACGCAGGAGTGGATTGAAGAGCACCAGGGGTTCAGTCGTGGGATGGCGTAGTCTCAGGTCGACTCAGATGCATTGTATGAATGATGGAGGACATGTATACCCGGTAGCCATCGCGGATGTCCAGGACGACGTGGAAGGGTGTCATGGCAGTAGACTTCGTGCTTTGACCTTCGATTTCATCGAGAGGTTGCGTTGAGTGCCACTGGATCGACAACACCGCCGACAACCACGCGATGTTCTTGGGCCATCATGGAATTGTAACGCACGGCAACTCTCTCTGGTGGCTGATCTGGTTCTTGTCTGTGTAACTAATGCGACGCCTTTCTATCTGAAGGGGTACAAAGAGGAACAACTTCATGTTCACGATGAGAATTGCCAAGAATGCTCGATAGCAATGGCCATCGAGATGAAGTTGACAGCCTTCATGTCGCCATGTCTTCCACAGGAAAAGAGGTCGAGCGACCAGGTACGACAAACAGCTTGTCGGTGTCGCGGCCCGTCAGTTCATGCGTTCTTTGGTGATCGTCCAACGTCTGACGAAGTTGCAATCTCTCATGCCACTGGTGTAGATTGTACATCTGGCTTGCACTGGTGACAAAATCGACCGTCCTGGCTTAAGTGTCAACAACGGACTTGTCGCGGTGTCATCCCTGGCGGTCCCGTAACGTGGATGCTCCTGCGAATCCCACCTAGAAGCTCGCGCCAAACTCGGACGACAGACGATGAAGCGAGCTACAGTGTAGCTGTGGCATTGCGCAGAAAAGTTTGCATCGTGTACATGCCTGTCGCCCTCGGATGCGATGGAATGGTTGATGAAACGATGAGGCTCGCCGGAGTAAACTTTGAATGTTCATTGTCTTCACAGCAATGGAACATAGGATCATGGGATCGGTGTCGTTGGACAAACCGCAGAATATTTTACTTGAACCATCCGACTCTGTGTTGACCTAGAGGTCACGGTGATGATGGCTTATCTCGCATTTTCCTTCTTCTGTTGTCTTCATGCTGTTGGGTCCTTGAACACAGTTCAGGATTGCTGAGTTGCTACGGAGAAAGCAGCCGACCCGAAGTGCCAAGAGAGGTCAAACGAACAGACCTGACGTTGAGCTACAGGAAGTTGCCACGGCCAGTGGCTAAATTGACGGGCATTGACGACATGCTCATTGAGATCATACAAGTCTGTGCGACGTCACTCCTTGCTTGTCAACACCAACGCGCAGTCTTTCCCCAGTTTGCATTCGAGATGATATCGGTGACGAACTCATGCCCTTCACCAACCCTCTCCATCGCTTCCTCCAAGGCCATGGACTTTGCTACACTAGGTGACGTGTGAACTTCGTGAACAGACCTACAGGGTAGTGTGTTCGATTGTAGCATCGCCAGCCATCCTGTGCCTGCTTTGGAGCTCCATGGCGACGGACTTTTCGTCCTTTGACGCCTCGTTCCATCATCTCGATAGAAGGACGTGCTAAAAAAGTGTCGCCCATGTTCTTTTGTCAGTTCAATCCGAGCATGGTTCCAACGACCAAACTATCAACTCTGGTCAGCGAAAACCACAGCAATGCGCTCTCTGCTATGTGATAGCCTGCAGGCAAGCTCGTCCTTTGATGGGGACGCTCGCTGCTGAGAGCGACACGATTCCAAGCCTCTGATGGAACTTCGGCAACATACAGTATGTGCATCCAAGGTCGTCCGGATAAGCATGGTCATGACCAGGATGGACGGCATCACTTCGTGATTGTCATTGAGAGAGATGAGCTCTAGCCCTGAGTGGAGCAAGGAGAAAACGCCGCTCGTGCAGACGACGACGACGACGACGGCCAAACCTCACCGACTGGCCAGATTTCCTATCGCTGTGGCCGCAGTCGTGGCTCTGGCCCTCGGCGGTGGGTTTGTGTACTTGACGACCCGCCATGCGAGCCGCAAGTTGCCCACTGGAGGAGTTACTGGCGGCGATTCGTTTTGCGACACAACAAACCACGAGTTTGGCTACATCAAGCTGCCCCACAAGGTGAATGACAACTATTTCTACTCGTTCTTTGAATCCCGCAACAAACCCGACACAGATCCGCTCCTGCTTTGGCTCGAAGGCGGCCCAGGCTCGTCGTCCACGTGGGCCATGCTCAATGTCAATGGACCGTGCAAGATTGCGGACGACTTGAGTGGCACTTTGCCAAATCCATATTCGTGGACGAATAATGCGAGCGTGATTTGGCTAGACCAGCCCACGGGCGTTGGTTTCTCGTATGGAGATGCCAAGGACGCCGACAGCAACGAGGTTGACGTCGGCCGCAACATTTATGGCTTCTTGCAAGGCTGGCTGAAGAACCATCCCAAGTTCCAAAACCATTCGTTTTTCATCACTGGACAAAGCTACGGCGGCCATTATGTGCCCGCGGCGGCGAATTACATTGTCAACCAACAGAAGAATCCACTTCCGAATGGCACGATCCACGTCAACTTGGTCGGGATTGCCATCGGCAATGGCTTGACCGACTCTGTGATCCAAATGCCAAAGATCATCGACATGGTCGACTCGGTCCGCGAAGAGTACAACATTACCTTGGTGAACCCAGACCAATTCAAGCAAATGCAAGTGGATGCCAATGTTTTAGCTGGCCTCGTCGAGAAATGCCAAGCGCCAAATGAAACGCAAGCTTGCTTGGACGTCGGGGAGGTCTGGAGCACCAAGCTGTTGACTCCCATGATCACAAACCCCGACCGCAATCCTTACGACATTCGTAAACTCTGCAGTGGACCAACTTGTCTCGACGACGGGATGACCAAGACGGAAACCTTCCTCAACCAAGACAAAATCCAAAAAGCCCTCGGCGTTCGCAAGAAATACACATGGAACAACGCCACCGTGGCCGATGCTTTTGGCGCCGACGTTGGCAAATCCACGGCGCCGTTAGTCCCTGACATATTGGAAGCTGGCGTCCGCGTCTTGCTGTACGTCGGTGACGCCGATTTGATGTGCGACTGGAAGGGAAACGACGCGTGGGCCAAGCAATTGCAATGGAGTGGCCATGATGCGTACAACAACGCGTCGGTTGTGCCTCTGCAAGTCGACGGGAAGCAAGCTGGTGAAGTTCGGTCGTCGGGGCAATTCAGTTTTGTTCGCGTCTTTGATTCAGGTCATGGCGTCCCTGAAACACAGCCCGTTGTCGCATTGACTCTGCTCAACCGATTCGTGCGCAATGTTTCACTGGCCCAAGACGAACAAGTCGCGCAGGAAGAAAATGACGAGAGCACCAACTGATGGTAATCTAGAGACCATATACGACCTGTTTGGTTTCCGAGATGACTTGCAATCCGCGTCGCACATCGTAGTCGTAGCTGTGACTTTATCGTCCATAGCCACTGGTGGTACCTCCAGCGCGCAACATGTCCAGCACCACATCCCGACTGAGCTGCAGCCAGATAGCCGTAGCTAATCCTGGTGACATCAGTAGTTGGCACCTGTGGCGTTGGAGCCCTCAGCAAAATCTGCGACCCAAAATGTTACATCCATGATCGTGGAGCCATGGATGCCATCTACGTGTTCGTTGTTGTACTATGCTGGTGTCCACGGAGATTCGTAGCCATGGATTTCTGTGAGGAACGTCTTATGTTCAGCCCACGTCCGTCGACATACCCGAGGAGGCAACTTTGACTTGGTGTATGTTTCAATTCCGCTTTAGAAGTCGTCAGGACGCAATTTGGCCAGCGGCCCTCAGATGACAACCACGTCGTTGCCCGCCATCTTTTTTCATTGTCCACCATTGACGCGTGATGAGAGCTACAAACAGCAAGGTATTGCTGCGGAGTATGAAGTGGTGCGACCTCCAGGATGTGAATTGCTTGATGCTTTTTGGGTGTTTAGGTAGCGAAGACACAACGTTATAGTGGTCCGATCCACTGGCAACTCAATTCAGACGAGGGCGAATTGAAAATCTACAAAGGCATGGATCCATCACAGCCAGCCACGTCATCCAACTCGACACTCTTCATGGCCACGATTGAAGTTGTTGGCACGATGGGCGAAGTCGTTGACCTCTTTCGATCACAATCGAACGAGCAAGCCAAGGATACGTCCGCCGGTTCACAAACCTCATGGCCGATGCCGTCAACTTGTACTCGATCGTCCCTGCCAAGCCCGAAGAGCCGCATGAGATGATTGGCATTGCGTGGAGAGGCTTCAAGTCTCCAGTCGAAGGAGTTGTCATGCGGCGAGATGCGTGTGTTTTGGACGTTCACCACGCTTTTCAAGTCAACGGGAAGCGCGTGTGGGTGCGCTGCATCAAGTCGATAGAGATTGCTTGTTGCCCTGACCTCCAGAGAGAGCTTGGCTTCGTTCGCATGAACAGCTAGTGCACGGGTCATGTCTTTTCCGAGTCCGACCGACCGGGTTACCTCCACATCGACTACATCTTACAGGCCGACGTGGGTGGCACCGTTGGCGACTACGCCAAGTGGATTGTCGATATGTCAGTCAAGCGACGTCTACGCAATATTGTATACATGGATCAGCACCTCTGCGAGAACCGAGTCGACGCGCTCGTTGAGCAGTTTCGAGCTTCTCCTTGCGCCAAACCCCAAGTCGAAGAGACCACACGGGGAACATTCGATGTCTGAGTTGTAAATCCAGCAATAGACTTCATCTTTTCCGATTGACTAAGGCAAGTGCCATTCTTTACCAAGAATCGACGCCCCGACATGAAAACGAAGTGGATACGAACCTATGTAGTTCCACCTTGGCTACAGTGAAATTGCTGTTGCCCATGCAGGTGCAAACTCCGTCGAGAAAAGCTTTCCTTTCGTCAGACATACCAAACCAAATCCACTTTGTTCTTGACACAATCAAAAGCACAACGAGCCCATGAATGCAACAGCTTGTCGAAACATCTCATCTGTCCACCCATGACGATTGTATGGTTTCAACGATCCGAAGCAGCGGCACCATGTTGACGGATCAGTGTTTGAAGGGGATCGACATGAGCCAACGTTCAATCAACACCTCTGTCGTTCAACAGACGTAAAGAATGTGAGCCTGCAGGCTGATCTAGCAAACCATTTTAATAAACAAAGTCTCGGCAAACCAACGAGTGAACCCCTATGCCTAGCTCGTCTCCAACGCTTGAAATTATTAACAGCGCCTCGCGCTGCAAACTTCGTAGCCCCTCGGACGAGTTTGTCGGCCTTGGGTTCCAGATTCTGGAACATAAAAAGACACTGTTCCAGATTCTTGAACATAAAAAGACACTCACCCTTTACACTTTACACTCAACACAGACAGTATAAAATTTTACGTATAGAAACGTTAAGTAATTCTTACTTTACATTTAATGTAGAGCACAGCTGTTTCTTTTTAGAGCATTTACGACTATATTTTGACAAAGCGCAGGAACAGGTTATCCCCAGACAAGGTAACTCAACTTGTTCAGCTGTACATGAATTCAGATGTGTCTGGGCGGGGCAGCCTTGTTGATGTCATGATGGGAAATGAAAGCGACGGTGGTTGCAGCGATAATGAGGCAGAAACCCAAACAGCCAACTAAGTATCGCTTGATAGACATATTGGTACAATGAAATTATTTCACTCATTTGACAGGTTATCCAGAATGGACACAGATTTGATTGGCTGAAATATCCTTGTGGAGAGTTTACACTTGACATTCTTTTACCATGTAAACTGTGTACAGTGAACGTACAGTAAATTCGCGCTTTACGTAAAATGGCACACTCTATTCCAGAACATGGCCTACGGGTCGTAGGCTAGGGTCTTAGGGTCTGGTTGGAGAACTTTTTTGTTCCTGTCTCTGTTTGCAAGACATGGATAAAATTGAGCTGATTGGCTAGAATTATTCGGATACCGGGTGTTGTTCATGCTTGGACGAGGGTTGCCACAGAGATGATTCATCCACGCCTGCCAAGCGAGTTCATGTTTCAGTGAACATATCATCGATTGGATCCAATGAGCGAAGACGCACACAACAGCAAGGAGGTTTCGACGGTCGTCGACAAACGAGGTATGCTAAGAATTGCTGGACATTCCATCATTGTGTAAAAACTAGACCTGGTCTCTGATAGCACGTTGAAGAAGACGAAGAAATCTCGTAATCAAGTGACCAGGACGTATGTTTGGTGTGACGACAGTGTCAATAAAATGTTTGAATTGAGATACAAGTCCGAATTGAGTCAACGCTTTGATTCCAAAAACAACTATGGCAAACGAGTGGCATACATCATGCTGGCTGCGGAGCTCAGCATGCTGACCAAGCAGGAATTTACAGCAAAACAAGTCTAGGATAAGGTATGCATCAAAATTGTTCGTACATAATTCAATCAAATTGTATCATAGTTTGCAATAATGAAGACGGAGTGGTCGCTTTCCAAATCATGGCTGGCAAATCCAACGGGAAACGCAGGATTAGTGCCAAAGCCAATGCACTTTGACACAATGCTTGAGTATTGGGGCGAATAACCGGGATACAAAAGAGAGTCACTAATGAGTACCGATGATTTCAGTGATGATGACAATGTGTTAATAAGTCAACGTAAGTCAATGTTAAGCATTCTTAAGTAATCTATGGTAGACAAAACTGAGACTGATAGCAACGATGGCAATGATTTTGCTTTACAAGAACTTGAAGAGGAAATTTTGTCGAAAGCAGAGCCAGAACGCAAAAAGAAGTATAAAAGAAAGCAAGACAAAGTCGCCGTCTGAGTCGTTGGAGGCCGGATTCAATGCGATCAAAGAGGGTTTAATTTTTCTTGGCACTTCGATGGCGCAACAAACAAAGCTGAGCCAGCTGGTGGAGCTACAATGGACGATGTTTTAAAGGCAATCAAGGAGCAATCCGATACCATGGCTCAACTGCTCTCGCACTTGGTAGCTCAAAAGGGTAAAGATTAATGAAATATACATTTTGTTTGCATTTATCATTCTAGGAGTACAATATCTTAGCAATCGAGGTTCTCTTTAGCTTGGCAAACTTTCTCAACTGAGGGTTGGTGGCGTCGGCTTCTGTGTCGTCAATTGGTTGTACGTATTCATTTCGATCTCTCCGTTGGCATGGAATATCAAATAATGAGTCGTTGTAGACCAAAAAGATATTGTGAAGCACAAAGCAAGCTGTGATAATTGAGACTGTGCTATCAAGCGTTTTCTCCTTCATGGCTGTCTTCAATGTTCTGAATCGCTCCTTTAGTCTACCAAATGCACATTCTACAGACATACGAGAGCTCGACACTTTCAAGTTGTAATTTTTTGCAATCTAGTCAATCTGCCGCCTTCTTCATTAGCCATGAAAGGTGTCATTAACCACGGTTGTAAAGTGTAGCCTGCGTCTCCTAGAATAAAGGTGCCAATTGGAATTTTTGATCGTATTGTTTGACCGAATTTCGATGTTTTCCATATCTTTTTGTCTGGATATGAACCAGGGCGAATATCCACGGACATAAATCTCATTTTAGAGTCAACAACAGCCTGGATGTTTAAGGATGGATCGCCATTACGGTTATAGAAACCGTCGTAGTCCTTTGGCCGTTGAATGTCTATGAGGGTGCCGTCGACGGCTCCAACAATCCCAGGAAAACGATTTTTAAGGAAGAACTCGGCTTCAATTTGTTCCCAATCTTCTCTTTTTTGTGGCAGAAATATCCATGACTTGGCTTCACTGACCAAGATCGACACCAATTTGTTCACAGTCTCAACACACCAAGATTTGGACATCCCAAAAGCAGCACCAGTTTCACGGTAACCACCTTCTGAACCAAGGAAAAACAAGAGAACTGCAATCTTCTTTTCGAAAGAGTGTGGCGCTTGGCGCACATGTAGGTCAGGTCTGATCTGACGAAACCAATTAACAAGCCGCCCGAATGTGGCTTGGCTACAACGTAAGTTGGAAAGAAACCACTGGTTGTACTGAGGATGACCAAGCATCATATCGAAGTCCACCTTTGTAATCGTTAATATATTGTATTTTTCCCTTCCCATATTGCCCAGGGTACACGTAAGACCAACGCACACGGCCGATATTGTGCATGCAGTTGCAGTCAGCAAGACTTTCAACGGAGTGGGAGACGACATGCTTGGCAGATCAAACAGGAATGCTTTTCCCGACCACAATTTCTCGAATATCCGAATAAAAAATATCCGTAAGAGACATGGTATGACTCGGATAGTTTTCCGACCAGGCCCTTAAATAATATTTAAGGCCAATTCACTTTAAATTGAAACGAATATTTTGTTAAATTGAGTAAATTTCGTTTACGTTTGACTTAATAAAATTACAAGACCTCGCTGGACCATGGAAACCTGTGCAAGTCGAGTAAATAATAGAATCTCACGAAATCTGCTCGGCATTTACACAACTTAAGTTACTTTAACATGAAACGGGGTTATGAAATTAACTCCAAAGAGGTGTGTTGGGATCTGATGTGAATTAATATGGAAATTTGTATGTGACACATTAATATGGGAATATGGCTAAATTAATATGGGAATTTGTATGTGACACATTAATATGGGAATTTGGCTAAATTAATAGGGGAATTTCTATTGGCTAATTAATATGGAAATTTGTATGGAACAAATTTATATGGGAATTTATATGCAAAGTCAAGCATGCACCACTGTCGCAAATACATTGAATGGCGACCATTGAGCAGTCACTAGCGGAATAGGATCGGTGACTGATACCAACTGAGAAAAGCCAATCAGCCACCAATCATTACGATGCGACCAACCTCTGTTGGTCGTCAATCAAGCGATGATGTTGCGGATTCGATGTGATGATTTCTTTCATTCTGGTTTATCCTAAACTGAGCTCCTTTTGTCTTTGTTGATTGCTTTACTCCAGTATTTCAAGTTGTACTATGGCAGCCAACTCCAAGGACGACAACCTTCAACTTCTTGTGCTTAATGGAAACAAGAAAGCATTACGTGTCTGGACACAAAAATTCGTCCAGCACCTCAAGGCGATGAGTATTGCTAAGACCGGTGTGTGGTTGGCTAATCAGAATGACGGACCTGAAGCGATCATCAAGTTTGAAGATAGTCTCGACGCTGAACCGAAGATTTTTGAAGGTGTCAACGAATCTGAGAAGAAGTGGTACGAGCACTACCGTATGGAACCAGTTCAAGAAATCCGGAGCCTTCTGAGCAAGGTCCTCCCTGATTCGTTCACGCAACAGTTTAAGGATGCTTTCGGCGACAACGAGCCCATATACAAGCTGCGGGCCGTTGTGGAAAAGCGCTTTGGCCAATCGAATGTCATACTGTGAAGACACTCGTTAGCCAGTTGATCCCACGTGCTAATGATGACTATTCGAGTCTGGAAGTCCTATTTGGCGATCTGAAGACTCTGAAGAATATGATTAATGTTCATGCTCAGATGTATCTGAAACGTGACATTATCACCGACGACTTGATTGTGTCGTTGGTATTGGCTGTCCAACCAAGTGAGTTCTATGGAGCTCAAATCTCATTGGACGAGAATGGGTTTGGTTTGGTTGAAGTGGAAGCAAAACTAATTGGAATCTTTGGCACCAAATCAAAACGCGCTATTTTGGTCCAATCAGGAGTGCCTAAGAGCAACGTGGCAGTCAATCACGACCCAAGAAGCGTCAAGTCAACAACGATTCTGGCGATTCTCAAGAGCATGGGGTCAAAGGACAATGTTTTTACTACTTTGGAAAGTACAACGTTGGTGGACAGCCTCATGCTAAGGCCAACTGTCCAAAGCGGAAGGAAGATGTCTCGAAGAAAATTTTTCGTTCCAACATTACTCAAGATCCTAATGCGAAGCAGCCGTGCGTGGATCCTGTACCTTGCGGCAATGTGGAGTTTATGACGGATCCCGAGCCTCAAGTAGCTCCTACGACTGACCTCTGGTCGCACAAGTACTACTTGGATCTGGGTGGAAGTTTCATTCAACAGTGTCAAATCCAACTCTGTTCAAGGTATGTCAGCTTCAATAAAAGATTTGAGCGTGCAACTGTACGAAAAGGTGAGAAATGTGTATGGTGACTTGTTAACTAATCGTGCTCTATCTGATTGTGATTGGGCGTTGGATAGCGGCTCCGGTCGACATTTGACAGGAAATCTAGCCTGGTGTAGATCCATTGTTAAAGATAATGGAATAGTCTTTACATTTGGTGAAGGTTCTTCTAGAAGGGAAGTTGGAAAGTGAATTAGATGGTTAACATGAAAACTAGCTAGGCCTAGTGTGAATTCTGTGGTCTTCGTTTGTCTTCTGGAGTCTTCTGGAACACGCAATATACAAGTTGTTTTATAGTTAAGAGACCTTTCTCGAATGTGAAAGTTGAGATTACATTCTAGAAGTCTCAACATTCCCCCCTAATTGAAACTTTCTTCTTCGATGTAGTGAGAGAGAGGGGTCATGACTTTCGAGAGATGTTCTTGAAACTTTGGTCGAGGCAATGCTTTTGTTAGCATGTCAGCAAGCATTTCGTTAGTGGGGCAATAGTCGATCTTGATGATGTGCTCGCGGACTAAGTCTCGAATGAAGTGATGACGAACATCGATGTGCTTAGTTCGTTGTTGAAGCGTTGAGTTTTCAGCCATCTTGATTGTGCTTTGGTTGTCTTCATAAACGATGATGGGCAGTTTCACAGAAAGCTCGAGTTCTTCAAGCAATGACTTGAGCCATAGTGCTTCTAGTAGTCCATAAGACATGGAAATGTATTCGGCTTCGGAAGTGGACAAAGCAACTATGTTTTGCAGTTTGGATTTCCACGAGATCAAACATCCATTCAGGAACAGAAAGTAACCCGAGGTGGGTCTGCTAGTGGTTGCATCATTGGCATAGTCGACATCGACGAATTGCTCAATGAGATAGTCGGAGGAGTCTTGCTTGGTGTAGCATATTCCATAATATTTCGTTCCTTGAAGGTAGCGGAGTACACGCTTAGCGATGTGTTGGTGTTCTTCTTCAGGGTTGTTGAGGTGCCGTGAAAGCAATGTAACAGTAAAAGCGATATCAGGACGCGTTGTCGTCGTGAGATGGAGCAGTTCGCCCACCACATTGCGAAATGGCAATGAGAGTGTAGAACTAGACGATCGGAAAGAGGCTGTATGGCTGTCCTGAGGTGTTGAAATTGGATTGCAGTCGGCAAGGCCATGCTTAGCAAGTATGTCCGAGATGTATCGGCTTTGGTGTAGTAAAATGGAACCATCCTCAAGGCGTTTAACTTCGATGCCGAGGCAGTAGGTTAAGGTTCCCAAGTCCTTCATGGTGAAGCGAGCAGATAAGGCACGCTTCGTGGAGTCCATTAAGTTTGAGTGAGTGGACAGAAGCATGAAGTCGTCGACATATACGCCCACCAAAACTAAACCTTGGGGTGTACGTCGGAAGTAGATGCAAGGATCAGACTTAAGTTGTGTGAAGCGTTGTGACTTAAAGTAAGAATCCAATGCAGAGTTCCATTCACGGGAAGATTGTTTAAGTCCATTGCTCTTGTTCAAACGGCAGACAAGATGTTCTGAGCCAGGTTGGACATATCCCGGAGGTTGTTTCATGTAGAGTGTTTCCTGGAGGTTTCCGTTGAGGAAAGCAATTTGCACATCCATGTGGCAGATATGCATGGAACTCACCGCAGCAAGAGCAAATAGAAACGAATGCTCGAAGTGCGGATTACAGGAGCAAACACTTCAGTGTAGTCAACGCCAGCAACTTGAGTGAAGCCTTGAGCAACAAGGCGTGCTTTGTAGCGTGACAAAGTACCATCAGCAGAGTACTTCTTCGTAAAGATCCATCGGCATCCAATGGATTTACGGTCAGGTGGAAGTTCACACAGACTCCAAGTATTGTGTTGCATCAATGAATTGTATTCGGCATCAGTAGCCTTAATCCATTCATTTTTCTCTGGTGAAGCATGGGCTTGACGTATAGTCGAAGGTAGCCCGGTTGATTGCAAGGCTAAAGCAACGAGAAGTCGATGTTGCTTGCTCAGTTGATGTTCATCAACATCAGAGTTTGCCTCAGGTCGAAGGCGAAACAAACTGAGTGCCAAGGACTTAAACTGTTCACAAAGCGCATCTTCGTCGAACGAAGTCGAGTCTGTCGACGCCGGAGGAGGCATCATGACGGGAACAAACTCAGGAGTGACAGCAGGAGTGTCCGTGCGAGACATTGGTCCTTGTGAAGGTGATGACGGCAATGGAATGTCCGCAGGAGATTCAGCAGGTGATTGTTGTGGAGCAGGCTCAACACGAGAAGACGTGGAGTCATCGAGTGGTTGCGGAGGTGTGTTCTCAACGCGAGACTCGGAAGTGTCAACTTCAGTGATGGAAGGTGTGGGAGGTGTGCTCTGTATTGGTCTTGTCGGTGGTGTTAAAGGTTCAACCAACGTGGACTGAGGAACGTGTACAGGAGGCACATTGTAGCGAGGATTGCCGCGACGGATGCGAGTCGAACGTCTTGGAACGATCGCAGTTCCTTCATTTGGAGCGGGTATGGTAGAAGCTGGTGGAGATGCAGGTAGTGCTAAAGTCTCATCTCTTAGAGACAGCTCGTCATCATCGTCAATCTCATCAATGAGTTGAGAGACGGGTGATTCATCAGCCGACTGTTCTTCAGTAAAGAAACTCGTGGTTTCATTAAAGACAACATTACGACTGACGATGATCCGTTCTGGGCTTGAGGTGTAAAGACGATAACCTTTGACGTTAGGCTCGTGACCAAGATACATGGCACGTATCGTCTTGGAAGCAAACTTGGTTCGTTGATGCGATTCAACATGCGCATAAGCTTCACAGCCAAAAATACGCAGATTACCAAGATCAGGCTTAGACTTCCATAGTTTCTCGAAGGGTGTCATACCAGGAGTGGACGCTGAGTATGTCTGATTCCGTAGGTACATTGCATGAGACACAGCTTCGGCCCAAAATCGCAAAGGTGCTTTGCAGATGTGAAGCAATGATCTTGCACATTCGACGAGAGTGCGATTCATGCGTTCACTGACACCGTTTTGCTGCGGGGTATGCGGAACGGTCGCATCGTGTTGGATGCCATTCTCGAGTAAGAGCTCGGAGAATAAAGTCGAGAAGTATTCACCGCCATTGCCGGAACGGAGACATCGCACAGGTAGATCGAATAGAGTGCGGCAATAGGCAGTGAACTCCTTGAAGCATTGGAGATCATCCGACTTGTTCTTGAGAAAGAACACAAAGCCATAACGCGAATAATCATCGGTAAACGTGATGAAATACCGAGATCGATCACGAAGTGCAGGATGACGCATAGGTCCACAAATATCCGAATGTACCAAAGCAAACGGTTCCGAAGTTGTGGAGATAGAGCGCTTGGGGAAGGGTAAACGAGACTGCTTCCCAGCAAGGCAGCTTTCGCAAAAAGCATGTTTGCAGTCATCAAGCTCAATACCATCAGTGTCTTGACACGTTTTAGCAGTATACTTCACACTAATATGACCAAGGCGAGCATGCCAAAGGTCAGCTGGAGTTGGAGTAGCGGAAGTTGTCAACAAGGACAAACCAACGTGAGGAGTGGAAGTCGACTGAGTTGGCAAAAAGTTTGCAATGTCGAGGTAGTACAAGTTGTCGCGTTTGAAGCCTTGAGCATACACAGCTTCTTCGCGAGTAATGTAGCAAGCATTACGATGGAACTGAGAGTTGAATCCTCGATCAGTTACTCTCGACAAGGAGAAAAGGCTGTACTGTAGGTTCGGAATGAACAGTACATCTTGGAGAGTGCCAGGAATGATACCGGTGGGTGTGTTCATCTCAAGTAAGACAGAACCAGTGCCTGCAATCGGCATGTCACTTCCATTGGCAGCTCGAACTGTACCCTCAAATGGTTGAAGTTCTTCAAACCATGCAGCATCGTTGCAGAAATGATCCGATGCGCCAGAGTCAAGGATCCACGCAGATGACGAAGCGGGAGACTCGAAGGCATTGAGAGTATAGTTAGGCCCTAACGCCAGCATGCTTACAGACGAGCGAGCATTGCGACGTGTGTTTGCGGCAGTCTGAGACGCAAGATAGTTCGTCGAAGATGGTTGGAATTGGATTCGACGTTGGTTGGATTGAAAAGAAGTCTGTTGACGCTGGTCGCGTTGCTTCCGACGACAGTTTTCTTCAGTGTGATTTGGTATGTTGCAGTAAGCACAAACTGTTCCGTTGTTGGTGTCGGGTTGAGCATGTCCATTGCGACGCGGTTTGCGTCGTTGATTACGACGAAGGGACAGAGCAGCTTCATCGACTGGAGTCGCTGGTGGACCGCTTGAACGCGATTGGTCACGGTTATACGCTTGGAGAAGTTCCGTGGTGATGAGCGAAAGCGTCGAGGCGTCAATTGGTGTGCGTTGCAAAAGGTGACTTTGAAGTTGCACGAACGTGTTGAATCGTGAGTCCAAACCATTAAGGAAGAAATGAACGACTTGTTCATCAGAGAACTTAATGCCAGCATTGGTAGCATCTTTAATAGCAAGGTCGAACCGGTCGCAATAAGAGCGAGGTGTTTCAGGCGTCCATGACCAACGAAGGACTTGTTACCATAACGGTCACGAAGGATCTTCATCATTTCGACGGCATCTTCAGTGGTATATACCATGCGCGCGTGTAAGTCATCTATAGCAGCAAGTATAATTACTCGGGCTAATATATTCTTGGAGTTATAATCTTCTGCAGTTCGAGGTAGATTCTTGAAAATTTGGGCACAGTCCTTGAGTTCCATATACGCCATGACGCGCGTATGCCATTGGACAAAATTGGTAGCATCAAAAGTGTTCACGTATGATTTAACTCCCATAGTTAAAGTAGGATTAAATCAAGAAATTGTCTTGAAGAAATGTTAAAGCCTCGAAACTTGATATTTGTTGTTGACTGTTCCAAACTTCCTTGACTTCTCGTGACTTCAGTTGTGAGTGATGGTCACGAGTGATGGTCTTGTTCCCGGAATATTCCTTGGTGCGTCGGGAGACGCTTGACTTGTCTTCCGGATCCGGATAATGTGTGTCACGGAAACCGGGAATGTGTGTCTTGAGTGACTTGGTGTCTTGAAGGCTTGATAAAATACGGCAAACTCAACTATGAGTTCAGCCAATCAACGTTCAGCTTACAGCCCTTTCCTTAGTGTACTAACCCGAGATCTCACAAAAGGAGTCCAGGCAGAGATCTGTAGTGCTGCTGAAGTTGATTTGTCTTCTGCGCACGCTTCGGCGACTTTTGGCTCAACGGCGGGCTCGCGGGACGACGGCAGGAAAGGCGGCCCGGGGCTCGGCGGGGTGCGGCGGGACGGCTGGGCTTCGGGCGGTTGATCTAGCGTCGGAGGCTAGGTCAAACGGCGGCGGCAGCGGCGGCGGTAGAGGGCTCGTAACCTCTAGAAGGGAAGTTGGAAAGTGAATTAGATGGTTAACATGAAAACTAGCTAGGCCTAGTGTGAATTCTGTGGTCTTCGTTTGTCTTCGTTTGTCTTCTGAGTCTTCTGGAACACGCAATATACAAGTTGTTTTATAGTTAAGCGACCTTTCTCGAATGTGAAAGTTGAGATTACATTCTAGAAGTCTCAACAGTTCTTAGCTAGTGAACTCACATATAGGCGTCGTCGATGTTTGGTTCGACTCACCAGAAGGAATTCGGTATTTCAACCTCCAGGATGTTGTTGTTGTGCCCGGTGCTAAATCGAACATTCTCAGTGAAAACTGTCTGAAACGATCTGGATACCAGATCGTAGAAAGTACATGCGGGGGGTTTAAATATCTATTCTTTGAATCCCAACTTCAGTTTGTAGCTCTTGCTATTAACGGAGCGTACTATGCGAAGAGTTTCACGCTACAGGAAAGACGAACCCTATGCGCTGTCGCTAAGATGAAACCACTAAAGCCTGTAGGCATCACACATGCAAAACTCGTGTCTATGATTAAGGAGTGGCATGTGAGGCTTGGTCACATAAACACGAAAACGTTGATCTCTATAATGAAGTGGGATTCCGAAACTACCAAAGAATGTTCTTCTGGCAGTTTCATTCTTTGGCTCACTTGCGGTTCAATGAAACACAGAAGAATGTCATTTCGTAACACCGAGGGATCTCGGAGTCACGAAATTCTAGGAACTATTCACATTGACACTTTCGGTCCTGTGAAGCAAATAGGACAGTGTGGCTCTGTTAATGGAATTAAGTATTGCTGTACTATTGTCGATGACAGCTCATCGCTCAGGTGGAACTTTGCCTTTGTCGAGAAGAAAGACGTGGCAAAACTGGTCAGAGACCAAGCTCTTGGTTACGAAGTTGAACTTTCTTCGAAAGTTCAATGTGTCCGATCGGATGGTGGGACTGAATTTTATAACAAGAGTTTGATTGATTTGTTTAAGTCGGAAGGCATTAAGTAAAAAGGTCGAATCCATACTATAAGGAAGAGAATGGAAGCTCGGAGCGCGACTTCCATACAAAATGGGCTAAGGTGCGGTGTGCCCTCCTAGATGCCCAAATGCCAACCCTTTGGTGGCCAGAGGCTCTAATGTATATGAACTACTTTTTAAACAGAACACGTACGAGTCGGTTGAAAAATCAAACGCCGTACGAGACAGTCTACGGTAAACTACCAAATCTCGACAAACTGCATGTGTGGGGGGGTGTTTGATACGCACACATTCCTGTCGAGGTGCGAAAAGACAGAATTAGTTATTTCACGGCTCTTGGTGTACAGTGTAGATGATTGAGTAAAAGAATGAGTGAATCTGATTGGTTCAAATATAAAGCATTTTGATTGGCTAAAACATGAAAAGTACTTTGATTGGCTAAACAAATGAAAGAATTTTGATGGGTTAAAAACATGAACAAACCTGAAATGCCCCCAGTCAGGGGCATTTTGGAACACCTGATGAGTTTGGGACATCTGATGCGCTCCAGAGAACACAACGAGGTCTGCCAAATTCGATGCACACTCTGTGGACTATTACGACACTGGTCGTCATTCATGGATGAAACAACGACCATCCCTTACAAGTCTTGTTTACTGTGCAGGATCAAGCGAGGACGGCCAGCACATGGTTCCTCATTGTACGATCCTAAAATACGCTTCCTTCCTCGTGACTTTAAGAGTTTCCGAGAATTTGATATCAACCTGAAGCAATTTGGTCTAGACCACAGCGGTTACACCATTTTTCTCATGTGCTTACACGTCGAAGAACTCGCAATGAGGTCATCAGAAGAGCGACAACGTGTATTTGACCGCGTACGGAAAGCTTTTGGAGACGCATTTGACTACAAGTTGACGGAAGCTTGTTTCTTCAAGGCAGTCGTCATCGCTGTCTTTGTTTGAGTTGTCATCATTCGTAATAGTCGTCCCATTCTCTGGAATAGGGTGTTGCGCAAAAGGATCTCTCACCTTCTTGGTGAAATGTCGGCGGACAAGGGAGCTCCAACGAAGATTCTTGTGTTGGCCATCAAACGAACCCTTGATATACGTCGAAGAAATGGCGTTCTTGTTGGAACAGCCAGGGACGTTACAAAAGAACGAGGTCGCACCATTGACAATCTTAAAATGAAGGAAATCCATTACTTTATTACTGGTATAATTTAAACAATTCACATACAATTGTATCGTATAGTTTGTACAAGAATTCACGCTCTGTCAGCCACTCGCAGCCACACATTGTAACTTGTTCTTTGGCGTTCATAAAACAATATGTTTTATTTCATCCAATAAAAATTCTTTTTTATATCCAATCAGAAACGCAAATTCTTGGACCCAACCATCTGCACTGTACACCAAGTGCGTAGTTTAACGGAGTCAGCGAAAAGACAAGAAGCTATCTGCACGTGCTATGAAATGCAGATTCTTAGGCATATCAGAGGAGTATACAGGGTATTGACTGTTGGATGTGTACAACAATCGTTTCTTCGTAGCGCATGATGTCACATTTGATACGTCATACGTTTCTTCAATGATTGATAAAGCCTTTAGTAGACTCCTAGCGATCCGACTGAAGACGAAAGGACTGAATTAGATTGCTTAGATCGTCACCAGGATCAACGCCAATCCAGTGATGCTTTTATTGAGCATATGATAGCGAGAGACACCAAAAGACGACGCGTCGATGACTTCAGTAAGGTTAATGACCAGGAAATCCACGGCCAGGATTATGAAACAAATCTAACTGTCTTAGGGAATGAGGATTCTTCGTTTTTTGAAGACTCCTCGTCAGAGAACACAGAGATGGTGGGAGATTCAGTGGATACGATAGTTTCCACAAGTAGATCGACTTAAGAAATGTCCTCACTACATCAGCGTCCTAGACGACAACGTCAAAACCTATAAAATATGGCGATTATATGTGTGGGCAAGTCGATTATTATGAAAGCAGAGCGAGTGGGGTGACAATGGGAGTCAACCTTGAAAAGCAGAATCGAGTCAAAAAGAGTAGGACTCGATCCTCAAAGCTAATCTTGAGAGATGTGTACATTAGCCAGGACAGGCTCAAATGCGTTGATGCACTGAATTCAGAATATCAGTCTCTCATCGTCAATGACACTTGGAGACTAGTCACGCTACCCTATGGACGAAAGGCTATCCCATCTCATTGGGTGTTCACTATTAAGTATCATTCCAACGGTGACATAGAAAGGTTCAAGGCACGTTTAGTTGCACAAGGGTGTCATCAGGAGTTTGGGGTTGATTGTGACGAGGTGTATGACCTATTGCACGTTTTGAGTCATTGCGGCTACACTGTAGTGTTAGGCATCGGTATGTTATTTGATATGGAGATTCATCAAATGGATGTATCAATAGCCTTCCTCAATGGAACACTGCCTGATGATATGCGCATATACATGAGACAACCTCCTCGTTTTATTCGACACGGCCAGGAACATTTAGTGTGTGAGCTAAAGAAGAGCATCTATGGCTTAAAGCAAGCGCCTAGAATATGGTATCTCATGTTACATGACTTTCCAACCAAAATGGGCTTTTGGCGTTGTTCGAAATAATTCTGTCTATACGCCAAAAGGGTGTGAGATGACGACATCGTGATCGTCGTTGTTTGTGTTGACGACTTGTCCAGAGAACCTTCAAGATGTCAAAATTGAACTTAGCCAAAGATTCAAATTGAAAGATTTGGGAGAAATCGGGTATATTTTGAAAATGGAAGTCACTCGGAATGGAGAGCCGAAAACAATGGAAATCTCACAGAAGAAATAAAGGGAACGACAGTTAACAAGGCCTAGGTGGTACTTCGAAATCCATCAAAATGCATAATTTTGATTGGCTTTAGTACTTCGAAATACGTGTATCTATTTTAGCCACTCACGGTTCAGTAAATATAAGGTATTTGTGTCATGACAAAATAATATTATTATACAGCTTATTCAATTACAGATTCCTTTCCACAATAGTTTTTATTTACTAGTTTGTATTGAATATGTTATCTTCCAGGTTATTAAATTAAACAGACAACTATTTAAATAAAAATGGTGTGGAAAATTCTACCAATCAAAATCATCTCTTCTTTTTAAAATTTTTGATTGGCTGAAATGGAGATGTTGAAGAGGTGGACATTTACAAACTTCGGTAGGCCTTGTTAACTGTCGTTCCCTGAATATTAAGGACTTATTGACTAAGTCTAATATGTGCGATTGCAAGGTTGCGTCGACACCTCAAGTCGTCGGTGAAATCTTGGTTCCAGAAACTAAGATGGCAAAAGATGAAATTAATAAGCAACCTTATGACTACAGAGGACTTACAGACTTACTGTATTGGATCGCTGCAATATCTAGTCAGAGGCTCATGGCCTGATATCGCAAATGCAATGAGAGAATTGAGTAAGTTCTTATCGTGTTATAATAAAACACATTGGTAGGCAGCCTTTCGAGTACTGAGATAGTTGAAAGGGACGTCCGAATATGGACTTTTCCTTGACGGTCGAAAGGGAAATATGGCCTATGAAGTCTATACGGACGCAGCTTTCGCGAGTCAACAAAAAGAACGTAAATCAGGTTCTGGCTATTTAGTTCTATTAGCTGGAGCATGTATCTCCTGGAGCATGTATCTCCTGGAGCAGCTCTAGACAATAACATGTTGCTATATCAACGCTAGAGTCTGAGCTTGTAGCATTAAGCGAAGGAGTAAAGGAGAGTGAATAGTTGTATTGTGATTGGAAATCGTAGGAACAGATTGCCTACATTTCGATTTTGACGAATCAAAGTAACTTTTAAATTTAATTGGCTGAATTTGAATTGATTTGAGATCTCGCTGTTGCATCAAGTTGAAACTTTGCGAGCACCATTCCGGTGAGCAAACACCATGAGCTTGTATCCAGCTCAGACGTAACGTGAACTATTCTAATGCCGAACAAATCGTTTTTTAAATGAATTTAATACACTATCACGATTGTGTGTCGCGAACATCTGTTTCATGGCAAAGGTATCAGCATTGCTAGATAGCGTCAAGCACCTTACTCAGGGGGGTTGTTCAATACTGCGCACATGCATAGAGATATGAAATGCAGTCTGACGACGCAGTTTGCATTACCACGGTTTGACTCTGTTTATACATCACGAGACGAATATGAACAAAGTCAAACAGTGGTTAGATTACTAGTATACACCTACAACAAAGGTGGAACTACGGTGTCCTATGTAATGCTTGGTTATTTAGATATTGAGGAATGTTAAGGTCGGAAGCGAGATACGGCAAGTGTCCTTTGTTTGAGGGTATTAAGACCATGATCGTGTATTCAATTCTTTCTCTCTATATTGAGCTTCAGCTGTCACCTTACATAAGTAGAAAGTGCACATGCATGCCGTGCCGCTCTTACCGGCTCGTGATCTTTTGTGCACGCTCAAAACACTCGCTAGATGACACCAACAACATGATTGGTCAATATAAAGAGATTTTATAGATGTATGATTGGTCAATGAAACGTAGGAATTTCGGTCCTACAATTTGGCAAAAATTTCAGTCAAAACGAAATTCATACTTTAATCAAGTTAATATGTGAGGTATTTTTTCGAAAAAATGGAAAATATCGGAATATTGTTCCTACGATTCGTCAAAATATCAAATATAACTCCTACATTTTCCGACTTATGTGGCATCTATTGTGTGTACTTGGATACTCACCTACTGCACCCATTAACGTGTGCTGTAACAGTACAGCAGCTATTGGGTGTGTTCGAAATCCTGGAAATCACAAGGGAACCAAACACATTGAGACGAGATATCTCTTTACCAGAGACCTCGTGGAGAAGGGAAGAATCAAGCTGGAGTACTGCAAAACAAAAGATATGATTGCAGATATCCTAACAAAAGCTCTATCAATAGGACAATTTGAAGTTCTTCGGGAAAGGATGGGTGTACTGGATTTATCAGTAAATTCCACTAGCCTCTGAGTGGGAGTGTTGGGATCTGATGCAAATTAATATGGGAATTTGTATGTGACACATTAATATGGGAATTTGGCTAAATTAATAGGGGAATTTCTATTGGCTAATTAATATGGAAATTTGTATGGAACAAATTTATATGGGAATTTATATGCAAAGTCAAGCATGCACCACTGTCGCAAATACATTGAATGGCGACCATTGAGCAGTCACTAGCGGAATAGGATCGGTGACTGATACCAACTGAGAAAAGCCAATCAGCCACCAATCATTACGATGCGACCAACCTCTGTTGGTCGTCAATCAAGCGATGATGTTGCGGATTCGATGTGATGATTTCTTTCATTCTGGTTTATCCTAAACTGAGCTCCTTTTGTCTTTGTTGATTGCTTTACTCCAATAAGGCGACGTCAGTATCCCAGAAACCAAGGAACACGTTCTCGTCCAGCGAGGAATGAGCCGCTGGGCACTATCTTTTGTTAGACGAATTGAGACGGTTTTTCAGCTGTCACGAGATACTGCTTGCGCGAAACATGCAGTGGAAGGAGTCACGTGGAACTCATTATATGTATCTGTGAGCAGTGCTATTGCTGGAGGGACGAGGGGGGGACTCGAGGTAATTTTCAAATCATACCCTGGGAAGAAATGATTTGCTCCAAAAATATACTTCGAAGTATTCAAAATTTGAATAAAATAGATTACTAGTACTTTATATGTGATGTCCACTAAAATAACTTATTTTTAGTCAAATATGCGTTAAAAATATATCAGATCAAAACGCAATTTAAATATTGTAAATACATTTATGAATAATTTCAATAATTCTCTCAATTGTTGGTGGTGGCACCCCAAATCATCACAACCATTCGATTCTGCTAGCAAACATAATAATTATTCAATCACTTCTCGAAATGCCGCGGAAACAAACCATCGAAGACTACCAAACGCCTGTTCCCAGTGGAAAGAGGCTAGCTAGGCTCTTTTTTCGCACTGCAAAGACCCACAAGCATAATTTGTACGTGCAAGTGCGGTGTAGCCAGAGTACAATCAGGAACTGGCTATCCCAATTTAACAAGTCAAAAGCAGAGGGATTCTGAAAGCTTACAACCAATCAAATATCAGGGAATTTTTTGTTCAATTAATCGACACCAAAGGGTTAAATGAGCTGATTCATAAAAGTTTTGGTTGAAACAAAGTGTCATTATACAAACCTCATGCTTAAATTCCACGACGAGATTGCTTTCATAACTGAGGAAGGATATTCGGGCAAAAGTCGTCAAACATGTTGTTGTGCACCTGACGGAGTGTCTCTGAGTCATGTAAGCGCCTTATGAAGCATCTAAGCTTACTTAAGTATTATAGACGGAGGCTAGACGTCTCGACCAACAAGTGATCGACATGTCGGTCGAGCGACGTTCAACCCATTGCGATGGAGCTAAGATCTTGTTCAATGGTGGATATATATATGTCAATAACCTTCAAGTGTCTAGAATGTTTTTCAATGCAAAACGTTCATGGCACTTCCACAGTTATGAACCACGAGACAAGACAAGCGTTATCAACGTCGTGTTTGAGATGAGTTGAAAATCATTCGTGATTCTTCGGATCAAGTGAAAAATTCCACGAAGGGGAACAATATTCAACATCATTATTGCTAACTCTGGTAGATAACTTTATCACTAACTTCCCTGATATGACACTCAAGCTTACCGTCAGGACATCTAGTGACCCGTCGTAATTTATTATATTTTTAGATTCACTCACTATCCCCATCATACTTAACTTCATATATTAAAAAACTGCGAATATTTATTAACCATAGTTGTGGAACAGACAAGTATTATTTTGACAGTTGGACGGTTGGATCAACTCATTACGTATATGATTTGCTGGAAAATTTTATGCAATTATTGTCACCATTCAACGACGAGACATGTCTGGGTGCAAGTCCCTCCTTGATCATACGGAATTTATCCTGGATTTATACGGAAAGTCGTGGACAAATGTTGCGGCGCTTGTTGAAGACAATTGCGCGACGAAACCTGCGTTTACTCGGAAGGCCGGAGTTCACTTAGTGGGATGTGCCAGTCATCATTTCAATTTATAGATGACGGATCATCTGAATGAACATGAAGAAATTAGTGGTCATCTTGACTTGTTACTGACGAAGTTTCGGAAACTTATTTTGGCTGCAAGCTCTGCTGTTTGACCAACTTTGTACCTAAAACGCGCTTTTGATCGAACGTCGACAAGTCATGGCAGTTCAGACGGCAGTATTTTGTGCATTGCATAGGATTATTAAGCAGCGCTGCTCAAGGAAGTCCAAGTGTTGAGGCAAGAAGGAGTCGAGAAAGATCAAAAGATGGACGAGAAAATCACGGCATTGAGTCAACTTGTCATCGAGAAGGTCGCAACGCCTGAAGTCAATCTCCAACACAGTGCTGGATTGATCAAAGATTCCTTGGTCTGTCTTGTCAAGGCGTCGACAAAACTCGCTGTGCTCTACGCACTGATGGAAAAACAGGTCAGCTCAGACCTCTCGCAGAGCACAGACACTTTGTGCTCGATCATGACTTCTTGGTCGGGTGTCGACGCGACATTCAACACAAACTCTTGCCACTCACGAACTAAGAAATACCCGCCATTTCCGCGAAGTTATTGATCTTGGCAACTTCACTTCGCTGACTATGTTCCATGTACTCTGTGTGAATCTGTAGTGACTCCTCAGATCCTGTCCATCATGCCAAGCTCCACTCTCCATCACTGCCAGTGTGTACAAAATCACACCATGGTTCACTACTTGGTTTACGATGACGACGAAGCGAGCGAAAGTTTCCACTTGAGCCATGTAATGCGGTATTTTCGCTCGACTTCCACGAAAGCTTGGGCCATACCATAGTCTTGAATAAGCTCCTTGGTGGCAAGGTATTCGTACCGGTTGGCTTCGCTCAATTCCGCCTCGCACGTTTTCACAAGCCGCAATGCCGCGTCGACTGTGGCCAAGCGTGTGCGAACCCATTGCAGTCGATCCTGCTTGACCAATTTGGCAAAAGAATGCGCCGTCGTGGGATCGTCAATCATTTCGAGCGCGATTTCGAATTGCTCCTGGCCGAGCGATATAATCCTACAACTCGGACAGGGCGATCTGCGGATTGCATATCGCATCCGTTGGACAATCTTGAGAGGACGCTGTTCGTGGCGTTCTTTGGATTGAGGATCGCATCAGTTGGACGATCTTGAGGGGACGCCGTTCGTGGGCTTCTTTGCCACTCTACAACAATGGATCAACGTCCATCAATTCAGCTCCTCCATGGAAAGCTTACCTTGCGGACAACTGGCAGTCCTGATGGAGACCCCTCTTGCGGGATACAATGGACAGTTAATATTTGCTCAACCTGGACAGTGGATACTTGACTGTGCTCTGCGAGAGGTCTGAGCTGACCTGTTTTTCCATCAGTGCGTAGAGCACAGCGAATTTTGTCGACGCCTTGACAAGACAGACCAAGGAATCTTTGATCAATCCAGCACTGTGTTGGAGATTGACTTCAGGCGTTGCGACCTTCTCGGTGACAAGTTGACTCAATGCCGTGATTTTCTCGTCCATCTTTTGATCTTTCTCGACTCCTTCTTGCCTCAACACTTGGACTTCCTTGAGCAGCGCTGCTTAATAATCCTATGCAATGCACAAAATACTGCCGTCTGAACTGCCAAAGAAGCGTCTTACCATGACTTGTCGACGTTCGATCGCCGTAATTGATGTATGAGACTCTTCTTGGGTTTCTCGTACGTCGCTAAGGCTTGGAACTGCAGATGGATCGCGAGTGCGTTTCTGAGGAGCTTCTACGTATCGATAAAGTGTCAGCATTTCCTCATGAACAGTCTCGTTGTACCAGGAGAGTCGGAAGTACTTCGTCGGCGTTTTAGCAAGCTCCCTGGTGTGATCGGTGGAGTGGGGAGCGGTTCTGCTTGGCTCATTTCTTGTTCGCAGTCTCTGTGAAGATTTTGAATGGGGTTTGTCCTGAATCTTGTCTGTCCTCATTTGACTTGATCTTTGTACGTATAAAAATACGAATGAATTTAATTCGTCATTTCTTTGTAGTATATGTTATGTGAGTAAGAAGCGTGATTTTTATAATATTCTTTTATAAAAATATTGCGATATTTTGATAAGTTAGTTTGACACATTTGAAATAGTCATTGTGATGTTCATTTTCTTCTCCATCGCATATAATATATACATGAGGAGCACAAATTTTATTCAAAATCAACAGAACCAATTGGAAGGCTTCAGCTAACTAGACCAAAATGCAAATGAAAAATTTCGTCCATTTTCATTGATTTCCGTTTGTAATTCATCAATTTACGCAGATTCGTGTGTTCATCTTAATTTCACTGAAATATCTTCCGTTTTTTGCCAACAACACTATGGTGCATTTCGAAAAGCAGGAATCCAAATCAAATCTGCAATAGTTCTCGGAAAAATCTGTTTCAGACTATTTGGATAAAAACAAAAGACTTAAATCGAAGTTGATATTAGTAGTGCGCTTGACATGACTCAATTTTGCTAGATGAATTTTTACAGTTCATTCTCCCAGATTAACAAATGTTTATTTTTTATAAAACCAAATTCAAGGAGGTCAACCTACGACCTACCTGTGTCCGTCAGCGGCGATTGTCCAATGTGTAAATCTCGAAATTGCCATCTCGAAAATTTTCGACATATCACATTCGATTATAATTGAATTTGAAGAGAGAGTGTTGTTCACTTGACCTTTGATGGTGGTGTTGCTATTGAATCTACTCCATGCGGCGGCGGCTCTATAGTCGAGGGTCCGAAACGCCGCTCAAAGAAACTAACGTATATTGACTGTCATTTTATCCTACCTATGTCCAGAGCCTCCGAAAAATATATTGATCTTGAATAAATACCTTGTATTGAGGGTGGAACTTGGTGGAACATATGTCCGGATAAAATTATTATCCGACCTTGACAGTCATTCCTGAAAGAAATGTATGTAATCCTGTGTCAGGCAACATGCAGTGATTACCTCTTGGGGCAAATTTATGTGTGCCATGGAGGAAACAGCTCCATGAGGGATAACAATTGTACAGGAATCTACCAAAGATGGTGGTTTTCTTGCGTCCTAGCTAAATACTAAGTAGTATACTCGCAAGCAGAACGCACAAAAGTAGATTTTCATGGCGATTTTACAGGTGTGCGCATGACCTACCTTATATGCAGTTCGATATGTATTCTAGTAACATCAATTTAGTTATTTCGAAAGCATAAGCCCTTGCTCACGAGAGAACTGAGCTAGTGAATTGTTTCTGACCTTTGTGTGATTTCACCGGATATAGCCAAATTATCCGGATGGTGGAAGATGGTGGAGTTTGGTGGAACGTTGGTTGAACCCCAGTTAAGTGCTGTTATTTTCATTTACATATTTAAACATTTCGCCCGGATACATATCTTGTATGCTTGGTTGAGTTTGGTTGAGTTTTTATCCGGAATATTCGGATAATGTGTGAGACATCTCATTCACTGATCTACAGGGAGCGGCGTTGAATAACAGCGCGTATGAGCTTTTTGATTGGCCACGAAATTGGACTTATATGGCCAATCATATCGAGCTAATCAAACCCTTGAATAAAAATACGACAACTGGTTCATTGACAAAATATAAATTATAGCAATATATTTGTTGATAAGAGGAAATTCACATAGATGATTCTTGAAACAACGAAACAGTTAACAAAGGTCACAAGGTATTAAAGGTAGCATATTTAAATCTTGCAGAACTTCAAGAAGGAGAATTCGTGCATCCATTCAAAGGTTAGACATCTCATCCCAATTTTAAAAAATGGATAAAATAATAAATACTTTAATCAATATAATACGACATACCAGTCGTTCTTTTATACATCATGTTCTTTCAATCAGGCGCTATGTTTCTACTGTGCTTTACCTCTACGCCGACTCATGGACACCAGATCAATTCACTTCCCGATTTCCTGTCAAACAGTCGCATGCTCGTCTTAATCCCTCTTCGGGGGGGGGGGGTCTGCCCCAAGCCAGCGACATCGCTACCCTACACCTTGGTTCTCTAGGACACAGTTCCCCGCGAGAATAGACCAGGGCAACAGGTCAACAGTGCTACTGTCGTTTGGAAATCCAAAGTTATCTTTGGGTGGGGTACCCAGACTTTAGTAAAAAAACTCTTTGGCGGGATATCATTTTAATTTTAATAAATCTTTTTTTTGTTCTGTGTTCTAAAATGGTGTTTAGTTTCCTAAACATCATTTTAACTCATTTTAAATAACATTTAGAATTGAAAATTTGTTTTAAAACTAATTTTCAATTCTGATTTATAAAGGCATTGTTTAAAATCAATGCTTTTATAATTCAGAATTGAAAATCAGTTTAAAAACAAATTTTCAATTCTTTTATATTTTAGAAAAGGAATCTCTTTCTAAATTATAAAAGAACCTATTTAAAAAAGAACTCAAGAGTTCTTAAAAGAGAAAAAGAACATATATATTAAAGTTGAGATTTAAATCGACAAAGCCTTTTGAAACTCGCTCGCACTTCATCTTCGGATATCATGCTCCAAGCTCGAATGGCCCTTTCTATCATAACAATTCGCTTTTCTTTTGCAGTTGTGGCTGTGACATCAGACATGATCCACAAATCTCGCAAGTGTTGCTTGAAAGGCCCCATGATAGAAACATCTAATGGCTGGCAGTGCGAGGTACTGTTGGGGGGGCAGATAGTAAAGTACACTTCCAAGTTCGTCACCAATGATGCGTTCGCTTTCGTTGCTGACATGACAGTCAAAATTGTCCACCAAGAGAACAGATGGATCCTCAATGTTGTCCGCAAGTACATCGCGCAGATACCTCTTCCACACATTTCCATTCATCCACGCCTTCTGTTGCATGTAATAGAAATGACCAGCTGGGTGGCTGTCAAACTCGTTCTTCTCAATTGAGCCACCATCAACACCGCGAATGATTAACACAATTGGCAGTTTCAGACCATCGGCACGCACTGTGAGTAAAGCTGTCATTCGACTTGAATGCTTGTCACCGGACGCAACATAACTTCCACCACCACGAACGGCCCATATAGTCTTGGGACACATGTCGAAATAAATGTCAGTTTCGTCAGCATTGTACAAACAGTTTGTTGGCAAGTCAGCATGCTTCTCAGAGAATTCTGTGGCGAAGGCACGTCGCGTCTCTTCAAGATCGATTTGTGTCTTCTTTTGACGACAGATGCGCTGACGAGTAAAGTCGTGGCGATGAGCGAAGTTTTGGAGAAGACGAAGCAAGGATTTATAGCCAGATGATCTTGTTGTAACATATTCCTGAAGCGAAGTGTTGTGATGGCACAACATCACATTTGCCTTGAACACAAACAGCTAGAGACACAACAACACCATCAGCTGATACAATAGCTAAGTCTTTGATGAAATCGTCGAATTTCAAAGTAACAACCTCATCACTTCTCGAAAAAAGCTTTGTGCATAGGAGAATCATAACAAACAGTTGGAAATCCATAAAGTTGTTGGATGACAGTAAATGGGTGCGTATATTCATGAGTTCCCAAGGAGTCAATGGCGAATCACCTGGAGCTTTGTATTTTGAAGCATCAACAAGACTGCCTTTAGTAGTATTTTCGACGATTTCCGTCAATTTCGGATTGCCTTTCCGCCAACGTAGTGGCAAACCGCGGTGAAATCGACATCCCATGAAATTCTCATCGAAGCTCATGTCACAGCAAGTTGTACACCTGTCAAAATAAGGACCACGCTGCCCGCGGGATGCATGTACTGTAGGACAGACACAGCAGACAACATTTGGTCGACATTATGTGGGTCATTCCAACCACCTGGCAAAACATTGGGCGGTTCAATTCATCCATAGACTGTGAGTCATGTCCAATCGTAACAAAAGGGGTACCACTACGATGTCGTTTGTAATTGATGAAGTCGGCAATTGACAAAGGATCCATGGATGGGCAAAATGGTTCAGGAGGATGAGGTAAAAGCATCAAAAGACTTTGGTTGTCACCAATTAAGGAGCAAAAGTAATTCAATCCACAGACGTGTTTCAAGTATGTTGACTTCGAGTTGTCTTTGAGGACTCTGCTCCCAGTGTGGGAGCGTTGAACTCTGGATTGTGTTAATTTGAGCTGATTGAGAAGGCTTTGTGTGTTTTGATTGACGAGAGCCTGTACCTCGGGCTCTATGTAATATCTAGTCGTGCGAGTCATACAGTGAGAGTGAGCGATCTGTCTTGAAGCAAGCACAGCCTTCGCTTTCGATAACACCACCAAGAATGTGACTCTTCATGGATCATTTGCATCATGTTATCCGAAATCCAACCCATTTATCCGGATGGTTGAGTTGAGTTGAGTTGGGTTGAGTTTTCGCTAAAGTGCGTTTATTTGTATTTATCTTCAATTTTGGCCCGAATTATGAAAAAATATTTTTTTCAGAGGCATTAAATACAATTAAGGGCGGGTCTGGCCCCCAATATGAGATTCTATCACAAAATAAAAAGTTGCAGAAAAATATTTTCCGATTTTCGTCCTCAACAGTTGTCGAAAAATTGTTCCATAGCATTTTAGAGAGTGTCTGGCCCCCGACAAAAGATCGCGAGTCACAGTTACAAATTTCCAGCATGCGTGACAAGTTCTGGTGCGTCTTACCCTTGATCTGGCGGTTCAAGCGCCGTCACACTCCACTTGCTATTGCATTGAGATATCACTACATCGCTTATGTCAGGAAGACGCCCAAAAGAGTCTCCATCCTTACAGGATCGAAATGGGTTGAAGAATTATTGAACGGGAACGACGAAAGGTTCGAAGAAAGTCTGCGAATGCCAAAGTCAATCTTCTTGGCACTTGTAAACGATCTCGTGGAGCATGGACGACTGAAACCAACGCGACAAGTTAGTGCGAATGAGCAAGTTGCAATCTACCTGTACTTTGTCGGTCATCATGCGTCGAGTGCCAATCTACAAGAAAGGTTCCAGCTAGGGATCCCCACGGCTCGGCTCGGTTCGGCTCGGCTCGAAGCCGATTTCCAAAATGCGGAACCAAGCCGACCGGTTTCTGAGCCTGGTCAAGCCGAACCAAGCCGACTCGAGCCGCGGCTAGCCGATGGACCATGATGATAGTTAACTCCATGTGCATTTCCTCGAGTGTCAAAGAAACTAACACTGAATTTTCAACTGAATTAAGACCTGCCATTCTTAACAAGTAGTGATGGCGATACTTGAGATGATCGCATCACATGCACTAAACTTTATGGGACAATAAATCAAAATGGCAGATCCGGGTTATTTATCGGCTCATCGGCTTGGCTCGGTTCGACTCGGCTTAACTCAACTCGGCTCGGCTCGGCTTTGGAGCCGATGAGGAAAATCTGAAACCAAGACGACGCGGTTCCTCTCGGTTCGGCTCGGCTCCGGATCCGAACCGAGCCGTGGGGATTCCTAGTTCCAGCACTCTGCTGACACCATCACACGTCATCTGCATCGAGTCCAAAACGCAGTTTTGCTCCTATCTGGAACATACATCCAAATATCAACTGATGACGATCCATTACCAAGGCGTATTCGAGACAGCGAAAAATTCTTTCCATTCTTTCAGCATTGTCGCATGGCCGTCGATGGAACTCACATTCCTGTGACTGTACCAGCGAAGGACCTCAAAGCCTATCAAGGAAGAAAAGGCATCACGCAAAACGTACTGGCTACTGTAAAACCTCTACAGGGAACGACGCTGAATAGTGGACAATTCTTTTGGATTGATTGGCCATTCCATACCTCCGGTTTGTCCAATTGAAACATGTGCCGCTGATTGTTGAAAAATAATGCATTAGGGTGATATTGGGTAAAATATGATGTCCTACAGGTTATTTGTTTGAACAGTATTTTTTCTTCTTTGACATCATGGATTAAGAAACAAATTTAACAGGGTATTGCATTTGAAAGAATAGATGGAAGCATATTTAAATACGACCTGAGGTGGTAATGATCGTTACCATACAGTTGTTTATAAATAAAATTTTATGTATTCAATATTACATTTCCATTGAAATGTTGTATAAAAATAAAATTATATGTATTTAATATTACATTTCCATTGAAATTAAAAAAGTTACGGTTGGAATATGGTGCGGCTGAAGTGTGAGCGCGCGCACCATAGGCTCTCCTACTGGACCCCCCCCCCAATCCTAAGAACATATGGCCCGGGGCCGCACGAATGCTCACCCTACTACTAGGGGTTGCCCCCTGACGGTATTCCGACTGCCCGTAGATCAAATTCAAGTGCCAAAATAGCCTACCAGTCATTTTCAACAGGTCACCACTTCAAGTCCATGAATGCGCAAAATTTACATACAAATTTCAAGTATAAATGTATTGAAAGAATTATGAAAAATGAGTATCAAAACTACTTTGGCAGTGCTTTCACAAAGCTGAACTTCGTCCTCGGATATCATTTCCCAAGCTTGAATAGCGCGCTGGATCATTACCATTCGTTTTTCTTTTGCAGTTGTCGCATTGTCATCTGATAGAACCCACAAATCGCGCATATGCTGTTTGAAAGGCCCCATGATGGACACGTCCAGTGGCTGGCAGTAAGAGGTACTGTTTGGTGGCAACGCACACAGCTCAGAGCCCAACTCGTCGCCAATTATCTTCTCGCTCTCAACACTGACATGAGAGTCAAAATTGTCGACAAGCAACACTGACGGATTCTCGATCTTGTAGTATAGCACTTCGCGGAGATATCGCCGCCAGACGCTCGCATCCATCCACGCACTCCCTTGCATGGCGTAGACGTGGTCACAAGGATATGTCTCAAACTCCGAGGTTTCGATGACCCCACCGTTCGCACCACGGATGATAAACAAGATTGGAAGTTTGAGACCATCCGCTCGGATGGTCAGGACTGCCGTCATTCGGTACGGGTGGCGCTCGCCTTTGGCAACATAACTGCCTCCACCTCGTACAGCCCATATTGTGGTAGGGCACATGTCGTAGTAAATGCCGGTCTCATCGGCATTGTAGATGCAGTCGAGATCCATGTGGCCGTATTGATCATGGAATTTTCGTCCAAATACAACGCGAGTCTCGGTCAAGTCGGCTTGGGTATGTTTCTGCTTACACACACGCTGACGAGAAAAGTCGTAGCGGTCGGCAAATCGCTGGAGCAAGCGCAAGAGTGATTGGTATCCTGACTTCCGTGATGACATGTACTCTTCAAGCCATTCCTTATGGTTCATTCGTAGGAATTTGATCATGTGGCCACTCGTGACAGGCAACTCCTCGCGACGAAGGTCGCGTACAAAGATGGCAAGCTCATGAGGATCGGGGATGATTGGTTTGGCACCAGCATTGCCCGTGTTTCGTTGTCGCGTCTTCGACCCAAGGAAGTCCATGAGCTTCGACTCTTGCGATAGCCACGAATGCACCGCACTTCGAGAGTAACCACAGATGGCTACAGCAGAGCTCAAGCCATGCTGTTTGGCAAGCTCGACGACCTGGAGCTTTTGCGCGATGTTTGGTCTTGGACGTGGCTTGGAAACATTGGGATGCACATCAGACATGGCACGAGATCAGGTTAGAGAGTTATCGGCGGCAAAAATTTAATTAATCTGATTTTCAAATATTTTGGCCAACGGATTTGCAACCAAAAAATTTCAAGAAATTTAATTGGCTTATAATATGATAATAAGATTTGTCCACTATTCAGCGTCGTTCCCTGTAATTGTACCCTGGGGGTACTAACTTAGTACCCTCCTCTTAGGGGGTGTCCTAATAGAAAAACACTGTTTGAATTTATATTTTGAAATGTCATAATTATAGTTTTTCTGAAGTATAAGTCTAAACGGTATTGCAACTCTGACCTCTTATTAGAGCCTCATTCCAAATACTAATACAGTAGAACAGATAAATAACTGCACAACAATGAATTTTCACCCCGGATTCACGCATCAAATCCATGAGATGTTAAAGTTGTAGCTATCAAAAACGCAAAATTATTGAATTTTAGCAATCCTCACCTCGGATTGGTCAAAATATTGTTGGTTTACTCGATATCTGCCAATCTGGAGTGATTCCTCAAAGCTATCCCAAGGCTTTTGATTGGCTAATTTTACCCTCGATGCAGAGCCTCAAATTCATGCAAGTATTTTCATTAGTCAATATTTTAAAAATAGAAGTATTGACCAATGGGATCAATTTGGAATGGGTCCTGTCATGTGCGATTCTTCAAACCGATTGTATCAATTCGACTACCCGCAATGCGATATCCGTCGAGTCAAAACTGGATACATATTGTATGCAAAGAACATTGTTGTGCAACCGGAAGCCAAGAAATATTGTGTCGGTCTGCTGTGGATGAGTTTGATCATCTCGTCATCAATAGAAATGATTGAAATTGAATGTCAACGTCGCTACCTTCATTGTTTGATAAACATATATATATTAATTTAATAAGGTTATATGTTTTGAGAAATAGTAGTACTTCCCTGAGGGTATTAATAGAGGGAGGGGTCTTATTAGAGGTTTTACAGTACGTGTGATTTCAATATGATGTTTGCGTACGTTCTCGCCGGATGCGAAGGCTCGGCTGGAGATGGCCGAATTTTTGCCGACGCTCTTCAAAAGGGCTAAAAGATTTCAGACGTGAAGTTCGACATTATGAACGCTGGATTCGCCTTGTCGTTGAAGTCGTTAACCCCGTATCGCGGGACAAGGTACCATTTGAAGGAATATGGTCAAGGAAGCCAGAAGCCGCGTACGAAAGAAGAGCTATTCAATCTTCGCCATGCAATGTTGCGCAATGTGGTCGAAAGAATCTTTGGTGTCCTGAAGATGCGTCTTCCAGTGATGAGCTCACCTGTTGAGTACAGCATCTCCTTTCAAGTGGACATGGTGATTTCATTGTGCACGATTCACAACTTCATCCGATTACACGGATGTGCGAACGATGTTTATGTGCAAGAAGCCACACGTGAATTGCGTGCAAGAAACAAAGAGCCAATGCTACCAAATGACCAACTTCAACATCACCCAGATCAAGAGAGCAGTGAAGCTAAAGTTTGGCGTGATCAACTTGCCAGCGAAATGTGGGAGCAATACCAAGTCGTTCGCAACCGTCGGCGTGTTAGATAGATTTCTATCTAATCTTCTAAGTTCCAATTTTGTGTTCGAGCCAAGCCTTGCGCAATTCACCTTTGAGTTGGAGGAACACGGATGCATTCGATTCGTTCTCCATCAAAACGCAAGCTGAAACAAGACGTTCCATTGGCATTGTTACAAATTCGCTTTGTAAAACGCTAACGGCTTGCTCCGTGCGAGTGAGCTCTTTTGGTCGTTGTTTGGGTGACGTTCGGAGTATGTCGCAGAGGACTTCAAATTGTGCTGCAGACTCTTCCTTTTGTGTCTTCAACTCCGAAATCATGTCAGCGGCCAAGGATCCACGATGTCGTTTTGCTCGTGGTGATGGCGGTATTGGAGGTGCGCGGGGTATCGAACATTTCTCAAGGGGCAATGGTAAAGCGATCACATGATGACAAGCTTCGTCGTTTTCGCTGTCTTCAATATCGAGATCGAGAATGGAACTGCGTGGTTGATTTGCGCCGTTCGTCGGTTGGACTTGATTGTCCTTGGAAGTGCAATCGTCAGAAACATACGAAGTGACACGTTCGTATTGGCTTCCAGCGCCTTTTGAGCATTTTCCCGTCGCGAGTGTTCCCTTGTACAAGCTTTCACACAAGTGAAAGAGTGGAAACGGCTTGTTTTTCCATGTCGTATCCAAACAAACGACCAAGCAATTATCTGCCTCTCAGCCCATACCAGACGCGCTTGCCATTGTCGAGATGATGGAATACGTTTCACGCAGCGTGGAGTTATGCGACTTGAGTTGTGCCATAGTGAAGGAACAATTGGGTCTCGAGTTGAGCTTCTTCAAAGTTTCAGCCCAAGCTTCCTTCTTGAACCCTGTGTTTGATCGTTTGCCCAAATCGTTAACTTGATGGATCATCTCATTCAACCAGATTTGGTCGAGCTCGTGAGTCCAGATAGTCATTCTGTTGCGTGCCGGCGATAAGTTTGCTAGGGAGAATGGCGCCACGAGATGTGCTGCGAGTCAGATCTTTTTCAAAAGTAAGCCCATTTTCTTTCTATTTTCGCACAAAATATACATGCTCGACGTGTATATTTTTTCTAGTATACATGTATGTATTTGGGTCATTTTATGTCAGAAAAGAAGTTGTATAAAATGAGGGCCAGACAGTGCATTTTATTTCAGAACAAAATTCTTGAACGAAATTGGGAAATTATGTCAGAATTCATAATCCGGAAAATATCGTGATATATCCGTAACATTTGCCTCATCGTAGTGCAGGGAGCCTGACATTTTTCTGTTTGTTCAAAATTAACAGGGGTAATAAAAATAGAAGTCACTTCAAATTTGTATGTAATAAAATATGTTGGACCTTTATGGAAACCTAACAAGAATTCGTTGGGCTGTGAGCCTGACGATAACGTTACCCAATGGAAACATGAGAAATACACAAAATTCGTTCTCACAACTACTGAGATTAGTCTCTGTGTCGAAGTTACTTTGTTTTAAGAGACCACCATTTGTTTTATTACTTTAAATTAAAATGAAAGGTAGTGAAACCAGTCTTTGGACTTCGTTTGACTTTGGCCGTCAAGCCAAATATGCATCCACAAGATAGAAACATGTCACTCCGACGTGTTAAGGGTGATCATAAACTACATAAGAGTTGATACAGCTGTCATTGAGTGCATTTAATATGCTTGAACAAGCAACAACTATATAAGCATATGACACAGTCATACAGAATTGAAGTTTTCCTTCTGCAAAGTCGAGTATAGCATTGCTAGGAATGAAACACTCACTGTTGTCTGGTACATCTAGAGCTTATGGTAATTTAATTGTCTACTTTCTTTCTGTGGTGTCGATTGTGTTGTACACATGCAACATTCACTTGACGAAACATTGATCGTACTCATCAGTGACAGCTACACACACCTCCACCACCTCGCACTACACACGAAAAATACTACTCAGAGCCCTGCTGGTAGCTGCTTAGCTTTTGAAAATGCTCAGACACTAGTGTAATTCATTACATAACAATTAAGTTCGATGTAGGTTGGCGAACACGGTGCTCAGCCATCATATTCATGTCCAAGTTGTACTTGGACATGTGCATGATGAACGAACGCAAGTCAATTTTGGCCAGTCGTGACATGAAAAGCAAATTATTGGACAAAACTGAAGAGTAGTGCTCCCAGCCCGATATTTCATGTTATTCGGGGGTTCACGAAACACCAACGAAACACCCTAAAAATACATATTCTATATCTTTTTAGAGGCACACGAAATGAGCTGACTGTGCTCGTGGTCGTGGCAGGTCTAGGAAGTCTTGCAATTGCATCGAAGTTTGAGTGGACTGTTCCGGGCTCTCGAATTGGAAGTCACTCAACCTGGATTCTACCATTTTGTATGCGCTTGGCGGTCATCATCTTATGGCCAAATTTCTCAACAGTGGATGGAGTACGATATAGCCACAGATGATCGTATCAATCTACTTCATAGGTTGTCCAGCAGCATTGTCTATCAAACGCCAAAGACAGGTATGACGAAGGATGCTTATTATATGACTAAGTATCGTTATTTAGTCGTCCGATACATTGAGAAGGAGGCATCCTCAGTACATCCGCGATACTTGGCCACTTCATTTCGAGTAAATTGCGAGGAATCAGGCTCAAATTGAAGTGGCCAAATGTCTTGGATTCGTGGTACGGTCATATCGCACGAAAGAAACGGCATCAACGAGTATAGGGCTCTCATAAATCAATCGCCAAGTGTGACATCTTGCAAGACCGCACATTCACGATGTCTTGAGGATCTTGAAGAGACAAGTTTGAGAATACAGTGGCAACACCACGCAATATTTTTGGTCAAGTTTTAGACAACAGACGCATGCAGATGACAAAGCTAGATCACAATCTAAATAGCAGCAGAACGTTGGAATTTCAATCATTCTCTCTGGGAAGGACAAACATACTCAATTTAAATTGACATTACAATTTCAATAAATCATAGACAGTGTGGCATTTCAAGTCGATATGTCTCTGAGATGTTGGAAACTGTGAGCACATGAGTGAATAGCAACGTTCAAACAATTCATTCCTAGTTGTTGGGCATTGCCGTGACACCTCAGTATCTGTTGTTCCAGCACTGTTAACAACACATTGGATGACAAATTTGGCCTTGGAAAATGATGATTGATCTCGTCGCTGCAAAAAATCATTTCCTTTTAAATGACGAAACGGGGGTAAACCTTCATCTGGCTTGCCTGCAAACCACAAATTCCACATGTCGTACACACGGACAGTGGGAAATGACTCGAGCTTTTTTGTGCGTGGTTGCAACAAAGAGAGGGACTGTGGCTCATGAGTCGTTTCGTTTTGCACATGCAAATCAAGTTGACCACCAGAAGCCGGTCGTTGCACTATATCACGCACCAAACGAGTGTGCATCTCAGCCAAAGCGTCCGTCATCATGCTTAAAGTTACTGATGCATTGAGTTCGGCCTGATTTCTTGGATCTGGCCTATCGTGATGCTTGTTGAGCAGGTCGATTATACAGTCAAGTTTATCCTCAATCGAGTTCATGCGACTTACTAGTGTCACATGAGGGGGAATACCTGTAGCTACCATGTTGGACGTGGTGTTTTTCAAATAGCCGTGCAAGACAGACTGTCGAAGACGGGGTAGCAGTTGAGATGTCCACAAAGATGACACAAAAATAGGGTGTGTTGGAGGGAAATTTGATTTAATCCAATCTTGATGATAAACAACTGAAGCCAAGAGGAATGGCACCACAGGTTTGAACTTCTCGTCGTACCACGATAAATACCCAGGCAGGATTCGTTCCCAATCATCACGTGACATAACAAAACAATGAAAATGAGGCGGGAGACAAGCAAACTCCTCATGGTTGACATTTAGACCTACGAAATTTTACACTTACACAAATTTCTAGAGCAATGCACCTGTAGCAGCTCTTCCAACGAACTGGTCTCAACCAGAACCGACAAAAATGTACCTGTTTTGTACATTTCCTAGACTCCACCCCGCGCGCAGCCAAATCGATACTGATTGTGGGCCTCCAGGATTGTTTGACAATGCTGTAGCTACGACTTTTCGAAAAGAATGGGAACCAATGTCCAGAATAGATAGCCCTATAGATAACATCTCATCGTCGTATTGTTTGCAAGTTCGCTTCAGCCATTGAGCAAACTTCTCTTTCACACCAGGACCGAAAACGAGAGGTGTCGTCGACTTGATTGGTCGACCTCTAGTAAAAACAAGAATTGCTAGACTATTCACAGAAGTGACTTAGACTGATGATCCTAGTGAAATGACACAAGACGCACCTCAACACAGGGCAAAGTGCAGGTCGCAATGGGTTTGCATATACATGTCTAGGAAATGAAAAATTTCCTTCTTGATCGTTCTTGGACCGTTCAAATTGAACAACCATTGCATCGCCTAGCATATTTTCAATATAACTATGTGTCTATTGAGCTTACCATCCCATGAAATGTGTTCAAACCTAATCGGAGCAGTTGAAACTGACCTCGCCATGAGGTTCCAACAAAATACAAGAAACGAGTGCATTGTCGGCACAGAACCCATGTCTCGTTCTCTGTCTAAAGCCTTCATGCACAGAAATTCGTATCCTAAGTTCAATTAAACGTTTTTTCATGAGCAATTACCCATCCAGGAAATTGCCACTTTCCCTTCAGCTTGTGGCATCTCACCATCCTCCTTCGCCTTCGCGACCTCACGCTTGTATCCACTCGAAAACTCTATATAAGTGACATCAATTGAATAATACAGCGACATACGTGATAGAAGCATACTGAGTTCGTCAGGTACTTTCTGCTTGGACTCTATGTAGATGTGTTTGATTGCGCTGCAGCACTTATTGATAGTCGAAAACGAGTTGGATTTGGCTGGAGTCAGCTCCAGCCCTCGCGTATTTCGCTTCACAGTCATGTACCCCAGAAACTCGAGGCATGCGCTCTCGTTTAAAGGTAAAACAATGCGGCCGTCGGTAATTTGAGAAGGATAGTGTTCAATCAACCAACAATGAAACCTCTTAATGACACCTTCATACTGCTTACGCGTGTTTTGAACGATTCGATTTGACATCACTCGAGCGCTGCGTTCTCTGTCGTTCATCGTGTCGAAGAAAAAACAATACGAATAGTTTCGAATGTAATTTAAAAATGCCGGATATCGAATTTCGAACATGTTTCGTAAAAAACCTTAGTATCGAAGATACCAACACAGACCATACAAATATTGTCTTTTTCGTCCAAATTTACAGTTTTGATCAAAATCGACGAAATTTGTGTGATCAATCGGGCAATAGTGAATTCAAGTATAATCGGAAGGTACATGAATTAGTGTGTGTGTGTGTTGGTGTGTTTTGTGTGTGTTTAAACAAAATCTGGACGCTGATTGGCTGGTTCGATTTGGTGATTGATTCAAAGTTTGATCGATTTCAGCCAAGTTCGGAAATTTTGAGTAAGGGTGCGTCTGGCAAAATTTCAAAATCAATATGCCATTTTCAGCTAAATTGGGATCAACGATTTATGGCATATTCAAAATGGAGGTTTTACCTCCATTTCGTAAAATGGCATTTTGGGAGCCTCCACTGAGTATATCCCAACCAAAAATATTGGACTTGGTGCAAAACTCTTGGAGATAAACAAGTTCATATTTTGACCTCAATTATTGAATTTGGCCTCAAAATGGCATTTTGGGCCGATTTATTGTAATATTTTCGGTTGCCAGACGGGCCCTAAATCAGACTACATCAAATTGAAAGAATATTCGAATAGTTGTTCTTGACGAAACATTTCACGAAACTCTTGTTTCGTGTGTCTGTTGGTAACCGGTTCGAAAGTTTCGTGAAATTCCATTCACAAATCAACAAAATATCGTAGAAAACATGGGGGCCAGAGGCGGCCTTATTGTTTTCTGTGACTGACTGATTACACTATTTAAGTTTCCTTTAATTGATCTTTGTCATTGGTAAGATCACAAGATGCAAAGAATTTGGATGATTGTGTCTCTCGTGGCGGGATGGACAGGCTTGGCTAGTGGACAAGGATGTGCGATGACACAAGACTGCCTTAACCCCAACAACACACCGGATTTCAACGATTGCATCCCGAAAGCGCTCGAGAAGATGGCTCCTCCACAACCGGTATGCCGTTCAACTCTTTCATCTTCTCATGGCTTGCTTCTCGTAGATGAACGGCCCTGGATGGGCGAACGGTATTCACACACGCTGGAATGAGCTTTTGACTTGTTTCCGTCTAGTGACTGGTGGTGGTGCGTGTGCGGCAGACACCGACTGCCACAAGGGAAAGTGTGTCAAAGGGGCATGTGTTTGCAATGTAGGCAGATCACAGCGAGATTTTTCACCTTACCTACCTACGCCTCTTAGAATGATGGCGTCACAGCAGGCGCGCATTGCGACGATGTATTGATCCAATGCCCGGAGTACAAGGAATCTGCATGTTGCTCATGGCAACAGAATCGAGCATTGGCGTCTAATTTTCAGCTCATTTCGAGCTTTTTTGGCTCTGATTCCGGTGGATGCGATGCCTGGTTCGTCTTTCACCCCCCCTGCTGATTAATCGATTCTCTCTGTAGTGCTGCGAATGTGATGCGTCTTTGGTGTGGCTTAGTCTGTTCGCCGAATCAAGCTGACTTCATGCAAATGCATTTGCCGTATCCGAGCATCAACTACCGCATGGATCCAATGACTGGAGTTGATCATGTCAAAGTGCTCGAGGTGCGCTCTCCCCACTCTCCAGTGATGAAATGCTAATACGGCCTAGATGAATGTCAACTTGTCAACGCCATTTACTTGCGGCCTCTTTGATTCGTGCAAGAACACGCCGCTCGTCTCGTTGACTGATGCCTTGAAGTCATCGGTGGGCTTTCTGAACTACCAAGCTCAGACTGGAAGCATTGGCCATGGTCAGTTCATGCATCTCCACTTTGGTAACGCATTTGACTTGACTGGGGATCTCACGCACTCTTTAGGCCGGAACGATTCCTTCTTCAATCATTCCGTGCTCCAGTGCGACAACTACAGCATAGTCACCGAGCCTCGCGAATGGGCAGCACTTCCAGCACAAGCCAAGATGCTCTCTTCGATCGCAAACCCATCGTCGCCCAAGCAATGTCCCTGTGCAGCCTGTCGAAAGACATGCAACGCTCCATCCAACTCGTCGACGCATGTGACGCTCGTCGACAAGCCGATTTCAGTTTGGTCTGGCTTTGATGCGCCGCTTGTCGGCATTGTGTACGCTGGCATCGCCGTCTTCACTGCGATTGTCTACTCGGTTGCTCAACGGAAAAGATAAAGTCAATTGGAACATTTACTGCGGATGCATCAAGTTCTCGACGCGCGGACTCATCCACTGCGTATTTTGTGCCACAAGGAGCTCGTAGTTGCTCAAAGATCGTCTTGGTTCGTCCGGCAACGACTTTGCGGAGCGGCTCGTAGTGCGTTGGATGGAAATCTGATGGTCATTGCTGTCTTGGACAAGCGAAGTTGCCTCTTTGAGCCATCTCTTCTGGTGCTCTTCATTCCCCAACGCACATCGGTTGCAGACAAGAGCGACGGCGTCAAAGCCTCGATTCTTGACGTGCCAATGCTGAATGCATTGGTGGCAAAAGACAAAACCGCACTTCAAGCAATTGCTCTTCTTGGACAGGATGCGCAACCACCGCGAGCAGAGAGAGCAGACGCGAGTTCGACTCAATGGCTGCAGCTCACCAGCATTTAAGAACGGCGTCTTGCTCAATCGGTTCTCGCGGAGGAATCGATCAATGTAGATCGCACTGCGTAAGCGGCGCTTGACTGACAAGTCGACGATCCACTTGGCGTAGTCGCCGACAGTTCCCCGCACGTCCGACTGCAACAAGTAGTCAATATGGAGGTAACCTGGTCGGTCGGACTCTGAAAAGACATGACCGGTGCACTTGTGGTTCATGCGAATGTAGCCGAGTTCCTTCTCGAGGTCAGGGCAACATGCGATCTCGATCGACTTGATGCAACGCACCCACACACGCTTCCCGTTGACTGGAAACGCGTGGTGTACGTCAAGAACACACGCGTCACGTCGCTTGACGACCCCTTCAACTGGCGGCTTGAAAGCTCGCCACGAAATGCCGATCATCTCATGCGGCTCTTCAGGCGTGGCAGGGACGATCGTGTACAAGTTGACAGCATCGGCCATGAGATTACCAAACCGACGGACGTATTCCTTGGCTTGTTCGGTCGTTTGGGAGCGGAAGAGATCGACGACTTCGTCCATCGTGCCGACAACTTCAATCGTAGCGAATAACGCCGTCGCGCCTGAAGATGTCGCTGGTTCGGACGAGTCGATGCCTTTGTAGATTTTCAAGTCGCGCTCGTCCGAATTGAGCTTCCACTTGATCGGACCGCCATGGAGCTTTGTCTTCTTCACCTACATCATGAGCTTCAGCTGGATGGGAGGAGAATGTCGTGACGAACCACTTCGTATGCGGCTGCAACGCCTTGATGCTTGTAGCTCTCCTTCTCTTCGTGTGTCAAAGGCGGACAGTGGAAAAAATTTGGCGGCAACGACTTGGTCGTCATGTCAACGAGAAGATTGTGCACAGATGATGCAATCGTCTCTCGATGCATATCTATCTCATGGTTGCAATGACAGCGAGTGGCTTCCATTGACATGTCGGTGGACGTTGACACACGCCATGCGTTGCTCACGGTATCTTGAACACTGTCGCGAGATCCCATGGTTGTATGGTTGGCGTGTTCCTCATGAGAGACACGAAGTCGTGAAGACCACGAGCAGCCTGTGCGATGGACAATCAGCTTGAAAGATGAAGCTAGACATGCGTGAACTACTCGACTTTCCTCGACAGTTGACGAGACCCTTGGGACTCCTCGGTCGCTGCAATCGTTGAAGGTTTCAATGGTCAGAGTTGTCCGTCGCTGGACACATCTCGAGCAGTGTCATGGACCGCACGCTCCAAGCATGGCGAACGCTTCCATTTTCTCCAAGAAGTGTTTGAACAAACGATTTTCTCGGCCAAGCGCACCTCGACCCGCAGAACTGCGTCGGGTGGTTGGTCTCTCCAAGTCGCGACTGCATGGTGCTATGGACACTGTTCCAAGTCCGATGGTGTGCTTCGTCAGCAAGCTATGTTGAAATGGTTGGATCGATAGCATCCATGATGGATGATTGTGGCTCCTGTCAGGATTGGAAGCATGGCATGGACATGTTGGCTATTTTTGCTGCGCTCAAGCCCTCAAGTACTGTTGATGTCAGCAACTTCGAATCGTGTCGTCTGCAGGGCAGTGGCACAATTTACTCATACCTGCAGACGGACGACGGTCCATGATGGACTGAAAAGCCACCCGCGACGTAATGCTGCCTGCCACACCGAGTGGACGACTTTGTTTATGATCTTAAACTTTGTCATCGCCGACGACCAGCTAACTACTCGAGTTCATCCAGCGTCAGGCGTTTGACAAAGCGCCAGAGTGGCCCTCTCCCAGGGTTTCCACTGTCGCTTTCCCCATTGTTTGCAGTTGATACACGATTAGGAGACTTGAATAAAAAAATACCCTGGACACACTTGGCAAGGCAAATTGCCATCACAACCGGAAGTAAGATGTCATGAGGCCACTCTCGACGTCACAAACGTTGAGCAACATACCAGGACTATACATCAAAGCTAACTTATCATGGTTCTTTTGATGTCGATAGCATATCTGCTGAAGTTGATTCGTGTCTGGCTGAGTTGTACGTCGACTGAAGTCTTTGCCTACATACTCGTGCCCTACTTGCCACTTGATTCCATCAAATCGATTGTTTTGCTCGCCATGCTTGCCAAGATAGTGCATGACTACCAAACTCCTCGTGCCCTCGAAGCAGTCAAGGAGAATTCTACTAGGTGCCACAAGTCCTCTTGGGCCTGTCAAGCATGTCTTGAGCCTGATTTAGTACGCTGTGAGCACTAACGAATGCGACAGCATCATCTTCACTGATGTGGGCAATCAAAACAGGCTGACGGCTCCACAAGATTATTGTCGAGTCCGCATCGTTCAAACCTCGCGCATGTGTTACTCGATCATGGACGTCAACATGTCCAACTACTACTACCGTACTTTCCCAAACGATTTCATTCGAGAGCGATCTGCTGGAGCCTTATTCAATCTTTATCTTTGTGTGAACTTACTTAATATTGAGTCGAGCTCGATCTGTTCTCAGGTCAGGTGTCCCCCCCCTATCCCCCCAGGGTGCTGAAGCAACATTACCTCATACTATAAGAATTCATCTCTTCGTTCATTACGGCCAAGATTTCTGGCTTAATATTGATGCATGCAACCTAGTCGATCCAAATCCAGGGTGAAACACAAGAGATGGCTGATCCATTTCTCCTCAAAGTCTCGTTGAAATGAGAGTGTTGTCCGGATATTACCGGATATTTATCCGAACAAACCTATTAATCCGGATAAACTTCCATGGTTCTGTATGTTAACCGGTCAATTCCGGATAACGGATCAGTTCGAATATTGTCAGTTCCAGCGATGAGCGCCGGTGTGCACGGTTGTGTGGCGATGATGATGGACGACATTCCTCCACCATTGGACTTCCTCCTTCCAGACATCGACGAAAGCTTGTTTGATGAAGCGTCGTCATTCGGAGCTCCGGCTGGAAAAGTGCCAGTGCCTCCGCGCAATCGGAGCAATAAGATCTTGGTCGATTTGGCCATGCTTCACAATGAAGCATACGACTTGACATGCCTGCTTGAAAAACTTAAAAACGAACGAAAGAATCGAGCCAAAGAAATGCCTCGAGGTAAATGGGCCCAAGTCGCGCGAAACCAACTGACGCTGAAATTACGTGCGATGCGAGAAAACGAAGAGTTGAAGACCATGCTCAAAGACCAAACTGCATGGCGCCAACAATTGGAATATTTGCTGCTACGCAAGCCGCGTGCAACGGTGCTTTTACACTCATCGCGCAATCTCACTTGAATCATAGATGAACCGCATGACTGACGAGCGCTGGCGCATTTTGCACTTAACCTCAATCCACGATGAGCGCGTGGAAGCCATTCATGCGATTGCAAACCGCCAATTCGATCGAATTGAAAGCGATATGGTTGTCGCTGGCTTGCTTGATGCCACTGACGAAATTGACGAGTTCCGCAGTCAAGTGATGCCAACGCAGCATCACGGAGAAGCAATTCGTTTCACAACATTGGATGGACCACAATATGCAGTTGCAGAAGCATTGTGGAGTACCATACAAAACATCGGAAGACGCCCCCAAACTGCCAAACTTTCGTACAAGTGCGAGGTTTGTCTGGTGTTTTATTTGTTGGCAGCGTAACAATGAATTAGGTCGAAGCGATTGATATCAACACTTTGTATCTCCGCCAACGTGTTGGCACAGTAGATGGTGCCTTCCGCCTCGAAGCTGGCGTCGTGATCAAGAGATTTGTCGTCAATCAAAAGACATGCATTGTCTGGCGCACGGTCCTTGTCGACGACGCCAAACCTTTTAGCAGCAAAAGTTCCATCAGTAATTTTTATGGATGGATCGAAGTCGAGCCAACATCAGGCAACAGCCAAACCACATCTTATAAAGCTTTCTGCAATGTCCAAGTCAACGACTTAACCCACTCAGAACATTTGGGCCAAGTGTTGCAGCGCATGAGCGGCGTATCCAGCGACGCCAAACAAGTCGACGGCCTGACAATTCTGAAGGAATCATTTGTCCGTGGCTTTGGCCTGTTTGAGAGAGACGCTCGCGCCTACTTGAAACGCCTCGCGGTCCAGTCCCCCATGGCGTGGCAAGCGATGTCTCCACCACTGGTTGCGTGTGAAGCATGATCCTTACCTGTTGTACATCTTTTATTTATGCATTTCAATTTGCTTGTCCAAGCTACATGAATTTGATCTTCCTTGACTTCTTGCTGTGTTTCGTTCGATACGCGAAGAGATTTGAGAATTTTCCTGCCTCGTTTACAGACTCTCCGCTGTAGGAAATGATGTCAGGGGGCTTTAACAAGCCTTGTTTTATCTAGCTGCTGAAGCAACCAAGCTGTGAATTGGCTCTAACTCAAAGGTTATGGTATGGCATGTCCAAGGGTCGAAATTGGTAGTGCGATGGCATAGTCCAACATACTCATCTGAACAGCTTGCAAACTCTTGGCAATTGCTACGTGATGATTCGGTCAAGTCAATACAATAATCTACCTCACTGGAGCTTGAGACGGATTATGTATAAGAGCTTTGTCATACACAAGGCGGCGTTGCAAGCGCTGGCATTGCGTTATCTGCTTAGGACCTGCTGCGACGGAATTCTCTCGACGTTCAAACGGTCAATCTGACTCGTTTACAGCATTGAAATGGCTAAAATGCCTGCTCCGTCAAGATGGAAAAGACCAAGTAAGGTCTGGGCGATCCATCAAGTTGTAACTGGAGCCTATGTTACACGAGCTGCTCGCTGGTCTTTACAGCGTGACAGTCTCATGCAAAGGACTGCTGCCGTGGTCACATTGATCAATTCGACTCGAGCTCAGCAAGCACAAACATGCGCTTTGCCCATGTCGTCTCTAGTTCTCTATTGAGTCTCTCGGCACTTGTCCATGGAGCTCTTCCCATTCCAGGTGCGTCATCATTGATCGAGGTCATTCAGCTCATGGACTTGATATCTTGTAGGTGTCTGCTATTCCCCCCATTCCACTTGGACGAATATCCACTGACGGGCAACTCGTCTCCTGACAAGCTGCCGTCGGGAATCGACGCTGATCTTACCCAAATGGATCTACTTGGCAACACCATAGTGCGCACGTACTACTCGAGTTACTATGGCGTGAAAGTCGCGCCGATTGCCGCCAAACACAACATGCAGCTCTACTTGGGCGTCTTCATGACCAGTGAATCTTGGTACCAAGACCAGATCAACGACGCTGTCGCTGCAGTCAAGTCAAATCCATCTACTGTCAAAGCTATCCTCGTTGGCAACGAAAATGTCGTGCCGAATGGACCGTACACCACAGACTACATCATCTCCCAGATGAAACTGGTCCGCGACCGAGTCAAGAGCGAGACTGGCGTGAGTGTTCCCGTTGGAACCGTCCAACGCACCAACGAATGGCCCAATTCAGATCCTGGCATGGTCGCGTTGGCCTAAGCGTCCGACGTGATTGGAGTCAACATCTATCCGTTCTTTGATGGCAGTTTTTCGTTCAGCAACCCTCGTGCAATTCTCGACGGAGTTTGGGGCGCCATGAAGAACAAGTACGGTGAAAGCAAGCTCCTCGTGACGGAAACAGGCTGGCCAACCGCTGGCACACCAACCTCGGGGGCACCAAAGAACATCCCAAGCTATGCCAACAGCCAGCTCTACTACACGACATTTCAGTCTTGGATGCAGTCTCTCGGTCGACAAGGCGACTTCTGGTACACCATGTACGATTCGAGACCTGATGAAGTCAACCCTGCTGACATTGAGTACCATTTCGGCCTCCTTACTCATGACCGCAAGCCGAAGAATGGAGCGACGTTCCCTCCATCGTCTAGCCCAACCACTACACCGTCGGTGAAGCCAACCACTATCCCGACGACGGCACCAACGACGAACGTTCCAATTACGAATGTGCCTACAACCAAGACAGCCCCAACGATTTCTCCTATGACCACTTCTCGCCCCACCGCAGCCCCTGCTTCAGCCCCTACTCCACGCCCAAGCCCCAAGACAAATCCAGCGACAACACAAACGCCGACGACAACAAAGACATCGCCGTCGTCTAGTACTTGCGGGTCGATCCAAGAAAACACAGACTTCAGTGGTGATGTGATTGCATCCACGCAACAATCAAGTGCTGAGAAGTGTTGTGGAGATTGCAAGGCCAACTCACAGTGCCGCGCATTTGTTTGGTACCAAGGCTTCTGCTACTTGAAGAACTCAGTCGGCACTGTGCCGTCATCGTCAGGACGTCGCGCTGGCATCGTGCAAGCCTCGGCAACAAATACAACAAAGAGCAATGTGTGTCGAAAGCAACATAAACTACATTGGTCAAGACATTACTTGGGTCTCTAGTTCGTCACCAAGCGACTGCTGTACCGCATGCCAAGCCAATGCGAAATGCAATGCCTATACTTTCGCATCGAGCACTTGCTACATGAAAGACGCTCGACGGTCGACTGCCAGCCAGCCAGGAGCTGTGTCAGCCCAAGTCAACAAATGCTCCTCCATTGAATATGGCGTGGACTATCTGGCAATGACATTGCGGCTGCCTCTGCGTCGTCCGTGGATGCTTGTTGCGCCCTCTGTCGTTCTCAAAATGGATGCTGAGCGTATACATTTTGGTCGGGCACGTGCTACCTCAAGAGCTCGAGAGGAACAATGGAGCTGTGAGCTCTGGTACAGTTCTCGTCTAGAATCGTCCGTTGAAATACCTCAGTGTTGTCAAGATCTCCCATTGTGTTTTCACAGCCCCCGCTACTGGTTAGTGATAGGATAGGATCGACTGTCGTGTCATGTAATCTTGCAAAACGAGGAACGCTGCCACTCACACTTGTCGCTGCTTGATATTTGACGAGCCACGACCGACGTGGGTGCGTGCGATTGAGTTTCGTCACCTTCTTGGACATCGTCGTGCATCGAGCAACCGCAGCGAACTGTCAGAGAGGAGACGAGACTCAATCTCATTACCTGAAATGTGTCGTTGGACTGACGGTTATCTCACAGCGAATGAGTCTGGTGTAACAAGTGGGAGAGGCGCGATCGCTCAATGTCTATCGGGGGGATGGGGCATTTGCATTGCCGTGGAGGGAGAGGAGCTCGGCCTCAGAGTCAATTGGCCGATGCTATGTCCAAATTGCGGTGCAAGTAACAATCACTGACGCCAGTTCACTCCACGGCTTGTTTCATCAACCCACAGCTCTTCGCTCGCAAACAACGCATGGAGGATATTCAGTAGCAAAGGCGTGGTGGTAGTTTGTTGACAAGCAAGTCAATCAAGCCGATGACTGTGATCTGGTCTTGTCAAAATTGTCAAAGTTGCGCAACAAGTGTAATGGCATGACCGGTGGTCTGAATATGACAAGGCGTCAGCCGAAGTCAAGCACGACACGATCAGCGATGCTGTAATATAGCCGTCGTGTAATCCTGTCCAAAAGATCGTCTTGTTGATGGGCTCGTTTCAATACCCTAGCCAGGCAATGCTTGACGATTCCAGCAACGAAAGATGAAATGTCCATCGATGCTATCCCATTTGTGGCTGAATTTGTAGGGTGACCAAACCCATCGAGTCTCGTACGCTGGACAGTGAGCTGCATAGTAATGGCCATGCAACTTGCCACAAGTCATGATGTCCTGGTCGGATTCGCGATCGTTTAAAGACATCGCGCGTGTGCAATGAGGTGATTGGAAGCCATGTCACAATGTCATGATGCTGTTGCATGTGAATGTCATTGGAACGGGCAGATTCCAAGCAAAGTCACACTGTATTATAGTATAAAATACAAAAATTACATATAAATCTGCATTGATATTAGTCAAAGTAACTTGGACTATCCATGTCGAAGCCAATCAAATGCGTCTGAACAATGTCAAGGTAGAGTGGATTTGCAACATGTTGTGCCATCGGGCTGGGGCTTGAATTTTGGTCATAGTTCAATTCGACTCGTGCCAAGCAAGTGCTCATGCGATTCTTGGCTGCGGCTGTCGTCTCTTCTGCTCTTGTGGGTCTTGCCTCGGGAAAGACGTCCCCCCTGCCCACCCCAGGTTTGGATTTCGTCGCGTGGCACAAGCTCACTGCTTGCTCGTAGGTGTTTGCTACTCGCCGTTCCACTTGGCAGAGTATCCCTTGACTGGAACTACATCACCCGATGGTCTTCCGTCGGGTATAAATACCGACTTCGCACAAATGAACAAGCTTGGCTACAAGACTGTGCGAACGTATTACTCCAACTACTATGGCTACGACATTGCCCCCATTGCTGCTAACAACAGCATTGAGCTCTACTTGGGCGTGTACATGACCAGCGAAGCATGGTTCGATCAACTTGACTGTTTGAGACCTCACGGGTGCATTGTAGGTACCAAGGTCAAATTGATTCAGCTGTCAATGCAGTCAAGAACTACCCCAACACCATCAAAGCTATCTTGGTTGGCAATGAAAACGTAGTCCCCAACGGTCCGTACACGACCGACGTCATCATCGCCCAAATGAAACTCATCCGCGACCGTGTCAAGAATGAAACTGGTCGCACTGTGCCCGTGGGCACTGTCCAACGCACCAACGAATGGTTGAGTAGCGACGCTGGTATCTTGGACATGGCCAAGGCTGCGGATGTCATTGGTGTCAATATCTATCCCTTCTTCGATAAAAGCTTCAATCCGTCGAGTCCCATGGACATTTTGACTGGAACGTGGAGCACTTTGAAGACAAAGTTCAATGAAACCAAGCTCAAGGTGACTGAAACGGGCTGGGCGACAGCAGGCACGCCGACGTCTCTCGTTCCAAACAACATCCCGAGTTATGAAAACAACCAGCTCTATTACACGACATTCCAGCAATGGATGAAGAATCTCAATCGTCAAGGCGACTTCTGGTACTCCATGTACGACTCGCGCCCTGATGAACAATTGTGGGCTGATGTTGAGTACCATTTCGGCATCCTTACGTATGACAGGCAATCAAAGGCGCCTACCCCAGCGCCAACCCCAGCGCCAACCCCAGCTCCAACTCCCAAGCCAACGCCTTCTCCAACACCAGCAACCACTCAAAAACCCACCCCCCAACCAACTCCTGCGCCTACCCCTGCTCCTACTACTGCACTAACCCCAGCTCCTACCCCGGCTGCTACCGTTGCGCCAACCCCAGCTCCAACTCCCGCTCCAACTCCCGCTCCTACACCAGCTCCAACTCCGGCTCCTACACCAGCTCCTACCCCGGCTACTACCCTCGCGCCAACCCCAGCTCCTACACCGGCTGCTACCGTTGCGCCAACTCCCGCTCCTACCCCAGCTCCTACCCCAGCTCCTACACCAGCTCCTACCCCGGCCACTACCCTCGCGCCGACCCCTGCTCCAACCCCAGCTCCTACCCCAGCTACTACCGTTGCGCCAACCCCAGCTCCAACTCCCGCTCCTACCCCGGCCACTACCCTCGCGCCGACCCCTGCTCCTACCCCTGCGCCAACCCCAGCTTCCACCCCAGTTGTCACCCCAGCTCCAACTCCGGCTACTACTCCGGCAACTACTCCCGCCCCAACCTCTGCTCCTACACCAAAGGCTACTCCTCAATCAACCCCTGCTCCAACGACGACTTCAGCTAGTTCCACATGCAGCGCGATTCAAGAAGACAATGACTACGAAGGAGGTGATCTTTCCGAAACTGAACGTTCTTCGGCCGACCAATGTTGCAATGACTGCAGCACGACGGCTAACTGCAAAGGCTTTGTTTGGTTCCAAGGTGTGTGCTACTTGAAGAACGACATCTCCAAGAAAATTACATCGACCGGTCGCCGTGCGGGTGTCGTCACTACCCCAATCACTGGTTGCAGCGCCATTCAAGAAAACACCGATTTCGAAGGCAACGATATTGGCGAAACCAGGCAAGCCAACGCTGAGCAATGTTGCGGGGACTGCAAGGCCAACGCACAATGCCGTGCCTACGTTTGGTTCGACGGAGTTTGCTACATGAAGAGCGCCGCTGGCAAGTCGTTCACCAACTCGGGACGTCGTGCTGGTGTTTTGTCGACTCCAACGACAACTCCTGCTCCAGTTCCAAGCGGATGCAGTGCGATCAAGGAAAACACTGACTTTGATGGTGCTGACATTGCCAAAACCAAGCAAACCAATGCCGAGAACTGCTGCAGTGACTGCAAGGCCAATGCACAATGTGGTGCCTACGTCTGGTTCGACGGCGTCTGCTACTTGAAGAGCTCGGCTGGCAATGCTTACACCAACTCTGGACGTCGTGCTGGTACCGTTCAGAGGGATTCCGCCACTTGCGGTGCTGTTGAATCCAACACCGACTATGTTGGTGAAGACCTTGCCTCGACGCCAGGCAACTCGCCAAGCGACTGCTGCAGCGCTTGCCAAAGCCTCTATGAATGCAATGCGTACAGTTTGTCCAGCGGAGTCTGCTACTTGAAATCGGCTCGCATGTCGACCAAGACAAACCAAGGCGTCAAGTCAGCTTGCGTCAACAAGTGCTCGGCCATCGAAACCGGTGTAGACTATGTTGCCAATGACATTGGATCGTCCGACGCCTCTTCGGCTGACGACTGCTGTGCCTTGTGCCGTGGCTTTGACGGATGCCGTGCATTCACGTTTGCCCATGGTGTCTGCTACTTCAAGAGCGGCAAGGGAGATACGAAAGCGGATGGAGCTGCTAGTTCCGCCACGGTCATCATGTAGAGTGATAACAGTAATGTCTATAACGCTGTTTCTCAGTCAAAAGTTGAGCTTTCTGCTTTGGAAGACGACTATCAATGGCGTTAACATGCGAACCCTCATCGGGATTGCTTCGAATATCTTAGCGAGTCCGAAATCCAGTCTGCAGCATGTGGTTCTCTCCGTCCTGTTCCAGCCACAACACAGCGATCCGATGAAAGTTGTTGTGTTCTGCGAGGCACGTGAGAACTACCTGCTCCGTGTAGCTGTTTGGACAGCAAAGGCGCATTCTGGTCTAATTCTCCACGTCTGATGCAATCTTCGACCCGACTAAGCGTCCAACTTGACTGTGTTGAAGGACAGTACGACTTGAATCCATAGATTTGTCTTCCGTCTCGTGCGCCTTTCCCACTGGACGTGTCCATGCGTCGTATGTGGCCACGTCGTGGATTTCGGTGTGCAAGTATCAAGATGACAATGTTTAAACTACGCAGTGAGTAATAGCTGTTAAAGGTATATCGTGGCCACTTCAAAATTCTCATGACGAGAAGCATTAGTAAGGCATCATCCATTAGCTAAGAATGGATTCTCACCCATTTCCACAACCATACGCTAGAGACACCCTCGAGCAAAAAACACAATTAACACTTGTGGAAGTGTCCAAAGGCAAAATGATCACCACTCAAAGCATTTTGCATCACCAGCATAATCTTGACCTTCATACAGAAAATTTTAAAATTCATTTGATCTTGAACAATAATTATTTATAATATAATGCGATATTCAGATTTACTGTTAACAAATTACCCAATAATTTACGCAAAAACATTGGGGGTCATTTAGCGCTCCAGAAACACTTGATCGTCCTGATAAATTAATTGTTGATAATAGGAATAAATTTGTTGAAGATTATAATATTAAATCATTAGCGAAAGAATTTTTTGTATAAATCGATCGGGTAAAATTGCCAAATAACTGAAATGCGCAATACTTGAAATACACTTTATTACGTTTATTTTAATATGAATACGAACATTTTTTTTGTATTCACTCACGCCCTGGTATTCGCAAGTACTGTAGCCGTCGTACGTCAAATGACAGAGGTAGGATCGCAAGGGTATAGACTTTTGAGCGCCAGCAGAAACATATATATATATTGATCAATCCTTAGACTTCAATCTCAAGCACATATTGTGGAATCATATTCAAATATGACAAGTCGCACACCTGCTTCAGTCGATCGATGTGCTTGGTCAGAAGCGCAAACTCTTTTTTCACCTCCGGATCCTCAGCATGAGCCATCAAATCTGAACAAGTAAAAATTTTCTTGGCGTGCAACTTCTTTTGCAGGACTGGCCCAATATTTGGAATACATCTCACGCCGGCTCCCATCAAATCTTCCAAACGCAAATTTTGAGAGATCAACTGTTGATTCTTGTACGAGCCGCCCATTCCTTGAGGCACAACAAATATCAGTTGAGCAAAGCGTGGGTTTTGTTTGATCTTGTCAACAAGCTCCAACTTTGCAAACAATTCCACTAATCCTGCACAATCGACTGGATGGTTCATTGATTTTGTAATTTGAAACAACAGCAACGTATGATCCAAATGGATAAATGAGTCAATGGACTTGAATGTTTGAGATATCGGGATTTGATACACATTCTGAAAGACCATTTCCAAAGTAAAGTTTGTTGCAAACCGCTCATAATGCCCCATGGTCTTATTGATCGTCAGCGATTTCTCTTGCTTTGGTTCGTCAAGTTGTGCGTACTTGAATGTATCACCTTCAAGAAATTTTTCATGCACGAGATTTTCAAACAACCACCCATTAAACGTAGACGCCTTTCCTGCACCGTCAAGCCATTTCATCAACTTTGCTCGTTCTTGGCTAAGTTTAACGGCGAGTTGGTTGTAAATCCGTATTCCAATCCAATCCGAACCAAACTCGAGTGTTGCAAATGTTGGATCCTCTTCAGGAATGTAATGCAGCAGTCGATGAACTACAAGATTTAACGGCACAGACATTTCAAAGCACGCTTGAACATCCTCCAACGTTTTAATCTTCTCAATCGCTTGTTCCATGTCGATCAATCCCTTTCGATACGCTCTGGCTGATTTTGCTAGACAATAGCGCGGGACACCACCAAACTGTCTATATCTCTCGGTCAATTCTTCGTCTGATATCTCCAAATTCAACACTTTGACGGCGTCACCCAACTCGCCCAATTCCCAAACAGGCATATACAGCTCGCAATGAGCTTCGACATTCTTCCGCATCGAATCGAGCCAACCAAAATTGGGACTTGTGAAAGTTACCATTTTTGAATCCGCAGGTGGCACAAATGGTGGTCCATCGTAGAGATGAATCGCATTTGGAATACGTTTTCCAATGTTTGGGAAATCAGTGTTATCCCAAATCATACTTGAACCATCAGGACCAAACACGACACACTTCATCAACCCTCGATCCTTGTTGAAAGAGGCAGTAACAATAATAGCCTCTGGGTGTTCGTTTCGGTATCGAGAAAAGAAGTAGTCATAAAAGATCGATTTGCCAATGCCTACACAAAACACACGCGTCTGTTATCCATCTTTTAATCGTATACAAGTTCAAACCTGGTGTTCCCGTCACTGAGATGTAGTCGTATGTCTGTAGAAGTTCAATTACACGAACATAATACGACGAGTACGCTTTTCTCACATAGTATTCTTCCGCGCGATACTTGAAAGCAGTTGGCAAGTCGACAGTCACGTCCTGCACACCTTGCGCTTCGACAGACATGTTCGTCTGCGGTGCAGGAGCTGGGACGGGACTTAGCGCTAAGTTCGGGCTGCCGTCCATTTTGAAAGTGACGATATTACCCAATAATTGCTTATCTCGTTGAATATTATCAACCAATCATATGCAACGAAATCAGCGAATGGCTGTCAAAATCTCATAATGAAAAAATGTGTGCGATCTTCGTATTCCAACAAATGTTCTTTTCAATTATTTAGATTTCCTTGGGTGTTAACAGTAAGTACTACTACATAGTAGTACTAACTCTTCTTTAGGTTTTTGGACTATGATACAATGTATATCACAATATGTTCATTTTAAGTTATTTGTTTTCGAAAAAAAATGAGAAACGTGAAAAAACAGTTTGCTTCAATTTTCATCACCGTGTCCCCCATTTTGGACGGGCGAAGTTACCGCACTCCAATATCTCAACTATGTTGATCAGCATTTGGTACAAATATATTAAAATTTGATTTCCAACTTCCATTATAAAACATCACACAATTTTATAATTATTTTATATTTATTCAAAACGGGACAATAACAATTGCACCTATTTTAATTATTGTAAAATTTAAAGCAAGATATAGAACATATTTATGTAATAATTACGAAAACCGTGAAATGTTTGACCACGTAGAGATTTATAAAACAAACGATGATGCTTATATTGTAATTACAAGTCCATACGGAGATAAAGATTATGAAGGATTCTATGGATTTAATAAAATCTATAAATTGTATAACGATTGGGCTACTACGTATTTTAAAAGAATGAGTAAAGCAGAAATAATTAACTGTAATAAAATATTTAAAAGCGAGTTTGGATATTAGTATGTTTACATCTGTTTCAGTTTAACTCATAGTCAATGAAATAACCATATTTTTTGTCCATCATTTGTTTGAATTTAACTCAATGTCAATAAAAGACGTGTTTTTATATGTCCATTTGATTGAAAATAACTCAATGTCAGTCATTATATATTTGGTTAATCGGAACTGACTTGATTTATTATTGGAAAAATATGCCGTTTTCCCGACAAAAACCTGATGAACATAACAGACAGTCCAACATTTACTCACAAAAATTGAACATCCAAACTTGACCAATTCAAAAATTCAATATTTAATTAATTTTAAAAATACCTATCACCTATAGAATATATTAAAAATAATGGAATTAAATTTCGGAAAATACAAAGCTAAGACTATTCAAGAAGTTTTTGAGATTGATCAAAATTACTGTAAATGGTTAATAAATCAGGAAATGTTATTGTCAAACAAACCAGAAATTAAAACATATTTAACCGAAAAATTAAAAGATGCTGATCTATCATACAAAATGCGATGGGGTAAACATAGAAATCTAACTCTGAACAAAATTAAAGAAATTGATCCAATTTATATTGATTGGTTAAAAAATAATCAATATGTGATAGAAAATTGCCCAAAATTAATATCTGAGCTTGAAGCATTAAAATAAATTATTCGAAATCGGAATTGTTTAGATTGTGGAATCCATCAAATAAATCCATACGATTATTCTGTTTTGCATATAACCAAAGCATACACCATATACCGCAATATTCAGCATACGTTGATTGATATTGTTTTTTGTTATATTTTTTTATTCCCAAAATCAAAGGCGGTGGCTCGCCCATAGAATCAAAATATTCATTTTTATAAATCGCAGTCCAATGTCCAATTCCACCACCATTTTCTAACAAAATAATATAATTTCCGTTTTTGGGCAATTGTTTTTTTATTTCTTCAAAAGTGTAAATATTTGTTATTTCAACACCCAATAAATTAGATAATTTAATTAACTGATGATCGCTTGTAATTCCTTTTATTAGGTCCATTAAATAATTTAAAAAATAATCTTATCTGTGGCTGTATATAATTAATAAAATATAATGAGTGAGTATCAATTAGCCGATCAATTTTTATATGAAAGCTCTTTAAAGGGTGAACCATCTATTAGCGTTTCTAAAGGAAAACGAATGGTTCAAGTCCCCGATGTAAATCAAGGTAGCTATCAATCTGGTATTATTTCAATTGATGCTGCAACAAGTCTTCAAGGCGCTAAAGGCTTTGCTTCTTTAAAAGATGCTTATCTTACGCTACCATATATTGTCTCTATGAAAAATACTGGCGCTGGTACATTCGGTGCTATCAATCGTTATTGTACTGCTTTAAAAGCTGGAGTATTTAATATCATTGATTCAATGACAGTAGAACTTAATGGACAAACTATCATTACTGAATCGGATTTCAAACTCTACTGGAATAACATTCGAGCAATGACTGAATGGAGCATTTCTGACCTTAATAAACACGGTGCTGACGCTTTTATGAGCGCGGATGATTGGCAATCTATGTCTTTTTCTTCAGCAACGACTTCGTTATCAGGCGATGGTTTTACAAACAATTTCTCAAATTGCACCGCTACTTTGGGAACTGTACCAACTGAGGCATCGTTGAAAGAAAATAATGGATTTATTTCTCGTATTTACAGCAATCCACAACTTACTGGAAACATTGACTCATCGGGAAACTATACGGGTGGAGTAAATGCCTACAATTGGATTACACAACGATCTTCTGTAGCATCAACCATTGCAGCTCAAAACGGCAAAGGAGCTTTTGTCGTAAATACTGCACCAGTGGCGGGCTCGGTTCTTGGTGTTTGGCATCATATGTTAAAAATTCGTCTTGTTGATCTTCATCCAATTTTTAAAGAATTGGATCTTATCGGAAATCCTCAATTGAAATTACGACTTAAAGTAAATAGTGGTTATTGCGATATTGCAGTTACTACTACTGGGCTAACGTTAGCTTCTACAACTATGACAAGCGGCAATACCGTTCCAGTTATGTTGGCCTCTGCTGATTCTGCAAACGCTCTTGCTGGATGTAATACAGCTTCGACGACTGTTCGTTTAGCATTTGGTCCCCTTCAGAATAACATTACAACGCTAGCCCAAGCTGGGCAATACCTTCCATTTACAACAGCCAGATTAAATATTCCATTCTATGATATTGCTAATCCGTTACCGATTGTAAGTCAGCCTGTAAAGAACGTGAAATATCTTGATTGTTATGCTCAATATTTCCGAGGAAAAGCCGGCACTGGTGCTCTTTCTTCAGCTCAACAAAATGCTACATTCAATCTTCAATTATCTGGTTCTTGGAAAAATATCAAATATGTTTGTTTGGTACCATACAGCGAAACAAGCAGCGGACATTTTGCAAATTCGTCGGCTAATGGTGTAGAACAATTCCAAAGCCCATTTGATAGTGCGCCTTGGACTTGTCAAGCAGGTAGTTCAATTCGTAGCTTTCAAGTTCAAGTTGGAAATGACAACGTATTTAGTAAAACATTGGATTACGACTTTGAAGCTTGGAATGACGAATTTAAGAAACTTGGAGCAATTAATGGTGGTCTTACCCACGAAATTTCAAATGGTTTGATTGATTTTCAAAAGTGGCAAACGATTCAGCGTATTATGGTCGCCGACTGTTCTCGTATTACTAACCCAGACGTTCCACAATCAGTTATCGTAAGCGGTGTCAATGCTTGCTGCCAAGGAACAAATTGCTTGATTTTAGTTGTGTATGAACGAGATCTTTCTGTTGACTGTTTAACTGGGGAAATTCATCATTGGACTTAAATACACCAAAAAAACTACTAAGCGAGCTTAGAATTGCTTTTTTTATTACTAAGGGTCGAGAGACTTCGCTCTATTACAGCAAAGCGCTGCTTTTTGTGCGTCGAACAGGTTTAGTTGTCAGTTGTTCCATCTGCATCTGCTGCTTTCCAACAACTTGAGTAAGATTATCAATTTTCTTAAGCGCACGTTTAAGAGCAGAATGCAGCAATGGTACAATACTAATCACATCGACAACAAGGCGGCTGTCAGATCCAATCTGAATAACATCACCATTAACACACTCAATAATTTCCTCGGGCAATGGTTCATCCGAATCAGTAGCGCCAACTAACACACTCAAACCATGTTTCACGAGTTCTTGTGCACCATAGCCATAATGGCGTTTATCAGGATTTGCCTTATAGCTATACTCGATAGGAGTGATATTACGGACAAATCGCTCGGATTGATCTTGAGATAGATCGATTACATCTGATTTTGTTCTCAGATCTGAAAGACAATCAATTTCACCAGAAGCAACCATAATCCCACCACTCGTCTTAAGAGAGAAGTTTCTATTACTAAATCCAGTCGCCTGACCAACTGAACTACTCGTAATGAAAGTAAAGCCCGATCCAGTTGATTGTGAGCCAGTACCAAGGATTTCCAGAGGACATCCAGGATTGTTTGTGCCCACGCCCCAAAAACCGTTAGATGACTTATAGAAGAGTGAGGATTGAATGTTGATATCTTTGTATTGAGACGATGAATAATCGAAGCATTGTAGAATGCCAACACTCGAACCAGTCGAATAATGCATATGCATACCTGGACCTGTGGTGCTAAGATCACCCGCATTGAGACCATAGCAATGAACTCCACCATTAGCAATATTGAGATTACCACCAGTACTCAGCTGCATCTGCTGAGTACCAGTGATAGCCGGCGTAGTTGAGTTGTTGTAAAACCAAGTATGCAAGCCACCAGACGTATAATTGAGTGATAAGCTCGATACGCCGAGCATGTAGGATGGGCTTGTGTTATTGGTCTGAGCAAGACAAATGATATTGTCTTTCGATGTATTAGTTCCGAGATCCATTTTATGACTATTGCGCGCTGAGATACCAGATAGTTGAATCTGCCCATTATTAGCAAACGTATAATATGTGCTTGTTCCTCCATTCGTACTCGATAGCACAATATCGCCTCCAGAACTTGTATTGATAGTCGAATTAACGGTTGCACTATAATACATTGCCAAGTGGTATCCAACGCTTGTAATCGAAAGGGTCCCGCCAGTATTCGAAGTAGAACCAATCGTAGCCGTAGTTGCTGAGATCGATGCGCCAGAATTGATAGCTCCACCAGTATTGATAGCTCCTGATACGCCCATTCCTCCAGCGATTACCAAACTACCATTCGACTGCGTTGTTGAAGCAATATTAGAATTGATATTGATTATACCAGAAGCTGCTACTTCGAGTAATCTGCTACCTCCGTAAAATCCAATTTGAAATCTATTATTGGTTGATCCGCTGCCAGCATAATAAAAGGAAAGTTCAGCTTGATTATTATTGTTGGTTGATTGACCAAGCGTAATATAAGAAGTGCCAGCAATAGCAAGATTATTGTTTAAGCAAGATATTGCTCTTGATGTATCTGTGCTCGTTCCTTGAAGTATAGATCCGCTTACTGATGCATTACTACCTACATACAGTTTCTTAGCAATAGCGCACCCACCATATATAGTCATTGAGCCGCCTGCACTCGAAGATGTAGCATCCGAAGTGCTTAGAAAACCTGTATTGCCTGCAGTGGTCATACTCATCAGAAATGATCCATTCCAAATGTAGAGCTGACCAGGAAGCTGTGAATTCGTCGATCCACGGCTACCAATCTCGAACGTACCTTGGTCATTAATAAATGCGCACGTCGATCTTCCCGCAGTATTTGACGAACTATTTAGATTGATTTGCGCGGTTCCATTAATGATATTGATATCGCTACCGGCATAAATTTTCTTGGACACCGCCAATCCACCTGCAGTAATCATCGAGCCTGTAATAGTGCTTGATGCATCGGTAGTGCTTGTGTTTGTGTAAATACCAGTCATACCAATCGAGTTGATTCCACTTATTGAAAGCCCTGAATCTAAAATTAATGCCTTTTTAGCACTTGCTTGCCCAGCAGTTAGATTACTGATATATGAGACTCTAGGATCACTTTTTCTCAAATAAACATCACTTGTGTAATTTGACGGATTGTATGTTGAACTATTTATAGTAGGTGTATTAGCTATGATTCCACTCATATTTTTAATAGAGTTGAAGACAAATAAGTATATATTCTAAAATATATATAATATTAGCTTTCTAATAAATGAGTTCCAATGAAATAGAGGACTGGGGAGGAAAATTACCTAAGGCTTATAAAAGTAAGTCTCATGGTATAAACAAAGATCTTAAAATTCAGAACCTTTTCAGAGCTATCGTGCTGGGACCCAGCTATTCTGGTAAGACGAATCTAATTTTCCATATTCTCAAGCACTCTCCTCATATTTACAGCCATTTGCATATTATTGCTCGCAATCCTGAGCAAAGTCTGTATAATTACTTAAAAGATAAATTAAAAGACTTCATTACGATTTATGACCCAAATGAACCACCTCCTTCTGTTGACGATATTCCAAATAATGGCTCATTACAATTAGTTATCATCGATGATTATTCAAATGACAAAATGCTTCAAAAAAATATATTTACGCATTATTTCACCCGTGGAAGACATAAATTGTTAAGCACTATATTTTTAGCTCATTCATATTTTGACACATATAAAACCATTAGATTGAATAGCGAATATGTATTTATTTTAAAAGCAAATAGCAAAAGAGATCTTCAAATGGTTTGTAAGGATTTTAACATTCCTGAAGTTAATGAAGACAAAATGATCAAGGCATACAATAAAGCTACTGCAAGCAAAGGCCAAGCTCTGTTTGTTGATTCTGTTAATCAAGAATTGAGGTATAATTTTGGGAAAAAAATTGATTTGAATACACTTTGATAAGCTTGCTTTCAGCAATTAGAGAGACAATTATTTCAATCAAATAATAAATAAATGATATAAAATAACATAAGAAAAAATGAGCTCACTTATTGTTCTTAATTCAACTCATATTGTGAATAATGGCTATAATAATACGCTAAGATATACATTTGGGAATAGTGCAGTCAATTTTAGCAATATGGAAATTGCTGTTGCTGGGATTCAATTGTATAATTCTCAATTCAATATTAATTCAACCTTGTACGGAAATAATACATTTCAAATTATTGTACCATATGGCGCTACTACATCGACCATATCTATCACTTTACCTAATGGTTATTACAGTTATGCTGATATTCAAAATTATGTAGCTTCTAAACTTATCGCGGCTGGTGCATATCTGATTGATTCTAATGGAAACAATGTGATATATTTTAATATTTCAGAAAATTCTACATATTATGGTTGCCAAATTGATTTATTACCTACTCCTTTAAGTTTACCAACAGGCTGGTCGCTACCAGCCAGTGGGTTATATTCAACAGGCGTACCAACAGGTGGCTATGCTCCGCAAATTATCATTCCAAGTGGATTTAATTTAATAGTTGGCTATCAAGTTGCAACATTTCCTCCCTCTCGTCAAACGACTGCTCAATCGTTTTTAAGTAGTTTTACTCCACAAGTAAACCCTGTTTCAAGCTTTTTAGTTCGTTGTAATTTAGTTAATAATCCATACACTTCTGTTCCTGATGTTTTAACGACTTTTACATCACAAAACACCACTATTGGGGATTTAATAGATGTAAGATATCCTGAGTATTCTTGGGTAGAAATTTCTGATGGCTCAAGACCATACATAGAAGTGATAATTTGCGATCAGAATTATAATATTGTCAAGTTTGAAGATAGTCAAATTTTAATTCAGTTGATTATTAGACCGAAAAAAAATTAGCTTACTATTCTCTAATTATTTCTTTCGATCTCTATAATTGCTTTTTTATGTGCATATGATCTTTGATGACTAAAACGATATCTCACGTTTACTGATTCACCGCAATCACAAATGTATCGGTTTCTTTTGTATGGATTCAGATTTCGTTTAACTTGAGCATCAATCATTTCTTGAGTCTTCTTTATTAATGTTAAATCGATAAGCATTGTTGAAAGCACAAGCTTATACTCTATATAGAGGTATTTTTTTTACTACCGATTTTTTACAAAAGCTTGATGTTTTGGTGTTCAAAGCTCATGGTCAAACGTAAAATGGTATATTTATACTAGTCGAAAACTACCACCACGTTTCTTCGCACGAACAAGGGCCATACGATCTTTAGCCGCTTGAGAGCCCTTTTGAAAACCTACGCCGCTAAGTTTACGAATGCCTTCCCTAATAGGGGCCAATTCTGGATTACTATATGCGATTGCATCTCCAACTCCACTTAGTACAGGTTTAATTACACTATTCCAAGCCGTACTCAAACCTGATCTCAAACTATCCCAAATGCTTCCGCCTTGGTGATGGCTTAAATCGTGATGAATTTCCCCTTCAGTAAAATCCAAACGAGCTCCTTTATTAGCTTTTTGAGCTTGAACTATTTTGCTATAATTAGCTGGATGCACAAGCATTGGCTTACTTCCTTTTAAATCATCAGCGCTAAATACAACTGTACCACCTTTGGATGCTTTAGAAAGTTTTTTCTTTGAAAGAGATGATGATACGTGAACTACTTTATAACCTCCTGTTCCTTTCATATTTCGTTGATTTAAACGAAGTCTATATTTTATGAATTACATAAAAAATAAAAATATATTATTAAATCATCTTAAAGAGCAAATGTCTTTGATTTTTGCTCTAATTTCTTTTTTCTTTTATATTCATCAATAGATGGTCCATATCTTTGAAAACTTGATTTTGGTTCTGTATTATCAATGATTAAGTTTTCCATCGTTTCAATTAGTCTATCTTCATTTTCTTTGGCCTTTTTATTATATATTTTTAAAAATGGATGTTTAACATTAATCGTTTTCATAGCTTCTATATTGTCATCATCAAAATATCATTGAATTGTTTATCGCTTAAAATTCCATTTTGAAATAAATGAATCGACATCTTCTTTAGTTCCGATTTGATCAAAGGATTATCATTACCGATCTTGATTTCACCAATGAGCTTATTGAATTCAGCAACATATTTATCACTACCATCTCGTGGATCGCTAATAGTTTCTTTAAACGAATTTAATAGTTTACAAACTTTTAGAGTATCGTAAAACGCAATTTTATCTTTGTTGTCAAGCTGATTATAAAGACTATAATCAATAACTCCATCAAATAACAAGATTTTGATGATTTGAAGTAGTTTATCTGACATTTTTAATCGTTTAAAACAGGAATTACCAGACGGATGGCGTAAACTTAAATATCCTTGACCTAGAGCTTTCAAATTGACATATTTAGCTCCAAGAGGTCGATATAAATAATCTTTTTCAAAATTATGTAAATGCGAAATTCCCGCGCCGATTAAGCCTCGTCCAATGAGTTTTTTACGGGCGATTAATTTAAAGCCTTGGCCTTCCATTTTGATATCAGGTTCGCTTTTAATTGACATTTGAGTAACGCCTTGTCGGATGCCATTCACACGTCTATTTTCATCAATAATTTTGTCAATTTTTTCTTTTGTAGCAACCCAATCGTAATCAATTATACGTTTATTCTTATTTTCATGATCACTCCGTATGGTAAATAGTCTTCCCGATCTTCCCAAGTATACACTCTTATCTTCATCACCATTTAGTAATATCGGAGAAATCTTTCTTGTTTTAAAGAAGTTCCAATTGTCCTTATAAAGTTTTATAATTTGTTCTCTTGGAGTTTTTTTGTTATCCTCTGCGGGAAATATTGGTTTTGACTCTTCGTCGTCTTCATCAGACAAAATTCTGAAACGATTTCTTGTTTCGACAGGGGGCATATTTTCTAATTTGATTTGATCCCTTGTTTTAATTCTGGGTTCGTATCTTGGATTACTTTCATATTGAGTTCCAGTTGTAATACCCATTGGCTCGGTTTGAGCAGATCTGGCTTTCGTATTTCGTTTAGTTTGGGTTTGTATAGTTCTACCGTTTGATTCGGTTTGAACTTCAATGGTTCTTGGGTTTGATGAATCTGTTTGAATTTCAATTGTTCTGCCAATATTTGAAGACATTTGAGGTTTTGGTAGAATTACATTTGATGCAACATCACTACTCCAAATAGCAGTTTCATATGCCTTTTGTTTAATAGCATCGATCTTTTTATCAAGTTTGATTTGATCATAATATTCTTGTAATTTTGCTTTTTTATCAGCGAGATCCTTATAGCTCGGATACATTTTACTACGAATTAATTAACGTATATATATTTGGTAGTTTATATTACCTGTGCAAAATAATTTTTTTCTAATTGACTCATTTGATTTTTATTAAATATTCTTAGATTCTTCTGAGGCTCCCATGATTCACTTCCATCAGCCCATTTAACCAGATATTTGTATTGACCATTTTTTAGTTTCTTGTGACTTAAAATTTTCTCAGCTTCATAAATGTCATTTGCTCTTCCATCAGCGTCAGTAGTTTGAGCTTCTACTATTTTTATATCATTAACTGGTTTATATACGACGTGATTATTTTTTGATCGTAAATGCGTCTTTAGTCCATCTAATCCAATAAATTCATAAACGGATTTTGAATATTTAGCACCTTCTTTTTGAAATGGATTTTGTGGTTTCAATTTGTAACGTACTTTTGAGCCAATCGGGATGCTTTCTAAGACTTGCTTTGCTACATTTTGGTTATGATCATTTTCGGAAAATATGACTTTTCCTTTCATCTCATTTGGCGTTGCATGAATGGATGAATGTTCCGTGTCATTGTAATTTGAAATTGCATCGTTTAGATGCTTTTGAGTTAGCTTTTTAAAGATTCCTGTCTCGAACATTTTGGTTAGTCTTGATTTTAACGTTCTAATGAATCGATCTACCTTGCCTAGAATTGTATGATCCCCAGACTCTCCAGCGTAATGACTGATATGTTCTTTTGTTAACAGTTCTTGAACTTTTTTATTCATAAACTCATTTCCATTATCTGATGTAAACGAATGTGTTTTGTTTCGAGAAAGAAATTCTTCTATTGCTTTTCTAACTACAGGCGCAGTTTTGTTTTTCAACAATTTGGCGAAGCCGATTCGACTGTTAATATTGATTGCGATAAATATTGGTTGTTTTTGCCAAAAAGCTAAATCCATTTGCCATGAGTTTGGATTGTTGCTTGCAATTTTGAACTCAGGAAATTTCTTGTTTTGAGCTGAATGCTGTTGAATATCAGTTTGTTTCTTATACCAATCGCGAACTTGTTTTAGAGTAATAGAATTATTAAGTTCTTTTGCTTTTTTATACAATGCTGTTGCGCTAATGAATCCAATCTTTGGATCATAGTATAATTTTTTAAGAAGTGCAGACATATTATATATCTAAGCAAATGAAACTTTTCTTGTAAACTTCAATCTCTTGCTTACCTTTTGTGTCTTAGTGTTAATGTCGATTGAACAACATTCGCTTAGATCAAATTCCATTGATTCACCATTATACATCTTCACATACTTTTCGAGAGGATTTTCTTTAAGAAGCTTTCCAGGAATACCCTTCATACGAATATGATGTCCCTCAACATCATTACCATCGCAAGATAGCACATTCACATAGCTTTTTTTTCCTAAGAATATTGACTCCTTAGCATAAACCTCTCCTTTTGAACCTTCAAGACTAAAATCTGTATGAAATTGCCCCATTTGCTTTCCAATTAGTTCTCTTCCATATTTTTCTTTAAAAGCGATTGCCAATTTTGGAACCCCATCACGATCAATCATCATCGAATCTGTATCCTGATACCAAATGTTAGCTTTAATATCTTCTGCAAGACACATAACTTCATTCATAATATGTTTTGAAGAATCGAGTATCTGAACTCCAAGATGAGCTGGTGAATAATGTTCATAGAGATATTTGTGTTCTTCAAATAATGCCAAATCATCAGTAATTGGCGTTCTTGAAATCATTTTATGAATCTTTCGTTTTGTTCGCTCTTTAATCTCGTCAGATCCTTTGACAAGTATCTTCTCTTTTACAATTGGTTTTTGAATTAGCTTTCCGTAAGCGCTATTGAGGAGCAATTTGATTCCTTCTTGTAGAGGATTGCCTTCTTTTTTCAACTTAAGTCGTTCGTTGAATAATTCTTTTACTGCTTCTACTATCTTTGGATTAAAACCTTCATCCCAATAACAACCTTCAATTACCGTATATGTAGCATTTTGAAATTTTACAATATCTTCAAGAGCTTGCTTTCCAATAACCATTGTTTGTCCTATGATATCATTTGTAAAACCACGTGATCCATCTTGTTGAATACTTAAAAGTGGAAAACTTTGATGTTTTCCGATAGAGTTAAATCTAACTCGAGCAATGTAATAATCAGCATTATTCGGAATTGTATCCTTAAAGAATTTTGCTTTACCTTTTACATAACCGCTTAATATTGATTGTCCTGATGGATATAGTGAAACAGCATCAAAATCCGATAATTGATGTTTAATGTGATACTTCTTATTATCTCGAGTCATAACTCGTCCTCCAACAATAGCTTGTCTGATAAATCCCAGAACGATTCCATTTTGTTCATAGCAACCATCAAAGCAACCTTGATTATGTTGAATTGCATAAGCAATTGATGGCATAGACATAAATCGATATACATCAATGTTGAAACGATTAATAAACATCATTCTGAAAGCTTCAAAACAAGTGTGAAGAACATCAACATCGCGATTACAATAATGTATAGCATACTTCTGGATATCGATTTGGTCTTCAATTACTGCACCGATCTTGTTTGCGTTGGCAATCATAGCTCCTTTGTCTTCAAATCCATTGAGATAGCTAAGCTTCCACATTGACTTGAAGTTGTTTTCATTTATGAAGTCATGAGGAAATGATTCTTTTTCTAAGTTAAGATCTTTGCTTGCATCCTTGAACATCTTTGGAAGATTTGCAAGTTTGCTATTAATAAAACTCATTGAGCATTTGACTACAAGTTCAGAGCTTTTATAAAAGCAATGAGCTTGCTTTAGTCGAGTTCCGCATTCTATCATATTGCTCTTTTGAGAAAAGCTTGTTACGTGTTTCATTAGAAAACGCAAATCGAATCCAGCATTGTGAGCCCAAAGTAAATTATGACTCTTTTCGGGAATTGACTCTAGAAATCGTTGAGCACAGTCAAACCCATAAAAGTTTTGTGTTTCGCCTGTTGAATACAGCTTTCTAAATTTATACTTTAGGATCTTGAAAGATATGCAGTAGGCAACGTGCTCGTTATCATTATTTACTAATGTTTCAAAATCGAAATAGATAACATTAAAGTTGATTATTTCTTCATATTGTTTAGTGTATTTATTAATTACTTGATTGAAAGGCGATTGACCAAATTTCATTGTACCATCAACACGTCCAATTTCTTTGAATGTATTCTCATCAAAGTCTTCTTCATATAATGAATCAACTTTTTGATACTCATTGTTAAGTAGTTTAGGAACATTACTTTGAGTAATAGGAATAAGTAATTTATCTCTGTTGTGATATAAATGTGAAATGACTTCAAAACTGTCAAGAAACTTGATTCGTTTTGAATTATAACTAACTCGTCCGTGATGAAGTATAAATTCAGTCGATCCTTCTATTTTTACAATTTCTGGATTATTAAGAGCTGTTAGAGTGATTTTAGTTTCTTTAATAGCAAATACGTGTTTTGGCGTTACTCCAAGACGAATTACATTGTTACTATGAGGTCCATAATTATTAATATTATAACTTTTAACTCCATTATTGTTTTTATAGGTTTTTACTTCCAATCTTAACTTAAACTTTTCTGCTATTTTTTTAAACAAATTAGTTGTAATACCTGAATGAAACATTAGTTGCTTAATTTTATTAACAATGACTTTTGAAACTCCTCCTTGCTCAAGAGCATATAGAAAGCATGGAATTTCTGATTCTTTTGGAAGACCATTTGGTGATTCAGGATATACTTGAAATTGGTCAAGTAAATAATCTGCTTTTGTTAAATAACGGAAAAAGTTTTTGCGAGATGATCTGGATTGCTTTGGATCTTCAATCCATTCTAACGTTATCATTGTTGTTGGAAGAATGTTAAGATCAACATCAGCTCCGGATGTGTATTCATTATTTTCAGTTATATAAAGATTTTCAATATTTACTTGATTAGAATTCAAATGATACGTTCGAAGAGTTGATCCATCTATATCCAGAAAATGAACTAATAAGTTTTTGTCGGCAGGAGCAATGATGTTTGGACGAATTCGCTTAAATTGTTCAAGAAGCAAAGTTGTTGTTTGATAACTGTTAACCTTCTTTAATGCTTTGAAATCACTTAATTGTGATTTAGCTTTATACATCTTAAAGACTGATGCAATTTTAGTCTGAGAGTCAGCTTTACGTTGTGGTTGATTTAGGATTTCTTGGATCTTGGATATTTTCATATCCCATCTAACGGGGAGACCAAGTGATTTAGCCTGTTGATAGACTACTGACTTGGCTCTAGTTGCTTTAATTGCATTATTAGCTTTTGAAGACATAATTTTTCAGATCTATATAATTACAATTTTTCTTTCAAGATCAAATTGTTTTTCTTGAAGATGTATATGAGTTGGAATAAAAAAAATATAGCTTAGAAAATATCAAAATTCTGTGTCTTAAACATTGATTTGTCTTAACAAATTAACTTCTCTTTTGTAGTGATTTCTAGCATTAATTCGATCCAAGATGCGTTGTTGATGTTTGTAGTAATAATCGTGATTCACCTGAACTCTTGGTTTTTTGTCTTCGGGTGATTTCTTTGGTGGAGCCATTTGTGATTATTTGTTGTATTATATTATAAATAATTATTGTTCAAGATCAAATGAATTTTAAAATTTTCTGTATGAAGGTCAAGATTATGCTGGTGATGCAAAATGCTTTGAGTGGTGATCATTTTGCCTTTGGACACTTCCACAAGTGTTAATTGTGTTTTTTGCTCGAGGGTGTCTCTAGCGTATGGTTGTGGAAATGGGTGAGAATCCATTCTTAGCTAATGGATGATGCCTTACTAATGCTTCTCGTCATGAGAATTTTGAAGTGGCCACGATATACCTTTAACAGCTATTACTGCAGTGGAAGTTTGCTCCCGCCGCGTCTGTCGTCGTGACTAATATGCTGGTGACGAAGATCGCAATCCCACTGGTCTTTGCGATCGACTGTCCAAGTTATCGACCACCAATTATTACCACAATGCCTGTCGGTGTGTACTTGCCAAGCTGAAATTTTAGCATCCACGGGACACAGACCGTGCAAAGCACAGCAGCCATGCTGTCTACTCCACAGATAACGAGAGCTCCCAGCAACTAGAGCTTGACCTTGGTCCATGAATGCTGTCAAGACGAAGACAACGCGGTGGATAGTCGATCTGGTTAGAAGTTGCAAGAGGTTGATATGTTACAGTACGATCGAGAATCCATGTTTGCGTGGGATGCGTGTCTGTCTTGATGAACAATCCGCATCTCTCGCATGGTTGCGAGGACGCGCCACGGTGGCCATTGTCAAATTGGCACAGGATGAGCAACAAGCCACTTCCTCCCAACTATTTCTTTTGCCCGCCGCTGAAACGCGATGAGAAGGAGCAGCTCAAACAGCAAGGCATCGCCGCCGCCTTTGAAGTGGTATGCACGCAACAATCCCTGCTTTTCAATTGTTTACACGATGACTAGGCCGAGAAGACACAGCTCCACGGTGGGCCCATTGAATGGGTGCTCGATTCGGACGAGCATGACATGAAGATCTACAAAGGCACAGATCCCAATTCGGTCCACGGCGCATCCGGCTCGACGCTCTACTTTTCATCGATCGAAGTCCCAGGCTCGATGGACGAAGTCGTTGACCTCTTCCGATCTCAAACGACTGAGCAAGCGAAAGAATACGTCCGCCGGTTTGGCCATCTCATGACGGACCAAATCACATTGTACTCGATTGTGCCAGCGACGGAAGATCCCCAAGAAATGATCGGTGTCTGCTGGTGGGCGTTCAAGCCCGCGGTGGAAAAGCTCGCCATGCGACGAGATGCGTGCCTCCTTGACGTCCGCCACGCCTTCACGTTTAAAGGCAAGCGCGTCTGGGTCCGCTGCAACAAATCCATCGAGCTGGCGTGCTGCCCTGACCTCCAAAGCGAGCTCGGTTTTGTGCGCATGACGCATCACATCACGGGGCATATCTTTTCCGAGTCCGATCGGCCAGGCTACCTTCACATTGACTACATTGCGCACACGGACGTGAAAGGCTCTGTCGGCGACTATGCCAAGTGGATCGTCGACATCTCACTCAAGAAAAGATGCCGCAACATTGAAGAAATCAATCGATACCTGCGCGAGAACCGCCTCAGCAAGACGCCATTCCTCAACAACAACGAGCTCGTGCCGACAAGAGCTGCCAGCAAGTGCTATCTCTGTTCTCGATACTTTGGCATGCTCAGTAAGAAGATCAATTGCCTCAAGTGTGGTCAAGTCGTCTGCCGTCGATGCATTCAACTCTGGAATGTCAAGAACAGAGGCTTTGATGCCCAAGCGCATGTATGCAACAAGTGCTCGCTCGGCAATCCGGACGATTTCAAACTCGGCGTGCATTGCTTGTCCTCAGAGGAATCCACGTCCATGAGAAGCGACGGTGGTAGCAGTGGTTACGATGCATATCACCCACACAACCACCAACGGGTTGACCCCGCAGCGCCGCAAAAAGTCCCAGAATCCTTGAACAATTACGACCTCAAAGTCACCTCGACTGGTTGGAAGAGTGCCCGAGTTGCGCGATGCCTTGTATAGCTTAAGAGTTGATAGATAGACTCGTAATCTCATTTATGTTGAGCACTGATGTGGATGATGTCTTTGTTGTCATCGGCGTTTGTGTTGTCACTGAACTTGTCTTGGGACTTTGCTTTGCAGCCGGGGCTGAAGTTGGGGCCGCAGTGGTTGGCGAGAAGTCGTTGAGGCTGTCTTGGTTGCAGGTACTGTTTTTCGTTCGTACTTCAAGCTTTCGTCGTTGATGCCGTCGTTGGGGCAGTCGCTGGCTTCACCGAGGGAGTCGCGGTTGGCCAAGCCGAGCTGCCCAACAACAGCAACAGGCCGATCAAGGCTGAGCATTTCTGACGGGCTTACCATGAAGCTAGATAGCTTTAGATCGATTAAGGACGCGAGCCGACATCCAGGGGACAGCTAGAAGTTGGAGGTAATTTGGAGCTTGGCGGAATTTCACGGCTTGCCATGAAAGCACTGAACGCAAGGACGATTAAGGTTACATCACATGCAAGTACATTGACAAGTTTACGTCTAAGCTAAGCGATCACACAGACAAGACTAGAATTGTTCAGACGATGGACTCAAGATTTCGTCGTCGTCGTATGCTTGATTCATCGATGGAGTTGCTGAATTGTCTCCGTCAGACGCACGAGACGATGGAGGAAACACGATTGTCTCGGAGGCCACGGACAGGTTGGTTTCAATGGTGAGATTCAGTGTCGAGTTGACCAACAACACACTTGGACCATTGAATTGACGGTCGAGAGTGTCGTCGTTTTGGACACTGGTGTCCAGCTTGAGAACTCCCTTCACATCGCGCTTGTGGGTGAGGAGACCAAAATGGTACTCGACATCCGCGGGAAGTTTCTCATCCGGTCGCGAATCGTATATGTTGTACCAAAAGTCTCCTTGGCGACCCTTGGATGCCATCCACGCGAGGAACGTCTTGTAGTGCAATTTGGCGTTGGCCAGATTGGGAACGTTCTTTGGAGCGAAGGAGGGAGGCGAGCCTCCGATTGGCCATCCAGTCTCCATGATACGCAGTTTCAACAGTGGATATCGTTGCGTCAAGATGGACCAGACGGTGTCGAGGACGGCGGCTGGCTTGGTCGGATCAAAGCTGTTGTCGAAGAATGGATACAGATTGACGCCGATAATGTCCGAGTTGGCGGCCAAGTTCTTGATCTTGGGATCGTCCAGGAGCCATTCTGCGACCCGCTGGACGGTTCCCACGGGGACACTCAGTCCCGTCTCGTTCTTGATGCGATCCCGGATGACTTTCATCTTGGCGACAATGTCATCCGCAGAGTATCGTCCGTAGGGAGCGACGTTTTCATTGCCGACGAGAATGGCCTTGATGGTCTTTGGGTGTGCTTTCACGGCCGAGTCGACTTGGTTGTGGTACCACAGTTCGTCCGTCATGTAGACGCCGAGGTGAAGTTGGAGTCCATGTTTGGCAGCGAGGGGCGCGATATCATGTCCGAAATAGCTGGAGTAGTAGGTGCGGACTTGCGTAAACTTGAGTTTGGCCATTTGAGCAAAGTCGGCTTCGATGCCAGTGGGAACTGCGTCGGCAGATCCGGGGCCGGACAGGGGATATTCTGCCAAGTGGAATGGCGAGTAGCAAGCTCCTAAGGATCCGTGAGGAATGGTGACGAGTACTCGGCAGTTCTTCTTACCAAGGGCAGGCGATGGTGTCTTCTGGGCACCCACCGTGTAAAGCGAGATGAGAGCAGCGAAAGCAAAGTGAACAACTTGCATGACTTGTAGTTGGCTGACTGCTGATGGACGCGGAGGCAATTTGGAAATGAGATGTTGTGGCATGTCCGATAGGTAGGATTTGTTGGAAGTAATTGGAATATGCTTAAGACTGACGAGTTATGTTAAATGCAGTACAGATGGATCTGGAGTTGTCCTGACGCTGAGTACTGGTACCAAATGACCTGAAGGTCATTTGGTGCACTATCTCATGGTCCATTGCCAGTGATTTCAATATTTTTATACAAATTTTCATAACAGTCAACCAATTGGACGATGGGGCTGGAGTGTCGTACAGTCGGGCCCCACTTTGCACATATTTCACCGCAAGGTAATCTCCGACGCTGTCCATGACGCCATCTCGAGTTGGACACAGAGATGAGACGACGCTTAACAAGCCCCATGGTTTTAAAGCCCTTGTCATGCCCCTGGATGAGAAAAGTAACTCTTAGTCGGTTCAAGAGGTGGCCATCCTACCACTACCTAGAGACTTTTCTAATATCAGCCAGCCTCACTAACTCAAGAGTGCTTTGAAAGACAGAGGGTACCAATCGATCTTATAGATGTACACAGAACTGTTTGTTCTGCCAAGGGTGGCTCTTTATTCGAGTGACCCTCTGACCTTCAGTCTCCAGCGATATCTACGTTATTGAGACTTTTTCCAGTGTGGACGAGATCTCATAGAGCAACAACTCTTCATGAGAATAAGGCTAACTACATTGTTAGTGTCAGTAATAGCTGTTAAAGGTATATCGTGGCCACTTCAAAATTCTCATGACGAGAAGCATTAGTAAGGCATCATCCATTAGCTAAGAATGGATTCTCACCCATTTCCACAACCATACGCTAGAGACACCCTCGAGCAAAAAACACAATTAACACTTGTGGAAGTGTCCAAAGGCAAAATGATCACCACTCAAAGCATTTTGCATCACCAGCATAATCTTGACCTTCATACAGAAAATTTTAAAATTCATTTGATCTTGAACAATAATTATTTATAATATAATACAACAAATAATCACAAATGGCTCCACCAAAGAAATCACCCGAAGACAAAAAACCAAGAGTTCAGGTGAATCACGATTATTACTACAAACATCAACAACGCATCTTGGATCGAATTAATGCTAGAAATCACTACAAAAGAGAAGTTAATTTGTTAAGACAAATCAATGTTTAAGACACAGAATTTTGATATTTTCTAAGCTATATTTTTTTTATTCCAACTCATATACATCTTCAAGAAAAACAATTTGATCTTGAAAGAAAAATTGTAATTATATAGATCTGAAAAATTATGTCTTCAAAAGCTAATAATGCAATTAAAGCAACTAGAGCCAAGTCAGTAGTCTATCAACAGGCTAAATCACTTGGTCTCCCCGTTAGATGGGATATGAAAATATCCAAGATCCAAGAAATCCTAAATCAACCACAACGTAAAGCTGACTCTCAGACTAAAATTGCATCAGTCTTTAAGATGTATAAAGCTAAATCACAATTAAGTGATTTCAAAGCATTAAAGAAGGTTAACAGTTATCAAACAACAACTTTGCTTCTTGAACAATTTAAGCGAATTCGTCCAAACATCATTGCTCCTGCCGACAAAAACTTATTAGTTCATTTTCTGGATATAGATGGATCAACTCTTCGAACGTATCATTTGAATTCTAATCAAGTAAATATTGAAAATCTTTATATAACTGAAAATAATGAATACACATCCGGAGCTGATGTTGATCTTAACATTCTTCCAACAACAATGATAACGTTAGAATGGATTGAAGATCCAAAGCAATCCAGATCATCTCGCAAAAACTTTTTCCGTTATTTAACAAAAGCAGATTATTTACTTGACCAATTTCAAGTATATCCTGAATCACCAAATGGTCTTCCAAAAGAATCAGAAATTCCATGCTTTCTATATGCTCTTGAGCAAGGAGGAGTTTCAAAAGTCATTGTTAATAAAATTAAGCAACTAATGTTTCATTCAGGTATTACAACTAATTTGTTTAAAAAAATAGCAGAAAAGTTTAAGTTAAGATTGGAAGTAAAAACCTATAAAAACAATAATGGAGTTAAAAGTTATAATATTAATAATTATGGACCTCATAGTAACAATGTAATTCGTCTTGGAGTAACGCCAAAACACGTATTTGCTATTAAAGAAACTAAAATCACTCTAACAGCTCTTAATAATCCAGAAATTGTAAAAATAGAAGGATCGACTGAATTTATACTTCATCACGGACGAGTTAGTTATAATTCAAAACGAATCAAGTTTCTTGACAGTTTTGAAGTCATTTCACATTTATATCACAACAGAGATAAATTACTTATTCCTATTACTCAAAGTAATGTTCCTAAACTACTTAACAATGAGTATCAAAAAGTTGATTCATTATATGAAGAAGACTTTGATGAGAATACATTCAAAGAAATTGGACGTGTTGATGGTACAATGAAATTTGGTCAATCGCCTTTCAATCAAGTAATTAATAAATACACTAAACAATATGAAGAAATAATCAACTTTAATGTTATCTATTTCGATTTTGAAACATTAGTAAATAATGATAACGAGCACGTTGCCTACTGCATATCTTTCAAGATCCTAAAGTATAAATTTAGAAAGCTGTATTCAACAGGCGAAACACAAAACTTTTATGGGTTTGACTGTGCTCAACGATTTCTAGAGTCAATTCCCGAAAAGAGTCATAATTTACTTTGGGCTCACAATGCTGGATTCGATTTGCGTTTTCTAATGAAACACGTAACAAGCTTTTCTCAAAAGAGCAATATGATAGAATGCGGAACTCGACTAAAGCAAGCTCATTGCTTTTATAAAAGCTCTGAACTTGTAGTCAAATGCTCAATGAGTTTTATTAATAGCAAACTTGCAAATCTTCCAAAGATGTTCAAGGATGCAAGCAAAGATCTTAACTTAGAAAAAGAATCATTTCCTCATGACTTCATAAATGAAAACAACTTCAAGTCAATGTGGAAGCTTAGCTATCTCAATGGATTTGAAGACAAAGGAGCTATGATTGCCAACGCAAACAAGATCGGTGCAGTAATTGAAGACCAAATCGATATCCAGAAGTATGCTATACATTATTGTAATCGCGATGTTGATGTTCTTCACACTTGTTTTGAAGCTTTCAGAATGATGTTTATTAATCGTTTCAACATTGATGTATATCGATTTATGTCTATGCCATCAATTGCTTATGCAATTCAACATAATCAAGGTTGCTTTGATGGTTGCTATGAACAAAATGGAATCGTTCTGGGATTTATCAGACAAGCTATTGTTGGAGGACGAGTTATGACTCGAGATAATAAGAAGTATCACATTAAACATCAATTATCGGATTTTGATGCTGTTTCACTATATCCATCAGGACAATCAATATTAAGCGGTTATGTAAAAGGTAAAGCAAAATTCTTTAAGGATACAATTCCGAATAATGCTGATTATTACATTGCTCGAGTTAGATTTAACTCTATCGGAAAACATCAAAGTTTTCCACTTTTAAGTATTCAACAAGATGGATCACGTGGTTTTACAAATGATATCATAGGACAAACAATGGTTATTGGAAAGCAAGCTCTTGAAGATATTGTAAAATTTCAAAATGCTACATATACGGTAATTGAAGGTTGTTATTGGGATGAAGGTTTTAATCCAAAGATAGTAGAAGCAGTAAAAGAATTATTCAACGAACGACTTAAGTTGAAAAAAGAAGGCAATCCTCTACAAGAAGGAATCAAATTGCTCCTCAATAGCGCTTACGGAAAGCTAATTCAAAAACCAATTGTAAAAGAGAAGATACTTGTCAAAGGATCTGACGAGATTAAAGAGCGAACAAAACGAAAGATTCATAAAATGATTTCAAGAACGCCAATTACTGATGATTTGGCATTATTTGAAGAACACAAATATCTCTATGAACATTATTCACCAGCTCATCTTGGAGTTCAGATACTCGATTCTTCAAAACATATTATGAATGAAGTTATGTGTCTTGCAGAAGATATTAAAGCTAACATTTGGTATCAGGATACAGATTCGATGATGATTGATCGTGATGGGGTTCCAAAATTGGCAATCGCTTTTAAAGAAAAATATGGAAGAGAACTAATTGGAAAGCAAATGGGGCAATTTCATACAGATTTTAGTCTTGAAGGTTCAAAAGGAGAGGTTTATGCTAAGGAGTCAATATTCTTAGGAAAAAAAAGCTATGTGAATGTGCTATCTTGCGATGGTAATGATGTTGAGGGACATCATATTCGTATGAAGGGTATTCCTGGAAAGCTTCTTAAAGAAAATCCTCTCGAAAAGTATGTGAAGATGTATAATGGTGAATCAATGGAATTTGATCTAAGCGAATGTTGTTCAATCGACATTAACACTAAGACACAAAAGGTAAGCAAGAGATTGAAGTTTACAAGAAAAGTTTCATTTGCTTAGATATATAATATGTCTGCACTTCTTAAAAAATTATACTATGATCCAAAGATTGGATTCATTAGCGCAACAGCATTGTATAAAAAAGCAAAAGAACTTAATAATTCTATTACTCTAAAACAAGTTCGCGATTGGTATAAGAAACAAACTGATATTCAACAGCATTCAGCTCAAAACAAGAAATTTCCTGAGTTCAAAATTGCAAGCAACAATCCAAACTCATGGCAAATGGATTTAGCTTTTTGGCAAAAACAACCAATATTTATCGCAATCAATATTAACAGTCGAATCGGCTTCGCCAAATTGTTGAAAAACAAAACTGCGCCTGTAGTTAGAAAAGCAATAGAAGAATTTCTTTCTCGAAACAAAACACATTCGTTTACATCAGATAATGGAAATGAGTTTATGAATAAAAAAGTTCAAGAACTGTTAACAAAAGAACATATCAGTCATTACGCTGGAGAGTCTGGGGATCATACAATTCTAGGCAAGGTAGATCGATTCATTAGAACGTTAAAATCAAGACTAACCAAAATGTTCGAGACAGGAATCTTTAAAAAGCTAACTCAAAAGCATCTAAACGATGCAATTTCAAATTACAATGACACGGAACATTCATCCATTCATGCAACGCCAAATGAGATGAAAGGAAAAGTCATATTTTCCGAAAATGATCATAACCAAAATGTAGCAAAGCAAGTCTTAGAAAGCATCCCGATTGGCTCAAAAGTACGTTACAAATTGAAACCAAAAAATCCATTTCAAAAAGAAGGTGCTAAATATTCAAAATCCGTTTATGAATTTATTGGATTAGATGGACTAAAGACGCATTTACGATCAAAAAATAATCACGTCGTATATAAACCAGTTAATGATATAAAAATAGTAGAAGCTCAAACTACTGACGCTGATGGAAGAGCAAATGACATTTATGAAGCTGAGAAAATTTTAAGTCACAAGAAACTAAAAAATGGTCAATACAAATATCTGGTTAAATGGGCTGATGGAAGTGAATCATGGGAGCCTCAGAAGAATCTAAGAATATTTAATAAAAATCAAATGAGTCAATTAGAAAAAAATTATTTTGCACAGGTAATATAAACTACCAAATATATATACGTTAATTAATTCGTAGTAAAATGTATCCGAGCTATAAGGATCTCGCTGATAAAAAAGCAAAATTACAAGAATATTATGATCAAATCAAACTTGATAAAAAGATCGATGCTATTAAACAAAAGGCATATGAAACTGCTATTTGGAGTAGTGATGTTGCATCAAATGTAATTCTACCAAAACCTCAAATGTCTTCAAATATTGGCAGAACAATTGAAATTCAAACAGATTCATCAAACCCAAGAACCATTGAAGTTCAAACCGAATCAAACGGTAGAACTATACAAACCCAAACTAAACGAAATACGAAAGCCAGATCTGCTCAAACCGAGCCAATGGGTATTACAACTGGAACTCAATATGAAAGTAATCCAAGATACGAACCCAGAATTAAAACAAGGGATCAAATCAAATTAGAAAATATGCCCCCTGTCGAAACAAGAAATCGTTTCAGAATTTTGTCTGATGAAGACGACGAAGAGTCAAAACCAATATTTCCCGCAGAGGATAACAAAAAAACTCCAAGAGAACAAATTATAAAACTTTATAAGGACAATTGGAACTTCTTTAAAACAAGAAAGATTTCTCCGATATTACTAAATGGTGATGAAGATAAGAGTGTATACTTGGGAAGATCGGGAAGACTATTTACCATACGGAGTGATCATGAAAATAAGAATAAACGTATAATTGATTACGATTGGGTTGCTACAAAAGAAAAAATTGACAAAATTATTGATGAAAATAGACGTGTGAATGGCATCCGACAAGGCGTTACTCAAATGTCAATTAAAAGCGAACCTGATATCAAAATGGAAGGCCAAGGCTTTAAATTAATCGCCCGTAAAAAACTCATTGGACGAGGCTTAATCGGCGCGGGAATTTCGCATTTACATAATTTTGAAAAAAATTATTTATATCGACCTCTTGGAGCTAAATATGTCAATTTGAAAGCTCTTGGTCAAGGATATTTAAGTTTACGCCATCCGTCTGGTAATTCCTGTTTTAAACGATTAAAAATGTCAGATAAACTACTTCAAATCATCAAAATCTTGTTATTTGATGGAGTTATTGATTATAGTCTTTATAATCAGCTTGACAACAAAGATAAAATTGCGTTTTACGATACTCTAAAAGTTTGTAAACTATTAAATTCGTTTAAAGAAACTATTAGCGATCCACGAGATGGTAGTGATAAATATGTTGCTGAATTCAATAAGCTCATTGGTGAAATCAAGATCGGTAATGATAATCCTTTGATCAAATCGGAACTAAAGAAGATGTCGATTCATTTATTTCAAAATGGAATTTTAAGCGATAAACAATTCAATGATATTTTGATGATGACAATATAGAAGCTATGAAAACGATTAATGTTAAACATCCATTTTTAAAAATATATAATAAAAAGGCCAAAGAAAATGAAGATAGACTAATTGAAACGATGGAAAACTTAATCATTGATAATACAGAACCAAAATCAAGTTTTCAAAGATATGGACCATCTATTGATGAATATAAAAGAAAAAAGAAATTAGAGCAAAAATCAAAGACATTTGCTCTTTAAGATGATTTAATAATATATTTTTATTTTTTATGTAATTCATAAAATATAGACTTCGTTTAAATCAACGAAATATGAAAGGAACAGGAGGTTATAAAGTAGTTCACGTATCATCATCTCTTTCAAAGAAAAAACTTTCTAAAGCATCCAAAGGTGGTACAGTTGTATTTAGCGCTGATGATTTAAAAGGAAGTAAGCCAATGCTTGTGCATCCAGCTAATTATAGCAAAATAGTTCAAGCTCAAAAAGCTAATAAAGGAGCTCGTTTGGATTTTACTGAAGGGGAAATTCATCACGATTTAAGCCATCACCAAGGCGGAAGCATTTGGGATAGTTTGAGATCAGGTTTGAGTACGGCTTGGAATAGTGTAATTAAACCTGTACTAAGTGGAGTTGGAGATGCAATCGCATATAGTAATCCAGAATTGGCCCCTATTAGGGAAGGCATTCGTAAACTTAGCGGCGTAGGTTTTCAAAAGGGCTCTCAAGCGGCTAAAGATCGTATGGCCCTTGTTCGTGCGAAGAAACGTGGTGGTAGTTTTCGACTAGTATAAATATACCATTTTACGTTTGACCATGAGCTTTGAACACCAAAACATCAAGCTTTTGTAAAAAATCGGTAGTAAAAAAAATACCTCTATATAGAGTATAAGCTTGTGCTTTCAACAATGCTTATCGATTTAACATTAATAAAGAAGACTCAAGAAATGATTGATGCTCAAGTTAAACGAAATCTGAATCCATACAAAAGAAACCGATACATTTGTGATTGCGGTGAATCAGTAAACGTGAGATATCGTTTTAGTCATCAAAGATCATATGCACATAAAAAAGCAATTATAGAGATCGAAAGAAATAATTAGAGAATAGTAAGCTAATTTTTTTTCGGTCTAATAATCAACTGAATTAAAATTTGACTATCTTCAAACTTGACAATATTATAATTCTGATCGCAAATTATCACTTCTATGTATGGTCTTGAGCCATCAGAAATTTCTACCCAAGAATACTCAGGATATCTTACATCTATTAAATCCCCAATAGTGGTGTTTTGTGATGTAAAAGTCGTTAAAACATCAGGAACAGAAGTGTATGGATTATTAACTAAATTACAACGAACTAAAAAGCTTGAAACAGGGTTTACTTGTGGAGTAAAACTACTTAAAAACGATTGAGCAGTCGTTTGACGAGAGGGAGGAAATGTTGCAACTTGATAGCCAACTATTAAATTAAATCCACTTGGAATGATAATTTGCGGAGCATAGCCACCTGTTGGTACGCCTGTTGAATATAACCCACTGGCTGGTAGCGACCAGCCTGTTGGTAAACTTAAAGGAGTAGGTAATAAATCAATTTGGCAACCATAATATGTAGAATTTTCTGAAATATTAAAATATATCACATTGTTTCCATTAGAATCAATCAGATATGCACCAGCCGCGATAAGTTTAGAAGCTACATAATTTTGAATATCAGCATAACTGTAATAACCATTAGGTAAAGTGATAGATATGGTCGATGTAGTAGCGCCATATGGTACAATAATTTGAAATGTATTATTTCCGTACAAGGTTGAATTAATATTGAATTGAGAATTATACAATTGAATCCCAGCAACAGCAATTTCCATATTGCTAAAATTGACTGCACTATTCCCAAATGTATATCTTAGCGTATTATTATAGCCATTATTCACAATATGAGTTGAATTAAGAACAATAAGTGAGCTCATTTTTTCTTATGTTATTTTATATCATTTATTTATTATTTGATTGAAATAATTGTCTCTCTAATTGCTGAAAGCAAGCTTATCAAAGTGTATTCAAATCAATTTTTTTCCCAAAATTATACCTCAATTCTTGATTAACAGAATCAACAAACAGAGCTTGGCCTTTGCTTGCAGTAGCTTTATTGTATGCCTTGATCATTTTGTCTTCATTAACTTCAGGAATGTTAAAATCCTTACAAACCATTTGAAGATCTCTTTTGCTATTTGCTTTTAAAATAAATACATATTCGCTATTCAATCTAATGGTTTTATATGTGTCAAAATATGAATGAGCTAAAAATATAGTGCTTAACAATTTATGTCTTCCACGGGTGAAATAATGCGTAAATATATTTTTTTGAAGCATTTTGTCATTTGAATAATCATCGATGATAACTAATTGTAATGAGCCATTATTTGGAATATCGTCAACAGAAGGAGGTGGTTCATTTGGGTCATAAATCGTAATGAAGTCTTTTAATTTATCTTTTAAGTAATTATACAGACTTTGCTCAGGATTGCGAGCAATAATATGCAAATGGCTGTAAATATGAGGAGAGTGCTTGAGAATATGGAAAATTAGATTCGTCTTACCAGAATAGCTGGGTCCCAGCACGATAGCTCTGAAAAGGTTCTGAATTTTAAGATCTTTGTTTATACCATGAGACTTACTTTTATAAGCCTTAGGTAATTTTCCTCCCCAGTCCTCTATTTCATTGGAACTCATTTATTAGAAAGCTAATATTATATATATTTTAGAATATATACTTATTTGTCTTCAACTCTATTAAAAATATGAGTGGAATCATAGCTAATACACCTACTATAAATAGTTCAACATACAATCCGTCAAATTACACAAGTGATGTTTATTTGAGAAAAAGTGATCCTAGAGTCTCATATATCAGTAATCTAACTGCTGGGCAAGCAAGTGCTAAAAAGGCATTAATTTTAGATTCAGGGCTTTCAATAAGTGGAATCAACTCGATTGGTATGACTGGTATTTACACAAACACAAGCACTACCGATGCATCAAGCACTATTACAGGCTCGATGATTACTGCAGGTGGATTGGCGGTGTCCAAGAAAATTTATGCCGGTAGCGATATCAATATCATTAATGGAACCGCGCAAATCAATCTAAATAGTTCGTCAAATACTGCGGGAAGATCGACGTGCGCATTTATTAATGACCAAGGTACGTTCGAGATTGGTAGCCGTGGATCGACGAATTCACAGCTTCCTGGTCAGCTCTACATTTGGAATGGATCATTTCTGATGAGTATGACCACTGCAGGTAATACAGGTTTTCTAAGCACTTCGGATGCTACATCTTCGAGTGCAGGCGGCTCAATGACTATATATGGTGGGTGCGCTATTGCTAAGAAACTGTATGTAGGTAGTAATGCATCAGTAAGCGGATCTATACTTCAAGGAACGAGCACAGATACATCAAGAGCAATATCTTGCTTAAACAATAATCTTGCTATTGCTGGCACTTCTTATATTACGCTTGGTCAATCAACCAACAATAATAATCAAGCTGAACTTTCCTTTTATTATGCTGGCAGCGGATCAACCAATAATAGATTTCAAATTGGATTTTACGGAGGTAGCAGATTACTCGAAGTAGCAGCTTCTGGTATAATCAATATCAATTCTAATATTGCTTCAACAACGCAGTCGAATGGTAGTTTGGTAATCGCTGGAGGAATGGGCGTATCAGGAGCTATCAATACTGGTGGAGCTATCAATTCTGGCGCATCGATCTCAGCAACTACGGCTACGATTGGTTCTACTTCGAATACTGGCGGGACCCTTTCGATTACAAGCGTTGGATACCACTTGGCAATGTATTATAGTGCAACCGTTAATTCGACTATCAATACAAGTTCTGGAGGCGATATTGTGCTATCGAGTACGAATGGAGGAACAAGCACATATTATACGTTTGCTAATAATGGGCAGATTCAACTATCTGGTATCTCAGCGCGCAATAGTCATAAAATGGATCTCGGAACTAATACATCGAAAGACAATATCATTTGTCTTGCTCAGACCAATAACACAAGCCCATCCTACATGCTCGGCGTATCGAGCTTATCACTCAATTATACGTCTGGTGGCTTGCATACTTGGTTTTACAACAACTCAACTACGCCGGCTATCACTGGTACTCAGCAGATGCAGCTGAGTACTGGTGGTAATCTCAATATTGCTAATGGTGGAGTTCATTGCTATGGTCTCAATGCGGGTGATCTTAGCACCACAGGTCCAGGTATGCATATGCATTATTCGACTGGTTCGAGTGTTGGCATTCTACAATGCTTCGATTATTCATCGTCTCAATACAAAGATATCAACATTCAATCCTCACTCTTCTATAAGTCATCTAACGGTTTTTGGGGCGTGGGCACAAACAATCCTGGATGTCCTCTGGAAATCCTTGGTACTGGCTCACAATCAACTGGATCGGGCTTTACTTTCATTACGAGTAGTTCAGTTGGTCAGGCGACTGGATTTAGTAATAGAAACTTCTCTCTTAAGACGAGTGGTGGGATTATGGTTGCTTCTGGTGAAATTGATTGTCTTTCAGATCTGAGAACAAAATCAGATGTAATCGATCTATCTCAAGATCAATCCGAGCGATTTGTCCGTAATATCACTCCTATCGAGTATAGCTATAAGGCAAATCCTGATAAACGCCATTATGGCTATGGTGCACAAGAACTCGTGAAACATGGTTTGAGTGTGTTAGTTGGCGCTACTGATTCGGATGAACCATTGCCCGAGGAAATTATTGAGTGTGTTAATGGTGATGTTATTCAGATTGGATCTGACAGCCGCCTTGTTGTCGATGTGATTAGTATTGTACCATTGCTGCATTCTGCTCTTAAACGTGCGCTTAAGAAAATTGATAATCTTACTCAAGTTGTTGGAAAGCAGCAGATGCAGATGGAACAACTGACAACTAAACCTGTTCGACGCACAAAAAGCAGCGCTTTGCTGTAATAGAGCGAAGTCTCTCGACCCTTAGTAATAAAAAAAGCAATTCTAAGCTCGCTTAGTAGTTTTTTTGGTGTATTTAAGTCCAATGATGAATTTCCCCAGTTAAACGGTCAACAGAAAGATCTCGTTCATACACAACTAAAATCAAGCAATTTGTTCCTTGGCAGCAAGCATTGACACCGCTTACGATAACTGATTGTGGAACGTCTGGGTTAGTAATACGAGAACAGTCGGCGACCATAATACGCTGAATCGTTTGCCACTTTTGAAAATCAATCAAACCATTTGAAATTTCGTGGGTAAGACCACCATTAATTGCTCCAAGTTTCTTAAATTCGTCATTCCAAGCTTCAAAGTCGTAATCCAATGTTTTACTAAATACGTTGTCATTTCCAACTTGAACTTGAAAGCTACGAATTGAACTACCTGCTTGACAAGTCCAAGGCGCACTATCAAATGGGCTTTGGAATTGTTCTACACCATTAGCCGACGAATTTGCAAAATGTCCGCTGCTTGTTTCGCTGTATGGTACCAAACAAACATATTTGATATTTTTCCAAGAACCAGATAATTGAAGATTGAATGTAGCATTTTGTTGAGCTGAAGAAAGAGCACCAGTGCCGGCTTTTCCTCGGAAATATTGAGCATAACAATCAAGATATTTCACGTTCTTTACAGGCTGACTTACAATCGGTAACGGATTAGCAATATCATAGAATGGAATATTTAATCTGGCTGTTGTAAATGGAAGGTATTGCCCAGCTTGGGCTAGCGTTGTAATGTTATTCTGAAGGGGACCAAATGCTAAACGAACAGTCGTCGAAGCTGTATTACATCCAGCAAGAGCGTTTGCAGAATCAGCAGAGGCCAACATAACTGGAACGGTATTGCCGCTTGTCATAGTTGTAGAAGCTAACGTTAGCCCAGTAGTAGTAACTGCAATATCGCAATAACCACTATTTACTTTAAGTCGTAATTTCAATTGAGGATTTCCGATAAGATCCAATTCTTTAAAAATTGGATGAAGATCAACAAGACGAATTTTTAACATATGATGCCAAACACCAAGAACCGAGCCCGCCACTGGTGCAGTATTTACGACAAAAGCTCCTTTGCCGTTTTGAGCTGCAATGGTTGATGCTACAGAAGATCGTTGTGTAATCCAATTGTAGGCATTTACTCCACCCGTATAGTTTCCCGATGAGTCAATGTTTCCAGTAAGTTGTGGATTGCTGTAAATACGAGAAATAAATCCATTATTTTCTTTCAACGATGCCTCAGTTGGTACAGTTCCCAAAGTAGCGGTGCAATTTGAGAAATTGTTTGTAAAACCATCGCCTGATAACGAAGTTGTTGCTGAAGAAAAAGACATAGATTGCCAATCATCCGCGCTCATAAAAGCGTCAGCACCGTGTTTATTAAGGTCAGAAATGCTCCATTCAGTCATTGCTCGAATGTTATTCCAGTAGAGTTTGAAATCCGATTCAGTAATGATAGTTTGTCCATTAAGTTCTACTGTCATTGAATCAATGATATTAAATACTCCAGCTTTTAAAGCAGTACAATAACGATTGATAGCACCGAATGTACCAGCGCCAGTATTTTTCATAGAGACAATATATGGTAGCGTAAGATAAGCATCTTTTAAAGAAGCAAAGCCTTTAGCGCCTTGAAGACTTGTTGCAGCATCAATTGAAATAATACCAGATTGATAGCTACCTTGATTTACATCGGGGACTTGAACCATTCGTTTTCCTTTAGAAACGCTAATAGATGGTTCACCCTTTAAAGAGCTTTCATATAAAAATTGATCGGCTAATTGATACTCACTCATTATATTTTATTAATTATATACAGCCACAGATAAGATTATTTTTTAAATTATTTAATGGACCTAATAAAAGGAATTACAAGCGATCATCAGTTAATTAAATTATCTAATTTATTGGGTGTTGAAATAACAAATATTTACACTTTTGAAGAAATAAAAAAACAATTGCCCAAAAACGGAAATTATATTATTTTGTTAGAAAATGGTGGTGGAATTGGACATTGGACTGCGATTTATAAAAATGAATATTTTGATTCTATGGGCGAGCCACCGCCTTTGATTTTGGGAATAAAAAAATATAACAAAAAACAATATCAATCAACGTATGCTGAATATTGCGGTATATGGTGTATGCTTTGGTTATATGCAAAACAGAATAATCGTATGGATTTATTTGATGGATTCCACAATCTAAACAATTCCGATTTCGAATAATTTATTTTAATGCTTCAAGCTCAGATATTAATTTTGGGCAATTTTCTATCACATATTGATTATTTTTTAACCAATCAATATAAATTGGATCAATTTCATTAATTTTGTTCAGAGTTAGATTTCTATGTTTACCCCATCGCATTTTGTATGATAGATCAGCATCTTTTAATTTTTCGGTTAAATATGTTTTAATTTCTGGTTTGTTTGACAATAACATTTCCTGATTTATTAACCATTTACAGTAATTTTGATCAATCTCAAAAACTTCTTGAATAGTCTTAGCTTTGTATTTTCCGAAATTTAATTCCATTATTTTTAATATATTCTATAGGTGATAGGTATTTTTAAAATTAATTAAATATTGAATTTTTGAATTGGTCAAGTTTGGATGTTCAATTTTTGTGAGTAAATGTTGGACTGTCTGTTATGTTCATCAGGTTTTTGTCGGGAAAACGGCATATTTTTCCAATAATAAATCAAGTCAGTTCCGATTAACCAAATATATAATGACTGACATTGAGTTATTTTCAATCAAATGGACATATAAAAACACGTCTTTTATTGACATTGAGTTAAATTCAAACAAATGATGGACAAAAAATATGGTTATTTCATTGACTATGAGTTAAACTGAAACAGATGTAAACATACTAATATCCAAACTCGCTTTTAAATATTTTATTACAGTTAATTATTTCTGCTTTACTCATTCTTTTAAAATACGTAGTAGCCCAATCGTTATACAATTTATAGATTTTATTAAATCCATAGAATCCTTCATAATCTTTATCTCCGTATGGACTTGTAATTACAATATAAGCATCATCGTTTGTTTTATAAATCTCTACGTGGTCAAACATTTCACGGTTTTCGTAATTATTACATAAATATGTTCTATATCTTGCTTTAAATTTTACAATAATTAAAATAGGTGCAATTGTTATTGTCCCGTTTTGAATAAATATAAAATAATTATAAAATTGTGTGATGTTTTATAATGGAAGTTGGAAATCAAATTTTAATATATTTGTACCAAATGCTGATCAACATAGTTGAGATATTGGAGTGCGGTAACTTCGCCCGTCCAAAATGGGGGACACGGTGATGAAAATTGAAGCAAACTGTTTTTTCACGTTTCTCATTTTTTTTCGAAAACAAATAACTTAAAATGAACATATTGTGATATACATTGTATCATAGTCCAAAAACCTAAAGAAGAGTTAGTACTACTATGTAGTAGTACTTACTGTTAACACCCAAGGAAATCTAAATAATTGAAAAGAACATTTGTTGGAATACGAAGATCGCACACATTTTTTCATTATGAGATTTTGACAGCCATTCGCTGATTTCGTTGCATATGATTGGTTGATAATATTCAACGAGATAAGCAATTATTGGGTAATATCGTCACTTTCAAAATGGACGGCAGCCCGAACTTAGCGCTAAGTCCCGTCCCAGCTCCTGCACCGCAGACGAACATGTCTGTCGAAGCGCAAGGTGTGCAGGACGTGACTGTCGACTTGCCAACTGCTTTCAAGTATCGCGCGGAAGAATACTATGTGAGAAAAGCGTACTCGTCGTATTATGTTCGTGTAATTGAACTTCTACAGACATACGACTACATCTCAGTGACGGGAACACCAGGTTTGAACTTGTATACGATTAAAAGATGGATAACAGACGCGTGTGTTTTGTGTAGGCATTGGCAAATCGATCTTTTATGACTACTTCTTTTCTCGATACCGAAACGAACACCCAGAGGCTATTATTGTTACTGCGTCTTTCAACAAGGATCGGCAATTGAAGGATTGTGTCGTGTTTAGTCCTGATGGTTCAAGTATGATTTGGGATAACACTGATTTCCCAAACATTGGAAAACGTATTCCAAATGCACTCCATCTCTACGATGGACCGCCATCGGTGGAACCTGCTCGTTCGAAAATGGTAACTTTCACAAGTCCCAATTTTGGTTGGCTCGATTCGATGCGGAAGAACGCAGCTCATTGCGAGCTGTATATGCCTGTTTGGGAATTGAGCGAGTTGGGTGACGCCGTCAAAGTGTTGAATTTGGAGATATCAGACGAAGAACTGGCCGAGAGATATAAACAGTTTGGTGGTGTCCCGCGCTATTGTCTGGCAAAATCAGCCAGATACTATCGAAAGGGATTGATCGACATGGAACAAGCGATTGAGAAGATTAAAACGTTGGAGGATGTTCAAGCGTGCTTTGAAATGTCTGTGCCGTTAAATCTTGTAGTTCATCGACTGCTGCATTACATTCCTGAAGAGGATCCAACATTTGCAACACTCGAGTTTGGTTCGGATTGGATTGGAATACGGATTTACAACCAACTCGCCGTTAAACTTAGCCAAGAACGAGCAAAGTTGATGAAATGGCTTGACGGTGCAGGAAAGGCGTCTACGTTTAATGGGTGGTTGTTTGAAAATCTCGTGCATGAAAAATTTCTTGAAGGTGATACATTCAAGTACGCACAACTTGACGAACCAAAGCAAGAGAAATCGCTGACGATCAATAAGACCATGGGGCATTATGAGCGGTTTGCAACAAACTTTACTTTGGAAATGGTCTTTCAGAATGTGTATCAAATCCCGATATCTCAAACATTCAAGTCCATTGACTCATTTATCCATTTGGATCATACGTTGCTGTTGTTTCAAATTACAAAATCAATGAACCATCCAGTCGATTGTGCAGGATTAGTGGAATTGTTTGCAAAGTTGGAGCTTGTTGACAAGATCAAACAAAACCCACGCTTTGCTCAACTGATATTTGTTGTGCCTCAAGGAATGGGCGGCTCGTACAAGAATCAACAGTTGATCTCTCAAAATTTGCGTTTGGAAGATTTGATGGGAGCCGGCGTGAGATGTATTCCAAATATTGGGCCAGTCCTGCAAAAGAAGTTGCACGCCAAGAAAATTTTTACTTGTTCAGATTTGATGGCTCATGCTGAGGATCCGGAGGTGAAAAAAGAGTTTGCGCTTCTGACCAAGCACATCGATCGACTGAAGCAGGTGTGCGACTTGTCATATTTGAATATGATTCCACAATATGTGCTTGAGATTGAAGTCTAAGGATTGATCAATATATATATATGTTTCTGCTGGCGCTCAAAAGTCTATACCCTTGCGATCCTACCTCTGTCATTTGACGTACGACGGCTACAGTACTTGCGAATACCAGGGCGTGAGTGAATACAAAAAAAATGTTCGTATTCATATTAAAATAAACGTAATAAAGTGTATTTCAAGTATTGCGCATTTCAGTTATTTGGCAATTTTACCCGATCGATTTATACAAAAAATTCTTTCGCTAATGATTTAATATTATAATCTTCAACAAATTTATTCCTATTATCAACAATTAATTTATCAGGACGATCAAGTGTTTCTGGAGCGCTAAATGACCCCCAATGTTTTTGCGTAAATTATTGGGTAATTTGTTAACAGTAAATCTGAATATCGCATTATATTATAAATAATTATTGTTCAAGATCAAATGAATTTTAAAATTTTCTGTATGAAGGTCAAGATTATGCTGGTGATGCAAAATGCTTTGAGTGGTGATCATTTTGCCTTTGGACACTTCCACAAGTGTTAATTGTGTTTTTTGCTCGAGGGTGTCTCTAGCGTATGGTTGTGGAAATGGGTGAGAATCCATTCTTAGCTAATGGATGATGCCTTACTAATGCTTCTCGTCATGAGAATTTTGAAGTGGCCACGATATACCTTTAACAGCTATTACTGACACTAACAATGTAGTTAGCCTTATTCTCATGAAGAGTTGTTGCTCTATGAGATCTCGTCCACACTGGAAAAAGTCTCAATAACGTAGATATCGCTGGAGACTGAAGGTCAGAGGGTCACTCGAATAAAGAGCCACCCTTGGCAGAACAAACAGTTCTGTGTACATCTATAAGATCGATTGGTACCCTCTGTCTTTCAAAGCACTCTTGAGTTAGTGAGGCTGGCTGATATTAGAAAAGTCTCTAGGTAGTGGTAGGATGGCCACCTCTTGAACCGACTAAGAGTTACTTTTCTCATCCAGGGGCATGACAAGGGCTTTAAAACCATGGGGCTTGTTAAGCGTCGTCTCATCTCTGTGTCCAACTCGAGATGGCGTCATGGACAGCGTCGGAGATTACCTTGCGGTGAAATATGTGCAAAGTGGGGCCCGACTGTACGACACTCCAGCCCCATCGTCCAATTGGTTGACTGTTATGAAAATTTGTATAAAAATATTGAAATCACTGGCAATGGACCATGAGATAGTGCACCAAATGACCTTCAGGTCATTTGGTACCAGTACTCAGCGTCAGGACAACTCCAGATCCATCTGTACTGCATTTAACATAACTCGTCAGTCTTAAGCATATTCCAATTACTTCCAACAAATCCTACCTATCGGACATGCCACAACATCTCATTTCCAAATTGCCTCCGCGTCCATCAGCAGTCAGCCAACTACAAGTCATGCAAGTTGTTCACTTTGCTTTCGCTGCTCTCATCTCGCTTTACACGGTGGGTGCCCAGAAGACACCATCGCCTGCCCTTGGTAAGAAGAACTGCCGAGTACTCGTCACCATTCCTCACGGATCCTTAGGAGCTTGCTACTCGCCATTCCACTTGGCAGAATATCCCCTGTCCGGCCCCGGATCTGCCGACGCAGTTCCCACTGGCATCGAAGCCGACTTTGCTCAAATGGCCAAACTCAAGTTTACGCAAGTCCGCACACTACTACTCCAGCTATTTCGGACATGATATCGCGCCCCTCGCTGCCAAACATGGACTCCAACTTCACCTCGGCGTCTACATGACGGACGAACTGTGGTACCACAACCAAGTCGACTCGGCCGTGAAAGCACACCCAAAGACCATCAAGGCCATTCTCGTCGGCAATGAAAACGTCGCTCCCTACGGACGATACTCTGCGGATGACATTGTCGCCAAGATGAAAGTCATCCGGGATCGCATCAAGAACGAGACGGGACTGAGTGTCCCCGTGGGAACCGTCCAGCGGGTCGCAGAATGGCTCCTGGACGATCCCAAGATCAAGAACTTGGCCGCCAACTCGGACATTATCGGCGTCAATCTGTATCCATTCTTCGACAACAGCTTTGATCCGACCAAGCCAGCCGCCGTCCTCGACACCGTCTGGTCCATCTTGACGCAACGATATCCACTGTTGAAACTGCGTATCATGGAGACTGGATGGCCAATCGGAGGCTCGCCTCCCTCCTTCGCTCCAAAGAACGTTCCCAATCTGGCCAACGCCAAATTGCACTACAAGACGTTCCTCGCGTGGATGGCATCCAAGGGTCGCCAAGGAGACTTTTGGTACAACATATACGATTCGCGACCGGATGAGAAACTTCCCGCGGATGTCGAGTACCATTTTGGTCTCCTCACCCACAAGCGCGATGTGAAGGGAGTTCTCAAGCTGGACACCAGTGTCCAAAACGACGACACTCTCGACCGTCAATTCAATGGTCCAAGTGTGTTGTTGGTCAACTCGACACTGAATCTCACCATTGAAACCAACCTGTCCGTGGCCTCCGAGACAATCGTGTTTCCTCCATCGTCTCGTGCGTCTGACGGAGACAATTCAGCAACTCCATCGATGAATCAAGCATACGACGACGACGAAATCTTGAGTCCATCGTCTGAACAATTCTAGTCTTGTCTGTGTGATCGCTTAGCTTGTGACGGTCGCGGGGATAGCGATGACGCACAAAAAGAATCGAAGGTCCAGACGTTTGGACTTCACAGGAACCGAATATCCTCGACTTTAGCCAAGGACTCTGCACCAGGATCGGAAGGGGAAGGAGACTAACAAGGGTAGTGTAGATTAACCGAGTTAGGAGTAGTCTAGCAAAATGAAGAATGAGAAGTGAGGTACATAGCTATCTAAGAATCTAAACATCTAATATGGAAGGAACTTGAGTTCGAGGACGCTTCGGTCGAATCGAACTAGAATCTTAGTGGTTTGAAAGGGATCACCAGTGAGGGATGATCCATGAGTTTGACAAGCAACGATCGAGGCTCAACCGTCATAAGCCCCCTGGTAAGTTTCGACCCTCATGTCGAACGCAAGTTGGGACGGTTGGGAGACTCGATCCAGCAACGGGTTGATGGCCATCAATTAAGTCAAGCGACTTGATACGCTTGATGTCAGTCGGTAGATAGGGTAGTCAGCAGGGATCCAATAGAATCGCGAATCGCACGAATGGATCGACTAGATTGGGTAGATCGTTTGCTAGTCCGGACATGTCTGGTCCTGGAGTGGAGTCTGGCCCAAGCGATTCATTTCGCAAGAAGGAACGGCGAGCGATGTGTAAGAAGGCGTTGTCGGCCAAATCTGTCCCTCAGGACGCCATTCGTGACTCTCTGAAGGCGGTCCGCTCTTCGATCGCCACGACGGAACATGTTCGTCAAATGTTGACCGAAATGGTGGTCAAGTCCAACGGTCTGCTCGACGAACCGAAGCAGATCCAAGAGAGTCTGAAGGCCGAGTCTGTGGCTCGAGCGATGCCTAGTCCTGACTCGGTATCAGAGTTGGTGGACTACGTCGCGGATCGAATGAAAGGAAACGATGTGTGGATCGACATGTTGAAGGCCCACGCAATGATGTATCAAGTCCAGAAGGCGGGCGGACTGCCCCCTCTGAACATGCCGAAGTCAGCACGCCAGAAAGAGTCTGCGGTGCAGGGCCAGAGTGTTATTCTTGATTTGTCCGGGGGTGGATCGGATGGTAAGCAGGGTTAACCGAGTGGATTTTGACTTTTCGTCTTAGATGAGCCGGAAGACGATGCGTCCGAAGAGCGCAAGTCCAAAAGAGCAAGACCCAGCGAGCCGGAAATCGTGATCGACGAGGCTGGTGTAGCGGATATTCGGCATTTCCCGAATCTCGATGGGGGGTTCCGATTGAAATACCTTGAAGTCCGTGGTTTGAGTCCGTGGGAACAATGGGTAGACAACTTCCAATCGTTCTTGCCAGGGACATCTTCGGCCCAGCGGGAATGGAATCAATCGCTACGTCAATGGTGGGTCGATTACGGGCGCCAAATCTGGGAGCGATTCTTCTGGTTGGGGACTGGGGCCTATACGAGTCCTGGTTGGAATGTAAGTCCTCGACGCATGACGATCGCTGATGTGATGATATAGGTCCACAAGTCTGCGAACTTTTGCAAGAGCGGACTCGAAGGGGCGAAGCGGGTCTTCCGTCGTCTGGCTAACGTCTTACATGTAATTGAGAAGGACGAAGTCTTCTACTTCTTGTTGTATAACGTGCATCCGTATAGGCCGGCCGAAGTCGGACTGCATTCGTTGGAGATCCTGCGTTTGGTCGAGAAGGCGAGTTCCGCCGAGGCGATCCACTACCTCGAGTCGGAAGGCAAGAAGCGTTGGCCTGATTTCCCTAGTTTTCCCCAAATTTTGCCAGCAGACGCGCTTCGGCAGCTTATGATGGATACCGCCGCGGGTCGCCGCCAAGGGCAGTTTTGGAGTTGGATCTCTGTCATGTGGTTGCACGGGCGCGACACGCACAAGAGTCCCTGGGTCAACGATTTGGTGCAAGATGTGATGGCCGGGGTCGACGAGAATCGTACCGATCCATTTCCTTACGTCAACTACCCCGAAGGGATCCACCCGATGCCGGACTTTCTGCAACGGCAGCAAACTCAAGAGCCGAATTACGTCGGGCGTTGGATCGGCAGCCCAAATCGCCTGCAAGTCTTGGATCGCGAAACAAACATTGAGTTGGCTGGATCCGATGCGACTGGTTTTCGCCCAGGGGAGGGTCCGCAGGTGATCTAGCGACTTAGCGCGGACTTGTAGTCGTAAGTCGTAATAAATTTGATTCAATTCATTTGTGATTTGGTTTGTGTTCGAGGCGTTCACGTTCGGAGTTCAGGGTAGCGCGAGATAGTAGACGCTAGACAGAGTTGGTAATGTAGGGGACTCTAATGATAGATGTCCATGGGTCGAGTTTCTTTGTCCAAGTCGGCAAATCGCGGGGATCGCCTCAGAGGGGGCAGTCCCTTGTCCATGCGTAGTGAGTTCTCGAAGTTGTCGACGTAGGATCGGTAGTCTGATAACTTGGAGGCTTGAATCCAGTATTTGTAGCCGTCGACATGCTCAACGAGGTAATCGGGTTCGCGAGTGTTAGGTAGCCGACGTTTGTCAGAGATCTTGTGGATTGGCGAGTCGACGGAGGTGTAAGCGACGTCCCCGTCGCTGTAATCGACGCGACCTATGAAGCTAGATCTGGGTAGACAGTCGATCGTAAAGTTGTCGAGAGGCGACTCATCCTCAGGGACTTCCTCGTTGAAAGGTCTGGAGTAGTAACCTTTGAAGGGCTTTAGTCGGCCCACGTTGACTGTGACGATCTTGTCCGGGTGAGTCGGGATGTCGATCTTGTACGTGTTGGGTCCCATTTTGTGATCGATTCGATATGGCCCGTGACAGTGAGTCGCTAGCTTGGGAGTCCGCTTGTCGTCGGGATTAGTCGACTTTGAGAAGTATTTGTAGACCCAGACTGCGGACTGATCGTCGAAGGAGACCGGATTCTGATCAGATTTCGCTGCTGCACTTTTGTTCTGTCCCAAGACCATCTGATTCTCGACGAGTCGTCTCATTTCCTTCCATGATGAGGCGAGTCGGCGCTTGTATTGGGGAAGATCGTCGGACTTCCAAGCGGGATCAGAGTTAAGGAAGGCTAGGTCGAGGGGTAGAGTCGGATCCCGACCAAAGAGGCAGTAGTAAGGCGAGTCGCCAAGAGTCTCGTGATGTGCAGTCCGTTAGGCGAAAAGTAGCCGGGGGAGGTAAGTATCCCAGTCGGTGTGGTGATCGTTGACATAGATCTTCATCATCTGGACGATAGTGTGATTGAATCGTTCGACTAGACCCTGGCCTTGAGGGTGATAAGAGGCGCTGGCGAGTTTGTGGATCCCGAGAGTTGTGTACATCGTGGTCGCGAGTTTAGAGACGAAGTTAGATCCTCGAACGGATAGAAGTTTGTCCGGAATCCCGAATCGGCACAAGACTTCGTCGATCAGGACTCTGGAGAACGTCGAGGTCTTTAGATCAGCGACTGGGAAGGCTTCGACCCATCGTGTGAAGTAGTCAGCAAAGTCCAAGATGTATTTGTTGCCGCGGTTCGTTGTGGGCAAGGGACCCAATGCGTCGACTACCAGTAGGCCGAAGGGGCCGCCTTCGTGTACCTCGCAGTGAATAGATCGGCATCCTTTGCATCGGACCTTGTCTCCAGGGTCGACCGCCCTTGGCACGATTGCAGTCGGGACATTTCGAGACATAGTCCTTGCAATCGAGTTGCCAATTCAACCAGTAGGCAGTCCGACGGATCCGCTCGCGAGTTTTCATGAGTCCGAGGTGTCCAGCGACAGGAGATGCATGACTTGCATATAGGACTTCCTCGACTAAGGAGTGCGGGATCACCGGAACAATGATAAGTTCGGGGTTTCTCAACGGAGTCTTGATAGTGACGTAGCGGCAAACGATGCCTTGTTGCATAAGGTATTGCTGACTGTTGCGGACAATCATGTTTTGTAGGTAAGAATCGAGGGGGATCGCGCCATCCTCTAGGTAGGCTCGTAGGGCTACGATCCATGGGTCGTTAGCTTGTTCATTGTAAAGTCGAGGTGATTGACGACCTCGTAGGTCGAAGAGTTCCATAGGAGTCGTGATGACTCTGGGATTGGGTGATTGTTGAGGATTCTGGAATCACGTGGACTGAGTGGCTGATGTGTTAGAGTCAGTCGGGTCAGGCGTAGATCCTTCTTGTGTCAGTGATGGTTGTAGGTTAACGGGAGCACTGTTAAGGCGACTCATGCGTCGAGTCTGGATAGGGCAGACTGCGAGTCGAGATAATCCGTCAGCGGCCCCGTTGAGTTCGCCAGATCGATGGATGACAGTATAATCGAGTCCTTGAATCTCCATGGCCCATCGGGCGAGTTTGTGGTTTCCTGAGCGCGATCCGGTATTGAAGAGCCAAGTCAGGGCTTCGTGGTCGGTATAAATGTCAAAGTGTCTGCGATCGATGTAAGGTCGGAACTTTCGAGTCGCCCATACGATTCCCCAACATTCGATCTCAGAGATCCCCATTTCTTTCGAGATCCATTTTTGTTGAGCCTTTGTCAAGGATTGACTGGCAAAGGCGATGACGCGATTCTTGCCTTGCTGTTTTTGCATGAGGACTGCACCGACTGCTATGTGACTAGCGTCAACCCAGATCGAGAAAGGTAGATCGAAATCAGGGTGAGCCAGGATCGGTGGAGAGACCAGACTCCGTTTGAGACTTTCGAGCGCCTCGTCACATGCAGTCGACCAGATGAATTGTTCGGCCGTTAGTAAGTTGGTCAAGGGTGCAGCGATCTCAGAGAAGTCGCGTACGAATCGACGGAAATAACCAGCGAGTCCCAAGAATGCGCGGACTTCCGAGGCATCTTTGAGTGCTTTGACGCGGAGGACTGACTTGATTTTCTCTGGATTCGGGAGAATTCCAGCTGGTGTGACAATGTGTCCTAAGAATGGAACTGATGATCGACCCCATTTGCACTTGGACATCTTGAGTTTGAATCCAGCTTCTCTGAATTTAGTAAGGACTTGACTGAGTCGGATCAAATGCGATCCAAAGTCTTCACTGTAAACGATGCAATCGTCTAGATAGACTAGGCAAGTTCGCCATTTGTAGTCGATCAGGATGTGTTCCATAAGTCTCTCGAAACATGGGACTGCGTTGCAGAGTCCGAAGGGATGACGAGCCATTCGTAGAGTCCGTACTTGCATGTGAAAGCCGTCTTCTCAATACTGTCTTTAGCCATCGGGACATTCCAATATCCCGACGCAATATCCATATTGGAGAAGAGTTTGGCCCTGCCAAGGACGTCTAATAGATCGTCGATCCGAGGCATAGGATAAGAGTCTTTCACGGTGATGCTGTTGAGTTTGCGGTAGTCGATACAGAAGCGCATCGATCCATCTGGCTTGCGGATCATAAGCACTGGACTTGACCAGGGACTCTTCGATGGCCGGATCAGTCCTAGATCAAGGTATTGATTGAGTTCCGCCTCCATAATGTCGCCTTTTGCCTTCGAAGTCCGATATGGTACGCTTCGGATCGGAGGGTTATTGCCCGTGTCGATGCTGAATTCGATCAGATGAGTCCGTCCGGGGGCTTTGGATGAGTCGACGAATATGTCGGAGAACTTCATGAGAGTCTTGCGTAAGAGTTTGCGTTGATCGATGCTGAGACTTGAGTCAGTCCAGTCGATAGGTAGTTCTTTAGTCGGAGTCGTCTCCGATTGCACAGGGCAGACAACGCCGGGGCCCCCGATTTGAGCGAGGACCCTCCTGGGTTCATCTGTAGTATGTGAGGATTGACCGTTGTCTGGTTGTGCGCGGGAATCGCGTGAGTCGAGGGTTGATTCCATGTGATCACGAGGTAACGCCATCCATGTGCCAAGGATCGCATGAGCAGGAAGATGGATCGGCGAGTCGGAAGGATTAGCGACTTCAAGGAGTACAGTCCGTGATGGATTTGTGCGATATAAGGCAGCTGCGGCGTGTAGTAGAGCCGACTTGGTGGGTTCGACGAGTATAGTGGTCGAAGTTGGTAAGTCTGATCCCGCAGAGCACGTGATCCATTGGAAAGATCGTGGAGGGATTTGAGTCGCTGTTGCGACTGTGACAGGTCCAGTTGCATGAGTCTCCTGTTGTGTAGGGCTCAGTGGCGAAAGTGAGATCAGCTCGTCGCAGCCATCGATCGATAATGTGTTGTCATTCAAGTTGATAATCGCACCCATTTGGCGTAATAGATCGATGCCAACAATGCAATCTGTAAGGGCAGTCGACGTGACCCAAAAAGGGAAGAGGACTTTGCGTCCAGCTAAGTTGATCGTGAGTTTGATGCGACCAAGCATTTCGAGTCGAGTGTTGTCGGCTGATACAAAGAAGGATCGAGGTTGTGACAGAGTTGGGCATCCTAATTTGTGCCAGAAAGTCGCGCTGATAAAGCTAGATGTAGCTCCAGTGTCGATCAGTGTTGTGGCTTTCATGTTGTTGACGTATGCTTGGATAAATGGATCCGCATCGGATCTGGATCGAGAGTGGGTGGCATAATCGTGTCAGTCTGCATAAGAGTCGCACAGAGGGCGGATTTCCTTCAAGTAGGTCGGAGCAATAGGTTGGATCGATCTTAGCCGATTTGCGATGGAGACTGCGTAGTTGTCGAGACTTGGTTCGAGCTTGAGTTGAGGCAATTGGAGTCGATTGCGGATAGTCCAACGGTAAATCATTCCAGAATTCGTCGGAACATTCGAAATTCGTGGATTGTCGCACGCCGGAACATGACGTCGGAATGTCAGGCAGATACGTTACAGCGTCGGTCGGCAGTTTCTCGTCTTCAGAGGACGTCGTGCATGAGTCTTCAACTAAGATAGGCGCACCATCGTCTGGAGATTCATCCATGTCAAGGACTGCATAAGGATTCGCGTCAATCCAAGAAACTCGAGCTAACGGGTGTTTGCGAGTGTTGTTGAAGTCTCGACTGGCTCTTCGCGCCTCGTCGCATTCTTCTAGAGTGTCCGCAAACCATTTCAACCAGAGAGTCTCGTCCTCGATATCAGCAGGGGCGAGTAGTAAGTGTGAGTCCGTCTCCGATAAGTCCAAGGAGCGTAGGATTTCCTCATGGGTCGTGTTGACTTGTCGTTTGCGAATGCGTTCAAGTTGTTTGCGAACGTCCGACTTAGTGATTGGGTAAAGTCGATCTTCGATTTCTTTCGAGTATTCCTCCTCAGGGAACTCAAGGTGGGACTCCATCAGATCAGTGATTTCGTCGTCTGTAAAGACTGGAACAGGTTCAGGCGCAGTCGGATTCACAGTGTCAGGTGTACGACGCGACTTGGGCGAGCGGACTGAGTCCGGTTGCTGGGGTCGAGAAGTAGGAAGCGAGTCGTGTGTAGAGACATTGGATCCTCAAGAAGAGTCATCATAAGAAGAATCAGATGCATTTGTCTTGGACACGTGGGAAAGGTGTTGAGTCTAGCATACCAGGACGCGTCCTGTTTCCGCAGGGGTCGTCCTGGCGCCGCGATCTCAAGCCTTGTCGACTGGACGGGATGGGCAGCGCGACGCAGAGTGGCCGACTTGCTTGCAGATAGGGCAGGTTCGGACATGCTCGCCGACATAGTGACCGACTTGGTGGCACAAGTTGCAACGGAGGAACTTTCGAGGGCAGTCTTCGGCACCATGGCCGAGTCGATCGCATCGACCGCAGACCTTCACGCCGCTGGTCGTCATGTCGTCAGGCTTAGTGGTGATCATGACCGGGGCCAAGTCAGTGCGAGGTCGCGATCGAGAGGGTCCGGATTGCTGAGTCGCGGCAGGGACTGCGATCGGATTGGCACTGTGTGGAGTAGGTTGCTGTGGGAATCCGGGTGCGTATGGCGAATGATATGCATTAGGGGACATTCATTTGAGCCTGGACTGGGGCAGCGAAGAACGGAGTCGCTGGCTTCGCGAGGGCTTCAGTAAGTTGTTGAATCTGGGCGACGAAAGCTTGTTGACTCGTCTGGGTCGTATGGATTGCTTCGAGGATCTTGGCGAGAGTCGGATCCTCCTGGAAGCCGACTTTCGAGTTCCTACGGTTTGGTCGAGGAGATTGTTCGGTGGTCGAAGGGGCGGATCGATCGCTGAGATTCGATTTAGACGAGGCCAACGTAGTTGAAGCGGATCCCGATCGAGATCGCATTCGTTCACGGTAGACAGGCGGATCGTCAAGTCGGATCTGGCGAGTCCGAAGGAGCTTCATGCAGTTAGCAATAGAACAGAGCTCCTTGTCGGTGTTTTCCAGACAGGACTCAGCTCTCGCGTGTCGGACCCCGCGTTTGAAGATAACGACTCCCTGGTGGTCGGGTACGTCGATATCGTCAAGGATCGATTGGAGTCGGATCGCATAGGCCTTGACAGATTCACCCTCAAGTCGTTCTGAGTCTTCAAACAGGTGGTCTACGAGCTCACGAGGGGTGCGATTGCAGAAGCGATCCATGAAATTGTCATAGATCTCACTCGATACGTCACCGTTTTTGGTCTTGGACAAAGCGATCCACCACTGATTCAAGGCAGGGTGGACTTTGTCGGACGAGAGTTTGAGTCCGAGCAGCATCTTGCGATCAGAATCGCCCAGCTGACAACGGTCAGCTTGATCGATCAGCTGCTTCATGAAGAATTCGCAATGAGCTTGATCGTCGGAAGTCGGAGTCGTGGTATACTTGACAGCACGTCCGAATGCTTGATTGGAGGTTGAGTCGGCGATTGATTCCTTGACGTCGGACATTTCGGTTGCCATTGCGTTGGTGAACGATTGAAGTTCTAGGAGCAGTCGATGGGTAGAATCAGGTATCGATTTTGGTGAGTCAACCCGTTGGCAGACACTGGGGTATCAGACTCAGATTTTGAAACAGCGTGGATTTCGCGAGTGAGTCGTTGACAGGCGACTTCGAGAGTTTGGACGCGGTGGAGTAGAGACGAGTTGTCCTGAGTCAAAGCGTCGACTTGTGCGTTGAGTCGGCGATTGGATTCGATGAGTTCGACTTGGTTGAGTACGCTGCGGTCAAGTTTTTGTTGAGTCGCCGCTTGAGTTTCTTCGTGGGAGCGACTCAAAACCTGTAGTTCGTGTAAGATGCGATGAAAGTCGGAGGCGCGGTCGTTGGCCAGAGTCTCGAGGTTCTTGCTAATGCACTGTTGTTCAGCCAAGTGCTGTTGCAGGGACTGATGCAAATTCGAAATGGTCGTTTGTTGACCAGCCAAGACAGTTTCCAAACGGACAAAGTCGGTTTCGTGCGTCGGAGATCGATTAGAATGTTGAAGATCGGTTAGTGCAGACTTGAGTTCTCCATAAGTAGAGTTCATTTCGAGCTGGACTTTGTTGATGCGATCGGAGAGTCCATGCAAGGAGATCGATAGAGAATTCAAGGAAGTCACCGCCATTTCGTGTTGCGACTGCGACGTCTGTAGTGCAAGATTCCAACGATCGTTAAGGGAGTTGAACTTAACGGACGAGGAGTCGACTTGCGTTTGTAACGACTGCAGTTGGACAGAGAAATTGGAAACCAACGTAAGGGCAGTTTCGGGAGTCTCATTTTCCATTTCAACGTCCGAAGGCACGAGTTCATGGTTCGCTGGTGGATCGTTCATTTGGCTCGGCGCAGACGAAGGTAAGAGCCGTCGAGCGTTCGTGGACAGATCATGAGTTAGGAGGACGGGATCGTAAGAGTTCACTTTGTCGGGAATCCCAAGAGAAGGTTGGGTCGGGACAATTTCAACGGTGTCATGGAGGACTTGAGCGTTAGTCAGCAATGGAGTCGAATGACCTTGTTCCAGACGCAGATTCGAGGTAGGTCGCACGTGTTGAGTCTGAGTCACGACACTTCTTTCCTTGACTAGAGTGCGAGGAATATGGAGTTCGAGTGGATTCGGTCCAGCAATTGCTCGGTGTGGATTGGCAGTCATGGAGCGAGTAACAACAGTGCGCTCAACGATCGCCGACTGAGTCGCGACAGAAGTGGAGTTGCTTGCTTCATATCGGACGATTTCTTGAGTGGACTCAGCATGGATCGCTCCCCTATCAGTCAAGGCAAGAGGGAGAATGCTTGAGTCAGACAAATACAAGTCATCATCCCCCTCGGGCAAGGGTACAGAGCAGGCGATCGCGAGTGCAGTCTCTTCGGACAAGGTCAGGTCTTCAGAGGAACTGCGAGGATCCATTGAGTCATCGCTGATGTCAGACTCAGGGGCTGTTAACGCCAGGTAAGGTTCAGGTCGGACTCGCTTCTCATCATCACGTTGCTCGGGTGAGTTAGCGTGATGTTGAATCCGATATTGTAAGTCGCGCTTCCTTGAGGTTGGAGAGGAAGGACGTGGAATCAGAGCCGAAGCAGACTCAGACATGAGCTGAGGAGGTGACGCGGGACTTGGATGTTGAGACGACTCGTGGATGGGCGAGTCGGTAGGTCTTCGAGGATCCACAGAGATAGAGTCTTGAATAAAATTGGAGAATACCCTGCTTCTCCACCACTTTTGTGACGGTCGCGGGGATAGTGATGACGCACAAAAAGAATCGAAGGTCCAGACGTTTGGACTTCACAGGAACCGAATATCCTCGACTTTAGCCAAGGACTCTGCACCAGGATCGGAAGGGGAAGGAGACTAACAAGGGTAGTGTAGATTAACCGAGTTAGGAGTAGTCGAGTAGAATGAGAAGTGAGGTACATAGCTATCTAAGAATCTAAACATCTAATATGGAAGGAACTTGAGTTCGAGGACGCTTCGGTCGAATCGAACTAGAATCTTAGTGGTTTGAAAGGGATCACCAGTGAGGGATGATCCATGAGTTTGACAAGCAACGATCGAGGCTCAACCGTCATAAGCTTAGACGTAAACTTGTCAATGAACTTGCATGTGATGTTACGACTTTTCACCATCCATTTAGAGCTTCTGCAAGTAGCGCGATTTCTTATGGAGCCCTGCATGCTTTTGTGATGATATGGCCGGTGTCGACTTGGGTTTGGGAGACAGAATTCCCGAGATTGGAGCGCAAGGCATCTCATTCCTGGAAGTAAATCTCATGGCAATCTTCACCTCGAATGTTCTCGTAGGCGTGGAATCTATCGTTGCACATCCATGGCGAGAGATAATCTCAAGCTTTTTAAGACGAGACGTCGCGACTTTGGAGTCAAGTCACGAGAAATCACTGAGCTCCTCGCGAGAATTTGACCCTCATTTCAACAAAAGCATGCTACTTGCCAGTAGTCTAGCTCTTGTATTGTCGACCGCCGCGTCGGTCACCACGCTCCCTATTCCAGGTACTGCCGCTATTGATATTTGCCATAAGAAGCGATCATGCCATCGGTTAGGCGTAGGCAATTCCCGTTCCACTTGGCAGAGTACCCCTTGTTCGGCTTCGAATCGCTAGCCAACCTTCCAGCCGCTATGGACGCGGATTTTGCCATCATGGCCCAGCTCAACTACACCAAAGTGCGCACGTATTACTCCAATTACTACGGCTTTGATATTGCGCCGATTGCATCCAAGTACAAGATGGAGCTCTACTTGGGCGTCTACATGACTGATGAGTCCTGGTCTGACCTCTGAGTTCCACAGAATCTCATGCTGAAGATGCTGTAGGTATCAAGGACAGTTGAATTCGGCAGTGAATGCAGCTATCAACTATCCTGACACGGTCAAAGATATCCTGCTCGGCAACGAGAACGCTATTCCAAATGGTCCCTACTCTGCTCAGACCATTGCAGCTCAAATCAACACGACTCGCGCTCGGATATTCAACGTCACAGGACGCTACGTCCCTGTGGGAACGGTGCAGCGCATCGCCGAGTGGCTCAATCCATCCATGCTCGAGCTTGGAAAGCACGCCGACGTGATTGGAGTCAACGTCTATCCGTTCTTTGATCCAGCATTCAATCCAAGGCAACCAGCAGCGATTCTTGATGGTGTCTGGGCTGCCTTGACCAAGTTGTACAACGAGTCGAAGCTCCTCATCGCTGAAACTGGATGGCCGACCAGTGGTGCGCCAGCTTGGTTTGCCGCCAACAACATGCCAAGTCTTAACAATTCGATAGCGTTCTACGAGACCTTCCGACGATGGATGGCGACCAAAGGACGGCAAAATGATATGTGGTTCAGCATGTTTGACTCGCGGCCAGATGAAAACTTATGGGCCGATCTTGAATATCACTTTGGGATCCTCACCCATGACCGACGCAACAAGTCGACTCTAGTTCAAATGTCCACGCCCGCGCCTCCAACCTCTCAATCACCACCGACACCTCTTCCTACTTCACCAACGAGGAATCGGACGAATTCAACCCCCCAAGCCACACCACTGACAACTCCAAAGGCTTCTCCATCCCTCACTCCTCGATCGACACCATCACCAACTCCCCCTCGGACTACAGTATCGCCAACTCCACGGGCTACACCGTCACCGCTAACTCCGCAAACGACAAAGCTCTCAACGCTGCTGCCTACACCGTCGCCTACACCCTCAAGGACCACAACATCTCCAACTACTCGTCAGCCAACGCCGTCGCCTACTTCGCTACGGACCACAACTCCCTCGACCCCTCAACCAACGCCATTCCCAATCCCCTCAAGGACTAGTCTGTCGCCAACCCCTCAACCCACACAAAAACCTATATCGTCCCCAACGACTGCGCCTACAACTAGCCAGCCTTCACGACAGCGGACAACAAGTGCGGCACCAAACCCAACGCTCAGGCGAACGACAGCCCAAGCAACGCCAAGACCGCTGTCGAGTGCTCCATTAACGTCACCATCCATGACTGCCAATTTGTGCGGTTCAATACTGGAAAACACCGATTTTATGGGCGATGACATTGGTTCCACTTCTCGTTCTACTGCTGACTTGTGCTGCGAAGACTGCAAGGCCAATATCCAATGCAGAGCATTCGTTTGTCACCTTGGTGTGTGCTACTTGAAGAGCTCGGCTGTGTCTGCCATAAAGTCCTATGGGCGGCGAGCTGGAGTCTTGACAACCTCCGCGACACCAAGTCCCATCCCAAGTGCTAGTGGCTGTAGCATCATTCAGGAAAATACTGACTTTGCGGACAACGATATTGGTGCAGTATCACGGCCAACTGCGGAGGAGTGCTGAAGAGATTGCAAGGCCAATTCGCAATGTCGAGCTTTTGTTTGGTATCAAGGCGTGTGCTACTTGAAAAGCGCTGCCGTTGGAGCTTCCACCAAGCCAGGACGTCGCGCTGGAACTGTCGAGTCCACTAGTTCTTGCAGTGTGTTTGAGTCCAACACGGACTACATCGGCCAAGACATTACCCCAATCGTTGGGGCTTCACCGAGCGACTGCTGCTCGGCTTGCGAAACCAACGCGCGGTGCAATGCCTTCAGTTGGTCGTCCGGAGTTTGCTACTTAAAATCCGCTCGAAGTGCGACGACAAGCCGTCCAGGCGTTGTATCTGCTAGAGTATACAAATGCTCGTCAGTCCAAGTCGGTGTGGATTTCATCGGGAATGATCTCGCACCAGTTGCAGCCCCATCAGTCGATGATTGCTGTGCTATTTGCCGCAATTTTGCCGGATGCAGGGTGTTGTCCCGTAAGCTATCGCACACTTCAAAGCCGAAACGTCGGTGATATTCAATGGCAAAAGGGGAGTCAATTCAAAGGAAAATACTAGTGGCGACCAGCCACTCAAACGCCTCACTCTACAACTCGATACTACACACTACGTACTCCCAGAACCCATGTGTCCAGAACTTGGTACCAAATGGCGCCAAGGAGTAGACATAACACGACTACTCCTTTTCGTCTCAGTAATTCCTGGAAGTACATCACTTCCCCCATGGGTTATTTGACCCCATACGCAACTGCCATCCTCTTCACTGTAGCATTTGAGCCTGAGCGACAAAACGACTTGAACAACACCGGCACGTCTTCTAACAAGTTGTCGGCCGGCTCCCACGAATTCTCAACGTCTTGTAACCCGCGCCACTTGACCAATACCTCGTAACCATGGGTGGCGGAGACAAATCTAGCATCCACCATTTTCTCCACTTCATAACCTTCAGAGTTATGGGCAACATGGGCCAACAGTTCTGACGTTACGTTTAAATCGCCATCCGCATAGAACTTCAAACGACTGGCGTGCACGGGGCGAATATCGTAGGTCAAAAGATTTTCAACATCATATAGCCAGTGACTAACCACGCGAGACACAACAGCCGGACCACACCACTTGGTTCTAAGCTTTTCGCGCCTGTGAGCCCAAACATCTTGGTATCCCTTCGAGGACGACGGGTGCAAATTTGCACCAGATACACTGTTTGGGTTACAATTTGAATCCTAACTTTGCAACGACGACGACTCATGGAAATATAAAACGTCGATGAAGATCCCAGTAGTTTCAGCTTCAGTTTCACATAAATAGAACCTTAACATAGAACACTAAGGTGCCCATTTGGCCATTTGAAGATGTCTGTGATGTCGGGACCATACGCTGCACCCATGCATGAAAGTGATACAATCGAAGTCGAAGTAGTTGATGTTACGACCACTCTGCACCGCATGGCAATGGATGGCTTTATCCTGAATGATGAAGACTCCAGTGATGATAGCGACGAGAATGATGAAATACTCATTGACAATGAACAGGGATACATCCCCTTTGATAGTCAATTCAACAATCACGCTGAATCAGCTATATTACCCTTAAATTTGCGCCTCCAATTTATCCAACCGATTTCAATTTTCAGCCTTTTATTTACTTGTGACGATTTTGAATCTATTGCGACGAATACAAACAAGTATGCAGTACTCAACTGTGCAATCTCGTGGAATCCTGTGACTACGAAGGAGTTGAAAGTGTGGCTTGCAATTGTGATATTCATGGGAGTCCACCAAATTGCTACACCAGCAGAGTGTTGGAGACAAGATCCAAAGTCACCACGTTATCCATTTTGCAGCTACATGACAAGTGATAGGTTTAAGCAACTTCGTCGATACATACACATATCCGATCCACATGTGGCTCCACAAAACTGGTATTCAAAGCTCGATCCACTTGTTTCAAATGTCAAGTCAAAATTCAAACAATATTACCTGCCACCGACCAATGTAAGTGTAGATGAAATGATGATTAGATTTAGTGGTAGAGTACACACACTGTCCGCATGAAAAACAAACCTATCTCGGAAGGATACAAGGTCATTGCATTGTGTGGACGTGGCTATTGCTATGCATTTAAACTGATATCCCGAGTTGAACAATCTAGCGTGGCTGCAAATCCTCACATCAGTGACACTGGAAATATTGTGATACACTTGGTCAAGCAATTGCCATTCATGCAAAGGAAATTTAGCGTCTACATGGACAATTACTATTCCAGCATACCATTATTTCAATTACTACGAAGAATAGGAGTTGGAGCATGTGGCACAGTCAGATCTAATTCCCGTCACTATCCACAGGAATGAAATTTAGGGGTCAACGAAATGCCCAGTTTGATTGGAACACTCTTAAAAGCAAGCCTGTCAATGGTGTACTTGTAGTTTTTTGGATGGATAATGGACCCGTGCAAATGCTCTCAACAATTCATCATGTCAACAGTGATCAATGGTTCATAAATCGTACAAGACGACGCCCTCGTGTGACTTCAACAAATGCTAACACTGTCCGTCGAGTGTTTGGAGATGACCACACAAAAAAATTAAATATTCCCAAGGTTATTGACGACTACAACTACAATATCAATGGTGTGGACATATGCGATCAACTTCGTAGCTATTATTCATTGCAGCTTATTTCCAATCGCACGTGGCTTCCCATATTTTTCTGGCTGATGGACACAGTTGTGATCAATGCTTATCAAATATTTAAATTGCAAAGCCCGAGTAGCAATTTATCGCACAAAGATTTTCGTCTACAACTCGCCTGGCAACTCATTTTCGAGGGCACGACAGATCAAACAACGAGAAAACGCCGCAGGGAGCATGCTGCCAATCTTGATAGAACAGAAACTCCAATGAAAGCAACCTACTTGACCAAACACATGGTTGAATTACCAATGTGTCGTCTGCATCCTGCTGGTCACTTACCTGTCTTCACGGCAACTCGGCTCCGTTGCTTTTACTGTCGGTTTAAGTTGAAAAGATCGCCGAGCAGCAAGCAAGCACCACAAACAGACGTTGAATGTGGCTTCTGCCATGTGCCTTTGTGTATGTCGAAGAAGCGAAATTGTTTCTTCGATTTCCACCAAGTTCAATAAACATATGAATCATGACAATCTCTTTTGTACTTTGATTTTGTATTGAAATGTGATGCAAATTTGCACCGAATCATCCGTCCACGAAGGGATAGTACGTAGGCATCCCCATGGTTCGGTTCGAAGCCGGAGCCGTGCCGAACCGAGTGGAACCGCATCGGCTTGGTTTCAAATCTTGGTGTCCGGTTTGAAGCCGAACCAAACTGAGCCAAGCCGTTGAAACCGATTACTTCAGCTGGAGCCAATGTGATCTTATGCTCTAGAAATAGAAAGAAGAAACTCCAGAGCCCAGTTGCATTTGCACCACTTACCAACAGTTCTAGCACAAAATGTCTCCAACAGAGAATCCGACGCCCAGCACATCTGTTCCTCTACAGGACCCAGCGCCAGCTAAGCGCCCTAAACGTGCTACCACTCGACCAATATCTTGGATTACTCCACACATTGAAACACTCAAAGGTGGTCGGCGACGTTGTATATATTGTACGACGATATTCTCCAACAATACATCTACTGGAACAATTGGAAACCACTTGAATCGCCACAATGTATCTGGCGCCGACAAAGCCACACAGTCACCATTGCTGCAAAGGCCATTGGAAAGCTGTACAAAGCCCTTGTCCGACAAAGAACTCATTTCAACCATTGCAACATACATTGTTTCTTGTCGTTTATCCCATGAGCATGTTGGGTCAAACGGATTTGTTGATTTTATACGTCGAATTATGCCCACTTGCATTGTGCCCAGCGCCTAAACCATTTCGAGACGAATCATTCAAATGTATATTGCTCTTAAGGTTCTCAACAAACGCCATCTCTGCTCTTTGAAAGTTGGATGCTCAGTGACATTTGATGGTTGGTCGAATCAGTCCTTCCGCGATTTTTACGCTGTCACTCAACATTGGATGAACGAGGACAATGCCAGTCTTGAAGAGATCATTCTGGACTTCTTTCACGTTCAATCTGGGCCTGGTAGTGGCAGGCGTTGTGGTGAATACTTGGCACAGCTTGTTTCGGCACTTGAACTTACCCAGTCTCTTGTAGCAATTGTGACCGATAATGGTAGTGATGCGGTCTTGGCAGCCACGACAGCAATATCCCTCCTCAATGCTGGCGCAGCAAGTACTGAGCACATCCGTTGCTTTGCCCATACATTCCAGCTCGCTGTACGTGCAATTACAGACGCAATTGCACCATCCATCGATCGTTTACTGTCTCACATTTCCTCCATGCGTTCGAGTAAGAATATGCGTGCGATGTTTACAACTATGTCAAAAACATTTCTGGGGAAAGCTTTCAACCCTCCAACTTTAGACACTCCTACCCGCTGGAACTCAACACACGCCATGTTGAGAGACAGTTTGAAATTCAAGCAAGTCATTGTTGCTCTTTTGTCAACAAGTTCAATTCCAGTTGAAGTTGATTGGGATGCCATTGATGATGTTCAATCCTTCTTGGAAGTCCCAGCTAGAGTCAGTACTCACTTGGGGTCCAGTCACTACTGCAGCTTGTCGAAGGCTATTGCCGCAAACAAGTTTCTAATCGATCACTGCAATCGCAATCTTGACCATGATAATGCCGTCCTCGCTGAGGCGAGTAAAGCCTCGATCATGCTCGACACTTGAATTGCAATGTGGCAAATGTTGCAAAATTTTTGGATTTAAGAGTGGCACGTGATTCCTCGTCAGTAGATTATGCATGCGATAGATCAATTGTAGAGTCATTTCTTGAAAAGCTCACTGATTACGACGATGCTGGCTGCAGAAGCCTGGTATTCCCCACACGTGACTTGGACAATGATATTGATCTGTTTGGATCAACTACATCTATGCCGTCTAAAGTACAAACAGAACTACAAATGTTCACCTTGCATCCCGAATTGTCGCGTGATGTCGATGTGTTGGCCTGGTGGAAGACGCACAAGAGCGAGTACCCTCGGCTCTACAAGCTGGCTGCAAATATTTTGGCTGTTCCAGCAACCTCTGTACCAAGCGAACGAGCAAATTCTACGGCTAAGCATGTTTTTGACGGACGCCCAAGACTGAGCGACACAATGTTTAAGGCTGAAATATGTGTTGACACGTGGCTAAGCTTCTTCCAAAAGTCCAAGTATCCTCTGCCGAGCGACTATCTTGCCGAATTGGACAACTTGAAAGCCTCAGTCGACCTGCAAGAAATGGCGAAAGACGACCCAGTCATTCTGCAGTATCTTGACTCAGGCGTGTAGATCATTATTTCTCGGTATGTCCAGTATGTCATGGCAAGCGTCAACATAGCCGTGGTGTCGACTGAGCTCTTTCTTTGTTGGTCACTTCAAACGTGAAGTTTTCGACAAGGATTAGGAGAAGATTTTGACGATTCGTCCAGCTGAATTTGATCAAGAGTATTAGATACAACAATACAATTGCGGTGCGCGAGGCAATGAGGATCCCCATTTGAGTTTGAATAATGTAGTCAATTCGAGATAATGCACCAACCGACTGACGGTTTGTCGTCAGAGTGAGTGGAAGCATCACCGCTGTTGCATTGGGTGTTGCATCAAGGAAACCTGAGCCAGAGACTCGAAAGCTGTTTCCCGAGGGAGCAAAATTGCAATCAGAGGAAGTGTAATATACCGCAACATTTGGAATTTGTGTCACAACATTCGAGTTTGAAAACGCCAAGAGACCATAAATGATGGTCGGGTCGGTAGCACAGTAATAAGTTGGTTTGTCGACGTCCATGATTGAGTAGGCCATTCGTGGGATGAGAGGATGTTCGCAAGAAGGTGCTGTGCTTGTCTTTAATGTGATCAGTGAGGTGACTACTGCAGGTGGGAGGAGGATGCTGCCGCATTTACTTGCTCCTGTATCAAAGTAGATGACGCATATTTGGTGCTTCACTTGTCCAACAAGAGTGGAATAGGATTCGGTGGCGTCGATCAACGACTGGTGGGTGTCATTCGCACTGATTGTCTTGAGGACGCGGAGGGTCTTAAAGCCGCGGACTTTATTGTCAATTTTGATGACGAGTACAAGTGACTCGAGAGGATCAAAGACTGGATTACCCATGGAAAATGATTTGCCCACCATGAGTGAGTATCGACCGGACGTGATATCCAGCGTTTGATTCGTCTTGGAGATGCTTTGGAGGAACGTAGTCGACTCACTCAGCACGAGTGTAAAGGGAATTTGTGCTACTGCAGCATCAATAGTTTGTCGTGACCCCAAAGGCAAGGCGTCAATCTTGTCCATGAGGCGTCGCATCAGGACTTCGTTTTGACTCGCCGTGGAGTTGTATCCTGAGTACAAGGAAACATCCCATGTCACCATGCTTGGACCCGAATCATATTTCGACATCCGAGAGAAGACAGACGTTTGTAAGTTGGCGACGAGGACAGCAACGTCGTTAAAAAGCAAGTATGGTACAACCAGGTAGGCAAAGACTTCAATGGATGTACATGCAATCCATGCAACGACAGCGCCTTGAGAGAGCCTTGGAGGAAATGACTCAGCTTGCGCAGCGACCTCTCAGCGCAATATATGTGTTGTGCTTTCAGGGTGATTGTTGCACCCCAACACGCGAGATGAAGAGATTCGCTTGGTCAGATCGATTCAACCTGAGGGATTAAACTCCGCTGCTCGTTGACAGTGCAGAAGACGTACTCCTCGATGGACGAGTGTTCACAAGCACTATACAACCGCCGAGGTGTGGCTGGTCTTACGACAAACTGTATTAGAAAAGAGTCATCCTGGACCAGCATCACAAAAATACCAGCACATTTGTCATGCGCTGGAAATAACAAACGATTGAAATCGGGATCCCAACGCAAGGTATCGATGTGAAGGCGTCATGACATTGTCCGGACTGACAATGTTGTTGTGTCCCCCACTTGGGCCACGTCCAAGCTCAGTCAATACTGCAAAATCCTTTGCCAATAACCTAGCAACGAGGTCGACGACGTTTCAACGAGCAGCAGAGTTGGTACAACCACGTGGACTAAACGACAAGCAAGGTGACACCAAAGCCGCTGTCAAGGTCGCCACCGACGTCTCCACCGTCGACGCCCAAAGTGCCGAACGCTTCAAAGCTATCAAAACTCTTCGTCGCCGGCTGCTGTCTAGAAAAGCGTACCCAGTCGTTTGTTCTTCCATCGTATGCATTTCATTCCAGAGTAATTGCCACGACAAAGCCAGAAGCATTTCTCGTCGTCAGGTCGATTCCATCGAGTCGGCATTTTGATTTCTGCCATGGACGAGTTGAAATTTCGAATTGGTTCAACAGTGCAAGGGGAGAAGGAACAACTCTCGCTCAGTTCACAAGTTGCTCCGACGATGCATCGTATCGAGCTGACACAAGACATTCAAGACTACATCTTGTCCTCGTTCGAGCGTGGCGAGAGCTGCTTTCTCTTTGCGATAAGCCAGCATGATTTGTCAACGAACAGCTCGATCCACGACATCTTGGGACAACTACCATCGCAATTCCTACGTGGAGCACCTCAACTCCCAACAATTCATGAAGCAGGATTGCTTCGAGACCAACTGAGCACCGTGTTATCCCTAGAAGAGCATCCAGATCCACCGATTCAGCAGCAACAATCTGCCCACGACTCAATGGAGTTGAATTCAAACTTTGAAGCCTCAGTCGGTGCAACAGCCACAGCGTTTGAACACATCGAAGAGAAAGCAAGTGAGCTGTTCTATGCGTGGAACAGTGAAGACTCAAGCTGTGATACCGAATCCAACGTCGAGTCGGAGACTGCGATCGACTCTGACATCCCCGATGGCCAAATGGAAATCACGCCGTCGAGCGACTTCATACGGGTCTTTGAGTGGCTCCAGCTCCACGAAGGATGGACCCGTCAACCCGGCCTTTGGAATGGGTTTACGTACTTCAAGACGGTGGCATTCAATGCGCAAACCGGGCAGAACAATGTCTTTGTGGGTGACGAAGCCGTCGAGACGTACTGGAGAACCTCAGGCGACTGGTACCGAGCGATGGCGTACTTGGAATCGCAACGACAATCCACAGAGGATCGACCAGACCGGCAGAGTCGTCGCAAAGCGCGCTGTTCTCTCCCAGGCTGTACTCACATTGCAGCAAGCAACCGCCTTTGTCGTGGCCATGGAGGTGGAAAAGCTTGTATCGTGACCAACTGCCTGGGGGCTGCCATGGGTGGCTCTGGCAAATGCAAAAAACACGGTGGAGGAAGTCGTTGCAGCTTTGTCGGTTGCGACAAAAGCGCACAAGGAGGCGGCAAATGCAAGGCACATGGTGGCGGCAAGAAATGCTTATGGGAAGGTTGTGTGAAAGCAGCTCAGCGTCGTGGATTTTGCGCTAGCCACGGAGGCAAAGTCAACTGCAGCGTGAATGGTTGCCATCGGACAGACAGAGGCGGTGGTCTCTGTGAAGTGCATCGAGCTGACATTCTTTGCCAGCATCCAGGCTGCCATCGCCTCGCCAAGGTGGACACCCTCTGCTCTGCTCATAGCCGCCAACAACGCGCTGCGCACCAAGCAATTCTGCACAATGAAGAGTTTCCTCTTTAATGCGACCCAAATCAAACCTACTTTTTATGGAAGCTCTCCAACGTACCAGACATGGATGCACCGTTGGTTTTTACAAGACAATGCGGTGAGAGTTCTCACCGAGGGTAGATCATCTACGACGCTTGATGGGGATGATGGAGGGATTCACTGGGAAAATTGCGCGTGCCCATCATAGCAGGTTCTAATTTGAATCGATCTCATTTTTGAATAAATTGGTCGCGCATGTTGAGGAGGTCACGCTCGGATGCGGCTCTTTGCATTTTCAATAGGATTGTTTCATCTGAATCGGTTCGTCCAGGACAACAGAGAGATTCTGAGCTCTTTCACGCAGTGGCAGCGGGCCATTGACGTTCACGGGAGAAAAATGCAAAATGAACCAGCGTACAAGCGTCCCATTGTCCGTCACGTGCCCTACCGACACTGGTAATGCATCGTCACGCTAAGCCACATACCATTGAAATCCATTCGAGCGGCTTTCCCCTGCCATGAATGGATATCGCTCGCCCATTGCAATTGACGTTCGAGTGATCGTAATACGGTCCTTCCCTTCGTCCATAAAGACCCCGGCGACACTCATCCGTTTGTATTTCAACTTCATGAACTCTTGGCAAATACCATGGTATGCATGATGTGTTTCCCAATCACCCCGGCGTTCTATGAAATTCAGGGGAGGAAATCATGACAGACAGCATGGTGGAGAAGTTACCATTGTGCGAAGCGTCGGGTTGGATTCAATCAAGTCAAACCACCACGTCTTTGATACGTTATGTGGCATTCCACAGCGTGGATGCATGTTCCATGAGCATCTTCTCCGAGGTGTTGCTTCATCGACAACGAGTCATCGACTTGTTCACTGGGTGAGCCAAGTGGATATTCGATTTTCGACATGTTGTATACTCGATTCGTCATGAAGATGGATCCATTTCGTCTGCCACTGTCGTCAGGCAATAGCATTCTCTCTTCATGATTCTCCATGATATAATCGTAAAACTCTTGCAAATCTTCGAAATGCCCGTTCTTGGTGTCTTGCGATTGACGTTGGCGCAGTGCTGCGACGCTCACATTTTGATCGTGTTCCGCCATGGTGCTCCAATTGAAAAATGACTTTCAAGGCCGATGTTGGTCGCTTCAAACCGAGCACGATTTGCCATCTCTTGCTTCAGGGACGGCGCATGATGAAAAACGTCAGTCGTCGAGCCCATAAACAGCCTCATACAGGTGCATCGTTCTCCTGAACACGGTGAGCTTATCCCTCTTAAATTCTTTCAAGATCTCGAGAGAGCAAAAGAATCGCCGTGAGACGGCCGTTCTTCCCCTTGTCACGTAACTCCTTGACCTTGCCGCAGGCCATACTACATGTATCTGCGCAGCCCTGTAGGATGCGCTACCACGATTAACGGTACAGCATGTACGCACAGTTTTGCTCGTCTCCAAGAAGCAATTTCGTCTTCTTTCGCAATTAGCCCGCTGGATTTACGTCACCCATCGTCAGGGACGATAGGTCCACTGACAGAGTACATGAGGCCTTCAGACTTTGAACTTTCACTGTCAGCGACGAAAGACATTGAAGCTCATCTCTCCAGTGTACGAAGGAGGGATCCACCGGCACTCTCGCTTTGCTTACAGGCAGCCAACTGCAGTGGAGCTCGCTCCACGCTGTTGTTGTCTTCAGTCGATGTATCATCGCATGGAAACTTTCAGCCAATCAGATATTTTCAAGTCCATATTGGATAATTTTGATTGGCTAATCAAGATTTGGCTTTTGTGTGGGGTTGTGTCACACTTCCTCTGACGATCTTTCCATGTAGATTGTCCAGGATCCTCAAAATTCACCGCAAAATCCACAGCAATCAACCAAGCTCCAAGCTGTTTCCACAGAGAGCGTTGAGTTAAGATGTTGGATTTAGCTCCCGTTGTTGGGTCGAATTAGATTTTAAAGAATGTTCGAACCTACCAGAATTAATATTCGCTGAGCCAATCAAATCGAGGACCTGAAATCGCGACAGTCCCACAATCGAATCTCGCCCATGCTACTGCAATCGCTTCTCGGATGGACGGCGGTTGCCTTCCTGACGGCCGCCAGCGCGCAAGCCAAGACAATTCTGCACATTTCAGACGTTCATCTCAATATCACGCTTGACCAGATGCATTACGGCTTTGATTCGAGCCCACGGTACGATTTTAGAGTGAAATTTCGCTGACGACGGTGTCTTGTGTAGATTGTTGGACTCGGCCTTGTCGTACGCTAGAAGTGTCCTGCGGAATCCTGACCTGCTGCTCTATACAGGTGACGCTGTGGCACATACGAAGCACAACGAATCTGTCCTTGCAACCAGCGTGAAAGCTGGCATTGATATGCTCGAGAGCTATTTTCAAGTGAAGAACGTAACTGCAATTCTTGGCAATGCTGATTGCCGTACGTGATCTTCTCATGCCGAATGACATTGGTGTTGTTTAGTACACGATTATGAATTTTATGTCACGGATCCAAAAAATGGAACGAACCCAACGATTGGAATGGTCGATGAACCCTGGAAGAAGTCGTTGACTCAATCTCAATTCAATCAATTCGATACGCGGGGGTATCTCTGGTACCAAATCGAGCCCAAATTAATCCTGATCACTCTCAACACTGTCCCCTACTCGGTATTGTCGAATTAATCTCTTCCCGGCTGATGTAGCATGCCAGATTAAGCATTCTCCAGATACAAAGCACTTGGATGATCCATTCGATCAATTTGTCTGGCTCCGAGCAACTCTGGAAGAAACTCGAAGAAATGGCTCATTTGCATACATCACAGGCCATATTCCACCCATCATCGATTCATACAAAGGCGAATCGCAGTGGAATCTCAAGTATATTCTGTCGTACAAAGCCATCGTCCAGGACTTCCCAGATATTATCAAAGCCCAGGTAATCGATCTCTCGTATCTTGTCTTCCTCCATTTTCAACACCAATGTAGTTGTTTGGCCATGTTCACTCGATTGAATACCGGTAAGATGTCGATAAACTGCCCTGGTGGCTCATTGTTATCTAGCGTTCCAGTCGAAAACTTGGACGGCTTGCTAGGTGTTCCTCTCTTTGCTTCGGGAGCAATCTCTCCGTTCTTTGGTAACAATCCTTCGTTCACGGTACCTCGAATCTATCTAAACTTGAAATTAAATGGTGGAGTTGAATAGATATGGGAATACGATGCTGATACGTACGACTTGAACGACTTTTCGGTGTTTGCCACCAACTTCTCCGTAGCTGGATCAGACGTACATTAGCGCTGTCTGGTCATTGCTAAAATTATGCATTAGGTTCTCGACTGGAAGAAAATATTCACGGCTACGACGTAAAGTTCTCACTTCTACTTATCCTCATAATGGCCCTATGCTTGTAGTTTGTACAACATGTCGTCAATTTCAAGCAAGTCTCTGCGAGAATTGACTCAGAGGTGAATTTCCTCTTTAGACCTTGCACTGACATGGTGAGCAGGATGAAGGCGGATGATACGCTCTTGCACGAATACTACCGGCATTCCAAAGCCGACACGCGCCGTTTGACCCCTTGCGATACGACTGATTGCCTTGGTCGCGTCTTGTGCGCTCAAACATGGTTTGAATCGGAAGAAGAATACCAACAATGTGTCGATGACCGAGCCTTGGAGAGAGCTGGTGCTCCAGATTTAGTCGAGCCCTTCCCAAGGTACAAAATTACTTGGCGAATGACTTTCTCATCAGGTTTTGATAGAGTGAGTTGGTTTTGGGCCCTCCTCGTCTCGGCCGTCGCGGCTGCATTACTTAGTGGTCTCATCGTCTTCCTCCACCGAGTTTTGAAGCGGTCAACGTATATGTCGCTACGCGCCCCCATGCTCGTTGTGCCGTAAATTCATAGACAAACAATTCAAGAGCATTTTTTGTTACACTGGTCGACTTTGGCATTTTTCAGTGGCGCTGAGAGCAATCGCGAACGCTTGTAGGGGCGACAACGGGTAGCTGAAATCCAAAGCGCAGATATTTGGACGGCGCGTGCAGCCAAATAGCATTGCCATCACTTCGCCTGAAGACTCGAGGATGAAATTCCATGGGGAAGGCAATTCAACGCGTCCACCAAAGTCAAGGCAGTACGAGTTGAAGCATTCATTCCACACTGGAATTTGATTAACCAAGTGAACATCGTTTTCGTGGACTTCACGAGTGGAGTCGTTGTAATCACGAGAGTGATCGGTCAAGGATTGCAGCGCTGGTAAGGTCACTTCCATCAATCGCGGCTTTGAAACTTTGGTAGGCAAGTATCGAATGATAGCAAGAGTTGACGACTTGTCATCCATAAGAGTGAATTCCATGCGGTGGAAGTTGGGGGTCGAGTGAGCAATCGATGGAACAGAGGCGCAACTCGTGAAGAAGTGGAAACCATCCGACCGACGCATTGCACAGCAGAGCAAACGCTTGGATGATCGAGTGTACAAAGAAAAGTGTCCACCTTCCTGAATTTGCATCTCACACATGAACATCATGGCATGCCGAGGCAAAGGGCTGCAAATGAAACGAGTCATTGCAAGACAGTCTACTCTTGTTGGACTGCCAAGCCAGTGAGGTTGACGAGGAAATGGCAGTCGGACAGTCGAGCGATTGACTTGAAAAATCGCTGCGCGCAGCGAAGTGTTTGGTCTCAACTCGTCGGCTTGTCTTTGAACATGGCGAGACGGCCACAAGTCTCCGAGGGTTAAATCGCAGCGACAGAGAGGGCACGATTGGTCTTGCACGAGCCAGTGTTGGATGCAATCGAAGCAAAAGACACATCCACAGCACAAGACTTCGGTGGCATCAGACAACACTTCGTAGCAAATCGGACACTCGAGCGTACTTTTCAACGATTCCAGATTTATCTCGTCGCGCTCTGCAAGAAGTTCTCTCTCAACTGCGCGACGAAGAATCGAGGTTGATACTGGTGTGGCCATTTTGGATTGTCCGATAGCTTGAGCACTGTTTGACCACTCTCACCGTCACTGCTAAAGCTAGAATATCCAGAGAGTTGATTAGCCACGTAGAAACCGCAGCAGCTTTCTTTTTGTCAGTCAGGGAAGAAGAGAAGATTCATGAACAATTACAGAGGTATGTTTGTATGTACATTGGTTAGTTGAGTTGACCGTACTCCGAGTAGAAATTCGCCACTGCGGTCGACGACTTTGTTGCATCCGCGGGATCAAACCAAAGGCGACACTTATTATACGGCGGGGCATACAAGTGCAGCGTGAGGGCGTCAACGTCAGTGCTTGGGTTGCCGATTTTGTGCAGTCCCAGCGAGTCGTCCATGTAGGAAACACCAGCAGTGATGAGGACGTTGGAAGTTTCCACGAGTTTGGCGCCGTCGTTCCAGTAGCGGACTTCATTGAGCGTGCCTTGGATATGCCGCACCCAGCATCCATCCGACGGATGGTCATGAATCGGACTGTACTTGCCTTTGTTCCAGCAGAGGAGCATGAGTGCATATGATGCATTGTCGGTCGAAATGAGGTTGCGCGTGTAGTTTCTCGATGGATCAAAGAGAGCGTACCGCTTGAGATCGTCCATGTTGGCATCAAATGCCATCAACGCGCCTTGAATATCTTTTTTCTTGTGCAAAGGAATGCCATCGTTCATGTGGATTTCATTTTCAATCACGTCAACGAGCTCCTGTAATGTCAATGAGCGCGGTGCGGCATGTTCACGGCCGCCGTGCTCGATCTTTGCCGACGGCATTGGAGGTGCCGGTTTGTCTTGGAGAGACATTCGACCATCGCGGGCAATCGTTGAGCGTGTGATCATCGTGCGGCTCTGACGATGAAAGTAGTGTGTGTCGCTTTTTCAACATCATGAAGTGACTGTCGGTTTCGTCAGTTACTCAAGAACATTGGCCGTTCAAACGTTCCCTTCTCGCTGCGTCGACAGCCAGAGATAGAGTTTGATGGTTCCTTTGTACAGATCAGTGCACTTGAAGAAAAGAATGAGCCACCGAGCGCTCAGTTTGATCTGTGGACTCGGTCGCAGTGATGTACGCTTTCCATGAACGGTCTTTTCTTTTGAAACTGTGAAACTGTAGGAGGGTTCTTACTTCTTAGGCAAAGTCCTCCATCTTGGCGACTGCTAAAACTTCAACTTGACGCTTTGGTGCAAGCTGGCGAAGAGGAAGACGTGTAAATCTCAAGTTGTCTAGTGAGGCACGGCAAGATGTCGAGACTGCCCTTGGATTTTGTCGTTTGATGTTGTCGCAGAGCTTGAATCAGGAATTTTTTGCCAAGATTGAACGGAACAACCTTCAGAGTTGGGGCTGATTGTCGGCTGCGAGGTAAATGGCGCGATTGGTTGCCCACGTTAAGATCTGCAGGCAAACATACACGGGTCGAGCTGCATTGAATGGACGTGCCACAGACGACATGAAGCTAAGCATGACTGCATCAATATCGTCGCTGGGATTGCCGATTTTGTTGAGACCAAGCGAGTCGTTCATGTACGTCACGCCTTCTGTGATCAACATGTTGGTCGTTTCCACGAGCTTGACGCCGTCGTTCCAGTATCGCACATCTTTGACCGGTCCTTGGAAATGGCGCATCCTGCATCCATCAGACGGAAGGTCGTGGATGTGGACAGTAGTAAATGTGCGTCCTGTCGGCGAGTTTACGTGAATAAGTCGAGGCCAGTGTCAGCTTTCCCCAGTCCACAGTCGCTTGGAGAATGTGGCGACCAACGCATCGTATCTGATGGCTCAATGCCACAGAGGACATTGTCCATCGGTGTTTCTGTCGAGTATTGGTCGAGTATTGGTTGAGGATGTTTGATATCACAGTTGTGTGGTTGCTTTACATTAGACTTTGCTCATTCTCTAAGCAACCTACTTGTGGGTCATGCTGTCGTCTTCTCCACCTAGCAAGCTGGTCTTGATGTTGGTGCATTCGTCGTTGGAGTTGGATCACCAAATGTTGGCGATGGAGTTGGCTTAACAGTAGGGAGTGGAGTGGACGGTGCTGAAGTTGTGGGGACCGATGTAGTGGGGACCGGAGTGGTTGGAGCAGGGGTGACCGAGCGCGTTGTAGCAGGGGTTGAGGTGGGATTGCTAGTTGGCGCTGCTGTCGGTGCAGTCGTATTTGGAGCTGACGTGGGAGCAGGGGTAGGAGCTGACGTGGGAGCAGAGGTAGGAGAAGTACTGTACCAGGGTCGCATTTCTCGACACCAGGAGCTGGGCATTGGCTTGGCGTCAAGTGGGCCAGACACATCATCCAGCAGTCGTTGCCTCCGTCGAGAATATCATCGCCCGTCTTGACGCACTTCATGTCCAAACACTTCTGAGCTTCGTCAGCGTGACCCCAGATATTACATTGACGTATACATTGCTCCTTGGTCGCAGTGCTACCTTCGCCAGGGCCCCACTGGTGCAGAGGCCGCAACTGGACAAGCTAGCGCCATAATCGACTCGACACCAGGCTGGTTCATAAAGTGGCGGGTCGTCGCATTGGTATATTCCTCGAATTTGAGACCCCTGTTGGCCATCACTCGGTTGGGCGGCAAGAGCAACATGCGACCGGCGAACATTCGAGCGACGGACGATGTGATGCTGGAAGGCATGATCATTCCATGCACGACTGGATGGAACTTGTGGCCAAAGCTGCCCCATAGTCGAGTTCCTTCGCCAGCCATGAAGTACAATTCATTGTCGTCAAGGACAGGTTGGACCAACTGACCATCTACTTCAATCACAAGTCCAGCATGGTCGACATTCGTGACTTCGGTGGTCTTGCCGTCAACGTGTTCAAAGTAGTGCGACTTAGCAAAGACAATGAACAAACCAGCATCGGCATGCAAGTCTAGTGAAAGCGTCGGGTTAGATGCAGACTCTGCAGACAGTTCCAGCATCGAAATGGCTTTGGTGTAGTGATGAACGTGGTCGAGATGCTTGCCTTCTTGGACAATTGGAAGCAATAAGTCTGACGACAAGTCAGTGTTCATGGAATCCAACGCGGATGCAAATTGCGTGGTGGCTTGGTCAATCACGGCTGAATATTTTTCATGAGCAGGAGCAACAACAGATCGGACTTGTCCTGGCTTGGCTCTTGGATATCTTGTCATGACTCTCTGCCACGGGACGTCAAGAAATACCGAAGAGCAGCCCGTTGGCTCGAGATGGCGCGACACAGTGAATGCAAGTTTATTAGCAGGTGTTACATGTAAAGAATGAATAGAATGCATCATGATGCATGCGGCAAAACTTGCGAAGCGATGGCGCCGCCGACCAGGTTCGCTTCGATGTGATTGCGTCCAGAAAGGCTTGGACGTCGTCCGTCGAGTCGATTTGGAAGGTATGCAGCATCTCGCCATCGTCCCTTCATAGGCCATGCGGTCGCCGAGGGATCTCACTTGAGCCATCGTCGCCGTGATGCTCCACGTGTTGGCACGGTCGACCACGATATCGACGCCGTAGACATTTGCACGCGAGGCGGTCATTCGGACATACGACACTTCCATCTTGGCGCCATGGAGCGACAACTCTCCTCGCTCGAGCTTGGCGAGAGGCATCATCCATTTAGACGGTAACTTGATGCACTTGGCGACGGGAGACAGCAAAGCCAAGAGCAGCCAGTCCCCGACACTCGCAACAAGGCGGATGACATGCCAAGCAACGATCATAACCATCCATCGAGCCATGGAATCCACGTAGAAATTCGCAAGAGAATACGTCGCGGCGTCTTTTTTGGTCAAGTAAAAGAAAGTAAAAAAAGTACCGTCGTCACGAAGACATAGGCAGGAGAAAATCGTCCAGGCGTCGGCGTCTTGGCGCGCTTTGCGAGTAGAGAGACGAAACCCATGAGCAACCAGTCCAAAGCATGCACGACACAGTAGATGGCATTCACGGCAGCGAACGCAGAGAGGACTCGGCCCAAAGCCATCACACAAAACGCAGAGAGAGAAAGATCCGTCGCCAACGCTCCATAATAAACCACCGCCATCAAGACTGCAAGCAAGGTAAAGCAGCTTGGGTTGACGCGGAGATCGGCGTTGTTCAAGTTGGTTGAGCTGGGCATCGTAAAATTGAAAATGAACAAACCCGTCCCAACGATATCTCATGGAATTTTGGTCGAGACCGTATCCCACCAACGCCGTCGAATACACACATGGAAATCCACAGGAAATCTTCTGTGGAATGCTGTCTGGGATGTTGTCACCAAGAGTGAAATCCACCATGTCGGTTCTTTTTCAACATCACAACGATGACTCGGAAGACTTGAAGGATGATCGTCATCTGAATTCGTGTCTCCAGGGTTTATAAAAGCCATCTCAGTCGTGAATTGACTTCCCACGACATATATCCATGTCCGTCATAGAACCATGTCTTGTCAATTTGGCTTTGTCCTTGGGGGATCGACCAAGTTTGTCCGTGCGATCGATGCAGTCCATTCGTGCAATCTTCTCAAACAAGCTGCTATCAAACGTATTCACCATCAGTCGTCAGAGACTCCATGCCATTCACAGATTGGAGACAAGCAACCTATGGGCGATGTCTGGCGATCAGCTTGCCAATTGCATGGAGCGCTGTCTGTAGGATTTACAGACAGCGTCGTACGCATTGTCAGCAGTATGAGGCAATTGTGTCTTGGTGATGCCATTGCCGATTGAAATACCCTTGAGATGGACGCAAAACATGTCATGAGCGGGGACGTCATGGCCATCGTCGCTTTCCCCCGCGAAGGAGAAAGCTGTAAATATAGCGACCGACGTCGTCGTCATCTTCATCGGGGGAGTCTCAAAAGCTTACTTCTGTAGGCTGGTCCAAGCCAAATGACATTGTGCCTCGATCATCAAGACGGGTGGATCCCAGTCTTGAGGTCCTTTTATGGCCCATTCTCCGTCAAGAGAGCACTCATGGATGAGGTCCGCCACATGACCAGTGGATTCTTGTCCGATCTCGATTCAAACAACTAGTAGTTGTCATTGCCCTTGGGTGGTGGCAGCAAGCTTGATGTAGCCAACAAAAGGTTGGATCGACTCAAGTTGGAGCAGCTACATGGGCGGTGTCAGTGACGACAACTCCGACAGCAAGTGCAACGAGAAGTGCCTTGGCCTTACGTCTGCGTGGGCTCCACAGCGAAGAGAGGAGTCGGACGCCACAGCGAAGAGAGGAGTCGGACGGCCAGACCATGTCAAAATATGACCAACTTTCCTTCCATTTCATGAACGTTGGTAAGGTTGTCATATGAGCAGCCTGAGTTTACGGTTTCACACAAACAGGATTGCTCACGAACTGATACATGAATGCGCTTCCATCATCGTCCTTCACTCGAAAAGGGGTCAAGCGATAAATATCTCCTCACGTGGGGCCAGAAGACCACCCTTAGATTACATTTCACCGCCCTGGGCCTCAACTTGATGGAGGAAACACCCTGAGAAAGGCAAGATGACGCGTCTATTTTTGGCCTAACGTAAACCCTCAGTCGTTGCCGAAAATTCTTTGGCTCACGAAAAGTTGAGATTCCTTCCGATAGAAAACGAATCAAGAAAATTGGAAAGTACAATTGAAATGAGCATGAAAAGACGAATACGTACAAATTATCAAAATATATTTGTTCTGCAAGGAGTGCTTTCGGCGAAGTTAAATTGATTGGGCATAAAAAGTTCAAGTATTATCGGTCGTGGCCGAATGTTTATCTTGATATTTGTATGAAATATGTGCCATACAATATCTGACCCAAAGTGGCTTTGTGACAAGAAAAATATATATAAAAACAGAATATTAATTTATAGATAAACACAATTTCATCAGTTGGCCACTGCCTTTGTATGTTCTCACAGCCAAGTCTCTCCTCGTGAAACAAGTGTGATGTTTCCTTCGATATCAATCCAACTTTGACTTTACTTGACCACAACTTGTGGGCAAGCTCCAGAGAAGTCTTGACAGGTTGACCGACGCGCTCCATCCACAGAACAGTGAAAATATCAAGTATTCGAGTTTATATAAACTCTTCGGTTCTCATGACTTGCTCAACGAAGTATTTCTACCAATAACAATCGATGATGGAAATCGGCCATGACTGAAAATTTCGGCACCGCTGGGGGTTACCGTATATTTGGGCAATGCGAATGCGAGCTCCCTCAATTTTTGAGTATTTTTCGAGAAAATATAGTGTCATGTGTATAAAAAAGCGCTGATGAAACTGGTGTTGCTAGATTTAAAAAATATTCCAATTTAAATGAAATAGCTCCAATAAACTCCATACCTGATGACAAAATTTAATGCATAATAAGATCATTCAACCTGCATATTTTAATTAAAATTTAATAAATTTTATGGATTTCAACCAATTCATTTTTGTGAAATATTTCAAATTTTTGTTATGGCCATCACATATATTTATGAAATTTCGATCGTCTTCAAATGTCAGTATTTATTCTATTTCTCACGCAATTTTTTTTAAATCAATTGACAGACAGAAGACCCATGACATATTCCACTTGGTTTATCTTGTGCGCCCGATGTCTGTTTGACTCATGAGATAGCTTAAACGGAGCGTCTTTAGCACTTCAATCTACTGCTTTTAGCCAGAAGAACCGATGCTTGTGGAAAAAGTAGTTGAAGTTGCCAAGTTGACATGGACTTTGCCCAAACATACGGTAGTGTCAAACTGCCACGGAAAAAGTCTCCTCCGCCTCGCCCTTCACGTCACGCGTGATGCCGACCGTCGGCCTTATCCAACGTATCTCAGCACCGTCGACAAAGCTCATTACGATCGGCGCACCTATAAGAAAACCAACAAATCTGTCTTTGGCTCCTTTGCACGGCGACGGAAATCGTTGCCTACTTAATCGTGCCCAATTTGCTCTTTGACCAGACCAACTTGTCGTCGAGGCAGTTCTGCGTGCGGTACAATTTCGATTCCGGGCCAAGTATGGGTATATGGGATGTCTCCTTCTACACAGGTTACAACAGGACGGCGAAAGAAAACGAACTCATGATGCGTCGCCTCGTCGATCAAATCCTCGCTGTGCCTTTGGGATCCACACAGCCAATTGACGTCCCCGTGGGTCAAGTCCCATTCATGCTTGTGCTATGGATGAAAACAATCTACAAGCAAGGCGTTTCCAAGTCAAACCAAACTCTTGATGCTAGCTCGGGGCGTTACTCGCTCATGCTTGGGAAATCTTTCTCCCTGAGTAATCCTGTCTTTGATCCGTTGGAATCGTTGCTCATGTGAAAATTGAAAACAAAGTCCGTGGCTACAAAACTGTCCGTGTGCTCAAGACCGTCAATGCGAATGAGACCCATCAGACATTGCTCGTCGTCAGTGAAATGTGTTCCCATCTTGTTGGATCGATCAAGCATGGGATTTGCGTCACGAATACCGACATTGGCGCTAGTAAATGCGGCAGCATTATTCTTCCTCCAGCTACTGTCGCCTCATTGATCCCAGACAAGCAAAAGAACGCCGATGGGTACACCACGTCGCCGTCGTGTCGGCATCCAGACAGTCTGGCCATTATCTACTCGCTCATGGACATCGACATCCAAAACTTTTATTGTTCCCCCAGTCCTGAAGCCATTGCAGAAATCTTAGCCTTTCACAATTGGATGGTCGTGACGGCGATCCCAGACGTGAGCGACCAATCTAACCTCGCCGCGGGGACTTTCGCCCCCACAGGCTTCCGTCTGCCGGTGAAAAGCACAGGGTTCATGGACGCAACGCCGAATACCACAGGGTTGATGCTGCCTCTCGTACAGTACACAACAGGTCGAAGGAACGGTGTCATTCTACGCATCCTCCTGACCACCAGTGTGGCCTCTGCAATCTTGTACCTCGCCCTCTCGGTCAAGTACAGCTGGACAAACCATCGAAACCTCTTTCGCCTTGTGCTTGAATACTTTGTTTGAAGACACGAACAACAGCTCGTTTGACGCGACTGTAGCCATCACGCTCGTCGCGACTTACTGGACCTACCGAGATGTCATATTGGCCATGATGATTGTTCGACAATTGATTGCCCCTCTACCTTGGAATGTACTCACGAAGCATACTTACGCTGACGATTTGGTCTTTGTACCAGCTCCTAGCTGCTACATCTTTGTCGTTGGCATGTGCCTCGCCAAGCATGTCTTGCATTCGTTTCGCATTTGCGTGCGACTTGCCTACGTCGCCATGTAACTCGGGACAGTGATCCTCGTCACGGAGGCTCTTACACACCAAGGCCCCGCCTTCACTTCAGTGCGGTCAACTGACCTGTACCCTTTCTTCCCCACATTGATCGCCCCCATGTTTTTGTACTTTTATCACACGTCGCCCCACTTGGATTCGTATTTCTACATGGTGTATGCAGCCGTCGTCGCCATTGTCGTGCCTCCTTTGATATCCCAAGTGCCGTTTTGCTATCGAACAATGACGCAAGTGGAAAGTGAACTGGACCAGTCGAGACAAATCCCTCGCAGCTACTCGAGTTTGACGCTGCTTTCCAGGGGGATTCTTGCACGCTGGACGCATGTATTCCGGGCTAGGACGCTCGAATGACCCGATTTCCACGGTGTATAGCCTTGCATTGTCGGGCTACGTCGCGGCTGTTTGATGCCTTTCTCGTCCGTGATCTATGTTTTGCCGCATACTTATTGGGTTCCACCATTGATACTGTTTGTCCAATTCATTCCTTCAAACTCAAGCCAAATCGATGCGGCGTTGAGAGACTACTCTACCGCACCTTCCCGAACGAGTTTGTCCACGGACGATCCGTTTGGCGACTGCTGAAAACCTTATCTCTAAATGAACTCGAGTAATTCTTGTAATGCCGCCCCAGTACGTCTTCATCAACAGAAAACCTCACAGCTTTTCCAGCCCGTAATGCACTCCACAGCGTTCGCTGCTAGAGACGCCACCCCTTCAGGGGGGCGAGAGAAAGCATCTGTAGCCATCGTGCTCAGTGTATTCAGGAGCAGTGCAGGCTAGATGCAATCGATGATGCCATAGTTATTCCCCCTCCGACGTGACTCATTGATCCTTCCTAGGTAAAACCTTTGTAAATTTGTATACACGATATATATTAATTGTCAAAACTATTTATGTTAACAGGAAATTTCGTTGGAATGCCAGAGTCTTCCGATATCAGTGGTGTCAACTTTGGTGGTGAGAAAGTTGTTTGGGTGGAGTACAGTATAAATTTCGAAAATCGAAGACGACTTCGATTCTGGTGTGAGAAAAAAGTTGACGGATGGAATGATGGAATCTCCAGCGTCTGCCGCCGTGGCGGGGCTTCCAAGGCAGCTAGCGGCATGTTAAATTGACAGTTATTGAGAGAGATGAGCAGAGAGTGTGGTTGCAGCCTGATAGCTCATATCGAGAACGAGTGGCTCGTCGGTTTGGATGATAGAAAATACTGGAGAGTGCGAGTCAACCGTTGCTGATTGGATGAGACAGCGACCGACAGCAGTTGAGTCCCTGCAACTTCATAATTCGCCAGATCCGACCAGCATGACATCGACGGAAGACACTCCTTTGGTCACTTCAACGCAGCAGCCGAAGAAGGAGAGACCACTGGCGACGATCCTAGGGGCTGTGGCTGCAGTGGCGCTCACCGGTCTCCTCTTCTACAACGTCTCGCGACCGCTGCCAACAGACACATATCGACACAATGCCACGACGGCCATCATGGACGATGGCTCGTACTACTGCGATCCTGCGGCCCATGAATTCGGCTACGTGAAGCTGCCACACAAAGCCAATGGCCATTACTTTTACTCGTTCTTTGAATCCCGGAGCAACCCCGAGACAGATCCACTCGTCTTGTGGCTCGAAGGTGGACCTGGCTCGTCGTCCACGTGGGCCATGTTCAACGTGAACGGACCATGCACGATCCGAGACGACTTGAATGGAACGACGTACAATCCAAACTCGTGGACGAACAATGCCAATGTCATTTGGCTCGACCAACCCATTGGCGTTGGGTTTTCCTATGGCGATGCCGCCGACGACGACAGTGATGAGGTTGACGTCGGCCGGAATGTCTATGCGTTCCTCCAAGGCTGGCTGAAAAACCACTCCAAGTTCCAGTCGCATGAGTTGTTCATTACAGGACAGAGCTACGGCGGCCATTACGTCCCAGCTGCGGCCAACTACATCGTCAACCAGCAGAAGATACCGCTCGCGAACGACACGCTTCGAATCAACTTGGCCGGAATCGCCATCGGCAATGGCTGCACCGACACGGTTGTTCAATTCCCAGGCGTCGTCGACATGGTGGAATCGATCCGCGACGAGTACAACATCACGTTGGTGACGCCAGACGAACTGAAACAAATGAAACAGGATGCCGCCGTCTTGGCGGGCATTGTCCAAGCGTGCCAAGATCCTGCCGAGTCCCAAGCATGTCTAGCCATCACGCCGGCGCTTGGGAAGGTCTTGGTGCCGCTGATTACGAATCCGACGCGAAGTCCGTACGACGTCCGCGTGGTCTGCACGGGACCAACGTGCGCCGACGAAGGCATGATCAAGACGGAAGCGTATTTGAACCTCAACACCACACAGAGCTTGCTGGGCGTCAACAAGACCTTTCGGTGGAACAACGCGACGGTCAACCGCGAATTTGCCGTCGACAATGGCAAGTCCGCCGTGCATTTCGTCCCCGACATCCTCGCTGCGAACGTCCGCGTGCTTTTGTTCGCCGGCGACACCGACTTGGTCTGCGACTGGAAGGGCAACGATGCGTGGGCCAAGAAACTGCAGTGGTCTGGCCATGATGCGTACAACGCGGCCTCCGTCACTCCGCTACAAGTCGACGGACACAACGCCGGCGAAGTCCGATCGGCTGCTGGACTTACGTTTGTCCGGGTCTTCAACTCCGGACACACGGTGCCGGTCGACCAGCCCCGCGTCGGCCTCGCCATCATCAACAGTTTCTTCCAAAACGCAACCCTCTAATGAAAATATCTAAGTCCATACCATTGCCGGTGTCCTGACTGCCTGCGTCGTGGCGCTCCTGCCACGACGACACAAGATCACCAACCATTATCAACCAATAAAGATGCGGCGGTGGATGTCCACGATAAGGGAGACCCGTCAGCGTCTCCTTCGTCTCGGCATCGCGGCGAACGAAGCGAACGCGATTCTCTCGCATGCACACAAGCCGCCAATTCCGCGGGAAACGCTCTATTTGCATCCTGACCGAGATGTACGAACCTCCAGCCTCGGTTGTCCGCCTCTCATGCTTGTTGTCTGTAGCTTGCGCCACAAACGACAGCCGAGGTCGAGGCCATGGCATCCCGAAGACTGCAAGGCGAGCCGCTGGCGTACGTCCTAGGCGTCAAGGAGTTCTGGTCGCTGTCGTTCAAAGTGACAAGTGACACGTTGATTCCACGCCCAGAGACGGAAATGCTCATCGAACTCTCCCTAGTAGGATCGATCGCATCAGGAGCGTACTGAGGCGTCTTGCTGATAGGGGTTGCAAGACACGGACGCTCCATTGCGCGTGTTGGACCTTGGCACTGGCACTGGCTGCTTACTCGTCACAACTCTCACGATGTTTCCTCAAGCAAGTGGAGTTGCGTTGGACGTGTCGTCGGCGGCATTAGCCGTCGCCCGCGAAAATGCCGTCGCGCACAATCTCGCCTCCCGAGCAACCTTTGTCCAGCAGGACATGAGGCGTCTCAGCAACACCGACGACATCAAGAGCTGGGCAGGCGATGGATTTGATCTCGTGCTTTGCAACCCGCCTTACATTGCGCAGGATGAACTTGACGTCATGGACACACACGGTAAGTTCCCTCTCATAGAAACCCATGCAAGGCTCTGTTTAGTCGTGGAATATGAGCCGCACGTCGCGCTGTTTGCCGACGACAACGGCTTGGACATGTACAAGCAGCTGGTCCAGTCGCTTCAAACGCTCGTTCGTCCAGGAGGCCACGTTCTCTTTGAAGTCGGGTTCAAGCAAGCCCGAGATGTTGTCGCGATGTACACCTCGTCAGGACACTTTGGACAGAGCGGCAAGCTCAACCGCTCCATCATTCCCGACCTCCAAGGCATACATCGCGTCGTGGCGCTGCAGCGGAACGAGTCATGGCCCTAGCGCCAATTTCCTCACTCGTAGTCTCCCAAGTTCACCGACAACTTGAATGGCTACCGCTCCATCGCCGCCTCCTGACCGCCATGCTCATGACTGTATTAGACTTTGAACTCTGAGGCAATCTACGCTGGGTCGTCGTGTCTTGGACGCTCTCGACGCAACCCGTGCTGTGGCTTGGCCTGTCGAGTTGTCCAACCTGCCAGCTAAAGAAACAACAAGACAAATGAGCGGTGGGCAAAACGTTGTCCGTGTTGGAGAGCTCGTGGACGGTCGAGCTTACAGGAAGCATTGGTGCGTAGTGGTCGTTGCGCTGACGCATCGCTTGGGAGAACAGATACAGGATGACTCGACTCAGTTGGACACCAATACGTGGCCGGGACGGCTACAATTCAAAGACAGAGAGAGGTGGCGGGAGTTGGTTGTTGGCCGTCGCGGGCCATTGCTCTTCCTTCATGACGAGGTCGACGAGGTAGTCCATGCTGTCTTCGACGGTGGCCATGTCAGTCGAGACGATCTTGCATTCCTGGACAGCGACGGGGGATCTCTTCTTGTGGATCTTCTTGAGCCCTCTGGCTTGGCGAAACATCTTCTCGCGGTACTTTTGAGCATGTGTTTGGGCTTGGCGGGCAGTTCGCGTGCCAACATGCTTGGCAATGAGCTTCCACGGCCCTCGGGGATAGATTTCAAGGGCAGCGAGAAAGCGTTTGTGTTCCAATGGCGTCCACTGGCCGGTCACGACGGGGTGGTCGGCTTGGGATTTCGCCCCCGCCTTGGCGTTCTCGAGCGCATGGAGCGAAAAGTACATCATGGTCGTCGTGGGAGCAAAATACAAGAATGAGTCGATGCATCCAACTTCCAGCAAGATGCAAGCTATGGGACACTTCGGCCTTGCACAACATGGAAACTTGACGAGAAAACTTCGTTGCTAGTTCAAAGACATGTCGTCGACTTTGAAGGTCACATGTCCCAATCGTCCTCAGGGAGCGATTTCACCGACGCAATCAAGATCTCGCGTTGGGTTGTTGTAGATTTTGTCATCTCGACGGCGTTGTTGTCGTCAGGAGACGACAAATTCTCGACGAACAACGCGGGCGGATGCAGCTGGTGTGACGTAGCCAAAGACAAATCCACCTCCTGGTGTCGCAGAGGACCACGTCGACTTTGTCGTGACTTGGCACATGTCGCGCTCTTGGACTTGTGCGGCGATCCAACTCTGTTAGAGTAAACTTGCAGACGTCGCAGAAGACATGAACGGACAACAACGCATGGGAGCTCAACAAAGTACACAGATCAGCTTCCAAACCTCGACGCGTGGAGCGTTCCTCGCCATGGTTTGGGCGAGCAAGTCGTGGTAAAGTACGAAGCTGGTTGTTGAGGGGACTGTCGACAGGATATGCTATGAGTGATCGATTCTTTCAATGGTGTCTTGAAGCTTGAATATGGCTGTTGTCTCATGTGACAATGGCGGCAGATGGCCTGTGGTTTATACATCAACGACGGCGGCAAGGGGTTGATCCCAAAGTCCAAAAAGTTTGGCGGAGAGATGCAAGATTGAGTGGACGTTGAAGATTCACTGTGGGCATATGACGACGAGTCAGACCGTGAGACCTTTGTCGCAACAAAGATGCTATCTTTTATGAAGGGCGGACTATACCAGTGTCATTCGAACGACGCCACCACCAGACTCTGCCACGACGATGCGAGTCTCTCTTCATTTGCACGTTGACATCTCGGCGCGATTCATCCAAGCTCTAGAGACGACTTGGAGGTGAGTGCGGATGGAATTCGCAATCGCTGCTTTCGCACGTCGGATTGAATTGCTGAAGGACGGAACGTCGCACAGAAGCTCTCATGGTAAACAGTACGAGCACCTACTCGTCGGTAGGTGCGACACGAAAACGTCGCAAGGTTCCACCGCCTGGCTATGCAAAAAGCTCAAGGAACTGTACCAAGTCTCTCCCTCACACGAGCCTGTCTGTCGAGTCCACTCATCCACCGTGAGCCAAGATGAGTCGGCCACGCCAGCAATATCCAACGTGGCCAGAATGGACGTTTTCCAAATCCTTGTGCAACCAAGTCGATATGGACACAGTGGCAACCACTGAGGGATGACCCCCGACGAGAAGGGGGCCAGGGCGACCAGCACCCAACTACTGGAAGCTAAAGGGTGCCGAAGAGACAAGAACGTGACGATCGTACTCTGGCTGAAGCGTAGTGCGGTTGTTGGACTGCACAAGCTTTCGATCCGCCAAACATCATTCAAGTTCGGACAGAGATAACGTGCTGAGGAGTGTCCAGAAGGATCTCTCGCGAATGAAGTGTGTAGGAAAGGTCCGACAGATGCGCGTCTGGACGATGGTTTGATCGTCGGTAAGCTTGAAGTAATGAATCGGACCTGACGTGTCGATGAACGAACCCACCATGTAAGCTGCAAAACAACGGTACGTAAATCATCATGAGTGAGCACAAGTTTGGAACCGAAAAGTTCAAGCGCAAGTATTTCAATAAGTTTTGCGAGTTTTTTTCTAGTTCAAGTCGCAAACGAAAGATTGAATTTGGAATTCAAAGAACAGACAAAAAGTAAGCGATTTTAGTCTCCATTACGACTCCTTATTGCTGTCCAAAGTTTCATTTTGCTTACTTTTTGGGAATCGTGAGTGAGCACACAATTTAATCTTGAATAATGTATCAAAATAAAGGTGAGATATTAAGGTTTAGGGTATACATATTCAATGGAAACATTAAATTTGAGAGATATAAATTTGAGGAGAAAAGAAACAACAGTCCGAGTTTGCAGAAAGCGCGCCATTTATCCGGCTTCCGAATAAATAAAAACATTGAAATATGGAGGTTCTTCTCCTTAATTTCTACTGGTGCTCACTCACGATGCCATGCTCACTCATGATGATTTACGTTAGACGGACGACGTGCGCATGACACAACCGTCCTCGCCATTGGCGAGGCTGTACACGGTTGATTTCGGTCCGTTGGGGCGTCGCTGCCGTGCGTAGAGGCGCGTGGTGTCCATGAATCCGCCTGGGAAACGAATAGCGAGCCCAACGGCGACGTCCAAGCTCGAGTAACTGCGATGCATTTTCAACTTGGAGAGATCACTTCCGACGCGGCGCAGTCCCTTCCTCGCTCGGTAGTTCCGCCAAACATGAGTCGCCAGAGGAGGCAAGAAAATGGCCACAAGAGCAGCATACGCCATGTAGAAATACGAATCCAAGTGCGGCGACGTGCGGTAGTAGTAAGAGACCATCGGGGCGACCAAAGTCGGGTAGAGCGTGAATGGATCGGCGGAGCGCTGCGAAGTCAAAGCTGGACCTTGGTGAGTGGGCGCCCCCGTGAGAAGAACCACCGCCGCGAGATAAATCGCCGCATAATCCAGGCGGGGAAGGAGTTGAGTAGTTGCTTCATGACGCATAGACCGACAGCCATGATGTACTTCCTCCGTTCTGATTTACTGTGGCCAAACCAAAATTTCATCTTTTCCGCTTTACTGTGGCCAAATCAGAAAATAGAGGAAAATGATTGGATGAAACAACTTGAATGAAACTTAATTGGACAAAATCCCTGCATTTGCATGGCAAATCTTCTCTTGAAGACCGCAGTGGTTTCTCCATCCCTAGGCGAAGGCAGTAGACGAACAAGACACTTCCAATTCATCGCCACGCCTTTTGATGGCTTCTTTTCGCAAATGAGGCAGTTTGTATCTGTTGTCTCCGCTCAGTTCAATGACTAGACACATCACACCTCGCAGAGTGTGAAAGACATCACTCAATTTGCCGGGCTTGAGATTGACAAAAGCATTCAACGTTGCGGTCACAACTTCGTCAATCGACTTGCTGAACGTCTTGTGTTGCAGATTTTGAATCGCACTAAAGAAGCCAAGCTCCAGGACGTTCAAGTCCGGACTGTTGGGAGGCTGTCGCAGCAAGTGAAACTTCCAGCCATCGGTAGATTGATTGAGTAGCGCAACTTCATTAATCCGTCGATGTGGAGAAGCATTGTCTTGTTGCAACCACACAGTCTTGTGAGGAAACTTTTCACGAATGGCAGGGATCACCTTTTGCAGAACAAATTCTTCATATAGCGCCGCATCAACACTGACACATTTTGTTTCGAGGGTGCCCGCGGGACGATTTCTTGAGTTGCGCTTGGCCGGGACTGTCTCAATGAAGGGCCAAATCCCAAGTCGTCCATCGAAGTAACAATTGCGCTCATAGTCCCAGCAAGGCTCAGAGACGGCAGCAAGAAACATAACCTTTGTTATGAAGCGTTTGCTTTTGCATGAGCGCTTTGGTGCTTCTTCGCCTTAGCACAAGTAAACCACTCTTTTGTCGACCTCAGCGTTGAACCATTTTTCGTCTAAATGGACGATTTGCATCATTGGCTGGAATGGATGGTTCCCATTGGGGTCGGTGACTGCTGAGTTAACATGGTTAAGGCAGAACTCCAAACGCTCGAGTTTGTTTTTGTCCGTCAAGAGAGGTTTCAGCCTGGTGGTTGTTCGTTTGATGACGGCTGCTTTGATGCCACCATGAAGCACGCTCAAAGAGAGGCCGGTGGCAGCAGAAATATCGCGCAGACAGGTGCGCTGGGGTAGTTTAAGCGCTCTCACCTTTGCGTCTACAGCAGCGGCAGTGTTGATTTCTTTTCTCCCGACACGTCCCGCCTTCTTGTTTTGCATGTCGCCCATCGTGAAGCCACGCCACACTTTGGAGATTGTCTTTCTGTGATACCCAAAATGTTGGGATGCCATGACAAATGCCCCTTGCTTGGGCTTACCATTAACCACCCACTGCTGTAAGAACCGCCAACGGCCATCTTGTCGTCGTTGTTGAGCTCTCTGGACTTGATGGCTCCGTTTAAGACTTCTGTTGACATGGTGGAATGACTTGGACAATGACTTTCTCTAAACGAGGCGATTTCCCCTTCAAATCATCGTTTTTATGTCTGCAGTCAATTGTAGGAAACCTCTATTTTTTAATGCACTTTCTAATGACATATTACTGCTTTCTTTTTATCAAGATATCGATTTTTAGGGTCGCTCCAAAGGTGTTTGGCCACAGTAAAGTGGAACAGAGTAGTACATAGCAGACAGGACCCGGGATAAAGATCAAATCGTCCGTGTATGAGTGCAGCGAGGACGAATTCCAAGGCAGCGTCGCCACACATTGGCGGACGCCAAGATTGTGCCTTGGAACGTCCAGTTTGAGCGAGACAGCCATCTTTGGAACAGGTTTCGATTGTCTTGGAGTGCGTTACACGTTATGACAGACGAGCGTCTCGGGTCGATACCTGTCGATCTCGTTCATCGGGTTCAGTCAGTGAATCTCCGCTGACACGACATGAAGTCAGCGAGTAAACCAGCAGTGAAGATAGAACTCAAGGGGTAATTTGATCAACAAGGAAGGCTAACTTTGCTGTCAGAAACGCACCTCTTAGACCGTTCCATGACTAGGATCGATGGAAATACGTACCGCAGTCCTTTTCATTGCACGGAAGACTTCTTTGAATTCCAAGCGTCACAAGTCCCATTTACGCCGTAGATCCGACTGGAAGTGACGTCACAGCTTGACTTCCTTGTCTTTGGCCGTGGTGTTGTATCCAGTGTACAAGGAAGCATCCCATGTCGCCACGCTTGGACCAGAAACAAAGACGAACTTGACACAAAGCAATCTCGGGCTCAAAGAATCCACAAGTTGTCATAGTGCGAGTATTGCACCACCGTCGCTGCGATGATTTCCACCGTCATGGAGACAAGCCAGATGCAAACACGGCCGAAAAAAAGCTTGAGTGAGAGAGTGACAGTGTTGGTATTTAGTGTTAAACAAATCTCGAAATCGATTGAATATTTATTAATAAATGTGTTTCAATACTTTTTTTTATTTTATTAATATTGTTATTGTCTTTTTCACCCAAATTTGTATTTTTTACCAAAATCGAATTCTATTCCAAATCGATTCGATCATACTGATGTCAAGTATAAATGGAAAGTATGGCAAACGTCCCAAATTAATTACACGTGTGTCTGGGTGTATTTTGTGTGAATTTGGTAAATATTCGATTCTGATTGGCTGAGCGATTTGCAGATCGATTTGAAAAATCGATATATCTCGGGCCCCCCTCACAATTTCGAATGAAATTGACAATACATGTACATACACTCTAAATTGTGAGCGGGGTGAAAAATGTATCTATTTTTCCAAATCTATTCGAAATCTATAGCCAATCAGAATCGAGTATTTGTCTTCTTCACAAAAACACACAAAAAACACACATTCAAAACTTTACTTTATTGAATGTACTTTCATATTACACTTGAACTCACTATACCTGAATAGTATTTGAGAATATTTCAATTTTTTGTCAAAAATACAAATTTCAGTGAAAAAGACAATAATGCATTTAAACAAATACTACCTCTGTTCCACAATTCATGTTATTAGAAACTCAACAATTTGAAATATATGATGTTCAGTATCCCATCAACACCCATCGAATCTGAAAATAAAATAAAATCAAACTCGACCGAACCAGGTACGACGAGCTACTGCATGTTATCATGGGTCAACTAGACATCACAACTTTCAAAGAGGTCGCATAACTGGCTCAATCGTTCTTCTTCTTCAAGGCGAAGGTCCAGCAGCTGGAGAGTGACTTGATCTTCTTCATTGACTTGATGCTTGCTTCGAGGAATCTTGAATGAATTGGATCCATTCACTTCAATCACAATCTTCATGACGCGCTGAAGAGTCTTGAAGGTTTTGGTTAAGGTGGCAGGATCCAATTCATTGAAGGCATCCTTGACAGCAAGCATCAATTCTTCGGTATTGCGGCATTCCTTCTTGTGTTGAAGGCTTTGAATAGAGTTAAAAAAGCCCAAATCAAGCACGTTGAGATCCGGAGACTTGGCTGGCTGGTTCCTCAATCGGATATCCCAAGGACCTTCGTTGCCGGTGGCAAGAACCAGCGAATCATTTGGCAAGACATGCGATCTTGCGTTGTCTTGTTGGATCCAAATCGTACCGACAGCAACTCCACGAGGCCATATCCAGCAACGTTTGATCGCAGGTAATACTTGCAGCAACAACATCGACCTGTATTTCTCACGGTTGATCGTTGTCGGCACAGCCAACTGAGTCCCTGAAGGCCGATTCTTGCTTGTGCGCTTCGTCGTGACAATGTCCGTGATCTCCCAGCATCCAACCTTCCCATCCCAGCCTTCTCGTGGTCTTGCAACAGCGTAGAGAAACATCACTTTCTCAAGGTGACCCTTGTTTTCGATGCAACGATGAGGCAATTCTTCATCGGGCCATAAGTAAAATCTCATCTTGGTTCTTGTAACGTAGAACCATTTCTCGTTGACATGAACGCAGTCGTACATGTCGTCGAGAAGGGGCTCTACGTACCTCTTGCAGTAGACGACACGATCTTTCTTGTGTTGATTGCTCAGCAATGGTCTTGTGTAGCTTGATCGCGGCGTGATCCATTTCGTTGCAACGTAGTGCCACAGAACAGTAGTTGAAATTCCTGTCGCTTTTGACATTGTTCGATAAGTTTGACGTTGCCAAAGTTCCTCGCCTTTGATGGCTTGTTCGACCTCTTGTTGTGTCCGCTTTGGCTTGCGACCAGCGTTGCCCTTGCCACGTGCTCTCACATCCAATGCTCCGTGATCTTGCATGGAGGCTTGGCCACGCTTCCACACTCGGTAGCACGTCATACGACTCACTTTGAACTTGGCGCATGCCGATTCAACCAGTTCTCGATGTAAATTCCCACCACTTGAGCTTCCTCGGAATAGGACACAATATAGAGCGACTCGCTCGTCGTCGCGTAGGTTACACTTGCGTTTTGTATTGTCAGTCATACGAAGACCCACAAGTTTTGCAAACTGACTCATAAAATTTGGATAAAAATACACCTGGATTCAGCTCATTGTTAGCTTCCAGAACCACTACTTTTTAGCCAATCGCAGCGATAAGGGATGAGCTGTAACTGATAACATGAATTGTGGAACAGAGGTAGTACTATTAATAGTATGCAATACAAGTCATTCCAGCTTCCACTCTCCATTGCCAACCTTGTTGAAAAGAAGACGAAGAGTAACCTTGCGTCCTCGCAGTCCTGTCATCTTCGCCGCTCTCGCCTCTTGAGGAAAACGTGGGTCATTGAAACTTGGAAAGCTTGATGTAGTTGGAGCATCTGCAACATCGGGAAGTGTGTCATCATCGTCGTTGTCCTCCTCAATTTGGCCAAGTAATTCCTTCCATTCAGACAGAATGACGACAGCTTCAATATCGTCGACGACGTCTTCTTCCTCACCAACGTTGGCCTCGATGGCCTCATCGACAGAGCTTTGCTAACTGACAACGCTTCTGTTCTCTAGGCCATGGTGATCGAAGCTCGGTGAATTGGATACGTTCTCAGTCAAACCATCTTGTACAGATATATCAACACACATGTGCTCTTGGTCTCTTCCTCGTTTGTTTTTCTTTGATCGGCATAATTCTTTTGCATCAACCACACGATGTGCCGTCACTTTTGTGTTTGTATGAAATGGGAGGGTTAAATGGCCGCCTTCCCTATCGTTCTTTCGGCGCACGGCGGTTCGTACCATGCAAATCTTTGTTGCTTTCTCTGGAGCTAACCGATTTCTCTTTGCAGTCCATACTAGCGCAAGTTCAGAAAAGAGATTTTCACATGTAGCAGTATTGATAGCTACCGACAAAATGACCAGGGATAATCGAGCAAGCCTTGACTTTCCATTGCTCGCATTCAAAACAAAACTCCAAAAATCGACGTGATCTGTCGGTCCAATAAAATTTGCTGGGTCTAGGCCATCATAGAACTTTGATGACTTGTACCAACCCAGTGTTTCTTGATAAATGCCTGTTGTACTGCCATTGACAAGCTTGTCGAAGTAGAACACTGCAATTTCAGCAAGCGCAGACACATTAGTCAAGTTTGGTATGGATTCAAGCTGGAGAAAATGGAAGCGATACTTGGGATGAAGAAATAGTGCTAGACGAACCATCGGTTGCTCGACATCTAGCCATCGTTTTTCCAGTGATGATGCCAAAGCATCGTCCCCATTGAGTTCAGACTCTACATTCAGGGGGAGATAGATACTGCCAAAGTTAAGTATGATGTCTGCAAGAGAATTGAGATCACGTTGCAATCTGAATGATGCGATCGACAGAGGTCGAATTATCTTCTCGGCTTTCTCAATCTACAAGCCTTTCAACATGATAGACTATATTCGCGTAAATACCATTGACCAAAAGTGTCCAGACGGGTCCAAACATACAAGAGATTGCGGAAAATCGGAGTCGTCGCTGTGGCGAAGAAAGAGAGTATAAAACGCAGACTTACAACGCAGAAATGACGCCAACATTGCTTGGAGGGAGTTCCACCGTGTATCACACATCATTATTATTGCCATTTGACGTCCATACAAATCCATCATGATTCCCCGCAAACGCGGCATCCACTTTGCTGTTGATAAAGAAAAGCATTTTGCATCATATGCCATAGGGACGACTTGCATGTTCGTCGATTGAATGACATCCTTCACCATGAGTTGTGTTTGGTGAGCGAAGCAATGCAAAAATATAATCTTAGGCCATCGCAGGGCCAAAATACGACGCATTCTTGCACAATTGCCGGCATTGTCAGTCACCACACCACCAATTTGCCAGCCATCACGAGACATTTCAATCAGCTTCGCCTCAAGTTGTTCAGCCAAAGCGATTGCATCGTGTCTTGAGCCACATGTGAATGTTCCAAACGTTGACGTATTTCCACAGAGGGACAGAACAATGCCAAGCATGTGAGTCATGGAAACAGATTCCCATCCATCTGATAAAACATTGACGCGAAAGCCTTGTTCTTGGAGGGATTTTAATGATTTGGATTCAGCACAATCGATATTGTCACAATAATGATTGAGAATTTGGTTTCCCAATGACCGACGACTGGGTATTGCAGCAGCACATTGAGGGTCGGTAAAAGAGATGAGTCGGTGAAAGGACCGCAATTGAACAAACGATGCAGAGATTGCCGATTCTGCTTGAAACTCTAGAATTAGGTCGTGAAATTTGCGAACAGCACTACGGTCGAGAGGTGGCGCGTGGAACTCTCTAATGGTTGATTGACGGTGACGGTGTATTTCTACCTTGTGCTCACTGTTGGTTGTGTCACCACCTTGTTTTGTGTCATTATCGCGATAAGCCTTGCATGCCCTTAAATGCGACTCTAACGCCACCTTTGATCCAACAATTTTTTGTGGTGGGGCAGCCTGAATGTGATCACTATTCTTGGATGCGAGCCACTGTTGCTCACAGTGCTTGCAAATGTACCAATGCTGACTCTAGTTGCACATTTCTCCAGTGTTGACGAAGTGATTTCTTGCCTCACAAGCTTTGCGGCCAGCCTTGCGTCCATTCGGAGTCATCGTCCTTGGCACCAAAGATATCTCACATTTAAATGAAACCCCCGATCCAACATTTAAATATATTTAAACACAATTAAAACATTGTTATATTTAAATATTCCGAGATGAAGTGCCAACACTGAGAGTGAGAAACGGAGTTTCTTCCCTCCTTATTGCTTGCTTCGCTGCACATCCTCAACTACATGTTTAACTAAATGTTTAACTAAAAGCTAAGCTTATATTTCTTAGTTAAGAAATTCAGACTAAAGATTATAGTTTAAAAGTATTAACCCGATGTGTTTTTGTGTTTTTGTATTTATATATATAAACACAGAAATACAAAAACACAAACTTTATAGAGTTTACATTTCAAATTTTTACCATCATCTATATAGAAATATTCCCCTCCCAAACACAAAAATACACAAACACTTTTAGAGAACTTTCGGTGGCCCAAACTTTGACTTTAGATAGACATTTTCCTGTATAAAATGATATATCTGTACAAATGCATAGTCGAGATTCAGCCCTAAGTCGAGATTAGATTGCCTTAGTGGCGTCCTAAGTCGAAGTCGTTTTTGACTTATACATAGGACATTTAGGATGTGAGCACTGCAGTCAGTTCAATTTTGAATGGAGCAGCCTGTGACCACTCCATCTGACGAAAGCAGCGAGGCGATTGATGCGCCCCGCTGCGGCAAATTCTCATGCCACCACGACATTCAGCTTCTTCAACAAGTTTCTATTGTCCGACCGTGGGAAGCCGACCGTGGCAAGCTAACCACCGCATGGGACGAGATAGCGGCCCAGTTGTGTCAACATCCAGGCTTTGGAATGAACAAGAAAGCTGTGGCCCTGAAGGCAAGGTTTGAATCGATTATGTCTAAGTTTATCAAAGGGGAGAAACTGTCCCTACGACAATCAGGGACGACCGAGGATTATGATGAGCTTGAGGTTCTCCTCACAGACATCAGGACACGCATGGACGACCACGAACAGGTTGGAGCAGCGACCCGTGAAGCTGCCAAGCGGAAACTAGAGGGTATCCAAAACTCTGGCCTTGTTATGCGTCAACTAGCAATGAATGAATTGGCGTCAAGTGATGGCAATGTACCCGGCAAGAAGAAGACCAAACGCCCTGCACCATCTGTGAACATCAACGCTCTTGTGGAATCAATCCAAACCGCAATCGAGGACAAAAAAGAACGAGAGAAGAGGATGGAGGAAATCGCCGTCCAGCGCTTGGAATTCGATCGACAACAGCCTCCCGGCAAGCCGCGCAGTACGACGCAAACCAGCGCATGACATTGGAGCTTCTTCAAGCTTTCTTGAAAAAAATGGAACAAAAATATAAGTCCACAAATACCTTCTCTTTATCTATTTAGGCACAAAAGGGTACTAAATAGTACTCCAAATAGACCGCGTACTATACACTAAATTTATGAAAGTCCTAAATTACTTTATTTCATCAAAATGCAATATTCAATTTAATTTTTTTGAAACAAGTCCTACGCAGTCAAGAGATCGTCGAGTGCTGGTGGAGCTACACCAAAGTATTGAGAGACCTGGTTTCCCTGTGGCTTCAAACAAGTTTTGCAGTTGGTGAGAAGCGTTGCGACGAGCCAGAAAACGCCCACTGGTGAGCTCCGTACTCTCATTTTCTTGTCAAAACTGATGTGACCCCATAGACTCTTGATGATGTGAAAGCTCCATTCGACGGATTCTCGGACGGCACTCATCGATGAGTTGAAGGCAGCCTCGTTTGATCCAGGAGAAGCATTCGGAAAAGGGCTGGCCAAACCCTGTTGACAACCATATGCTGGATCGCCGTACAAGCAGTATTCACGCTGAGAGGCATTGCCATGTAAAATGTCCATAACACGACTCATCGATAGAACCGTGCAATCATGTCTTCGCCCTTCTACAGGGCCATACATAGATATTATCAAGCCATCGGGAACGACAATGCCTTGCCAATTAAGGCAATGCCTTCTAGGATGGCCATTGTAGACAGACCGTTGTAGATTTTCGTCCGCAGATGCATTGAGTCGTGGCGTTGGACGAGATATGAACTGTTTAGTTCCTTCGATGAAACCGATACAAGATTTCAAGCCACTGAGACCACTCCGCACCTCAATAGCTTTAGCATACTCGGCTATAAAGTATTAGGAAGACATCAAGACAAGACTTACCACAACGAGCCGTCATCAATCTTTCGTGGAAGTACAGTATTTTTGTGAAAGCTTTGTGAATGAGTCGAATTGTTTCCATGATAATCCGACTGCAGGCCTCAACTGAGCGCCCAAACTCATTCGCCGTCGTAAACAGACGCGACGGCTCTGTCATTTGTCGACATACGAGTGCTAACGCTTCTAAAGCATCAACGCTGTCCTTCGACGGAGTAACAATGAAATGTGGTAACTGAAGTTTGATAGAAAGGGTTTGCAGCTGAGAAATAGTGAAACGGTAGTTGTGAATCGCCGTTCCGTCGTCCAAGAAGCGATTGAAGGAATTGTTGTAACAGACTAATGGCCGCTCAGGTCGTGAGCGAAACACGTTGTGAGATATCAGGATATCCATGATCGATAAGAACTCGTCAATGTCTCCTGTACAGGCTTGCAAGACACCAGCAATCAGGACATATCCTAACTCTAAGTCTAAGATGTACCGAAAGAGGAATTTCTCCAATGTCGACTTTGGGTTAAAATCCTTAAGTCAAAGTCAAAGTTGGGCTTACCGAAAGGTCTCTATTATACAGAGTTTACATTTTGGAATATCTCCCGTTGTTAGGGACCACGTTTCAATGATTTATGCATATTTGTATCAGTAATATCTCCCGTTGTTAGGCACCACGTTTCAATGATATTTGCATTTTTGTATTACATAATCACCACTATTTACTGATTTATACGATATTACACTATTTCATGTTTCACTTATTTTTAATTTTAATTTAAAGATAAGATTATATAATATATATAATTTAAAATTATTATAATATACACAATGTCAAACGTTGAATTAGAAAATTTAAAAAATGAAGATGAAAAAAAGTTAATATAGCAAATGATAAGAGTAGACATATATTATTATTTACAACTAATACAAAAGAAGAAATTATAAATTCATTTACGAGAAAAATTGATCCCAATGGAATTGAAGAAAAAGAAAAAGAAGTAGTATCGGTCAAATTTGCATCAGCAATTACTGATTCATCATTAAAAAAGATTTTTGAACATTATATCATATATTCATCATTTAAACAAAATGAAAACGTAATTCTAAATGACAATGATAAACGAAACAAATTTCGCATAAACCATTTGAAAAAGTTTTTGATGATAATGGTATTGATATTAGTGAATTACAAAAGTTAACAAAAGAGCAATTCTATGATTACTATCCCCAAGTTTATTTAGGCCAAAAAATGATAAATGCAGTAAATGATTATTATACAAAAACAATGTACGAAGACATGAAAAAAGAGATTGAAAATACAATATGGAAACAATTTCAACAAAGAATTTTAAATATTTGTAAGAATAAGGCTGATCCACGAATTATTTATAGCATTGAAGATGTTGATAAAATTAAAAATGGAATAAAAATAAATTCTGGTAATATTGGTAAATCACATGTTTGTAATTAATTAGATTTAGATTATAATGTTATCATAGCCGACGGAAAAGATAATATATTTAATCAAATAAGAACTCTAATGGACAAAGGACACGTTCCACAAATAATAATTTTAGATATACCACGATAAGGTAAAGACTATAATCAATATGGTGCTATAGGACAAATTCAAAATGGTTTAAGTTCAGGTAAATACGAAGGGGGCAAATGCAGATATCCCAAGCCTCACGTTTTTATTCTAACTAATTTTCGAGTTGATACATCGCAATGGAGCTCCGATAGAATTAGATTATGCATTCGATTCCAAATTGGACTGGGCTGTCGAATCGAATCGACTTGCCAGAATCGACTAACAATCGACTAGCCAATCATATATCAGTATTTTCAATATTTTGACCAATCAAATCACCTTAATTATATGACTTGGGGAAAGGCCGTGGGGAAAGGCCAAGATGGACGCTGACTCGCGGAAGATACGCGCGGCGACTTGACACTTCATAACGAGGTTGTATTGGGCGTAGAAATCATGCATGACGGTATTCTGGGATGCAGGTACCATTGCTAGGAAGAAATTGTACTTAACTTTGTATACTATACAATATTTCATATTAAATTTAGCATAGACGATTGATATGCGATTTGGCCAATGACCTGCCAAGTCCACATTTCACTGAAAAGGACAATATTGACTCTGGTGAAGTAACAACTACACGAAAGAACAATGAAGAAGGAGTTTATGACTATTACGATAATGATGAAGAAATAGATTACAAATCAAAATATTATGAATTAAAAGCTCAATTAGATAAAAAATACATCCAAACATTAAAATTTAATTAATTTTGGAAAATATTCTAACCTGCTGTATAACAGCTTAATTTTTTATTTTTTGTTCTAATAAAAAGAAATGATTTTTAGTTTTAATATGATAACTTTTAGATGTACGATTAATTTTCATACCACAATCACAAACAATATGAACTACTTTACCTAATTTATCTTTATTTTTTTGATAATATACTTTCATGTATTCCGATGAATTAGTAACCATTTTTACTAAGTATATATAAATTGTAATCTTATGTTTAAATTAAAATTCAAAGTTAAAATCATTCATAATCTGAATCATAATACGTTAATTCAATTATAATTGTTTTTGGTTTTGGTCTCGTATAAGTAGGGATTAAATATTGTGCTTCATTCATCTTTATACAGAGAATACTCGAACATTCAACGAAGGACTCATGATGAAGTTTTCTAAAGTCTATACATTCTTTTGTATGTGGATACCAACCAGTAATATAATCTTTAAAACAGTTTGTATTACATGGCATTTGTTAATAAAGTCTTCATATTTTTTCTTATTTTTCCCATCATCAGATAAACTCATAATTGCTATATTATATAATAAATATATATTTATTATGAGATATAATATTTATTTAATATTACCTATGAATCTTCTAATATGCCTCTTTTTACCGCTGAAACATATTTCTTTATCGCAAATTTCACAATAATATTTTTTAGATTTATAAGGTGCATTTGATTCACGTTTTTGTTTATTTATTTTCTCTCTATTAAGCTCTCTAAATGCAGAGTTTATTTTTAATACTTCTTCTTTATTTTCTTTGTATCTGATTTATTGTTTATCTTTATGATTATCAGGTCTAATTCGTTTTTTCTCATACAATTTTCTATTATGCTTCCAATGAGGTTGAAAAGGAATTACTTTATTAATACATTGCAATTTATTAAACCATAATGTTTCTATAGCTAATAGATGTTTTTGGTCTATAATTTCATATTCTTTAATTTTAATAATTGTAAAGTTTTCAAAACCATATTCTTTAAAATATTTAAATATTGATATTTCTTTTACCGTTTTACCATTAATCCATCGCTTAGAATTTTCCTTATGTACAAATTTTCGTTTAGTTAATGATGTAGTAGTAGACCCAATATATCGAATATCTGGATTTTCGTTGTAAAATATTTGATAGACAATTCCAATTTTATATTTACTCATTATATTTTATATATGTATATATGGTTGCGCCATATGTTTAAATTAAAATTAAAATGGACAAACTATCCCTAATATTGACCAGATGGTTGTATACCAGTTCCCCTTGCGTCTTTTTTATGACGATTTTTAATCCCTTTACCAGCATGTTGAGCAGGAAAATATTCTGGCCCACCACCGTGAGTAAACATAGCTTTCTTATGTGGTTTGATGCCGTATCCAGTAGCTGTTCTAATCCCGTCTCGAATATTATCAATTGTTTTTGCTGAATCAGGGAATATTTCCTTCGCAACGCCTTGGAGACCACTTAATACAGGAGAAGCAATAGATTTAAGAACATCCCAAGAGCCTTTGCCGTTCGCCATTTCGTGATGAGTTAGATGAATTCTTGCACCTTTTTTATGGTGATGGGAATGTAATAATTTTGTATAATTTTCTGGATAAGCATGAATTATTTGATGACCATGTACATTTATTTGTGAATGACTCAACTGAATGGGATGCCCATTTTTATCTTTAGACACTTGCGCTTTACTTAAATGAACATGTACTGGAATATGACCATCTGCGTGTTTATGTTGATGTTATATTAAATTTTCGAGATTATATTAAATCTAACAAAATAATACATAATTTAATTAAATAATTAACCCAAGAGCTAATTAAATAATCATTAAAATTTAATGCGATGAACTTTTTAGGATTCGACTTTATTATTAAATTAGCCAATTGATGTTTAAGCTCAGTAATATTACCTCCTCCGTGCTTAATATGATGTATTAGGTGATTAATACTACCTCCAACATATCCATGTCGAATGACATAACCGTGCTCTTTGATTGGACTATCTGCAAGTGCTCTGAATCAAATTCAATTGAGAGAAACAACTCCTTAAACACAGACTACTCTACTGTAATCATGAAAAAAGTTCCGCTGTGCAGTCGTAGACCACTATGGCATCCACTACACAAGACAATCATATAAACTACCTTTGCAGAGTGCCAATCAAGCGCTCATATACCGCCAAGACATCGATGGGATTTCGAAACGTGCTGTTGAGTCTTGTTCTTCCCGAATTGCATCAACATCACTCATACATTAGTCAAGATTAAATTAAATGTTGTACTTTTAGCCAAAAAGTTGACGTAAAATTTATACTTAATTAAACTATTGCCAATACTTAAAACAAGACAAAAACAATATTACAAATATTGCGGACGGGAGTAGTATATTTATTTATTATTAGAAGCTGCATTATTAGTCTCAATTAATAAGTTAATAGTTAGATTCACATCAATTATTGGTAAATCTTGATATGATTGGTCATAAAATTGTACTGTAAAACTTGGGAAATTACAAGATAAAATTGGTAACCAAACGAATTCCTGAGGAGTATACAGTATATTTGTAGCATATGCTGATGTTAAAGGTATATTACAAACAATATTTGTCGGATTTGCATAAATATATTTAACTAAACTACAACCTACATAAATACTTTGTACTGGAGTAATTTGAGGAACAAGAGAAGATGTTGTGCTAACAGTAGTTGAACAACTGCTTGAAGCAGGAAAAGTGGTATTTGAAGCAAAACCAATAAGACTACCAAAATTATTATTTAAAGTAACTAATTGTGGGACGAGATTACCAGCTGTACTAAAACTACCAATTCCAGCAGCACCCCATGTTCCTGTACTACCGTAAGAGTATCCTCCAGGTAGAATAGTAGGAACAACGTAACAATTAAGTTGAGCATTATTAATTGAGTATTATCAACAATTTCCAAGTAATACACGTTTTGAGAACTTCCATTGACTAAATAGTATCCACCGGCTATCATTTGACTTTGAAGATATGAATTAAGCTGAGAAACAGTGTAAAACCCATTAGGAATTGTTAAATTTAAAGTAGCTGTTGTATTACTACCAGCAATTCTTACAGGGAAAATTAAATGTAAAGCAGCATTATTGTAAACAATATCATTGACATTTAACCAACTATAAGGAATAATAGATTGGACAGCAACGCGAGAATTCTTGAAATTAACACTACCTGAAGGAAACGAGTAATTAAACGTGTTTGTTTGAGTCGTTGATACATTGCTTGAATTCAATGTTATTAAACTTGAACCAGACATATTTATTTTATTTATATAAAAAAAAAATTAAAAATATTTTTAAAATTATTTTATTCTTCTTCATCAATTATATTTAATTTTTGCATTTCATCTAATACATTACTTAATTCAATTAATAAATCATTACTGTCATTATTTATTAGCAATTCATCTTTCAAAACATTAAAGCGTTCTATTAACTTTGATTTATAATAACCTGTTTTATTATATTCAGCCTGTTGTTGTCTTAAACGTTCTCTGTTCTTATTTCTCCAACGATTATTATATTCTCTAATTTTATCTTTATTAGCAAATGCCCAAGTTCGTCTTCTTTCTTTAAATCTATCTTTGTTAATTTGAATGTATGTAGGTATATTTAAATCACTCATAATTAGCAGCATATATATATAAAGATAAATTATATAAATAATATTTATCTACGAGCTACATAAGTATGTCCAACTATACCTCTACCAACTGTTCGTTTTAACGTGTTATGATGCGTTTTATGTATTCCATGACCAGATAAAGACGTATCTGGTATATCAAAGATATTACTTTGCTTTGCCTAGAATAAAGGACTAATTTTTAGTTGATCTATTACATTCGATCTTGTTGCATTAGATTTATTTTCATCTTTTGGTTTTCTACCGCGTTTTGCATGTGGGGCTCCAGACGGTGGTATACCATAAGGTGCATCCATTGGTTGAACTACAGGAATAGCATTTTTTTCTTCTAATTCCGAAGAAGAATTAGCATTATTTAGCATTCTTTGTTTATGTTTATTCCATAAATCAAATAAGAAATTACTATCTACTTCCTCTGTTCCACTTTACCGCCGACGTTGGCCATCCGAGTGACCTCAAAAATTTATTTCTTCGTCAATCAAGACGAAATATATCATGTTCGAAAGAGCATAAAAATGAGAGGAAGTGTACATTGACTGGAAAGCGCGAAAAGACCATTTTGGCGCCCAAAAACGACATCGTTTAAATCACCCTGGAATAAAATTGCAAAATATAAAATTCTCACAATAAAATTGGGGGCTGAGCAGATGAACCAAGTACGCCACGAGCGCGAACTGTCCTACTCAAAGAAGATGGAGGTGGTCACGTATCTCAATGACCTCAAGACTCTGGGAAAGCTGCCCCGTGGGGCAATATCCAATGCTGCCTCTTATTTCAACTTGCATCGAACAACAGTGGCGAAAATTTTGAACGACTTCGCGGTCAATCCTTTGATGCCATCGGGCAAACTCGGCAAAGTTGGTCGTAAACCGATCTACACCCAACAAGAAGTCAGGACCATCGCACGTGAAATACCTCAAAGTTTGCGCTCAACCATGCGCGATCTGTCTGAAGCAGCTGGAATACCATTGACGACAATTCACCGCAGTCTCCGCCAAGGGACCCTCAAGCGCTGTACATCGCGACTCCAACCACTCTTGACAACTTCAAATGCTCTTCAACGCCTTGATTTTTGCACGTCCGTCGCTGCGCTCCGGCCGAGCTCGCGGATTCCGCCGGCGAAGCCGGTCCTCCTGAAACCCCCCACTTTGATGGAATGTGGGATGTCGTGCACCTTGATGAGAAATGGTTTAATGGTGACAAGGACACACGCAAAGTGTACCTTACTGACGGTGAGGAGCCACTTTACCGATCGTGCAAGAGCAAGCGCTTTCTTCCAAAGGTTATGTTCATTGCTGCAGTTGCTCGACCTAGATACGACGATGAGCGCAAGAGAATGTTCAATGGAAAGATTGGCATGTGGCCAATCGTCAAGAACTTGCCTGCACAACGTAGCTCGAGAAATCGACCTGCTGGGACGCTTGTGACCACCTTGACAAATGTTGATGCTCAAGTCTATCAAGAATACGTTTTTACAAGAGTTATACCTGCTATCAAGGCACGTTTCCCTACGAAGAACAAACGTGTTGTTTTACAGCACGACAACGCGACTCCACATGGCTTGATTACCGATGAGATACTATCGAGTGTGTCGACGGACGGGTGGGTCTTCGTTGTGAGGCGTCAACCCCCCAATAGTCCAGATCTCAATGTTCTGGACTTGGGCTTCTTTGCTTCAATCCAGTCCCTACAATACAAGATGGTAAGTCGCACCGTCGATGATGTTATCCATGCAACGCTCACTGCATTTGAGTGCATTGATGAAGAGAAACTGGAGAATGTGTTTTTGACGTTGCAGGCAGTCATGTGCCTTGTCATTGAGAACAAGGGCGGCAACTATTTCCGCTTGCCACACCTTCGCAAGGATGCATTGCGGCGTCGCGGGACACTCATGACGACTGTGGATTGCCCTGAATCATTTTTAATCTGAGCCTCTGCGACCTGCATGTTTTTAACCAATAATATGCATGAAATTGATTTGTAGCCAATGGTAATGAATTGTCGGTGGTAAAGTGGAAAAAGTTAGTTTTTCTCGGTCGGCGGTAAAGTGGAACAGAGGAAGTATACCTTTAAGATCTTTTACTTTAAATAAGAAATCAGAACTCAATCTGTAAAAAGCAATGAGGTCATTTGAAGTACTTAGTTTAGCTATAAAGTTTGATGTTTGGTCTTTTAATATCGGTGATAAAGCATTTGTTAAGTAATATCTTATTTGATTTTCATCTGGATTTGGAGGTAGTTCATCAAAAGTTGGTTTAACCTTTGCTCTTAATTCTGAATAATATTTATCTATTATAGGTTTTTCTTGCTTTAATAGAGATATTTTTTGCTGAACTTCTTTATAAATTAAATCTGTTCTAAATATTTTATAAGTCATTTTAACTATATTATAGCAAAAAAATAAAATATTGATTTTATTATAATATTTATATAGTTTATTCTTTCTTAATATTAATAAATGATATTTTGATTTATTGTATCTTATATCTAAATTGAAATGCGATGTATCGTCGATTATATATTTATCAAACTACGTATTTTTATAGTAAGTTTTATCGGTGTCGATGTCTGTCAGTGTTTTACGATAAATCCAGCCCTCTGATTGATTGGAGCACAAGCATCACTACTCATCAGGGTAATTATTTGGTTATCTGGAAGTTATCTGGATTCCCTCAGAACAGGGTGGTACTACCCTGTTCTGAGGGTAAACCACCCTGTTCTCGGGGAATTTCTCTGTTTTGCAGTTGATACCCAGTAGTTTCTAGAGCATTTTAAAACTTAAGATGACATCCAAGCAGCAGCTCAAGTGCATGGTTGAGGACTGTGGCACGATTATTTGGTACACGATTTTCCCAACTCATATGAAAAACCGACACAAGGAAATTCCCGAAAATCGCCACATTCGACTCATGTGGGGACGTCCTGTGTTGGAAGATGGAAGTTTGGCGCCCTACACTCCTCGGCGATCGGCTGGAGTAAAGCCACAGTATGCTTTGCCTCCATCAAACTCTATTGGTCAAAATGTGTCATCGGGCGACGACGACCAAACCACCAATGGAGTGACGACTCTCGACGACGAAGATGATCTCGTGCATGATATCATGCGTGAGGGAAAGGTTGTAAAGAGTATTTTGCGCCTATTGATTTTCCAGACTAAGTCATGTGGGGGCAACCCAAGAGATATTTTGGCGCCTCTTTTGACGAGCCAAGGCAGCAATGAAGGCATGACTAGTCCTGCGCAATCAAGCGGTACAAATGCAGATGTGAATGATGAAGAAGAAACCAAAGAAGAGACCAACCATCAAGATGTCGACAGTACGGTGAGACCATCTCGTCAAAAGAAAAGACGATCAAGTGCTGAACGTGTAGCAAAAATGGTTCGCATGTTATCATAGCTTTGTAATTCAATCTAATGCATTTAGTTCCATATAACAACATAACAATTTCAGTATTTATGTAACTTCTGGAAAGTAATAGTAACTGCTGGACGTTATGATTTTCTCTAACTTCTGGAACTTTGTACAGTTCTGATAACTTCTCGAAATTAATTCTACTTCTAGTAACTCCTCGAAGTTATGATCTTCTGTAACTTCTGCAATTTTGTACAGTTCTGAAAACTTCTAGAGTTGAGACTTAAAAACTTCAAGGAGTTTATATTACTATAAGCATCTTTAACTTCTAAATATTCACTATATTCAAGTAACTTCTACAAAGTGCTAGTGCATAGTTAACTTTAAGTAAGTACTATATCTACAATACTATACAATATACAATAACATCTAACTACGCATTCCCTTTGATTTCTTTCGCCGCTTTGGCTTCGGTCCTGGCTTTGATTTGTCTCCGTCAGGATCGCAAGTTCTTGGAGCTTTCGACGCTGCATCACGCGATAGATTACTGGTGTGAGATTCGCTTCGTACATTTTCTTGAAGTTTTTGGTTGAAAATGTATCATCCATGTGCTCTGTAGGATTTAATCCTAATCCGGTGTAGCACCGAAGAGCATGAATGCAAGGTTTTTTCGTGTCAAACCAAACTCTACATTGGCATGTCTTTTCTTCCAAATTGACAAGACGCCACAAATGTCGTACATCTGTCAAAGGATCAAAGTACAAGGCTAAATACGTTTTCCCTGGCTCACATTCATCAATCTGTTGAGAAGTCAGTCATCGACAGTTCAGCACTCCTACCACGATGATGCGTGACTTAGTCATGAGTTGATCCATTTGTTTTTTATGGACAGGTGTTATCGCCTCCTCTGGCCATGATTTACTTTTTAACCTAAGAAAATTTGAGATAAAGTTTGACAAGAAGATTCTAGAGCTTCTAGTGCTTCTAGAGGTTGCAGTAGAATAGAAACTTCTAGATGAACGAAGTATTGGGAGCACAATACCTTCTCTCTTACGTTTCGAAGTAAGTGATGCATATAGCGGAAATGAAGAGTAATAATGTCCAAACTTCGTAACTCTTTCCCAAGCCATTCGTTCGTTCGTTGTTGCCCTCGGCCAGGTTAGATGTGACATTGTCAAATGTTGGTCGAGCGATAGCATAAGTGACCCAATTTTTTCGCGGTATTTGCGTTAAGTAAGTTGCAGCTCCTGTCCGACATGACGTGATAATTGAGTCGACAACTTACTTTCATTTGATGTTCTCATCTTTTCGAGATATCGCTCAAAAGTTTCTGCACTGTCGGATCTGGCAAGTTTGTACACAAGGGACTCTTCATTGGGAGAAAGATGTTGACCAATGGTGCAATTCATATTCGCAACAATGTGCCTCATGCAGTATCTATGAGAGTTATTTGGACAGACGTCGCTGACAGCGTTGATCAATCCTACACGCAAGTAAGAATCTGAACACTTAAATATCCCATGGATGGGACTTGGGATGTATAAAAAAGCTTCACAAACTAGAAGCACCAGAACTCACAAACTAGAAGCACCAGAAGTTCTAGAAGTTGCGAAACTTTTGGCAGTTTGTTAAATTCGAAAAAATGAAAGCTTTGCATAATTTTACACGATTCAATTTCCAAAAACATTCCTGTACCTTTCATACGATCTGAAACAATAACGATTCGCGAGTCCAATATTCCAGATTCTTGAAGGCATTTTAGAAACCAACTCCAATGAAGCCCACACTCAACAGGAACGACTGCAATCCCTGTTAAATATTGTCATACGAGAAGTCCGTGTCTGCGTTACCTAAGACAATAAGATGGTTGTTTGGATCCTTTGCTGTAGCAAGTAGTAACGTTCCATTTGCGTTCATCAAATCTTTCATATGTGCACCTACAAAAGATAAGAAAAATTCTGGTTTAATGTACACCGTCAAGAGCAATCAAGGGCTGACAATATGGAAAGGCATTTTGCAAAAGTTTGGAATAAGAATACATCTGTAGAATACTCCTTCCAGTGTTTCAACTTTGGCGTATGTTCCTGGGTTGTGGTTTACAATTATTTCGAAATAGCAGGCCAACTTCTCAAAAGCTATATTCACTGTTCCATACATGTCTTCAACAAGTTTCCGCTTTGCCCGACTTGCTGCCGATGTTGAAATTGTTTGACCACTTGACTTACCATGTCATGGGTCACGGCAGGGTGGGGTGAATTTGCATGACTGTTGAAGCAGGCATGGTTATGAGTCAAGTCCATCGATGTGATCGAAATTGATTCATCTCTCTTGCGGCTTGCGCAAACATAAAATGTGCAGCCGGCTTTTGTGCATGTCCATTTCCCGGACTTCGTGTTCCGATACTTCTGTTGGACTCGAAAACCATGATGGAGGCTCAGCTCGTTCAAACAGCTCCGCAGATAAACAAAATTCCCAAAGTCATGATTCTTTACCACGTTGATCACACTTCCGGGAATGTAATTATGCTCTCCACTTGGCCCTTCAGTAATGCTCAGCTTGACAGCTTGCGCCAGATAGTCTTCCACTCCATAGAACGACAGTTTCCAAATCGAATTTTGTTGGTTCCAGTACCGTATCGGTCATATTATCTCACCACGAAATTTCGGCTTGGTGAGTGAACGAATGGCTCGGCTCTGGTGAATCATTTTGAACGATCGTCATTTGCCTGGTGAACACATACGAACGAATGCTGAGATGACCAAGCAGATATTTTGAGCGACACTAAGCTAATGATGAACTATTTTGACTGCAATCTAATCAACGTACAAATTAATAAAATATCTCCATTCTCGATTTGTTCACTGTGTCCGATGCGTTTGGCTCACGGCTGGGGAACCCACAGATTGCGGGTTCGAGTGCCCGAATACGCGTTTTTGATAAAATTTTGTATAATCCCATGTCTGATTGTTTGGCTCGATTGCTCCTACCTCACGCGCGCTATTCTACAGTAGGAAATGCATAGATCTCATTCCTTCAACATGCAGTAGGTGAGAAACTAGCATTTCAATGTATGCTGCAGCGTCATTCAGCACTGGCATGAATCTCACGTCCTGTCTACAGCAACAGTCTCTTGCTGATTCTGTTGTTGTACACAGACTTTGAACTCCATGCCAATACTCAATGATGCTGTGACATACAGTCTATTCGCAACCACAAAGCCATCACACATACATGGTCTGTGGTTGCAAGCAGCGGTATGACAAGGCATCATTGAGCATTGGCATGGAGTTCAAAGTCTGTGTACAACAACAGAATCATCAAGAGACTGTTGCTGTAAACAGGATATGAGATTCATGCCAGTGCTAAATGACGCTGCAGCATACATTGGAATGCTAGTTTCTCGCCTGCTGCACATTGAAAAAATGAGATCTATGCGGTTCGATGGAGCAATCAATGGTATACAATCAGACATGGGATTATACAAAATTTTATCAAAAACGCGCATTGGGGCACTCGAACCCGCAACCTGTGGGTTCCCTAGCCGTGAGCCAAACGCATCGGACACGGTGAACTAAATGATGGAAGAGATATTTTATAAAGCTATATGTTTAATAATAAACAATAAACATATTTTGACCGAATATTCACCTACCCCTGGTGAATAGATATGACAGATGATCTTCATGGTGGTGAGTAGATATGAACGAATAATTACCTTGCATAAGTACAAGTACCGTATCGGTCATATTATCTCACCAGCATTCATGTCTCGCCAACAACTCTGCTCTTGGAGTCGACTTGACTACAGCGAGCGACGGGATGTCTTTGGAGGAGTGCATGCTTTTGTCTTTGGAGGAGTGCATGCCTTTTATTGTAGGGGCAGATTGACATCAGGCACGACATCAGAGGTCGTATCTCCGTAAAAAAAACTCCATTTTTGACAGCCAAAAGATATTAAAAAAGTTCAAGCACAATGTGAGGCATTGAATATCTTACGAATTGTATGTAATACACCACTTCCATGAGCGAAAACGCCAAAATAACTGAATTTCAAATGTGCTTGTGAAAGGGGAAGGGGAAATTATTGGCTTTTGATTGGCCAAAAGTACATTGACACACAAAATAAAGACAAGTTTTTCTCAAAATCTGAAAAACAATATCAAGTTTTTACTCTGAGTCATTGAGTTTTTCAGATTCGTGAGTTTTTCTCGCTTGAAGTATGTATGGCACTTGACGACCAAGGGGCGGACAGAATGTGTTTTTTTGTCATTGCTTTCTGGTTTGAGATGCAAAATTCGAAGTGAGGGGGGTTTAATGAAGTGAGCTATTGACCAATCATACTATCTCTGTCGTTTGAGAACTTTTTGATATTTATATTACACTTTCTATGCGCCGTGCCCGATGTCAATCTGCCCCTACAATTAATAGTACCACCACCTTTAGGATGGCCAGCACGTGCTTCCTTCGTAGATCACGGCGCTTTCATTGCGCCAGAGTTTGTGACTTCAAATGTCATATTTCCATCGCGACAGAGCATCAGACAATATTCTTTTAAGCAGACAAGGAGGGGAGTTCCGGTGTGGCATCGTTGCACGTCAGCGGTCGAACGTGTTCATGCAAGCTCACGCAGTGATAAACTGAAGATAAGTCTCCAGAGCGGTCGGTTTTGAATAAAATGCGTTGGAAAGGTCCGGTAGATGCGGCCCTCGACGTTCTTTCGATCGGGGCTGAGCTTCAAGTAGTGGATCGGCCCCGACGTGTCGACTGTCGCGCCCAAGATTTAAGCAGCAACGCAGCGACTCACCGATGTCAGGAGCATGAGATACCCATCCACTTCGACATAGCCAGACATGGCCAGACTGTACACCGTCGATATCACTCGATGCGAACGTTCACGCTACGTGTACATGCGCGAGGGGTCCATGAATCCCCCGAAGAAACGGATTGCAAGGCCGACGGCGACGTCAAAACTGGAATACCGACTCAGCGGGTCTTCTTCAAAACTTCCGTCATGAAGCTGACGCTGCACTCTGAACTGTCGGTCGTAATGGTGACATTGGGAAGCAATCGCGCCGAGAGCGAGCGCTCCAAATGTAGCCCATGCCATGTAGAAATACGAATCAAATGTGTGGGCGCGACGTGCGAAAGTAGAAGAGAGTCAACGTGAATGGAATTCTCGCGAGGGGGATTTCAAGTGGCACTGTCGATACGCGTGGCAATTGATCCACTTGGGTGATGAACCACCGCAAGAGCTGTTCGTTTTCCTGCGGCGTTGTGTTGTATCCTGTGTACAGCCAGAGATCCCAAGACGTAATGGTCGGGCCACGGTCGAAGATGGTCATGATGCTGTACGACGGCGTCAAGAGGTTGTCCAGCATGGCGGATGTGTTGAGGAAAATCCAGTAGGGAGCAACAAAGTAGGCGGCCACTTCCACGGACAGACAAACCAGCCAAACGAACACTTTGCCAATGGTCTTGAACTTACTTTTCCGTCCGACACGGAGCGCGTTGGACACCAGTCTCGTCGTGGGTGACGTCCCATGGCAGTGTATATCGCTCGTGAGATGTCCGACGACGCGGGCTTGCTGTGGTGAATTGTCTTGGCCGAACCCGGCGTATCCTTCGTGTGCGTCTCACAGGACGCTAAATTTAGTCATGAGCTGTAGTGTCTACACGTCAGAGGGGGGAATTTCGTTGACAACTCCGCGTCGAGTCGCCACATCCCTCTGCTGGAGCAGCAAAGAATGGTCCATGAGGCGCATCTGATGACAGACAAGTCGCACGGAATCAAAAATCGACCGAGGACGGAGAGGGCGCCGCAAACAAGTCGTATATTGTTCTCCTTTAAGCTTTGCTCCAAGAGGACGTCGCTACTCAAATTCATGCAGCGACAAGCTTCGAAAGAGTTTTCCCATGGGTTTTCCACGGATGAAGAGCGTCGGGAATGTCCTGTAGATGCGGTTCTCGACCGTCTTGCCGTCTTCGCTCAGCTTAAAGTAGTGAATCGGGCCTGACGTGTCGACACTCGAGCCCAAGAGATAGGCGGCAAAACATCGCTGGACCGACGTCGTGGGCATGAGACAGCCGTCGATTTCAACATACCCAGCCATCGCGACGCTGTAGACTGTCGACTTGAATCGCTTGGCGCCCTCGCCATGGGCGTACAAGCGGGAGGTGTCCATGAATCCGCCCGGGAATCGAATGGCCAAGCCGACGGCCACGTCAAACGTCGAGTAGGTGGCGAGGATGCTATTGTAGAACGAACCGCTTTGGATTTGCCGCACGACGCGGACTTTTCGAAAGTAAAGCCATATTTTCGACGCAATGGCGGCGGCAACCGTCGCGCCGATGGCAGCATAGACCATGTAGAAATACGAGTCTAAATGGGGCGACGTGCGGTAGTAAAACATGACCATGGGGGCGACCAATGTCGGGCGATACGTGTAAGGAACAACCGACCGGACGGATGTAAATGCAGGACCTTGATGGGATAGAGCTCCCGCGACGAGGAGAACGATCGCGAGGTAGATTGCCACGTAGGACAAGCGTACACACATGCGGCAGGCGTTCAAGACGTGCTTGATGACACTCATGCCAACGACAAAGACGAAGCAGATTGGCCCTGGAATGAAAACCAAGTCGTCCGTGAACGAATGCATCGACGAGAGATTCCAAGGCAGCGGCGCGAGGCATTGGCGGACAATCATGGCGAGGATCATGCCTCGGTACGTCCAAAACGTCGTGATCAATGTGAGGGCGACCGTGATTTCAAACGAGCTGTTGTTGGTCACTTCGAGCGAAAAGTAGTCGACGAGCACGAGAAAGAGATTGCGACCGCTCTTCCAGCTAAACTTGACGAGCAACGCCAAGTAGAACCCCGCCGAGGCCAAACGCGTGACGAGCAGGATTGCAATCTGCGTTTGGATGATGTAGTCGACGCGAGACGCTTGGTCGGTCCACAGTTGGTTTGCAATTTGCATGGTTGGCGTCATGACCGCCGTCGCATTCGGCGCTGCGTCGAGGAATCCCGCGGTTTGAAGGGGGAGGCGAAACCCCGTCGGCGCATGATGTACTGAGCTGAGCATGCGTTGGTTGTCGACGTTGGGAATGCCTGTCAAGACCATCCAGTTCTCAAACGCGACGAGTCCTGCGATCGTCGTCGGGTCGGACGCGCAGTAGAAGTTGATCACGTCGGGATCCGTGATGGAGTAGACCATGTTTTTGATCTGGGGATGCGTACACGACGGCGGTGTCGCCGGTCCGCCATTCTTCTTTTGCTCGTCGACTACTAGCGTTGTCGTGTTTGGGAGCACGATGCTGCCGCACTTGACCGTCGCAGCGTCATAGTTGGTGACACAGATCAAGCGGTTGGCAACGCCAAGAAGCGTCGGGTACGTCAGCGTCACGTCCACGAGCGACTGATGCGTCGAGTTGGAGCTGATCGTCCGAAAGACACGGAGGGTTTCATACCCGTGGACTTTGTTGGCCATCTTGACGTACAAGACGAGCGACACGAGCGGACTAAAGACAGGATTGCTCAGCGAGAAGGTCTTGCCGACCATGAGCGTGTATCGCCCGGACTCGGCGTCGACAGTCTGGTTGGTCTTGGACACGCTCTGCAAGAAATTCCTCTTGGGGCCAAGGGTCATCGTGAAGGGGATCTTGCCGACGGGAACGTCGAGTGGTGTCGAGCTCCCGAGTGGCCACGCGTCGATTTGATCGATGAGGCGGCGCAAACGCGCTTCGTTCTCGGTCGCAGTGACGTTGTAGCCCGTGTAGAGCGAAACATCCCACGCAGACATGGACGGCCCCGTGTCGAAGTTGGTCATGAGGCTGTATCCACGCGCAAGCAAGCTGGCCAAGAGCGTCGAGACGTCGTTGGAGACCCAAATGGGCACGATCAAATACGCCACGACTTCGATCGACATGCAGACGACCCAGATACAAATGCTCAAGGCGACGCCGCGCTTGATGACAGTCCGCGACTTGCTCTCCTTGGAGTCGTCAAACGGCACGACGCTCGTCATGGTCGCTAATGCTGGTTTAGTCGTCGGGTCGGACGAGAGAATCGCCGCGGCCGATGGAGAAGCATGGGGCATGACGACGTCTTCTCTCAATCGAGTAATGGCTCCAGCGGCGAAACATCCAAGACGACGTTGGGTGCTATTTTTAAAGCCCGTGCTGGGTACTTTTTCAGCAGCTCTCGTCACCAATTTTCGTCACCGACGAGGGTTTTGACGATGAATACAAACTTGTTGAATGGCTTTACTGAGGAACAACCAATTTGTCAAGGTACCCGCCTTCCGAGCAGAGTTCAAAGAAGATGCCCGTGCCTTGTTCGATGAGCGACTTGGGACTATCGCACTGGACGAGTCGGCCTTGGTCAAAGACGAGAATGCGGTCGCAGTCCAAGACCGTGTCGAGGCGATGGGCAATGGTCAGCACTGTCGACGACGCAAATTCGGTGCGAATGACGCGCTGGAGGTTTTGGTCCGTCTCGTGGTCGATGGCGGCTGTCGCTTCGTCCATCACGACAATGCGAGCTTGTCTTAGAAGAGCTCGGGCCATGCAGAGCATCTGCCGCTCGCCGACGCTAAAGTTTTCGCCGTTTTCTTCCACGGGACTGTCCAAATTGCCTTCGACACTTGCAATACGATCGGCCAAGACGACTTTGCGAAGGCACGACCACAACTCGTCGTCGGTGAACTCGCCAAACGGGTCCAAGTAGTTGCGCAGTGTGCCTTTGAAGAGAACAGGCGACTGCGGGATGATCGCAATCGCACTGCGAAGTGTCTTGACGCCAATCTTGGAAATGTCCACACCGTCGATCTTGATGGAGCCCGCCGCGAGTTCATTGATGCGGAAAAGAGCCATCGTGAGACTCGACTTGCCGGCGCCCGTGCGGCCGACAATGCCAATCTTTTCCCCCGACTGGATGTGCACATTCACATCCTTGAGCACGAGTGGATCGTTCTCCTTGTAGCGGAAGCTCATCTTGTCGAATTCCACCTCGCCCGTCGTCGGCCACGACTTGGCGACGGCGCCAGAGATCACTCGCGGCGCTTCGGGTTCAATGTTGGCGTACTCGGCGAGACGTTCGGGGCCGACCATCGCAGTTTCGACTTGGCCCCACGTCGAGACGAGTCGCTGGAAGGACGGCAAGACAGTGAACGAGTAGTTGAGCACGAGGCCGATCAAACCTGGGTTCAAGTACTGGCGCATGTAGATGAGCGACGTCGAGATGAGCAAGAGGAGCGTCGCGCTGAGCAGTTGAATGCGCATGGCAAACCACTGCGAGATGACTTGCGTCGCAAACGACGCTTCGTTGTTGTGGTCGACGTTGCGGTAGTGCATGCGCTGGAAGCGGCGGACTTGCTTGGGACCGAAGGCACGAATGACAAGCCCACCTTCGATCGACTCGGAGATCAAATTGAGCAGTGGCGACTTGGTCGTCTTGTTGACACGCTCCATCTCCCGCGCGGGTTCGACGTAGAACTGGCCCATGACAAAGTACAAGTAGATGAGCGGCAAGAGGAGAAGACCGACCCATTGCAAGACCCAGATCGTCGTCCCGAACGAGAAGAGCGCCATGAAGACGACGGCCAACGACCCACTCACATGGTACGGAATTTGGCTGTCCACAGTGCCGACGTCGTTCGAGTAGCGATTCAAGATGCGGCCGATTGGATTCGCATCGAAGAATCGCATGGGAGCACGGAGAAGCGCCGCTGTCATGTTGGAAAAGAGCCGTCGAGACGCCGCGACGCTCGACGCGTAGATGGAAAGCGTGCGGACCATCGTCATGAGCACACTTCCGATGGCCAGCGCTGCGTAGACGCCCAAGTAATATCCCGCTTGGTGGTGAAACTCGTCGCGTGTGACTTTGTCGACCGTCGTGCTCCACGAACTGAGCCAGAGGTCGCTGGCAACCGACATGCCTTGCCACAGCGCCAAGACAAAGACCCAAAAGGCAAAGCGCGGCCAACCGCCGATCGCTTCCAAGTACGACTTGAAGACGCGTCCATCCACGCGGCCACGACTGCGTTCTTCCTCCATGACCAAACGACCGTTGTCAGCCACTTCGTCAAACGTGAGACCACCGTGCGACGTCGCTTCATCGTACGGAGTGAACGGCATGGCGTCGAAATGCGCTGGGAATGGCGTCGCCACGGACGGCGTCAAGAGCATATCCCAAGTCGGTGGATGGTCGTTGAGTGGCGACTCGTCGTCGTCGCGAAAGCCGACGCGGACACGGAGCGGGTCGACCAAGGCGGGCGAGTCGTGCTTTTTGCTCTCGATGATCGTTTCCACGAGGTTGCCAGCTGTGATTTCAATGCGGCGGTCGATGCAGTCCGACTCGATGATTTCAGGACAGTGCGTGACCAAGACGATCGTCTTGTGGCGCAGCAGACCGAGGAAACACTTGGTGAAGATTTCGTTCTGGACGATCGCGTCGACGGCAGAGAGCGGCGAGTCCAAGATAAAGATGTCGGCATCGCTGTAGCACGCCCGCGCCAAGCTGATGCGCGCTTTCTGTCCCCCCGACAAGTTGACGCCCTTTTGGCCGATTTCCGTGCGGTCGCCGGCGGCAAAGAGCGTCAAGTCCTTGGTCAATGCGCACGCTTCGATTACTTTGTTGTACTTGACGCGGTCGTACGGCTTGCCAAAGAGGATGTTTTCCCGGATCGTCATGTTTTGAATCCACGCTTGTTGGGAAAAGTACGCGACTTGGCCACCGACAAAGATCGACCCCGACTGCTTCTCCATTTCGCCAAGGATTGCCGCGCAGAGAGACGACTTGCCTTCACCGACGGAGCCGTGCACGATGACGAATTCGCCGCGCTTGACGGTCAAATTCAAGTCGCGGAAGAGCGGTTTGCTGTCTGCCGTCCAGCCGAACGATGCGTTTTCAATCGAAATGTCAATCTTGTCGCGCGTGTAGCGCTCCAACGCGTCGGCCGGCGCCGTGCGCGGCGTCCACACGGTCGTCATATCCTTCTCTTCTAAGTCGAGGAACTGCATGATGCGACGCAAGGCGACAAGAGCTTGCATCATGTTGGCAATGATCTGGGGCATTTGGATGAGCGGGATTTTGAGCAAGTTAAAGAGCGACAGCGCCGTGAACATGCGCGTCGCCGTCAGCGTTTGATCCATCACGAGCGTGTACGTGGCGAATGACGCGATCGCGACGAGGACTGGCGCGGCGTACAAGCAGAGCGTGACGCAGCTCGAGAGGGAGAAAATGCGCCAGAGCGTGTCGAGTTCGACTTGGCGCTCGGCGGCGATTTTGTCGGCAAACTTTTCTTCCCACGCGTTCAACTTGATGACTTGCATCGCGCTGAACACTTCATTGACAGACTTCATGCGCTTGTCCTGGCAGCCACGGAGCGCCATGAAATTGCGGCGCTGTGCCACAACGACAAAGTTGTTGATCGTGAGCATGAGGACAATGACGCCGGCGCCGACAAACGTCGCCCAGCCGATGACGTCGTAGAGCATGAAGAGCGTGATCGCGACTTGGATCGGGATGAGCCACACTTGGTTGGCAAAGATGGAAAAGTTGAGGATCCATTGAATGTCGGCGGAAAACATGTTGGAGATCTCGCCGGCGGTCTTTTCGCGGCGGCATTTCGCATCGAGCGCGAGCGACTTGTGGAAGAGCAAATGTTGCAACGCCGACGTGAGTTTGACCGTGATGAGTTGGTTCTGGAACGTCGAGTGGGCCGAAATGAACGCCTGCGCGACGTTGGCGAGGAAGAGCGTGCCGATGAGCTGGAGGACTCCTTTCAGCCTGAACGGCGTGTCTCCTTCAAGCGCGCTGAGGATTTGTTTGAGGACGACAGGGCCGTACAGTGTACACGCGACGGAAATCACTTGGAGGACGCCAATGATGACAAACCGCCATCCATACGTCGTCAAGATGGTCCGAATCAGCGACCGCGTGCGTTGAAAGGTCGGTTCGAACGCCGCGCTGACGACTTTGCATTGGTTTTCAAGCTGGAGCGGCCAAATGTCTTCAGGATTGAGCTGGCGTTGGTTGCCGAGCGACAAGAGTGGCGACGCCCAGCTGTAGAGGAGCTTGGAGACGAGACCGGCTTGGTCCAGCGGGTGGACGCGCACAGCGTCGGTCTGCGCGACCTCGGCGTAGACGGACTGGTAGTTCTTGGCCATGCCAGAGGAAATCCAAGAGTGATCACATCCTCTCCTTGTATGAGTTTGTAATCGGGGGATTATTCCACGTCATTCCGAGGTTCGTGGTGGCCGTGTCCGTCGGTCGTGAGTGAAGCTCGACATCGCCACAGTCATTCCGAAGCAGAGCGAAGAGAAGAAGCAGAGCCGAGTGCTCTTTCTCGTCCATCGTCAAGGCGTTCCGCGCGGCGGCGACGGACAGTGCGGAAGGTTCCGAAGCTGGTCCGACCGGCTCCACCTGTGACAAGACACAACCAGCCATCGTTTATCACGCGACGTTGTCTTCCAAGGAAGTTCCCTTGACCACGGTGTTGCTGGCAGCAACACCGTGGAGATCTGCACGTAGATGGGAAGCTTGGACAGACAAGCCAACCTTTCCCATGCTGCTGAGGATGTGGCGTGTCCGTAACCAACGCCGTTGTCGGTTCACCAACGGGTTGGACACGTTGACACATGACCAAGCAGTTGGTGAACCCAACTCACGTGGCATATTTACTCAACATTCCATGACGGCAGCTAACGAAGCAACTGTCCAAGCTCACGACAGAGTGGTCTGCTCATGCAGTGAGGATTCAGAAGAGCCACAACGTTGGGATCGTCAATGTTGTCGTAGGACGTCGATTGTGTGATGCGATTGAAGCAGAATCCGACGGCGGCAGTCCATCGAAGTGCATCCAAAGGGAGCTAGATAGCGGACCTTGGCCAAAGATAGCTCTAGGTTGATTGAAAGGATGCGATCATTATTGTGAGCTTTCAAGTGTCGCTTCGAGGGTTGGATACGAAGATTAGAACAATCTTTCAACACTTTTTTGGTGTCGTCGACGATGGACCCACCGGTGTTCGACTTGGAGACTCTCTTTGGAAACACGCAGATCGCAACGCCGTCCAAAATCGATGCGATGAATCCGACCGGTAGATTCTTCGTCATCCACACTCCCCGACGGCAACTTGTCCTTGTAGATGTCAACTTGATCCGAGCGCTGGTGAGCAACACCGATCTCGTCGACCGCTTTGCGCATCAAATTGCGCTCTACGCCAAGCTTGACCGCAAGCCTGAAGACACGCTCCGCCGGTTTAGTCTCAATGGCGCCAACAAACTCGACTTTAAAGAGTTCCATCCAGCGCTCAAGCGTCTGTTTGGTCATGAGATCACACATGCACAGTCGAAAGAACTCTTTACTGCCTTTTGCCCGTCGTCAGGGAAGAAACTCGGTACGTTCACGGCATGGAACATTCTTCTTGGCTCAAGTTATCATGTAGACATTGACCAATTCTGCCAGATCATGAGCCACTGGTGTCTCGTGGCGCAGCGCATGCGGGATCAAGAGTACGTTCCCTTGACGCCAAGCGACCCGGCAGCAGCTCAACCGACGGTCGACAACAATGCTAATATCCGCCGAGGACTCGAGCTCGCGACAAAACATTACGACAAACTCAACGAAATCTTCCTCAAGGTACACCACAAGTCCATGGAAGACGGCGGCATTGAGCGCCGTGGTAGATGGACGTCGGTTGCACGGGCTATTTGACCAAGGAAGAGTTTGAGCTCGCGATGAATCACTTTGGCGTGTACTTGAATGGCTCCGAGTACGACCGCCTGTATGCGCAATTGCCAGACAAGATCATGACAGATCAAGGCGTGCACTACGCGAGTTTCCTCACGATGCTCGGCGTCAAGTTGACCACGCTCTTTCAAAACCAAAAGGTAAGACTGCCGCCGCCAAACGCATGGAGCTCAAAGGGTTTGGATAGTTGTGGGAGAAACTTCTCGCGCATGGCGACCTCTTGCGGAAATACTTGACGCATTATCAAAAGCAAGGCAAGGCGTCGATGCCACCCGACCATTTCCGAGATCTCTTGGGCCACTGCGGCATCACGCTCTCGAACGCCGACTTCACAGGCCTTCGACTGCGCATGCAAGAATTCCAGTGCGTGTCCTCCTCGATATTGCCATCACTTGACGTCGTATCTAGGGACGTCGATGGGAATATCAATCTGGCCGACTTTTTAGCGGCTTTCAACGACAAGGCAGCATTTCTAGCCAAGAGCACAAGCCTCGTGGGATGCGCGGGCCCTCCGTCGCCGCCACGTCGGGGAAAGAAGAAAGTGGACGCTGCTGTTGCCCACGATGTCACGACGCCTGCTTTGGTCGCCCCCGCGGGTAAATCTACCGAGCAAAGGTTAGCTTAAACAGCTCAATCGCATGAACTTGACCATCGTTGCAGAAATGCAGAAGCGCAAATGAGTCGCGTCAAGATTTCCCACGTGAAGAAGCCAACATTTGCCGACTTGTACATGCAAAACACCAAGCCACAAGACGACGGCGCAGCGCTTCCAGCCATCACGCTCGAGCAGCGGATTTTGTCCAAGATTGAGCAGTTCAAGGCCATGGGATACACGCATTGTGCTAGTCTGAGAGGCTTGTTCCCCGGCGATCGCTTTGGAAAGCTCACTCGGGGTCAATTCCGCCAGGCAGTGGCTCAGTTAAGCTTGATCGCACGACACGCCGAAGTCGAAACACTCTTTTGGAAGTTGGATCCAGCAGGGCGAGGCTACGTTGCCGTGTCGGATTTCTATCGCTACATGCATAGCCATGGTCAAGTTCCAGTCGCTAAAGCAGAGCCACGAGATGCTGAGCAAGACAAAGATCGGCCGTGGCGAGTGGACGAGAAAAAGTTTTTCGAGGCGTTGCATGCCAAGGTACTAAGGAGTCTTGACGACAGGATAATGCAATCGATGCTGTAGATTCCAGAGGTTGTCCGTGCTTGCCGATCGCTTGACAGTGCTGCGACGGGATGCGTGTCAAAAGCAGACTTTATCTGGGTCATGCAAGAAGTGGGGCTTATTGTCTCGCACACTGACGCGGCGAATGCAATTTCAATGCTCTCCGCTCGAAAGGACGGTGTCGTGGCGTATCATACTATCAGTGAGACGCTGGAGAAGCTCCTCCACAGTCATGAATCGTCACGAGACCTGCCGCATTTGTCCAACACGTCGGTTCTTCTTGATCAAACGGCTGTCGTGGCTGAAGAACCAGGTATGGAATTCCCTTCCCCCCATCAGTTCTTGATGGAAATGTGTAGCTAAACCCAAGCCACAGCATGAATATCCCGCTCAGCGGTCAAGTCTGCAGCTTGGCTATGGCTACGACGAGCCAGCGGTGCAGGAACACGAACGGGATTTGACGTCGGCATTGCAATCCAACGCAACGCTTCACTACCCACTCAGTGAAACAGAAAAGCTCGAACGTGTCTTGCGGCAGCGGCATGCACGGCGCGTTCTTCTCATCCAAAACATATTAGAGCGCCGCACAGATCTCAAGATTTGCTTTGACCTGATGCCTTACCGTGAATCCAGTAATGGTCTCTTTCTCCTCACGCTTGATGAAATTGCCGACGTCTTGGGATCTGCACGCATGAATCTTCCATTGCGGTCGCCCGATGAAGCCAAAACATTCCTGCGGGAGATCGTGCCACCCAACCTTGACCGCTTGAGTAAATACCACCTCGACTAGAACCGTAGATCGAAAACTTCCTTGTAGGCTTTGTGGAGCTCATTCGAATCTTGACAATGGCCCAGCGAATGGAACCAGAGCCCGATGAAGATGCAAGCATCCTCCGGTTGGTTCTCTCCTTGAATAGCTGATATCATTGGCAATAGTGCGCAATGCGATGTCTTGAGCCCTGCGGCGTGCGATGTCTCCATACGTGCAAAGCTGCTTCAGTACAGCACCCTCAAGGATGTCAGTGTCATGCAGTGGAACACAACGGGAGCAATCATCGTCCGCCACGCGTTCAAAGGTCTTTCGCGGGATATGACGGCAGCAGCAGCCACTGGGTCCTTTGACGCAGTTTGCCGCATCGCCGACTTAAAGCACATTTGCCTCCGTCTTGCTTTGGACTTGACACCGTCGGAGCTTGCATTCATCGCTGCTAAGGTCGATCAAGGCAAGCAAGGCGTCTTCACCTCGACTGCACTCTTCGAGTGCTTCACTCAAATCCTTTACGCACTTTAATAAGTAATGCCATGGTTGTCATTTGATTTTTCCGTCAGTTTCGCACCGTAACTGGCGTGAAAATAGCAGACAGTCTTCGCCAGGATGAACTCGACCAAACGACCTCCAGCCAAGCTTGTGTATAAACCAAAAAGTGAGCAGCCTCTAGTCACGCCCAAGGAAGCGTCCAACATGAACCGATCCACGAGTGGAATCGCTGGTGTGTTGGATTCGCTCAAGGGGAAAATTGACGTCTTAGACGCTGAAATCAAAGCTGACCGAAAGGGTAAAAAAGACTACGAGGACGAGCTCTTCAAGCTCCACACCCGCAAGCAAGACATCACGGCCAAACTGAATGAGTGCCAACGATGGATTGATCTCTTTGCGTCCAAAATCCAACCGCTCGAAAACAGCTACAAAGCTACAACAGGGGAAATGAGTAACGAGTATGAAGAAGCCAAGATCAAACACGCCAATGGTCTCCAAGTGCTCATTGACAATTTCAACTACCATCCTGAATTCAAACGATACAACGACGACTTCACAGCGGTTCCATTTCGACCCAAGTAGCGCACAAATAACTTTATTTCTTCATCACAGATTCTCGCAACCCTTCAATTTCTATCGCACGAGCGTATGGCATACGACGGCGAGAGTGCTCGACCGTGAATGTGGACGGTATTTGTGTTGGGACAACTGCAGCGGTTGCTTCTTCTTGAGCCCTTCTAAAGGCTTGAAGCTCCACCTAATGTAGATGAGTCCGATTTGATCGGTCATGCAATACCTCAAGTGCGGCCATGCGGGCATTTTGGTCTTCAATCCGCTGCTGCATTTGAGCTTGGGCAGACTCACTTGCAACACGACGCCGTCTTTCTTTCTCAAGAGTTGTTTCGACTTGTTGGAGATGAGTCCGTAAATAATCGCATTGAGCTGTGACAGCCTTCAGATTAACATTTGATTCGTTGAGAGTTGATTGCAAAATCTTTGCGTGCTCTTTTTCCAGTGCCAGTTTTTCTTGCTTTTGTTTTTCAGCCAGCTCTCTCATAGCACGTTGCAGTTGCACAGTTGAAGCGAGGCTTTCATTTTCATGCTCTTTTGCAACCTTAACTTGCTGCTTAAGAGATGCAATTGTCGAATCAAGTCCTCGAATCTGTGAGATGTCCATTAGAGGAGTTGTCAAGATATTTCTTACATGTTCTTGCAAGGCTCGATTATTCGACTGCAGATCGCAATACGAAGTACACATGCTCACAGACGGCTTGAGGCCAACTTTTTCATTTCCACGTTGGGCTTTCTCAACGACGTGATTTGAATCCATGCGCCAATGAGTCCATTTGCCCCATCTATGCACAATAATGAGCGTCAACACTGACATATTGGTACTTACAGCCCGCAAGTAGGCACGTAATGCACAATTGCATTTTTGTTACAGAAAAAGCATTTTCCTTGCTTGAATGATGGAAGGACTGAAACCATGTTCAGGTCCTCCTGGGTCATCTCGGGTTTAGAGACTGTCATAACCATAGACGAAGATGAAGGCTCTGTGATTTGCTTCGTTGTGAGGTTGCGAGATGCCAATACGTGAGGATCAAAACCAGCGTGATATTCGGAAATAATCTTGTCCAGCATGGGAAAATCTTGCGTGAGGCCATCCTGTAGCTGGGGATATAAAAAACATGTGCGTTGTAGGAATGCCACGAGCTACAAAATTAAAAGTCAGTCTACAAGCCATAGACAGCGTAAGCAACCTCTCTCCATGCTTGAATAAATCGAGTGAAGACTCCAAACGTTAAAATGGCCGACGCGGCAAGCAAAGAGTACCCGACACTGTGAGCAGAGAATATAATCCATCGGGCAGATAAAACAAGGGACATCAACCACAGCATAACTAGACAAGAATAAATTCAAGTTGCTGGAAAAGTGAGCGTACCTGCGCCGATGACAGGTACGACAACCAGCATTGTGAGCTACAGAGACACATTAGATGAAATAAACTCACAAAAAGAGTCTACCCTTCGGGTAATCGTCAGTAAAAACACTGTCACGCCAGCAATGTGACTAAACCAAGCCCATCCTGTTTCTTCATCAACGAACTTGAACGTATCAGGAAACGAGGCAAAGCTGCCAAGAGTAAAAACACCCCAAAGCAAGACACCCAAGAAAAGTGTTGTACCACTAACATCAGGCGGCTGTGGTGATGAAGTCGGTGACGGATTAAGCGTCCGTGATACCTACTTGATGTTTAGGAAAGGTCAGCTTGTTCTGCACTCACTGCCAACGATATTCGTTCATTTGTCAAGCGCTTTCGGAGAACAAATCTCTCGCGGTAGCTGTATTCGGAATAGTATGCAATGGTGTTGAAGATCCATATCACTGGAGCACAGTACAAGAAGGCCAGCACGACTTCAATCTGAACAAAAATGAGCACCAAGGTTTTGCTCTTGCAACGAACCTTGTTTGGAGGTGGGCGCACGAATAGCGCTATTGAAAAGTAAATGACCAATGTGATTGCGCTGCCAATCATCGAATAAACAAATCCAAGTGGTGTAACTTTGGGAATTGTGAAAAACGAGAGGCCAAAAACGACAAAAAGGGCATCCCATTGATGCAATACCTCTCGCTGTAGAGTGAACAAGAGCAGTGTTGGAATTCCATGACATAGAGCCAAGATGAACATCACTTGTTCTTCAGCCTTGACCAAGTCCTGCTCACTCCGGATTAGACACACGGCAACCGACTCAAAACGTACCCACTTGACCAACAAGAATGTCGAAAACTGCATGACGATGAGCAATAACCTCGCAGGGAGCGTCACTTGGAGATAATACGAGTCGTGTTCAAGACTATCGCCCCATGCAAAGATGAGATGGCTGATCGCAGCTGGAATGAGAGATCGTAACCAGAGCATCTTCTTCCGAGTATGACTAAATGCTTGAAAGCTGGCTTCCAGGTCTGCATCTTCGAACTGGAGAGAGTATTTGTTGACGCAGACTGTCGTGTGCTCCATCTAGCGGGCTTGTGCGACGCCACAGAAATGCGGGAATGTGCGCGCTGTCTTTTCTGTTCATGATCCTCAGCATCCGGATAAAACCCATATCCGGCAAAATCATGTGTCAACAAATGCCATCAACCAATCAAATGCTTTGCAGTTTAAATAGCCGCTTTGTATTGGCTAAATAAAAACCAATCATTGGAGAGGATCACCGATTCGTTTAGCAAACTTCATCAGAAACATTCCGACGACAATCAGGAACAACAGCCAGACAAGAAGGGCAAGCAATCCACTAGGCGTGACAGAAAGGCGACAGGCCCTTGTCAGGTGGTACGCTTGCTAGCGGCTCATCAAAGAGATATAGATCAGCAATGGTCAGTTCTAGCGCTGTTGAGGATAGTCTTGGTCGCAAACGCATCGAATGTTCTGAATTTGGCTGAAGCTTGACAGAGTATCACTTGAACTTGACATTCATCAACTTTTACAGTGCTCGACATATTGAAATTAAGGGGGTTAGGGCATCCCCAACAGTACACGCTAGAACGCTATTCAAATAAAATTTGGAGCTCTAGCACTGACGAGCATTTCACACCAGGGACCTGTATAATTTAGCGTCCACGCCAAACCAATAGATGCAACGCTATATTTGGCGTTGTATCTATAGATTCAGGTTTCATGTACACTGCGTGAAAGACATTGCAATAACCATGGATCCATTCTGGCGCGACTGGATGGCTATGATTGAGGAAGATAATGATGACGAAGCGACCATTGTCAGCATTGAAATACTCAAACAGTACAAACAATGTGAAACCAATACACGCGGGGGCTCTCGACCTGGTAGAAGACCCAATGTGGATCGTAAACATGAGCTCTATGCCAGTCTCCTTCACGACGACTATTGGGGCCATCACCGGTTTATGACTCGTCATATTTTCGCAAGCATTTCAAGCTCCCGATTGGATTGTTTGATGAAATCCACGAACGAGTTGCCGCGTACGACAGCTATTTCATACAGAAACCCAACGTCACGGGCAAACTGGGGATTTCATCATTGCAAAAAGTAGCTGCGTCTGTCCGAATGCTTACCTCTGGTGTATTGGCAAATGAACTGGATGATAAGTATCGTATGGGAGAGTCTACCGTTCTCGAGTCTATGAAGCGCTTTTGTTGCGCGGTCAATTCTGCCTATGGTGAATCAGCTCTGCGAAGCCCGAATGAAGACGATTTGAACCGATTACTTGATGAAGGCGACAGAGCAGGATTCCCTGGATGCATAGGTTCAATTGATTGCATGCACTGGATTTGGAAGAACTGTCCGACTGCATGGAATAGAATGTTTCAGGGGAAAAGTGGTGTTCCAACAGTAATTCTAGAGGCGATTCCTGACCACCGTGGACGATTTTGGCACTTCAATTTTGGTTCACCTGGCTCCCTCAATGATATTAACGTTCTGGACAGATCGCCATTATTCCACAATGCTGTTAATGGTACATCACCACTAGTTCGCTTTGATGTTAATGGCCACCAGTATAACCACGCGTATTGGCTTGCAGATGGAATCTATCCTAAGTACCAATGCTTTTTGAAAACAATACCAAGGCCGGCAACGAGAATGCAAAAACTGTTTGCAACACGACAAGAGGCAAATCGTAAGGATATTGATCGCGCTTTTGGCGTTCTACAGGGTCGATTTCATATCCTCACTGCCGGTTGCCGTTTATGGGATCGCAATGCCATGAAGACTGTGATCAAAACTTGCGTGCTGCTTCACAATCTCATTATTGACTATGAAAGAGCCCATGACTTGGACTCATCGTATATTAGTGATGAAGAGTACATTCCTGAACACCCTTTCCAGCTTGTAGCTCGCGACAATACCCAAACTGCTGTTCATCGAACAGAACTAGTACAAGAAATGCAAGATACATTCAGTCACGAACAACTTCAAAACGACATAATGGTGCACTTGTGGGATATGTGGGCGATCGAACACATGGACGTTGACGATGTCGACGGAAATTAGATTAAAAAGTAGAAAAATAATACACAATGAATGCAATCTGAATTCGTTTAACATTCATAACTTGTTCAGGCTTGCTCTCATGTCATGTCTTGCACTGCCGGCTCTGAGATTACAATAATATTGATATTCATGCAACTTAATGTACTTTGACTTATCTACTCTACTGATCCAAGTTCTCATCATTGACATCGATGCCAAGATCGTTCAAAGCCTGCTTCTGCATCATTTTGAAGTAAGTCTTGGCTTCCTCTGACTCAGGATTGCGTTCAAAGATCCTCATGACCATAGAATCTTTCAACAACTTGTTCTTGGCTTCCGATGCTGCCGCCAAGCGTTGAAGGGTCGTTTCCATTTTTTCAGACGATCCGTGCTTTTGTGGCGTAGTCTTCAATCGCTTGGCTTTCTTGTTGCCAACTTCTGGACGGGGCGCAACATTTAAAGATAATTGACCATTGTCATCGACATCGTTCTCATCAAGTGCAAGCGCTCTGGATACAGTACAGTCGATTTGATCCAACGCAACAGCATATTTCGGTAGCTTCTTAAGAATAAGATATACCTCATCGTGTTTAAATGGTGCACCTTCCTTTATATGATATTGTCGTTTGGCTTCTGCAAAGTAATCATGTAGTTGCAAACCACTGTGATAAACACGTAGAGCAGAAGACAAGTGACCAACGTACTTTCCAACTTCATTGATCAGTGTATTGTTCCAACGGTTCTGGAGTGACGTCGAGTTTCCATCAGACGCCGATAGGAAGCTGACAAAGTTTGCATGGACTCGTGTCCAGAAGGAGTCGCGGCTTTGATCCGTGCCAACAGCAGCGTCTGTAGATATTGCTATGTATGACACCGCCAAGGCCTTGCCCTCTTCTAGCTTGAAATTGCTTTGGCCAGGCTTCCGACCAGTTGCTTTTGCCATTTGATCTGTTTGTGTGTGACTGCTTGGAAATGTCAAGAAACGACGCTATATTTACACCAATTTCCGTATATAAATTCATTTAACCGGACGACTTTGACGTTTTAGCGTGTGTACTTTTAGGGATGCCCTTACAGTGCAAAGATCACTGTTTTTTCCAGTAAAATGATATTTTTTCTCGGTATTTATACTTGCAATTTGTACTGAGCGTTTTGAATATACCTCTCAATGGAAATCACAGAGCAGTTTGCACTGTGGATTCATTGACCAATCAAATGCTAATAAAATACAGAAACCCGCCCAATGATTTATCCCAGCGCAACACAAAGGAACACGTAGTTGAAAGCTAATCTAAACTCCCTAACCAGGCACTCATAACTAAGAAACAGGGTTCAGTGTGACAGAGGAAGGCTAGAATCGCAGTAAACTTAAATTAGTTCTCACATCAATCGAAAGTCACATTCAACTGCTTTACAGGTTCACACATGTACACTCGTTGCATGTCGAGGGACGATATGTAGTCTACAACTGAACACGTTGATTGCTAGCCATATAGAAAGATGTCTACAATATCTTTGAGCATTTTAATTGACACAATACATGTAGAAGAGTTGGTGCTGGTCATGTAACTTGTTTTAGTTTAGCAACGCAATCTCGAATAAAGGACCGATACAAAGGAATCAACAATCAACTTGCTCCTTAAATGTGTGATTTATGTTCTCTACGGGGTTTTAAACACTTCGGAGTATCACGAGGCCGTATGTGACGGCATAGCTTTTGCGCCCTTCGTCCATCCCCTCAGAAATGCTGTAATCGCTCCGTTGTTGCTTAAACTCAGAGAAATAGGAGTAAATTCATCGTAATTTATTTGGTCAGTTATCATCATTATTGCTAGCACAGGCGTGCAAGAACTCGTTGTAGCTCGACAAGCATGAGCGTGAGATGAGGGAACTCTGACAACTCGCACAACATTGATGTACGCCTCCATATATAGCCAATTGAAACTACTTTAAATTTGGATTGGACAAAATAGAAATGCCATGCAATCCACACTGTAAATTCCGAAGACAATACAATTCGAGTTGGACTTTGGATATCCACCGTGGCTCATCGCTCATTCTCAATGCTTCTTCCTCAATGTTTCGAAGGATTTCAAGCATTTACTCGGCGATGCCACAAAGATGAAAAGGCTATCGAAAGCAGTCTTAGTGGATTTTGTGGAAGTTGCAGTGAGATTATTAGGTAGTTCGAGGAGTCAAGTGCAAAGATGACAAGTTGTCCCGATTTCATGAAGTGTCTTTGTGTGATGCATTTCAAGGTAGCTGAAGCTTTCAACTCCTTCGATGATGTTCGGGAATGGAGTACTCGCAATTTGTTGCAGAGATACATGTGCACTAGTGGCCGGAAGAACAACATGGAAGCTTGAAGTCTGCCACGAATGTTGTTGCGAATGAATTCTCTCACTTTTGATGTGGATGGGTTGTAGGGATTTCCATGGAAAGCCTATTGAAAATGTGGTGTGGCGCCAAGATGCCCTTCAGCGATGACAACGCTGAACAACGACCCGCATTTATGTCGAAGATTGACATATATGTCGCTGTTGTTATACATCTTTCTTTGCATCGTTTGTGTCGGCACAACATAACCTTGGAACGCTCTGCTCGAAACTGATTCAACGATGCAATGAACGCAAGGTCACCGAGGCCTGCGTCATCGTCACATTTGCATCGATTTCAAGCTCGTTGATTTGAAGCTTGTTCGAACCAAGTAATCACTCCAGAGAAAGCTTGCGAAGGACATGAACCCTCATTCTTTCAACGATCTCGCGCGTCGATCCATTGATGCGCGGTTGCGGGTGCGTCTTCTGTCGATTGTTGGATGGTTATCCGGATGTTTCGAGTGACTCATACACTGTAGTTAATATTGAAGTATATATAGTTCAGAATGCTTGTCCTTTGAAACTCTCGGATTATCCGGATTCCAGTTAGTTCTAACCCGTCATTCCGCTAAAGTTACTAAGATGGAGAAGAGTGTCCGCGAAAAAGGCGGACTTGTTGTTTCGGCTGGAGACGAACGAGATTACCGCCATTTCGAGCTTGAAAATGGACTTTGTGTGCTCTTAGTGTCAGACCCTGAAGCAGAGAAGTCAGCAGCCGCCATGGATGTGCGTGTGGGCCACCAAAGTGATCCAGAACACCTCTTGGGTTTGGCGCATTTCTTGGAGCACATGCTCTTCATGGGCACTGAGAAATATCCCGACGAAAACTCATACTCGCAATATTTGAGCGCGCATGGTGGATCCTCGAATGCGTACACGAGTGGAACGGATACGAATTTTTACTTTGATGTCCGGCCACCGTTCTTCGAAGAAGCCTTGGATCGATTTGCCCAATTCTTCATTGCCCCACTCTTCACCATCAGTGCTACGGAACGTGAAATGAATGCTGTCAATTCGGAGAATAACAAGAATCTCCAGAGTGATCCATGGCGTCTGGATCAAGTCATCAAACATACCTCGAGTCGCCGCCACCCGTTCAACAAATTTGGAACAGGCAACCTCGTCACGCTTGGCACAACGCCCAATGAAGAGGTATGTTCAATTTTCTGTAAACATTTACGGGGACTTCTACATAGGTTCGAGCTGAATTGCTTGCATTCCACGCCAAGTATTACTCGGCACGCATTATGAAGCTTGTAATTGTTGGCAAAGAAGATCTGGACACTCTCGAGCGTTGGGCACGTTCAATGTTCAGCCCAATCCGCGATACTGGCTCCAAAACGTTCGAGTATGAAGGGGCCCCTTTCGAGAAGAATCAACTTCAACGAAGAATCAATGTTGTCCCAGTCAAAGACCTCCGCACAATTGAAGTTTCATGGCCATTGCCACCTCTCCGCTCGTCGTATCTCCAAAAACCTGCAAGTATTATCTCGCATTTGCTTGGACACGAAGGCGCAGGTAATTTTGGAAACGTCGATGCAGTTGGCTAACTGTCTTGTAGGTTCTTTGCTATCATTTCTGAAGCGACAGAAATGGGTCAACGAGTTGTCTGCTGGCCTCATGAAAGAATTTGATGATTGGAGTCTCTTTTGTGTTGAAGTCGAAGCAACAGAGGAGGGTATGAAACACGTCGACGACATTGTCTACGCTATCTTTCAATATTTGCACTTGCTGAAAGAAGATTCAATTCCTGCATGGGTTTTTGACGAAACCCAAAGCATTGCCCTCATGAACTTCCGCTTCCGGTCGAAGGAAACACCAATGAATTATGCAACCTCTCTCGCGAGTAAAATGCAGATCTACCCGGTCAAGCACATTGTTGCAGGAAGCTCACTTCTCTTCGAATACGATGCAGATAAAGTTCGCGAAATTCTTGCACTCCTTACCCCGGAACGAGTACGACTTATGGTTGTGAGCAAAGAATTCCAAGGAAAGACGACTTCTGTGGAACCTTGGTATGAAGCCGCTTACAGCGATCTTCCAATTGCCCCAGAAGTGCTTCAGCGTTGGACTTCTACGACCAAGGAGTCTTCCTTGGCTATTCCTCACCCCAATGCTTTTATTCCTCGTGATTTTGAGCTTGTCAAAAATCCTACGGAAGGAGCGTTTCCGGCTCTCCTGCGAGATGACGCCGCCTGTCGTTTGTGGTGCAAGACCGATACTACCTTCTTGAAACCAAAGCTCAACATATGCATGACGTTCCATTCCCCAGTAATCTACACAAGCCCTGCCGCTGTTGTTCTGACCGACTTGCTCGTGCGCGCTGTCAAGGACCAATTGACTGAGTACACTTACGATGCCGAGCTGGCCGGAATGCGCTACTCGCTCAACTTTACGACAAAGGCATTGGAATTGTATGGAGGTGGTTACAGCGACAAGCTACCAGTTCTCTTCCAACTTATTGTCAAGAGCATGGTGAACTTTCATCTGGATGAAGAAACATTTCTTCGAATCCACGACAAAACCAAGCGAAGTTATGACAACTTTGAACGCGATGATCCCTACAAACATGCCCTCTACTTTAGCTCGTGTCTCCTCGAGGACACAAAATGGACAGTTGCTGAAAAGGCCCAAGTGATTGACCAGCTCACACTGAACGACTTGCTCAATCATGCTCAACGGATCTTCCGCAACCTCTTCGTCGAAGGCTACTACCATGGAAATGTTGATGCTGACACTGCCCAACGACTCATGGATGATGTGCTCACGACAATCCAAGCGAAGTGAACTTTATCCTTGTTTAGATTCCTCTGACTTTCTTCATAGGCCTGTGTTCACTTCGCAACGTATTAAAACCCGCGCAGTGATGCTCAGCTCTCCCGTCGAATACATATATTCTATCCCTGAGCTCAATGCTGAAAGTGTGAACTCTGGCATCTACACAGTCTTCCAGCTTGGCCCTGAGTCCATTCAACTCCGTGCGCTAAACGAAATCTTTGCCCAGTTGGTCAAAGAGCCATGCTTCAATCAACTTCGCACAATCGAACAGCTTGGCTACATCGTATTCAGCAGCGCTCATCGTGCTCATGGTGTCGAGTATTTCCGCATCATCATTCAGTCGGATGTTGCATCGCCAGCATATGTCGAACGGAGCATTGAAGCCTTTTTCAAGAGTATTCGGGCGGAACTTGCCCAATTGTCCCCAGAAGAATTCCAGGTACGGTCGACCATCAAGTCGATTGTCATAAATTTCGTAGAAAAACATTCAAGCAGTAGTTGATGCGCTTCTTGAAAAGCCAAAGACCGCCTCTGAAGAATGCTCCCGATTTTGGGAAGAAATCTCGGCGGAAACTTATGTGTTTTCCCGTCGTCAGGACGTTGCAGCTTATGTGCGTTCGCTGTCTCTCGACGACGTTCTTGCATTCTTTGACGAGTCGATTTTGGGTCCCAAGCGCAGCAAATGCAGTGTCCACATGCTCGGTCATCAACACGTTGTGGGCGATCTTGAGGCGAACAATGAAACCCCGACCTGGAATGCACTCGGTACCGCTGCGTCTGCTGCGTTGGACAATGCGAATACCGCCAAGATCGTCAACGTCAAGGATATTCGACGCTTCAAGCTCGAGATGCCTCTTTTCCCTGAACGGGCAAGCCGTCCTGTTCATGTCACGACTCCCTCTCAAGCATAGATGATACAACATGTAGATTAGAATCCATCCCGCCTTCTTTGATAAACATTCGTCTCATCATTCCAACTCTTGTCGATGACCTTTCATCAAGTGAAAATCCAAGGGGCATTTCGAAACCCTTCGAAGATCTCCAGCATCTCATGAGCAACGAAGTAATCGGAAACACGCTCTGGGCTGTCCAAATTTGTACGATCTGAATGAACTGAAGCACAGAACTCATGAGAAACATCTTTGTAGGCTTTGTAGCAAGTCTCTTTGTCGTGGCGGTTGTCAACACGTTCAATTATGCCTTTGACTCCAAGGAGCGAGAACTATTTAGCTCCAAAGATCCACCACGACCCAAGGAAGACTACCTCGAAAGTCGATGTCTCTCCGATTGAACAAGGACGACTTGATAGTACATGCCTGGTTCTATTAACGTCTACAACTTACTTTGAAACAACTCGCCGATGGCATCGACGAGGTGGCCGATTTCTTGGTTGGTATTGAATGCATGCAAGATGATCCGAAGGCGTTCCTCGCTGGCTGGTACTGTTGGAGCACGGATTGCTACGACGTTGAAACCCTTGGTGGAGAGGAATGCTGCAGCTTGGAGAGCTGCCTCGTTGCCACGGATAATAATTCCCTGGACAGCAGTCTCGCTTGGAAGTAAATGCGCTCGCGGAATTGTTGGATGATGCAATACACGAGCTCGAAAATGAGCAATTAGAGCTTTCAGAGTTTCCCGAGCTCCATCTGCAGCAGCACAAGCACGATGAGCACACTGAATAACGCGCATATCATATTCAGGCAGCGACGTTGTGTAGATGAATGGGCGGGCATAGTTGGTCAAGTACTTCTTGAGAGGTAATGAGCCACACACGACAGCTCCGTGGATGCCCATACCCTTGCCAAATGTGTACACACTGCAAAAGACACGACGCTCAAGGCCATGCTGTCTGACAAGACCAGAGCCATTGGGTCCCATAACTGCTGTGCTGTGGGCTTCGTCAACGATCAAATACGCTCCAAAGGACTCACACAGCTCAACCTAGAGGTCAATCAGTCAGTGATCATGTCGAGTTGGCTCATCGTACCAATTCCACAATGGGCGTCACATCCCCGTCCATAGAATAAACAGACTCGACAACGACTAGGATATTCCTTGCCTTGGGCTTGTGACTGCGCAAAAGCTGTTCTAAATGCTGCAAGTCATTGTGGTGAAAGCTTTGACAGGTTGCACGGCATAGACGTAACCCCTCACGGCATGAATTGTGCACCAAGGCATCGTAGAGAACCACATCACCAGACTGAGGCACACTCGACATGACACTCATGTTGGCCACGTAGCCAGAGTTGAAGACAAGTGCAGACTCTGCACCATAGAAGGTTGCGAGCTCGTCCTCGACTTCAGCATGAACTTTGGAGTGGCCAGAGATAAGTCTTGAACCAGTTGAGCCATGGGAACCAACCTTGATGGAATGGATTCGACGGGCTAAATCAGGGCTACGACTCAGGCCGATGTAATCATTTGAGCAGAAGTCCACATTTGCCTCTGGGAGGATGCGCAATGAACGCGCTGTGCCTTCCTGCTCTCGTCGAGCGACGGCCGTCGCCAAGTCTGCTTCAAGAGTCATCTTCCAAAATGTCAACAAATCGACATCACTCAATCAATTCGACCTGGCCAATCAGAGTTTAGGATAATTGTTTTAAGCCAATTAAAATTCACATAATCTCGTTCTTTTGCTTTCGGAATTGCTTGTCACATTTTTTAATCACCCTCACTAAAGATAGCGCTGGAAGTTTGTTGAGTCATCTCTGTTTGTCAGGCTCATTGCCTGCCAGGTCTCACCACGATGTACTTCGAATTCCATAAGATACCCAATCAAGTCGCAGTTACAACACTTCTAACGTTAGTAAATGGACACGCTACATGCAGTATCAAGTCAGCCAATTAAATCCAGAATTTTAACCAATCAATGGCTGATTTTGTACAAGGTGAATTGTCAACCCGCTGAGGTGCTCGAAGCCGCCTCACACGTCTTGCTTCTGAAAATCTGACGTGTTGGTACACAGCAGGGTGGAAAGCCATGGCTCCGATCGAGTGCACAGTCCAGAAGCATGCGTCCAGAGCGGACGACATTATATCCGGATAAATATGCGGATTATTAGTGCAGCCAATCAAACGACAGAATAACGACGCCAAATTTTTACATTGGGCTGTGCAATGCTTATATTAATTCTGACAGGGAAACTGGCTTAAGTGCATTCAACATGAGGCGAAGCATGGCAAGGACATGCGCGCCTGTCCTGTATATCCTTGCGATGGACTCACGGGCGCTTGCAGACGACATGTGGACGTGTCTGCCTTGCTGTGAGAATAGCACCACATCCCCAAGCTTGGCGTGCTGCGCGCAATCCAGTGATAACAGCGTTGCTTTTGGAGGGTGCATTGGCTTGCCATGCTGTTCGCAAGGTCAGTACAATCCGCCTCAGCGACATTATTGACGCGACTTATACGTTAGGACGACTCGACTCCGACAAATTCGCATCCCTTTATTTATGGAAGCCATGTCTTCCTTACATAGATTGCCTAGGCAAACAATTCTGCGGCGACACCTACAACGTAAAGCAAGAGGCAGTCACGGTGTCAGGCTGGACGTGTACGGACGATGGATGTTGTGGCACAACGACGAGAGATTACACGTGGCGCGCCACTCAACCACCTGCTTATCCCAACCAAAACAACACTCAAGTGACCATTTCATTCGACATGGTGTACCTCAAGCGCACTTTCTTTGTGAACAATGAACCCAACGCTACCAAGATTCAACAGATTTTGATTCCATTTCCAGGAGAATGGATATGGAACGGCAATCAGAGCTCATGCTCCATCTCAACACCAACAGTCGAAATCACCCCACTGACATCATGCAATCTCACGGTGGTTGCCAGTGCGCCGTACGTGCTAGCGGATATTTCTTCTGTCCCATTCTCAACCGAAGGGTCTTTCTCCATCCATCTTTTAAACGTCGCAACTCCCTCTGGCGTCGTCAACTCGCCCCCTCTACCTATGCATTTTGTTGCAAAATTGCCCAGCTTTGACTTCCGTGTATATACTTCGACTCTGTTGGTCGACTCTCTCAAGGCTGGTGGCATTTACCAAGGCGTCTTCACGCCGCACAATGTGCTTTCCCAAGCAGTAGACAATGCCACGCTCCAATTCAGCTCAAGCCTTGCAATTTCTCAAGCTAGCCTTCTCCGTCTCAACTTCAGCCAAAGTGGTTTCAACTTCATCGACTCATCATGGTTTTTTGTTGGAGCCCCTGCAGTACCAATTGCAGCCACCTATGACGACAAGCTAAAGCTCTGGGTACTCATTCTTCCATTTGACATCCCAGCAAATGCTGCCGTCAACTTAACCGTCACACATGCAAGGAACCCCGAAGCGACCTTCAAAGACACATTTGCTTCGATCCCTGTTGATGTATTGAGTAAATCATCCCATGGATTGGTCGCAACTGGCGTTATCACCGCTACTTTAGTCCATGATGTGACAGCCTCGCCACCATCAGGTCCGTACAATTGGATTTCCCTGGTCTTGCTTGTCTTGAGCTTGATGTTTTGCCTCCTCATGCTCTTCAAACACGGTCTCTTCCTTTTCCCCCGCCATCCCATCGCGCTTTTCAGTGATATCACAGCCGTGGCCTCAGTCTTGGGACTCTTGCTTGGCGTGATCAACAACGCAATGTGGGTTGCAGGCTCAAACGTCTTTTTCTATATGAAGTGCGGTATGTCAAGTCTGGCCTTCACAATGCTCTTGTCTGTTTGCTTCCACTGGGGAGCGGTGCTCAGTCCCCGTATTCGAAAGCTCCCGACTCTTGTTACTCTGGTGTCCTTCCTCGGCCTGAACGTCCTCTTCTACTCCTTCCAACTAATCGTCGGCTTCACCCACCGCGACGTCATCAGCCAAGTCTACTCTGCTGAGCTGTCTGTCAATATGCTCGCACCGACTTACCCATGCAAGGACGGTCTTACGTTCCAATACGTCTTCTCCGACATCCAGCCCTTCTATACACAGTGCTATCTCTCCCATCTGAACCTTGCAGACGTTCACTTCTTCACGTGGTTCTCCAACACAACTTACTCCATTTTTGCGCTGCTGACGATTGGAGTCCTCGGCCTTGGATGGATGGTAATGCGCCGTGGTTCCAAGATTCTCCATTTGATTTCGTACTCGCCACAGCAGATTTATCTTATGAAAGCTCTGCGTCTCTACACAGCATTGATTGGACTAGTCACGTGCACATACCTCTTGGCATTTGCCATGCAATTTGTCCAGTCTGAAGTGCCTTACTACTGGTGGTACCTCACGACTGTCTGGCTCCCTCAGTGCATTCCACCATGCTGCTTTATCTTTCTCCAATGGAACTCAGCGACAAAGTCACTCCGAAAAGACAACGACGAGCGATCGAACCATTCGAAAGAAATCATTGCCACGCCTCGTATTGTCTCGGACGCTGCAACCATTTCACCCATCGATGATTGTCTCGATACTATCAACGATCCATCGTTTGACCGTTCTACGATGGAAACAGTGCCGCCACCGACGGTTGGGTTGAGTTTGCGCCTTATGCTGCCCGAAACACTTTCAAGTGGCTGCTATGTGGCTGTCGAGACTCAAGCCGGCAAATGGCAGCGTGTGGCATCGACCGATACGATGGTACCGGAGCCGACATCAAGTCCTGACATGTTCGTTGTGTCATTTCTGTCTGTCGCTCACGTTGACATTCGATCAACGGGGGCGTTTCGATTCCTCGTGTTTTCAGCCCGCGACAGCATTCACGTCAAGTCGTCATCGAATGGCTCGACTGCCAGCACGCAGCAGCAATCGCACCATCATGCAACGGCAGCTTCAGCTTTGGATGGCCTTGAGTACCTCGAAGATGACACTGACTCGGATGAAGATGAAGACGATCCATTGCTCCAATTCCTTCAGCCAACGGACCGATGCATTTCGTCATTTACTGTTGATGCTGCCACTCTCTTCCGTAATGTTGATGGCGGTGGCCTAGTACTTGAAGCCGCCCCAGGGCAATGTCGACTCCATGGCACTTGCGTCTTGCACATTACATTCGTGCATGATGCTGATCTCATGCGACGCAATACGACTCTGGGCGGTGCCGCCACGGCTGTCGGCAAAATGGTATCATCACAATACCACTTACAAGACCAAGGAATTCTCGTCGTCGAAGATTTGATGGAGAGTCCATTCAGCAACGTTATGCCGGGACAATACTTGGATATCATTGTCGCCAGGCGGACCAAAGCTTTTTGGCAGGCCGAGCAAGATTTGCAGCAATTTGTTGCGCTGGAGCATGCTAGGATGCATCAAGACGCTTCGATGGGCACGTTGTATGAAAACTTGCTCGAACAAATTCAAGACGAAGCGGATCGACGTCAATGCCGCGACTGGTTCAAACTTTTCTTTACTCGTTTGTTTGATTTTTGACTGTGTAGGCTCCAAGAACGCGTGCAAGTCCGCAAAGAGTATGTTGCGATGCTCCATGCCGCGCGGCAAACAGCGTGGAAGCGTGAACGAGATCGCAATCGATTCAAGCCTAGCACAGCGAAGAAAGACCCCGCACTTGCTTTTCTCCCGTTGAACCTCCACTTGCAGGAGATGCACGTCCTCGCCACCAACGACCAAGTCTACGAAACAACCACCGTCGGTGCATTTGCTGCTCACATGTACAAATTCAAACAAGGCGGTGTCTTTTCGCTCCAACAAGAGGCCGACAAGTGCAAACCCGTGGACGTTCCTTCGTTGTTTCCATCGACGTGGCAATATCTTTCCCAAGTCGAGCGACGTCGTGGTGATCTCGCATGGACTATCGATACGCGCCTCGATATGTGTGTCCCTCAAGCTCTCGCGACGCTTGTCACATCTTTTTGCTCGAGAATTCATTTCTTGCTTGATAAACCTGCGCGCTTTGAACGCATGCTCCATGCTGGCTTCATCTTTCACGTCGAGTCACTCCTGAGTACTTATGGCGCTGAACTCGGCATGCTTGAAGACATGATGGTTGCCATGGACACCCTCGGGCGATTCCGTTTCCTTCTAGTTCCTGATGGTGGCGATATACCAGCTAGCGCCAGTCGCAGCGGAGACGACGGTGAATCCTGGACTTCGTCCATTACATCCGTCGATCTCTACTCGAATGTCGAAGACGCTTTGGTGGGTAATCGGACCCATGACCACGCCAAGTCCGAAGATGAGGTACATATTCAACAAGCCCTTTGCATCTTGACGATCTGGGAATTTTGTAGGATTTCGTCATTCGTGTGGTGGTGCGCAGTAGAGGCCGTGTGTCGATTCCAAGGCGATGTCTCGTGGCTATCCATCCGATCCTGTTCAACATTGGCATCAACGAAAAGCAAACGCTGGCCAACATGTCAGCAGCGTATCCCAAGAAGCTCCAAGACCACATCAACGACACTGCTGTCACTCGTCTTAAGCCACTGGTGCAGTCACACTGCGAGCATGCACCTGGCGATGATTTGGCACCGCGTTTGCTCAAGGAATTGATCCAAGCTGTTCATGTGAGCAATGCCAGTCGAAAGAAACACCCCGAAGTGCTCCAACTCAGTTCACGCCTCGTGCGCCACTTGGATGGCGGGCGCGTCACTGTGTGCAAGAGTGCCAAGGACCGCACCGGCATGTCCGTCACGCTCGAACAAGGTAGGGGGAGACATGTCCAGTTCATCGGTATTCATCGTGGCGATAGGCATGATTTTAAATTGGCATCACGAATTGCCATCGAGTAAAATGGCTGAAGTGGTCGCGACGATGCGCACGAGAGGAGTGCGTATTGAAAACACGTTGAAGAATACTGGGCGGCGTCGGTTTGCATTTAATGCACTCCAGCGCAGCATGATGCCCGAACAATACCGTTGTCCCCCCGAAGCGGGTGGGCGCAACATGTCATAGTGTAGAAAAACCTCGTATTTAACTTGTCATTGTCCACATATGCATCTCCACGGAAGATCAGTAGATTGGCGTGGCAGCCGCAGATGATTCGATCGCCTATTCCAGAGTTTACTTCAAAAATCATAGCTCGTCTACGTACTTGTTTGACTGGCAAGAGCCATGTCCAGTCAGCACTTGTCGTTGGCAATAGGCCCATCGTCCCACACTTGTACAACGCAACAGAAATGGCGACCAAGTTGGCAATCACGAACGTCACTTTAGATTGAAGCAAGTCCGTCTTGCCGTCTTCCAAGCCGACAAAAGCTACACAAGTGAAGGGGGCATCAATAAGTTGTTAGAGAGAGACGATGGGTACCTCCATTTACGTTGAAAAGCGCTTTGAGCGGATTGAATATCGCCATGGCTGTGATCATGATGCTGAAAATATTGATGGAGGATCCACTCATCCACATCATAAAGCCTGTTTGCAACAATCCCTTGAATGGTGCATTTGCGATCTCCGAAGCTCTCTGTCATGACGTTAGATACGCATTTGACGCTACAACTGTTTGCTCACCTTTTGCTTGAGCTCGAGCGTGTCGTTGGCCGACGTCGTTGTCACGGCGCTGTTCACCTAAGATGCGGCAAAGTCAATTCAAGAATGAGAGGAACCACTTCTTACGTCTACGACGTGCTTGTTGTAGCCAAGAGGATCCGCCGACGGCGTGTTGGCATTGAGATCGTACGTCCACATACGCACCATGAGGCTTCTGTCGAAGTGGGGCTCCAATTCGATATTATCCGGATCCGGATAAATGACCAAATGCAATCTTTTTCATCCGCCGAGGGAGCCCCACGGCATGGAACCTCCTCGATACGAGCTCTACGATACCAATCTAGCCCAGGCCCGCTCAGGTATACATGCGCGAGGGTTATTGACTCAATCTCCAGTGATTTTTGTTATCTCCACTCAGGTATTGACCCTAGAAGCCGATCAGCAGTCGAAAATCTATTATAGCTCGTCTCAGAGGAAGTGGAAAGCTGCCAGTCGGTGTGCTGCCGATAAAAAGAAGTGGTTCGATGGAAGCAGCGATCCAATGCGATGCGTGTTGCTTCTGTTGGCGTATCGTCAAACGGCGCCGGTCATGGTTGAGCGTTTCAAGCGTTGACCAAGAGAGGTGTAACGCTTGATATAGTCATAAATATGCGTCGTCCAAGTGCGTCCAAGTTAATCGAGCCTGCGCGTTCAATCGACACGCCACTTCTTGCGTTGGATAAAGTCGCGTTAGAGCGGAGCGTGTCATCGCCTGCCAACAAGCAGACGGCGAAATCCAACTTGTTTGGTGCAGCAAAGAGCCCTGGTGGCGACGTTTACCCCTTTGGCCAGCTCAATCCATTCGAGACAGATTTCACCGAGCATGTCGTCGTGGCGCAAGGTGGCTTTGGCAAAGTGTTTAAATGCCGCTCCAAGCTTGACCAGCGGCATTATGCCATCAAGCTCGAGCAGTTCTACTTTGCGCCAAAAGCGATTTTCAATCCGATGGAAATCCGCGACACCATGCTGCGTGAAGCTCAAGTCCTCGCCAGTCTCGACCACGAAAACGTCTGTCGGTACTACCACACGTGGATCTTTGGCAAACTCGTGTCGGCCAACTCGAATCTACCGCCAGCGTCCGTGGTAAGCAGCACTGCTGACGCTGACAACTCTTCCACGGGTCGTCGTATCATTTCAAGCAACGACGACAAAGACAGCAGCGAACGTAGCAGCAGCGACAGCAGCTTATTCAGCGAGGTAGACGACGACAGCTTTGGCTTTGAGTTCGATCGCACTGCTCTCTCCACCGACGACGAGTCTCAAGCGGACGTTGGCAAAGCGACGTCACCGGCAACGCGGCGGAAGTCACAACTTTGTCTGCAGATGGACGTGTACATCCAAATGGCGCTCTACCACGGCAACTCGCTCCAGCACTGGCTCAACGACCGCAAAGTCATCGACAGGGCGACGAACATTGCCCTCTTTCGGCAGATCGTCGCCGGACTCAAGTACATCCATGCCCAAGGCTTGATTCACCGCGATATCAAGCCCGCCAACATCTTTCTCACGCTCGATGCATGCGTGAAAATCGGCGACTTTGGACTCGCGACACACATGACACACTCGTCTGCCGCGGCCGCTGGCATTGGGACGCCGCTCTACAGCAGCCCCGAGCAGCTTCGAGGCGATGTTTGCACGCCCGCCGCCGATGTCTACAGCCTTGGACTTGTCCTCTGTGAGCTTTTCTGTCAATTCGATACTCAAATGGAGAAACACGTGACGCTGACTGGCTTGACGAGCTCGACGCAACGCCAGCTCCCTCCAAGCGTGCCGCAGGACATTGCAGCGATCATCCGACGGCTTGTTCATCCTGACCCAGCGCAACGTCCTTCCTGCGCTGAAATTGAGCTCATGGAAGCTCTCGCTCCAAGTACACTAAGCCCATCGGCTCTGCGCATGCGTAGCTGGACGTCAACGTCAGTCGATTCTCAAGGTTCCGACGACGGACGACTCCCCGTGCATCCCGTGCACTTGTCAGACGAGATGGACACGGTCGTCGCGGCGTTGGGACGCATCGAGAGCCAGCAAGGCGCTCTCCTTCGGCAGCTTCCACCGTCGCCCCAACTGGACCAACTCGTCGCCCTTGCAAACCACAAGAAAGGACTCTTGACACAGCTACGACGGCTCGTTTCCTGGTAGATCGTAAGCTTAAATCTCCAACAAGACTAGAAAGCAGCTCTTCCCCCACTGTCGAGTTCACTGGGGGGGCTGGAGGGGGACGAAGGGGGGGGATCGTTTGGTTTCGTCGTCGTCGGGTATTTATAGCTTGTACAGCATGAAGGAGATGGCGGCAGGAACGTTTGGGAAAGCTAAACCACTGCCTGGACAACAGGGCTACAACCTCAAAGAATCGGATCGACTCGAAGATGAGGCACGAAGGATGGAGGCGCAACTCGTCCAAGTCAAGCTGGGCATGCAGCAGCAGCAAGCCCAGCGAGAGAAGGAAAAATCCAAGATGAAAGACGGCAATCGATGGAGAAGTGCGCGGCAAGACCGCGGCAGTGTTCGGCAGTACGCGCAAGACGTCAAGGCCAAGGCTACGTCCAAAGGCAGTAGTAGTCGCAAGCAGCAGCAGTCTCACAAACCCAACAAATCTCGACCAAGTTGTGCGTCGTGGGCGATCCGAGACGTCGTTGAGTGGCTCGAGTCCGTCGGGTTGAGCCACCACGCGCCGACGTTTGAATTCAACGACGTCTCCGGCGCAGTGCTCGTCGACTTGACGCCCGCCGACTTGGATTACCTCCAAGTGACGTCGCCCGTCGAGCGGAAAGCGCTCTTGCAGCACATCGAGCAGCTCAAACGCTCGACTTTCTCAAAAGCAGCTCTGCCCCCGCCCAAGGACATCGTCGACGACAAACTCAAGGACGCGCTTGTCGCGCCTTCCAACGCAAAGCACTGGTCGCAGCTCCAACCGCTCGCTGCGAAAGAAACGTCCGACGTGCCGACGGTCAACCTCGCGGACGGTGACTTTAACGAAGACGCAAGCCACGCGACGTTCCTGAAAGCGCTCTTGGACTGGCGAGCAAGCGACCGAGACGGCGGCAACGCTGACAGTGAGCTGTGGACAAATCCACTCGCAGATCCCGTCGAGGAGCCGAGGCAAGGCGGCAAGCTCCTCGCTGGCGAGTTTGACGAGGTCGAGAGCCACGCGGGATTCCTCGCTGCGCTCCAGGCATGGCGGCAAGGCGCGTCCGTCGTGGACAATCAAAAGCCAGAGCTCACGTCGGCAAGTGCAGGCGGCGGCAGTCCCGTGGAAGCAAAACAGAGCTGCTGGCAGTGCTACAAGCTCGTCAAAGCTGCCGCCGTCGTGCGGGACGCCAAGACGACCAAACAGTTTTGTTCCAAGGCGTGCCAAGCGCTGTTTCACCAAGAGTACGCTCGGTTTTACAACGAGTAATGCTACCTAGCCGTGGTTCTCTTCTTGTTTCTTCTTGGATTGCGTCGTGAGCGTCGCCGAGAGCTGTTTGACCGTCTCGCGGTCCATGACTTCGACTTGGACGGCGCCATTTTCCTCTCCAAGTAACGGCGGCGGTCGGTGCTGTTTCTTTCCATCGCCAGGCGACAACTTGGATGGAATCGCCGCGGTGTCGCCTCGAGACTTGCACGGCTCCTTTGGACGGATTCGAATGTTGAATGGCGACGTAATGTCCTTGGGCGTCTAGAACTCCCTCAGTCGTGAAACAAAGCAGTTTTTTTCGTACCGTGATGGCAAGTCCTTGGAGTTTCGAGCGCTTGTCGCCGTCCATGCCGCCGCCGCCGCCTTCCTCTGGAGAATGCCGCGTGAGGTCGGGGAGAACGTTCAAGAGTTCTTTCTCCACGGCGTCGAGCGCGTGTTCAATCGCATGGACATTGTCCACGTCGATCGTCGTGCCGATGACTTGACTCACAATTTGCTGAATCCCAGCCTAGAGATTCCACTCAGCGGCGCTTGGACAAAGCTCATCAAGACCTTGACGGGCTGGATCACCTGCTGCGTGTACTCGTACTCTTCCCGGGCTTTCACGAGCTTCTTCTCGGCAAGAGCGAGCTCCATTTGGGCGTCTTGCATCTCCTGGTCGGTCGATTTCGTCCGCGTGACGGCCGCCGCGGCATCTTGCGCGTCGTGGACTTCCGACTTGACTTGTTTCTACAGAGCGTTCAGAGCAGCGTATATCGGCAAGCCTTACAATGCGCGCATGCGTGGCTTCAAGGAGCTGGAGCTGCTCGGCGTGGCGCTGCTCGAGTTCTCTCTTGAGACTCTCGTGGGTCATGCACATGTCGATGATTTGCTTGGCATCGACGACGCCCCGCAGCAAGCCGAGCCTTCGAAACGCATCCTCGTGGCTAGAAATCCATCAAACTCTCGCTCGTCCTCCGTTCACGTACAGCTTTTCGTCCTCGCGGACCGCTTCGACTTGCGCGGCCGTCATGTGCATCGACCAATGGTCCATCGACGGACTTTCATCGATGATTTGGAGCTTGTGCGTTGATTTATCCTCACGGAAGACGGCGCCATCGACGACGCTCGGCAAGGCCAAGATCTAGCGCCTGGCGTCAATCAACTCGTACCCCGGTGGCTCTACCTGTTGCTCGTAGAACACGTCAAACTTGGCGCGCTCTTTGGCCCAGCGGAGGCGCAACTCGAGCTCGGTTTCGTACATGCGAATGTCCGCCGCTATGCTTTGCTTGAGCTCCATGAGCTTGGTCTAGAAGACGCCAAGGACGTTGCACGTTGCGGCGCGCTTTTTTTTTTTACCTGGACTTGGTTGAGCGATTCGTTGGCGGACATTTCAACGCGGTGAAGTTCTTGCAACTCGTGCTGCTTGTCGCGGAGGACGGCGTTGAGATTGTTCGTCGTGTGGGTTAATTCGAGCTTCTCCATCTAAGCAGGCGCCGCTCAAATCCACGGCGTTTGGCGGCAGCGTACCTCGTGGCGCTTCTTGATGTGTTCATACGTGAGGCATTTTCGCACGACATTGGCCGTCTCGACGGCTTTGAGCCGCAAGAGTTGCTCGAGTTCGCGGATGTTCTACGGCGATGGACGGAATGGCGAGTAGACTCGCTGCTTACCGTCTTTTTGGCGTAGACTGGGCGTCTCGATACGGACGCAATGGGCTCCAGGCGGTCGTTTCGATCGGGGTATTCATGCATCCCGAGCGCGACGCAGTCGGCGGTCAAGTCTTGGAGCGTCAGCTTGAGCTTGGCGACCTCTTGCGCTTTCTTGTTGGCGACGAATTGGAGCTTGTCGCTCTCGGAGCGCTTCCCGTCGACGACTTTTTGAATCGCGTGCTCGAATTCCTTGATCAAATCCGCACTCGAGCTCGTCTTGCGCTGGTTGCGGTTCACAATGTCCGTGATCGTCATGCGCGGCGCCGCCTTGGTCGACGATTCGTCTCCGTCGAGAAAGGAGAACGAAGTGTCGGCCGAGCCAGGCCGTCGCGTGACACTGCTGGCCTTCCAAGGCGTCTCTCGCCTTGACGCAGCTTGTCGGACGCCATGGCCAGCAGTGTTGGGGCGTTTATCCTCCACCGTCATGGCAAACCCGAGCGGTTACAAGTGTAACTGGAGCTTTGAAACCGAAATTGGTTGCAAGGACGAGCTCTTGAGAGCGACAGAGACTGCAATTCTATTGCCTAGCAGCGTTAGAAGAGACCAGTAATGTCGCCGTCGTCGTCGACGTCAATGTCGAAGAAACTCGGGCGTGTCGGCAAGCCTGGCATGGTCGAGATGTCGCCGGCAAACATGGTCAAGAACCCAGCGCCAGCGTTCAGTCGGACGCTTTCAATCGGCAGCGAGAACGGCGCAGGAACGCCGCGCTGGAGCGGATCGTGCGAGAGAGAGTACTGCGTCTTGGCCACACAAATCGCCAAGTCGCCAAAACCTTGCGCTTCCAGCCTACAGTGATATAATTCCATCGAGCAAGCAGGACGACGGCGGCGGCGGCGTACTTGTCAACTTGTTCGTGGGCTTTGGCAGTGAAAGCGACACTCGATGCGTTGTAGAGCGCCTTGGCAATCGTTTCCACTTTACTCTGGATCGAGTCGTCGCTGTCGTAGAGCGTTTGGAACTCGCTTGGGGAATGACAAGCGCGCTGGACAGCTTCCGCCAGCTCGACGGTGCCTTGGCCGCCTTGCGCATGGTACTTTGCAATGATCTACCGCTCAAGGACGATACAAAGACGACATTTTCGTGGTTCCTACGGCGTCTTGAGCGCCAGCAGCGCGTGCTTGAGCTTGTGCGAGTTCGAGCTCGGCAGTCGTGTCGTGGGGGAACGGACTGAGGGCCACGACGACAGGAACGCCAAAGAGTTTGGCGTTTTGAATCTGTTTGACCAGGTTGACACATCCTCTCGCGACGAGATCAAGGCGTTCTGTCGTGTATTCCACTGGCAATGCCTTGGTCCCGACGGGGGGCGGCGCGCCGCCGTGGTATTTCAACGCTCGGATCGTCGCGACGAGCACAATGCAGTCGGGACGAAGTCCACTGGCGCGGCATTTCACATGGCAGAACTTTTCGACGCCCATGTCGACGCCAAAGCCAGCTTCCGTCACGACAATGCCGTCCTTCCCGACGAGTTTCAGCTATTCCAACGCGCTGTGATGCCGTCAGGAGCTCAAGATGAACGTACCGCCATGCGGTCGGCAATGATGGAGGAATTCCCATGGGCAATGTTGGCGAACGGTCCCGCGTGGACAAAAACTAGCAGCCTTTGGCGCATCCGAGGGATTTTCAAGCGTCTACCTGGCGTGCCTTCTAGCGTTTGCATGAGCGTCGGCTCGACTGTGTCCTTCATGAGCGCCGCCAATGCTCCTAGAAAGCTGTGGTTAGCCACAATAGATCCATGGAAGACCAGACCCGCGACACTGAAATCGTCAGCGGTCAACGGCGTGCCGTCGAGGCTGTTGGCGACGACCATCCGTCGCAGTCGCGTCTTGAGATCCGTGAGATCGTTTGCCAGCGCCAAGATGGCCATGAGCTCGCTCGCAACTACAGAGAGGACGCTCAACGCGACAATGTCGTCGTCGAGGACAGACCTGAGATGTCAAATCCGGTCGAGCGCGTCTTTCCCTTCTCTTTGACGCCTTGGCCGACGGTGATTTGCCGCAAAAAGCGGTCGTTTGTGTCGACGACGCGCTTGATTAGAATGGTCTCTGGGTCGACGTCAAGCCTTGCAAAGCGCCGCTGGCCCGCCGGAGACAACGCCGACGGATCCATGTCGTGCGGCAATCCTACCACGTTTTTGACGCCAAGATGACGATCGCCACAGACCGAGTTTTGCAAGACGGCGACGCATTGCAGGTGTGAAGGAAGAATTCTTGTCTGGAGATGATACAAGGCGGCGGAAAAGCGTCGCGTCGGACAGATTTCCTTCGTGAAACATTCGCGCGTCGATCGCCGCAGCGAGAAGATTCGTTGCGGCTGTCACGGCGTGGATATCTCCCGTCAAGTGCATGTTGAATTCGTCCTAGAGCAACAAGGATGCTCTAGGAAGGAAGAGGTTCGTACCATTGGAATCGCTTGAGCATAACCACCGCCCGCTGCTCCTCCCTATGGAAGACGGAATATTAGCTTTAACGGCGAGGGAGAAGGGAGAAGGTCGTACTTTGAGCCCAAAGATCGGTCCTTGAGATGGTTGACGGACACAGGCAAAGCTATTGACGCCGAGATGGCCGCTCAGCGCTTGGACAAGTCCCATCGTACATGTCGTTTTGCCTTCGCCGAGAGCAGTCGGCGTCACGCCACCTACAACGACATACTTGCCGGGAGACGCGTCGGCCAAGCGGGAGAGCACGCTCAGGGAGACTTTGGCCTTGTGTCGTCCATAGAGCTTGAGTTCCGTCGTGGGATCAATGCCAATCTCCGTCGCGAGCGTTTGAATCGGCTTTGGCGTCTACAATCAAGCCGCGAATGAACGCTGAAAGACAACGATTGCAGTCGTACTTGAGAGCGTGCAATCTCCGCGTCGCTGGGCGTTGGGTTGTCTTCGATCCGCAACGGCAAACGCGTCAAGCTCCACGTACTCTGGCGGCGAAGACTCGGGTGGCGCCATTTGGCCAATCGTCGATTTAACATGACGATCTTGCGTTGGACTCTCCGGATGATGCTGTAACGACCACAAGTTATTGATAGCGACGGAGCGATGCATCGCGCCGAGAAGACGAGCAGCAAGATATGCCGCGATAGAGAACTCAACCTCGTCAAGTCGATTCACCACAAGAAGCTCGAGGAGACTCGGTCGGCCATTGACACGTCCAAGCCGAAAACGTCGTCGATGTACCACATGAAGCGCAACAAACGGCGCGAACGACTCCTAAAAGGTCCGTCTCGGTCCTCTCATCGCGCTCATCTCGTCGGGATCTTGTAGAACAAGCCGTGGAAATCCACAGGAACAACCATCTCCTCGTCCATCGCATGAAAGACGTTCTGGAATGCTCAGCGTGGGAGTTCTATCCGTGCACCTCAGTCAATGACACGTCGTACACGGTCTATCACAGTTCACGGAGTCCTCGAAAACCTCCCGGGCCTCCTCCCGCATCGTCGACGTCTCCATCAAAGTCCAGGAAAGCTCCGGCGGCATCCCTCAACGCGCCGTTTCGATCGCGGCAACTCAAACAGATCAAGTCCGAGAATGCGGTACGTTCTTCCTCGTCTCTATCGATTCCCAACGCTCGGTGGGATCTTCCAGGCTCATCAGCAGCGACTGCGGCAAAGCCAGACGCACTACAAGAACGCGCAGCTTTCCAAGGAGTACAAGCAGAGCGTCAAGTACCTCGAGTCGATCTGCGCGTTTCCCCTCATCCAAGGCGGCGCGACGTCTCCCCGACATAAGGCGCCAAAACCACCGCCGCCACTCCTCCTCGACGAGGACGACGACGACGACGAAGACAATCTCCTCGAGTTTTACAACATGACACTCCCGACGATTCACATCCCCAAGGAACCAAAAAACACTGCCGCGAATGGAACTTCCCTGCCGCAGCTGTCGCCGTCGACTTGTCCATCCGGCGGCGGCGTGCCAAAGCTGAAATGCTACATGGGACCGCAACAACCGCCGCGGCCGCGACTTCCATCGCTCGATCCATTGAGTCCTCGATTCAAATGGGGACCACACGGCGCTCCGCACCTCGAGCCGACGCCGACGCCGCCGTCAGCGAGCCATAGCGAGGACGAGAACGCATACAAGTTGAAGCAGTGCCGCCGGATCGACGGCGTCGAGTTTGTCGTGACGGCGCTGTCTGGACAAACGTACGGCCTGGTTCTTCAAGCCCATGAGACAAAAGCCAAGCATCGGCGGCACATCTACGAGCTCTTTGTGTCGAAAGACCACATTTTGGAGCTCCTGGAAGGCAGCGCGTCGTCGGTCGCCGACGAGTTTTCCGTCCATGGCATTTCCCACATGCTCTGTGATAAACTCCGCTACGCGCCGAGCGCCCTGTCGATTCCGCTGACGCTTTCTCGGCCGCATGAATCGCTCCAGACGTCCATCTTCTGTCGATTCGAGCTGGTTTCTTTGGCGGACAACTTGCCGCCGTTCGTTGTGTCCATGGCGTCGACGGAAGACGGCAGTATTTGCTTCACAACGGAGCATCCCATGACGCAAGAGTCGCATCGGTTGATCAAATCCGCGGCAGACATTTTGGCATTCCTCAAGAGTCATAAAGCAACACCCGGACAGATTGAGACGCTCGAGGACGCCGCCGTCGCCGCGCTGCCATTTTTGACGGTGGCAAATGGCCGCTTGACGCTACAAGTCCGAGAGAAAACGGCGGTGAAAGCCAAGCCAGAGCCATGTCCAAGTGAAAGAGCGCAAGCGGCTGCGACGATTCAAGCGACGATGCGCGCCGCCATCTTGCGAAAGCTCTTCCTTGACAAGAAGAACGCCGTGCATGTAATCAAGACGACGTACTTGCGGCGATTACATCAAGCCAAGCGCGCCAAGAAGCGGCAGCACCAACCTATTGTCCTGAAGGGCAGCTCGAAAGAATTCAAACTCTCGAGCACGATCACCGCCGCCGTGACGATCCAGCGCATCGTGAGAGGCTTTCTAGCGAGGCACATGGTCCATGAAGCCCTCGAGCGCCAACGAATCATCCAAGAGCGCTTGGTTCAGCGAGGACTGAGCAAAATCCAAGCGCATGTTGGCGGCGCCAACGTCCGTCGACAGAGTCTGCGGCGGCAGTACAGTCAGCGGGACAAGGGCGAAGCGTGGCCGCAGGAGATTCACGTCGATGCCAACACCACGACAGCTGCTGCTGCCGCCGCGACATTGATCCAGAAACGCATTCGAGGAACGCTCGCTCGAAAGAGTCGTCGCATGATGAGCTCTATCTCGGAAGACTCGACTAGACTGTAAAGAAGCAACGATTGAAATGTGCTTTTGAAGATTCTCTTGCAGCTGATGACGCCGGGGTGGTCGACTTTGGTCGATGAGACGCTGGTCATGGTTTTCAACTCGCAAGTGCCGACGCTGGTGCCGCAGTTGCTGCTGGCCTCACCGTGCCACGAGATGACGTTGAGTTTGGACGTGCTCTTGGCCATGCATTCCTTGAATCCGAGCGTTTCTTCTTTGTTGCCGTCGCAGACAAGGACGCGTGGATCGTACTTGGCATGGGCGGTCGTTGAGCTCACGTCAGAGATAAAGCTGCCGCTGGAATCAATTGCGTAGCATGAATTCGTGACGTTGTTATAGTTGGCGAAGGGAGTTCTCGGACGTGGCGTTCACGTGGGTGGAGTTTCCCCCCGCGGGGCTGAACCTAAAGGCAGTGACGTTGACCCACTGGAAGCTGTTCGCCGCTGAAGTCAGGGGGAAGCCACGAAGAGAGAAAGAAGAAGACTTGTCAAGCGCATGGTGAATTGATGAATGAGTCATGTCGAAGAGGAGCTGACAACCCGAGACGGCAACAGCACCCGCGAGACGAACGCATGAAGTTTGCACGACAATGACGAAGACAAGTTGTGCTCATCATGATGTTTTAGCTCCAATATGACTGCATAGGACGTACTGTAGTGGACAGCTAGACCAGACAGCAGACAAAAGTCACGATACAAACGCGCCATCGCGGGATGAATCTAAACCCATGGCAAGATAATCTAGCAGCTAACGCCTTACGCTCTATCGTTCCTGACTAGGGTTTGCTTGGGATAGTTGGTTCAAGTGGTCAAGTTGCCCCAGGAAGAGCTGACGACAGTAAGAAACCAGATAGAGGAATCGCGTCTCGGTGAAAGCACCTCACTATCTTCCACCTTCCACGTGGGTTTGGCGACAGCGAGGAAGGATAAGCTTGTGTTATATCTCGGTAGGCAAGCCGCTAGAAGGTCGGCTGATTCACGATTCATGGGAAAACTGAGGGGAAGACGAAGGAGTTGGTGTGGAAAGAGACACCTTGGTCGTGTTATTTAAGAGTTAGCGAACATACTTGCAAGCAATCAAACCCTTGGCGGTCTTCGTGTTGAACGATCTGTCGCCAAAGTACTTGAGATTGCACGTGCCGAGATTGTTCGAGCCGACGCCTTCCCATGTGATACCATCGCACAAGTTCTTGGTGTTTTGAGCAGTCGACGCCGCCGCGCACTTGGCCATGCACTCCTTGAAGCCGAGTCTGTCTTGGCTCACCAAGCGAAAAGATGTCGACTTGAAATCGACATTGCCCGAGCATGAAAAGTCGCTCGAATCGTATTTTGCAATCCCCGTCACGTACGACGTGTCTTGGAGGTAGCTGTTGCTCTTCTCAAAGGCGTAGCAGCTCTTCGCATACGAGTTGTAGTTGGCAAACGAGAGACCCGCTTTGGCTGCGATCTCAGAGCATTGTAGAACAGACGTGGCGTTGACGGTGCTCGTGCGTCCACCAGCGGGGCTAAACCAATAGCCATTGACGGTCACCCAGCTAGTGGTGGCTGAGGCAAGAGGGGCAATCACAAGAAGGATGGAAGTAAAGCACATGTCGATTCAAATTCAAAAGTGAGCTCGACTTGCCTTCTCATCGCCAAGGGCCTCGTTTTTTCCACGACGCGGTCGTTGTCTAGCACGTCTGTGTCGCGAACTGAGAGACGCATGTATCGTGAATTTTCACAGATTCGAAACGCACTCCAAGTCATCTTTGGCTCCATTCATCGCCTCTAATCCATCAAGATCATCACAGGATGTACATTAAAGCCTATTACGCTGTGAACTTCATGCAAAATGCCGTCATGACTGGAAGTAAACTTCGCGCTGCTAACGTTTGAAGGCTGCACAGTCGGAATCTAAAAATAGACTACTTCAATAATTTATATCCTGTATCAATACATACAATAATAGAATAAATATACAGAGAACGAAGCATAGTTTTCAGTAAACCTGTTAAAATTAATAATCGAAAGTGCGTAACACTTTGTAAACATTTTAAAAACGAGAATGCCACATGGAGAGCTCAAGGAAAACTCGGCGCCGCTGAGTAAGACTGCGCTGGATGAGGCGCTTTGGATGACTTGTGCAGCATCGGAATGGTATTTTAGTGCTGTAATTCGACTCAGCCTCCCGAGCTTGTATTTTGAAGACCATCATCCTGGCAAAAAGGTTGATATTTCAGCCAATGGTTCATCCATTACACAGGGTTAGGTCGCCTTCGCTGACTGGTCTCATGGGATGGACAATGCATATCAATGACGAAGGTCAGTGGAAAGAAGAATATATGAAGGTCTTTAAGGCTACAGGGGGATTGGCTTAGACGGCCTTTTCAGGGGTAGTCGCGGCCGCAGCAGGCTCGGTGGAGCCATAAAATGCAGCAGGTTGGCTTGCACCGTGAGCTTCCGGATCGTCATCGGGGACAGACATGGCTTCCTTGTAGCCGGGATGCTACTCATTGTGAGAATTTGCACGCGATGTAGACGATTGTACCTGATAGATGATGAAGAAATTCACGACGGCCAAGAGGCAATAGCTCACACCCATAACAATACCGTACGCGCCTTGAGTGGGGCACCACGTACCGATCCTACAGTGTGGTAAGTCCATTTCGAGCCGACACAATCGATATTTCGTACACCAAGAAGAAGATGCCTCGTCCGTGCGCAGTGTACATAAAACCCAAGTAATTCTGCACGAGCTTGGACGCATTGGGGAAATTGTCGCGCAATTCAAAGAGCACAATGAGCACAGCTTGGAATATGATGAAAATTGCCGAGATGAAGCCCATGTACGAGTTGAGGTGGTAAAAGTTATACAAGCCCAACCACAATAAAGCAAGACCCATAATCAAGTTGACCAAGTGGAGGTAGCCGTTGATGCGGCGAATTTCCATTTGTTTGAACATATCAATGGGCGAGACCGAGTTTTGACGCAACAAGCTTGACGTTTCAGACGTCGAAGGTCCAGCAGCAGCAGCCGGAGAAACTGGTACGGCAACTGGAACAGGAGTCGCAACTGGCGTTGGCTCCTTGACAACTTCATGCTTTTCCACGACTGGAGTGGCAGCAGGAGCAGGCACTTCAACGTGTTCTTCGTGCGATGCAGCAGGGACGGCAGTCGATTCCATTTTCGTGTTGTTTTCGAATGAGTTCTACTGACTGACTGAGAAGCGCTTTGTTGCACGTTGGTTACGGATAATATAAGCAGTAAGAGCTGGCCAATCAGAGATGTCGAAAATTGAAATTCAGCGATTTGATTGGTCCAAAGGAACCGTCACGTCTATACTGAAAGAATGATACAATGAGTCAAGAGGTGGCGACGGCCGCACGATCGGCGCAAAATGAAGGAAATGCCGAGGAAAACAAGCGCACCAACGTCATGAGCGACAAAGTCGAAGACTCGAATCCTTACAGTCGTTTGATGGCGCTGAAACGCATGGGGATCGTGCCAAATTATCAAGATATTCGATCGTATGCGGTTGTGATCGTCGGGCTTGGCGGGATTGGATCTGTGGCGGCCGAAATGCTCACGCGGTGCGGCATTGGCAAGTTGATTCTCTACGACTACGACCATGTCGAATTGGCCAACATGAACCGCTTGTTCTTTCGCCCCGACCAAGCTGGCATGACCAAGACAGCGGCGGCGACTCAAACTCTCCGTGAGATCAATCCAGACGTGGAATTCGAGCAGTACACGCTAGATGTCACAACAACAGCGAATTTTGAGCAGCTCATGGACCGTATACGCCACGGTGGTGTGAAACCCAACGCATGTGTAAGTGCTCAGCGTAGAAAAGAGACAGGAATGAATGGATTCCGTGACAGTCTTTGCATAGGTGGATCTTGTATTGAGCTGTGTGGACAATTACGCTGCCCGTATGGCAATCAACCAAGCGTGTAACGAACTGGATCAAGTGTGGATGGAGAGCGGTGTGTCTGAGGATGCAGTCTCTGGTCATATTCAATTGCTCCTACCTGGACGTACCGCATGCTTCGAGTGTTTGCCTCCACTGATTGTCGCAAGTGGCATTGATGAATCGACATTGAAACGTGAAGGGGTTTGTGCAGCTTCACTGCCGACAACCATGGGCTTGGTTGCTGCTATGCTTGTGCAAAATGCACTCAAGTTCTTGCTTGGATTTGGACAGGTGGGGGATTCACTTTTCAGAGTTGCACACTCACGCAAAAGTGGCGTAGGTGTCATACTTTCTGGGCTACAGCGCCTTGACCAACTTTTTTCCAGCCGACGTCATGCGACCTAATCCAGAATGCGCCAACAAATTCTGTCGACAACAGCAGGATAAATACAAGAGCACAAATTGGAGACCCATGGTATGGAAGCCAAATGCACCGCAGAATCTGGAGAGTAAACATGAAGACAATGAATGGGGTATTGAAGTCGTGGACGAGCAGAAGATAGAGTGGGAAGAACCGTCCAGTGCATCCACAGTCCAAGCGACTCAAGATCAATCTTTGGACGAATTGATGGCACAACTGCGGGCTCTGTAGGAACAGCACCACACTGATTGTGGATAAATTGAGGGGATGCATGATGTTTTGGGGGTAATATACTTTGTTGTACAAGTTCATGTCCTAAACGCTGTGTTTGTTGTCCTTAAGCCGTCTTCTAGTCTCTCTTCAAGTACTTCGGGCGGGAATCACAATGCTTGCCGCTGCAGCAACCACCTATGAATAATCCAAAGACTAGGCCCAAGATGATGGCTGTCATGAGTAATATTCCGAGAGCTGTAGAGTCTTCTTGGGCCCAACGCTGGATTGTGGCTATTCGTCCTGACACAATGTCTAATCTCTCTGGAAGCGTTGTCTTGACATTTTCAGGCTCCAGTAAATAACCACCTCTGGCATATGCCGCAAGACCCTCTTGTGTATGTTGACCAACATAACGGTTCGTCGACCCATTTGAAAGCACAATAAGCGTGGGGTACTCTCGGAGGCCAAAGCGTTTTTTCAAAGCTGTTGATGGAGAATCGACTTTCCCAACATGGATGTCTTCATCAGCTTTCAAATCGGTCGCGACTTTGGTGAGCAAGGGGATAAGGCGTTTGCATTGGGTACATTTTGGAGTATGGAAAGCAATGAGCCATGTTCCATTGTTTGATGTGAGTTCATCAAATGTGGTGGCGTTCAGGTCAACCACGTCTGAAGGATCACCGTTTTCTGGTAAAGCTAAAACAGGGCTATCTTTGAATCCACCAGTTGCAAATGCCGTGATGGGATCTGCGCTAAACTCGCCAACATAGCGGTGCATTTGGCCATGCGAGACAGCCAAGATAGCGGGCAGAGAAAAATCAAACGACCGGAAGCGAGCAACGACTTCAATGCACTTCTCGCTGTCGACGTTGATACGGCCCACGGTGATGTTACCTTTCAAGAGCGATGCCAAGTCTTCGACCAAGTCTGGTAGCGGTGGTGTGTAAAACACAAGGAGCCATGGCATCTCCGTATCGACTTTCAGCATATCATCGAAAGTCAAATCCGATAGCGGCATGACACTGCTGCTGTTTCGTTTTCGTGAGTCGTCCGATATGGTGTCCTCCGGGATGGCACTGGGAATTGGCAATGCGTCGGCTATGTCTTTTGGCGCGCGAGCAAAAGCTGCGAGGGCAGGGAGGGTTCTTTTCCCTTTGTACTTGAACATTTGGCCGTGTTCAAAGTAAAGGATCGTGGGCAATCCTTGCAAACGGAACAGCTTGCTCAAGGCCTTGTTGGTTACAACGTCAATTTGGCCAACGTGGACTTGAGTCTTTAGCTCTATCGCGACACCATTCCAAATCGGCTCAAGACGACGGCTATGACTGCACCAGTCAGCGTAAAATTTTACAAACCATGGTTTGGAAGTGCGTTTGATCTGGTCGAACGATTCTGCAGTCAATGAAACAACGTCGCCTGTGGGGACATTTTCCCACGTGGCAACATCATGGATTTCTGGCAGTCCAAACGCCTCAACTTGTTTGTATCCGCCCAAAGCGAAGAATTCCAGCGTAGGAGCTGTCCATGTGCCTTCATATCTTGTCATGGTTCCATTCACAAACAAAATCAATGCAGGAAGATTCTCAACAGACAATGCCAGTTGTCTCTGGAAACGAGGGTATGTTTCAACATCCACTTGGGCAATCGTAAGCTTAGGGGCATCTCGGAGATTATGCGCTGCTTCATCGCACACGTCGAACAAAGCTTCCCAATATTCTGCATCACCGTCCATAAATGCAATCAACCATGCCCCTGTGTCCGCCTTGGACTGGATGAAGAGATCAAATTCGCGCTCACTGAGGACAATAACATTGCCAACACTATCCAACGCCCCGTATTCGGATTCATCGTCATCGTCGTCGTCATCGTCATCGTCTTCATCGTCGTCATCATCATCTTCGTCATCGTCATCATCATCATCATCGTCGTCGTTATCATCGTCGTCGTTATCATCATCATCATCGTCATCATCATCATCGTCATTATCATCATCGTCCGAGGTTTCAACACTCTCATTTTCAGCGCCATCGCTTTCCTTTGATGCGTCTTCACTTTGCTTAACATCTGTGTCTGGGATGGTTGTAGTCGATTCATTCTCACTGGCGTGAGATTGATCTACGCTGTTTTCCTTTACTTCCTCATTTTCATCATTTTCATCATCGTCATCGTCATCTTCGTCTTCATCTTCATTTTTGTCTTCATCATCGTCATTTTCCTCTTTATCGTCTTCGTCATCGTCTTCGTCATCGTCTTCATCGTCTTCATCTTCATTTTTGTCTTTATCATCGTCATTTTCCTCTTTATCGTCTTCGTCATCGTCATCATCATCATCATCATCATCATCATCGTCATCTTCATCTTCATCATCATCATCATCGTCATCATCGTCATCATCGTCATCATCGTCATCATCGTCGTCATCATCGTCATCTTCATCAATTATGTCTTCCTCAGTAGCTTCATCACCTTCTTTCCTTGGCATCCAATCATGGAATTCAAAACGCGTGATTTCGCCTGGAGGAGGAACAGGGATGCTTGGTAGCTCTTCAAAATTTTCTGCTGCAAAGTCGATCAAATTGTCTACAGTTCGTTTCCCGATGAAGCGTCGATACATCTTGCCGTCTGAAAACATAATTATACTCGGGTAGCCCATAATACCAAATCGCTTGCTCACATCTCGTTTCTTGTCGACTAGCACTCGGGCAAGGCTAATTTCATTACCCAGTGATGCTGACACTTCATCAAGAACTGGTGCCAAATCTCTGCAAGGTCCACACTCAGGAGCATGAAACATGACAAGCCAGTCTCCCAAGTCACCCGACTGAATATGTGTCATTTTGTCCAAGGATTCTGGAGTCACGTCAACAACTCGGCTTAGCGATTGATCAAATCGAGACGTACGAGGCGGAACAATCTCATCTGAGCCACCTTTCAGGTAGCCTCCCTGAGCAAATGCTGCTAAACTTTGAGGAGAACGATCTCCAAAGTAACGATGCAATTTTCCTTCAGCAAAAACAATCACGCTTGGGAAGCTTCGAACATGGAAGCGTGTCTTCAGTGATACGTACTGGTCAGCATCAACCATAGCGACGTGAATGTCTTCAGCTTCTAGGCGCGGGGCGAGCTGTTCCAACACAGGCTTTAAAGGCTTGCAGTGCTTACACCATGGAGCGTGGAACACAACAAGCCACACACCTGCGTTACCTGTGGTGGCCTCAGTGAGCTGGTCGAAATTTTCGTCAGTCAAGATGACTGCACGTGACTCTGGAGATGCCATGTGGAAATCGCGAGGGAGCTCGCCATCGACAGGAGGCACTGGCATGAATGAACTGTCTTTGAATCCGCCAAGCGCATAGTGGATCAGCCCATCAATACTTCTGTCTCCTTGGAATCGCACGTAAACAGCTCCTTGAGATATCATGATAAATGTAGGAGAGGCGAGACCTGTGAGGCCAAAGCGCTTGTTGAGGTCTTTATTGGCTTCCGCGTCGACTTGACCAACATGGACTTTGCCGTCAAGTGCATCGGATAAATCAGGCCAAACAGGTGCATGGTTTGATGCAGTGTAAAACTGAATGAACCAGTCGCCATTATCCCCATCGAGAGCGTGAGTTGTAGCTTCAAATGAGTCTGTGGTGAGCTCGATGACAGCCGCAACAGCGACGCCAAGAAGAGCACAAATGGCCAGGTACAACCTGGACATGAGGTATAGGCCGCTTCTTTGATTGTGTATCATGTCCCGTGAGACTTGGATGCATTTTTAGGTGCAGTCTCCATACAAACTTCAAGTCCAAAAATTGATTCGTCAAACCTCCATGGAGAAAAAATAAAATCCATCTTGTACTGTAAACCTTCATGTCACAGCAAAATGGTTAAAGCCCACATGCACCCAAGTCAAAGCCCGGACAGCTCAACTTCTCCACGAAGAGGAACGAGCGATGACCATTATCATGGCGACAATCCCGTGTCTCCATTGATAGCAAATGATAAGCGCGCACTCCAGATTTTAACCGATTTGGCTGTCTTCCTGGTAACATTACATCGCCCTTGCAATCTTGTATAAACTTTGGAAAAAGGTACAATGAGATCATGAAACCTTTTGTCGCATCGATCCAAGTAAACCTTATAACGTTAGCATGTACATTCCAATTCATCATCGAGGGAAATGAACGGAGCTGGCTCAAAGGTCAGCGCCTTTCTGACAAGAACCCAAATCAGCAGAACTTGCGTCATTCGTCGGCTCATAAAATACCACCATCGACGCGTTGGATAGCCTCTTAATCTATCAGGAAGAGTGTGAGATTGTCTTTCGGAAGGAAAGCACAGTCGTTGCTACCATCATTGCACTTTCTTTGTGAGATCCTGGACTTGGCGCGCAAATTTAAAAATGACCATGGAATTTTCGATACGATTATCCGGTTCCGGATAAAGTGCATTGACCCTCTGACAGGAGAAGCGTAATTGATGGGAGAAGTACAAGCATACATTGAACTGCGTCTCGCTGAGACTCTGTTTCACGACATTGAGAAGCTTGAAAATGACCTTGGAAGTGGCAGCTTGCAATTCCAAGAAAAGCTGACTGTGGCGATGGAGCGGCTGCACAAACTGAAGGCGAACCCATCATTGTCTGACTTGTTCAGTCCCAACGAATCGGCCAACGAACTCCAAATCAGCCAACTACAATATCTTCTTCTCGATTATTACCTCGGCATCCTCGCGCAAAAAATTAACACGATCCAAGTCCAAGGCGATCGCAGCCAATTCGTGATCGCTCGTCTCAAGAATTTGAGCTATGCCTCTGCGCTGTTTGATGCATTCTTGGACCACTGTGTTGACGTGGAGCTTTTGAAGCGATCAGAACGTGCGGCACAGTTGAGCCAGTTAGAGCAAGGCAAGAAAGAGACACGTGAGGATAAAATTCGCAAGTGGCAACTACAGAAGGAAGCTGAAAAGGCGCTCCAAGACGTTTTGTACCTTCGCTCCCAAGCCAAAGATAAAGACGCGGTGACATCCTTCTAATGAAATTGTCTAACGTTGTGCGCACAGGACGACTATGAAGATTTGGAGCGTGAATGTTTGTTCAAATTGGTCAATGTTGCTGTTTTAAAGGCCATGGAGGATCAAGCGTCGATTGCAAGCGAAAACGAAATGTTGGAAACGATGGTCTGTGATAGTGTAAATATTCTTGACTGTGGGGTCGTGATTAGGTGCAAATGGCCAAACTGACGTCAAACGATGTGTTGAATGCTGCAGAAACCAAGCCTCCGATGCAAGGCAAAGGCATTGTATGTTGATCACTAAGCACCAACGTGTTCATAATATCGTAGGAAGTTACTCATATTAATCCCAAGATGGAAATGAAGCGCGAAGTGATCAAGGGCCAAGTGTTTCAGCCTGGTCATCGTTTACCAACTATGTCGTTGCAAGAATTCGCAGATCGCGAATTCGAAGATGCGTTGGAGCGCCAAGAAAGAGAGAAGTACATCCTGCATACTTGTTTTATGTCACAGATTTGGTAGAAATGCACCAGTGGGCCCACGGCGCATTGCGCATGTGGAGGAAGATGGTGAAGAAGACAACTTGACCCTCGTGGATGAAGCAACCTATCGCGATCGTGAGTGGGACGACTGGAAGGATGCAAATCCCCGGGGAATTGGCAACAAAAAGGGATCTCAATTCTAGACCTTTGATGTTTTTCATAGATCATTTACATCTGGCGACTTTTTTTGTTCATTGCAAAGCCCAGAGCAACTTGCAACTCGACAGACAAAACCTAGTGTTTTCATCACATCCCTCAGCAAGCTGGGAGCTTTAAACAGTTAAATGGTTGCTACGGTAGATTTAATATTTGCTGCTCTAACTCATATTGGGCTTCTACACGATCGGCCTCTAATCTTCGAGCCACTTCGACCTAAAGGCAAAGTAAGAGCCCCAGTCTCGCATTTCCAATACCTTTTTGTCGCCAATAACTTGAACTGCCTTCATGTACATTTCTTGCAAGAGTTCCAGCTGGGACATACTCAATGAGTCGAGATCAGCCAAGGCAAAATTGGTGAGTTGGATCCCCATGTCTTCAAACAGTGGAAATGTCTGATGGAGTGCAGCCGTCGCAGTGGCGCAAACTGTGCATCCAGTTTCATCTACGTCAAGGGTCTTAGAAATATAGCAGACTTGAGTAAGATGAACCAGGGTCAACAGCTACATCAACTGGAGAAGTTGTCTCTTGAGGAATCTCTTCTGATGCACGAGCTTTGGTTTTCTTTTTGGCTTTCTTTTTCTTGGATTTAGACACTGGAAACAGCAGCTCATGACTTTTCAGCTCTGCTTCAAGCTCTAATGCTGCCCATGCTTCATCAAGCACGGAGATGATTTCTTTGTTGCCAAGAGATCGCGCTAGCTCGAGGGGAATTTGCCCTGCTTGATTTCTCGATCGGCAGTCACATTTCGCTGAGGAATGACAGAGTTATCCAACTGAACTGAACAGGTTTTCGTACCTTGAAGCAAGCTACGGACTCCGAGAGAGTTGCCAGACTGTACAGCTATGTGCAGTGCTGTGTTGCCCGACGAGTTGGCGGCGCTCAGACACTCAGGCGTGAACTCTTTCACTGACAAAAGCAGTTCGATGATCAATACAGATGCAGCCATTTCGTCACTTGTTTCAATCCGTGAAGCGCACATCAACGCTGTGACATAGCTTTGGTTCGCAGCCATGACATCTGCACCATGATCAAGCAAAGCAGCAACACCAGCAACATACTTTGCCGTGCAGGCAACCATAAGAGCTATCACATCAACGTAAGACCGACTTGCAATACAGATACATGATACGAGTATCGCCATTCGCATTGCCGACATTGATCAAAGGTTCCAATCGAGCTGGATCGGCTTCCAAAACAACACGCATGACATCTGGCTACGTCTTGTTGAGTTGCAAAGAACTGGAGAACAAGCGTACATGTGTCGACAAAGCTGCGAAGTGCAAGACATTATTGGCATTGCCATACGTTGCTGCTGTGATGTTGGTCGTGCTGTGGACAAGTTCGTCGAGTAATGTGCTCCGATCTAGCACATCTGAGCATCCTGACTAGAGCTTTGGGCGTACCGAACGCGCAGGCTGTGATGAGAAGCGTGCAACCTTGTTCATTGGGCAAGTCGTAGTTGACTTTCTTTTCCTGGAAGAACTTGCGGCAAGCTTCGTCGTCGCCAGAAGTGAGGAGGCGATGCGCCGCGATTTGTGCGTCGCCTTCTCTCTTGGTCATTCCTTTGGCTCGGATTTTGATTGGCTGAAAATGAAACGGTTTCACCACACCAATGGGAATTTTCCTCAAAACGCCTTGGTCAAACCGTCAAGGAACATCCAGATTTGTTGATCACGGGCAGTCGCCCCTTTGGAGGCTTTGCCGTCATTTTGCTCTGTGATTAATCTGCTTCCCGCATTGTAGTGGTGGGGCAATGACATAGCTACAATTTGATTGTACCTGGCCTCATTGATATCCATTTTCCGATCTGACCAAACAGCTGTAAATACTTCTTTTGGCTGCACTCTTCGTTCTTGATGGTCAGCATTGCTCGCCCTTGTTCTAAGCAACAAGATACAAGCACCAACGACTTTATGTGCACTTCATGTCAAGATGTCCTCACTGGTATCTGGTATAGCTCTGTTATGCTCTAATTTCGTATACTGTACCCTTGTTTCTACGTTCATTGAAATTTCAGTGTAGTGTTGGGCATAACTTGAGCTTCGCCTTCTGGAGGTGGCGAAGACACTGCTGCGATTAATAAGTCTAGCATGGCTTGCTTTACCATTTACGAGTCATAGTCGCAATGGAGCCCTTGTGACAATCTTAACGAGGAAATTTCCTCTTTTGTGGATTTATATGCATCCTAATATCTAAATATTCGGAATGTTCCCATGTAGAGAAGATCGCCACCCTTGGAAGCGTTTCATTTTCGTCGATCTATTTTTTGATCTGGTAGAAATCGATTGAGCTTGGAGCGCCGCCATGAGTCGAGAACTGGACGGTCTTCTGGACAAACTGGCCAAGATCAATGTCGAGATGGGTGGAGAGGAGACGCGGGAGAACAAGGGCGCGAAGAAAGGCGACCGATTTGGCGAGCTGCGTCTCAAAATCAGCGAACGACTCCACACACTCAAGATCGTACGACATCGCTCCCTTTCATCCGATCTAATCGATTCATATAGACACTCAACGAGATTGCACAGCCTGTGTCAACAAAGAAACCAGTTCATCCACGTGAAAAGATCCAACAACAACAAGGCATTCGCAATGACCTCCAGAGTCTCGAGGAAGATCTTGAAGAACTTCGTACTGTTTATGAAGCGGAAGCCAAGAAGAAAAAGGCGCGAAAGTCATAGTCATTTGCATGGCTCACATGAAGTCTGTAGAGCAAACTGACAAAGGAAGAACTGCAGATACGCAAAGATTTTGTCGACCAATACACATCCGAACTGGCGTTTGTGAAAGAACAAGCCGCCAACGCCTACTTGAAAGCATCCCCCGGCGGTCGATCGCCTCAAGGAGCGCATGGATACGATCGAGCTGCCCTCTTTGGCTCTGCCGCTGCAACAGCTATTGCGCCTGGCGCACAATCGACATTTGCAACAGGATTCAACGAGAAAGCCGGAGGGGGATACGGAAGTGGCGGTGGAGGTGGTGGAGGCGGCGGAGGAGGTGGAGATGACATGCACCAGGAAGAAGTGACGAGCGAACAGCGCGATATTATGCTCCAGATCGAACAAAAAGATCAGCAACTGGTAGATCCCCATGCTGAACCGTCGTGGCTGACATGGAATACAGGACGGATTGGTGGATCAAATTGGCACGGGCGTCATGGAACTCGGCCAACTCGCGCGTGGGCTCAACGAAGAGCTAGTGAAGCAAAACATTATGCTTGAAGGTCTTGAAGAGCGTATTGACAACACGTCTACAAATGGTTTGCCCCCCACTTGCATCCTCCTTTTCACAGGTGGTCATCGTAGTGGAGAACTTGAATGTCAAGATGAAGAAAACGCTCGAGCAAATGGGCCGCAGCGGCGACAAATGCATGATGGATTTCATCTGTCTTGTCATTCTTTTGGGCATTCTTGCCGTCGTTTATAACATGGTCATCAAGAAGTAATAATTCCAACACGAGATCCTTGTATTACGTTGCTGGAGGAGGACGCATGCCAAGTGGAATCATGCCAGGAGGAGGTCCACGTGGAGGAATACCGCCTACAAGTGGCGGTGGTCGCATTCCCATTGGCGGTGGGATCATCATAGGTGGGCGAAACATCATGGGCGGTCGAGGAGCACCGCCGCCTGGACGACCTGCATCTGGACGGAGCCATGCACCAGCTAGACAAATCAGTGGATAAAAAAGAGTCTTCAAGGAAAGGACGTACGAGTCATAGTTACTCCCTGGCCTTGGATGATTCCTTCGTAGTAGAGCTTGACGTTCTCACGGTGCTTCCATCCGCGGTTGTGTTGCTTCCTTCCGGCTTGCTACAAAAAGGACAGCAGTGAGCATTCTCTCATCATAAAGCACCACCGTACCGAGTCATGCGTCAGATACGTATCGCAGTAGTCACAGTAATAGCGCGGCATTTCTCTTTTCTCTTTGGCGCTCTTTGCCTGAGATCTGCGGCGGCTGGACCAATTTCCAAAATGCCACAGATTGAATATCTACCAATCACGAAGAGGTCCATTATGAGATTGGCTGCAAGGAAATATGGACGGAGTCATGCAGGAAACATGTAGTTTAGATGCTTGGAAGCTTGGAACATTGCGGTCGTGGGAGGAGGAGAGGTACATTATATAGATTAAGCACATTGTTGTTACGTAGTTTACTCGTCCATGTCGCCGCCTTCGTCGCCGCCAAGAACATTTGTCTGTCGTTCCGTGTCTTGAGCATTGAGTTGCGCCGCTTCCCGAACACGAGCCATATCGGGCTTGACAAGACTGATGTTGGTTTCGAGTTCTTTGAGATCTTGCGCTTTCTGTTTGGCTTTGCTGTCCTTCATGCGGTTCTTGTAGAAAGCAGCTTCGCGTTTCTCCTTGATCTGTTGGACACGAGCCATGGCATGCAATGTCGCGCCAACCAAGTCGCGATCGTATTTGACAGCACGGTTGCGCACCTTTTCAAACTCAAAGGTCGAGTCGAGCGCCATTTCTTTGCCCGCAGCTTTGCGGAATGCTTTGGTCCACTTGACTTTACGAGGATTGCGCTTGCGGTTGAAGTTACGATGGCACTTGGATCGGCAGAAGCGGAACACCTTGCTGTCATTGCGCACGAACGTCATACCATGGCCTGGATAGACCGGCGACGAGCAGAAGTAGCACGTGTGAATACGCATGGCAGATGCGAAATGGAGGTCAAGTTGCTGGCGACCAGCCAAATCCGTTGAGCCACCAATCGAAATAGAGAATTACCATACGATTTTAAATTATTTTCAAATATCCAAGTTCTGTCTTCTACGCAATTTAAATAAGGAATAAATATATTTTAAAGCAGCTTGAAACAGTGAAATAGAGGACTAGTTCTAAATACATTTGAAATACATTCGTGACGGATCAAATGATATTTCAAAAGCATTTTAAATACATTGTTTATGTACCAGCCATCTTCCTAGTTGAGCGGAAAGTGTCTCCTCCGTCGCTACCAACGGCGATTTGACGCCGCACGTCAAGGCAAACGAGCTGCTTGTTTGTAAGGATCGATACGAAATTGACCTTTGGATATCCAAGCTGAAACTAGTGAGTACACTTGACACGATAGACATCTCAACCATGTGAGATATTTTTTATCGGTTTCATGGAATTGGTAACGCTCACGACATCGTGATGCGCGCCGCCACGACTGCCGTGCCTTTCAAGCAAGTTTATGCTTCATCCTCAGATGAAACAAGCCCCATTCATATCAAGAGGACGTCGGCATTCACATTCACTCCCTGGATTTCAGCCAATGGCTCCAAATATCCTCAAGAGGTGGGGTTGGCACTGGCAAAGCGGTCCTTTGTCAAGTCGATGCGGCTCACAACACACGCGATGTATACACCGACGAAAGGTAGAGCGCTTGATCTCTTTCACCTCAATAAAAGTCTCTTAGTCCAAGTTTGGGCTGGTCGATTACTCGACGGCGCTTCCCCAAGGGCTTCGGAAGACATTCAACTATATTTTACGACCGAGTGGCAATACTTATGGTAGTACTCGTACTCCCTTTGGATCTCCATTTTACGATTTGCCAGCTCGATTGAATGGAGCACTCCTTATGTGTCACAAGGCGGCGCTACAGCCGACGCACTAATCGACATCAACGAGCCATTGGAGCGTCTCAAGCTCGAATTGGATGCTCCACGCACTGGACAGAACCAACACAACCAAGTACACCTCCAAAATTGGGCTCGTGGAACTACTTCAGTGGCTCTAGGTCGCTCTAGTCCATGTCGAACTCATGGGAATTCCTCTGGCTCAACCATCGCCTCGCCATGTCAAGTCAAAAGTCTTTCACTCGCAGAGCGAAGTGCACCAGGCATTATTGGACAGTGGAGTTCCACTCGATGTGATTTCTGACGCGCTTGAGAGAGACAAGGACGTCGACAGCTACACCGCCAAGTCGATTCAACACATTTTGGCAGTTCAAGCTTCTTGCGTCGAGAAGGAAGCATACGACTTCGCCAAGCAATTGACACAGCATATCACAGCGCTCACAGATGTGGGCCAGAAAATTCACACACTTCAAATGTCCACAACTCAAGCTATTGCTCAAGAAGACTACGACGCTGCACTTGCCTGTCGTCAGGTAAGGTAACCTCAAGGCCTAAGTCGATTCACTAGCAATTACTAGAACATCGAAGCGCTGGAAGTCCTGCGAGAACGCGCAGTTGCAGCGGCATTTGCAGTGTGTCAGGCTAGTCAAATTTCACACATTGAAGTCGCACCAAGACCAGAATCGCTCTGGAAGAAAGCACCCAAAACAATCTTTGACGCAGCGATGCAGCGCTGGCTAGACGACGAACGTATCTCTCTCAATGCTCAGCTTGTGGGGTCAATATGTCACTCATCACCCCTCATCAAAGCCCACACGACCTTCATGGACACGATGTGGGGCTCAACTTTCATGGCTTGCGCTGCTAGTCCGTCGTGGAAGACACGACGGGCGTGCATTGAAACCGCCGAGCAGTATGCAGCCATCTTGGTCCCAGTCTTTGACGTGGAAACGCGTTACGAGATGTACTACATGCTTATTCAGTCGTTTGTGGCCGACCCAACCGTTCCTGTGCTCGTCGCGTTGCTCCATCTTGTAAGGACAATTTACGAACAGCAATCTCAACGAACAAACGATCGCGATTCGTTTGGCACGGCGGCCCTTCGACGAGGCGTTCTACGACCAGGAGTTCGGCGAATAATCCACGCGGTGTTTGGTTATTGCTGTCGATACAATGCCATCTTGAGGGAAGACTGTGTGCGGACGATTCGATTCCTGGCACAGCAGAGCCACGTTGCAGAACTGCTGATTGAAGCAACCTGGCTGGAAACCAAGCAGGCCACGACTGAGTTTGAAACTCTTGTCGGGCTCAAGTTTCTCCAGGATGAATTCATAGCATGGCCAAGTCTCCATGTCACGATGTCGAAAGAAACGATGACAGAAGTCCTGGTGGACATGGGAACGTTCACCAAAGTCAAGGCGCGTGATGCCAACCGCGACGTGAGCGATGCTGCAGTTGAATGCGCTGCACTCTTGGCAATTGTCCGTCAAGGCAAAGAAAGCAGTGCATGGTGTCTTCCATCAGGTAGATTAGGTTTCAATTTGTCGTGGATTTGATCCATAAGGCTAGTCGAAGCCCACATGCCGCTCTTTCGTCGCTTTCCATTTTCAGCGACGGAGCATCAAGAACTTGTCGAGTGCGCTGAGATGTATGCCAAGCTGCACAACCTGCCCATGCAATTTGAAACTTACATCCTGGATCCACCAGCGCTCGATGGATTCAACCAGTTCAATCAACTTGAAAAGGGTGCAGTGGCCTTCCAAGGCCATGTAGAGCCAAGACAAATAGAGCCCAATCCATCAATGGGGTCCCTCATGCCTAAGCCTCCAAGCGAGTCCACGACGGCAGCAAAGCCATCAACACCACGTCAAGAGGCCATTCCCTCCCCAGCTAAGGTAGCCATCGCGCCGACATGGCTAGAATCCAAGGCTTCGGCTACAAACGCTGTAGCTGAAACAATGCAACCCATCCAAGCTAACCATGTTGCAACTGAAGTCGCAGTTGTGGCCAAGGAATCAAAGCTAACTCTGGTGGATGATGATGAAAAGCGTGTGGAGACACCAGAAGACGACTTGATTCGTCCCATCGTATCGATGGTAGAAAAGCCTAGCACGCCATCGAAGAAACAACAATTGGGGAGAATATCAACACCCAAGAAGAATCAAATCACGCCCACAAACAGTTCCAACGAAGATCCACCGACACAAACTCCAGTTGGGGCAATACCTTCTAAAGCAAGTGTGGCAGCAGTAGAACCAAAGCCCTTAGTCACAGCGACGTCAGCTCATGATCGAATTGAAACACTCCAAGTTGTCGGGAAAGTCGCCAAGCAAGTCCATCAGAATAACGACGATAAGAAGTGTACGATTTCGTAATGAAACAGAGTTCACTCGACGACAATGCTCCATTCGTCAGCGAGCATCTTCTTGTACTCTGCTCGTTGGGACAGCGACAAATATGTTGTCAAGGAAGCATCGGCAGCAGGCCCAAGTCGCTACCGAAGAATTTCAACCTCCACGTAGTAAACTGCACGTACGTACGTGGTAAATCGCAACGATAAATTGCGTCGTGGCGTCGCAAACTGAAGTCTGAGCGTGGCCAAAGCCATTCTGGACATGAATGAAGCTCAGCATAGTCTAAAACCTATCAGTCACGACGATAATGACGAGCTGAGTTACCTGAATATCGGTGGCTTCGATCGGGCATTCAAAATCGATCAAGAGCGTCGTTAAAACCTGTTCAAAGCAATCAAACTCCATCAACTCTCGGAGATATGATTATACTCGTGTTAGATTTTGCAGCAGTCGCCAGTTTGTTGGCGTCATCGCTGTAGTTTGAAACGCGACAATGTTGGAGAGGATGCACTGTGGTCCAAGGCCATCTTTTTCATTTGCAAGCTAGGTTGGCTCGAGTCATGAACTATGAAGGAGAGGCTGTAGCGTACCTCTAGTAAGACAACGCCTGCTTTGTTTCGGACTTTCGCTGCATTGTCACCAAGCCGTTGGATGAGAATCGAAATCAACGACGGCGCCTACGAGAAACTATGGTCATGAACTATTAAGTCGTCTGCCTACCCCTGCTACAAGCTCTCTGGACGATTGAAATGTTGCGGCCGTCGCGAGTGTGCAAGCGCAAGCTGTGGAGAAGATCTAAGAAGAGTGTTAGCTGTGTCTTGTAGCATATTGGTTCTGTACGTGATATGATAGTTGAGCCAAACCAAAGCGGAGCCACGGAAGCAATATACTCCAAACGAACGGCGCTTCGTCGTGCTGTGGTAAAGCCTTTAGGGTGGCTACAAGCTCACGCACAGCGGGTTTCCTCAGCTTCTCGTCATGACTAAAAGCTTGACACAGTATAGATGGCTTAACGTAAGCCTCTATTCCTTGACATGCCTACAACAAGAGTAAAGAGCTTGCCGCATTCATCTTGCTTACCTCAGCCAGTTTGGCGTCCATCGGTTCAGCAATGGATGGTTCAGTGTTGTCGTAATGTAGAGGCTGCAGTGTAATATGAGTGTTCTTTGGTGGACTTTGCTGTCGTTTCCTTCGAGGACTACTGGCCCTGCTGCTACCATGGCTAGCTGGTGCACGAGGTAGAATCGTCTGGACCGACGTGGACACTTTGGTGACGAGTCGGTCGATCTCATTCTTGAGTAAGCTGGCCGTGTCAAAGTCTTGGCGCGAGATGACATCTAACTTTTGTCTTTGCAGCTGATGGAGTTGATGGGAACATTGCAAAACTTGGTCTTCCACTTCTTTGATCTGCTTGGCGGCAAGGTAATCCTCACTCTCAATTTTTTTATCTCGCTGTTCTCGGAGTCTCTCGAGGACTTGGCGAAATGTCGTTTGATGCGAACTCAAGTTGGCGTCCAAGGGATCGTCGTTCGGGACTTGGTTGGCCATTGTGGTCTGCACTGGACTCAATTGGCTGTCCATGGGTTTCTTCGGACTCTGGGGATTCTTTGACACTCCTTGGGGCCGAAAGAGAGCGACAGAAACAATGCCAACCTGGACCAAACGCGACTTAGCTACAACAAGCTCATGAGGGCATGCTCTACCTGGCTAAATACGTTGAGCACGTTGGTATGGCATCCTTGGATGACAAATTTGAAGGAAGTAATCGCTCTGCAGTCTAGTGAGATTGTCTTGAGCTCTCGGGCTTGATATTGCGTCGCTTTATTGGAATCCACGGCGACGTAGCCGAGCTTTCGGTAGTTTGACATCGTTTGATCCTTGCTGTAGAGCTCAATTTGCGTGGGAATCTTCGTCTGATGGATCAAGAGCTCCACCTTGGCCACATCGACAGGTTTGCCATGGTTTACGATAAGCACTAGATCCTGTGGATAGTCACAGAACCTACAAAACTTCCTTCAGATCCACATCCTAACCGCCCTTAGAAGATTTCGTACTTGGCTGACTGCCATCCTTGGTTGCTTGTCGTCGCCTGATGCGCTTGGAGATGCAACGCTGGGTGCTAAGTCATCACATTTGACACGAGCGATAGGTGCTGAAGTCGTACCTCGTCATCTTCTGAAGACGCCGCCGTGACAAGGAATGGAATTTGTGTCATTCCCGATGCCATTTCGAAATGCAAACAGCTAAAGATAGCACTCACTTGATAAACTTTAGAGAAGGATTCGGACTATTGCCAGTCTGTCGTATGCAACGCTGTGGCTATAATTTTGCCGTCGCTCTCTTCGAGGCATCGTGTCTCCTCTGCCATTGTCTTGAGCTTGGTATACCGCTTTGGCTTGGGTTTACCAATGCTGTTGGACACGCGCAGTTTTGTCACGGGCGACGGTGTGCAGAAATGGGGCTTTGGTTTGCGTTCTTTAGATGGCGTACAACTTCGAGTTGGACTCGGCGCAGTACGGATGGTAGTAGTTGTAGTTCTTGTTGAGGAAGAATCCCCCGCTGGGGGAGGGGATTGAATGCTCAAGCGTCTGACCGCACTGTGTGGAGTTGATTCATGCGTGGATTTGCGTTTCCTTCGCTTCATTTCGGCTTGAACGCGTTGGGGGAAATGTCGGGAGTCGTAATGAATCGCTGGAATGCCACATTCGATCGCAAGGAAGACATTGTCTTCACAATCGTCAATGAGAACAGTGTGACAACTCTTGATGGGCTGCAAGCCATCGCGGCGGCTTGCTTCGAGCGCAGCAGACGCGACGTATGGGAATTTAGTCCGTCGGGACAACGAAAGATGGTGGGCATCAATGCCTGTAAAATCGGTCGCTTCCTCGTGCGTTATAGTCCACGCTTCGTCATCCCCGCGGATGATGATCGAGTCTACTCAATGTGACGGAGAAGAAGACGTGCCTTAAAACCTGAGAGAGAGGTGGCATAGCACAAGGACAAGACTTCACGAATGAGCGACACTTGGGATGAAAACGTCACAACTGCAATCGAGACGGATGGACGAACAACTGCCAAAAGTGGCAACAAATGAACAAACAACGGACTATTCACCAGTATTTCGATCAGCAAGGCTGCAAAGTCAAGCCACATACCGGACATACTGAAGCAGGTCTTTTGCCGATTCTTTCCACGCTCCATTTGTGTGAATTTGAAGAAATGTCGCGTCAAAGTCAATGCAGACCAATCGACATCCGATCGAGACGAGCGAATTGACGACATCTTGCGCTAGCTGTTCGATCGAATGCTCATCGTTCTTGTCCTCTTGCATTCCTACAAGCAGGCCAGGGCCTTCTGTCAGGCCGGCGATCGTTTGCTTGGACATACCTCTCGCGTGGCGCGCAGCGCAACGAGACGCCGATTGTTTTTCAAAATCCAAATTTGAACCAATCGCATTTTTTTGAAAATTTAAATGATAATAAATGAACTTTCAAACCTTCAATTATCCGGACAACTCTAATTTTCATGAAGCTCACAGTCAGTTCATATCTCTGCCTCTGAGGGCAAAGCGATACACTGGTGTGTACTGGTACGTTTACACAGCACGCATCAAAGACCTGTGGAGCTGCCGACTCATCACGGTCCTTTTGGTCAGGCATGCTCTTTTTCATACTCTTGCTTCAATTTTACACCTTGAAGTTCCCTTGCTTCATACAGTATTACTTATCCATTTATTGTGGTTTGCGACTTATTTGGCTATTCCGGGTCTAAATCTCCCCATTTACGTAGCTGTAACGACAGATTAAGGGTCCTGTAACACAGATTAACACAACGACGAGGGATTGTATCGACAGACTTAGACAAGCCGTACTCAAGACAAACGGCCGACTTACATAACTCTGTCAATTTTGTAGCTATCAAAGCGGCATTCTGGAGGAATTGCTATAAATCTGCTAGGTCGACGATCATAAAAATAGAGAAACGGGCATAGTCGTGTCATCATGACGCACAGCAAAGACATGAGATGGCGCTCTGTGGTTCTACGATATGTCTATGGTTTGGATGTGAAGGATATACACCTTGTTCTAGGTATGTCCGTGAGATCGATAACACGATGGTACCAACAGTTCAAACGTCTTGGCCATGTTGCTGCCCATAAACGATCGAAAGTTGGATCAAGATGGGGTCCTGATGTGATTGAGTTTGTCAACATGTACGCATCGAGCCATCCTTGCTTCTATATTGAAGAGCTACAACTCGCTCTACGATCCCATTTCCCCCGTCTTAAGAACACAAGTGTCTCCACAATTTGCCGCGCACTGCGATTTGACTTACAACTGACACGTAAAGTATTAGAAAAAAGAGCCCGAGAGAGCAGTGCCATAGAGCTCCAAAACTATCGTCGGCGTCTTGAACCATTCTACAATCATCCATGTCAATTAGTCTTCGTAGACGACATCAAAAGACGCGCGTGATGCACTTCGGAAATATGCATGGTCCCGTCGAAATACCCCTGCGGTTGTGAATCTTCCCTTCAGCCGTGGTCAAAGGGTATCTGTTCTTTCAGCTTTTGATTGCAATGGATTTTTTGGCTGGGATTTCACAGAGGGTACGTTTGATCGTGTTAAATTTCACGATGTCATGTGTACAAAAATTATCCCTTTTCTGAATCCTTGGCCATTGCCAAGGTCAATATTGATCATGGACAACGCGAAAATTCATATGTACAATGAGTTGGAGTTGGCTGTCCATAGCCGTGGTGCATTGCTGTTTTTTCTCCCCCCTTATTCTCCCCAGCTCAATCCCATTGAAGTTGCATTTGCTCAGTTGAAAAAATGGATTTTGAAATATCCATTGGCCTTTCGAGAGGACATCAAGCGAACATTGGAAGTAGCATTGAGTCGATGTCTTGAATCCAAACCAGCAGACAATCCTGGCATCAATCTTTATCACCACTGTGGATATGAACTCGCCCATTTGAATTGCTCCAAGTTTACTTTTGAATAAGACGATAACTAATATCCATTGAATGTTGTTTTTATCAATTCACTACAACTTAGTCATTCTAGAGCAAACGACGCTAACTACTCATGATCAATGTCCTGCATATTGGTTTCTGGAGCGGCCACCTCTGTTGGAGGTCTGTAAGGAGCGTAGAGATCGAATTGTGGGAGCCCCAAAATGCTTCGCTAGTCGGCTACATTGACCAATTGATTGACGACACTACCATTCACCATAAACCGAATCGGACGATAGTCCAACTCCGACTGAGCCAAACGAGCTTCTCTTTCACTCTGTAAGGCCGCGCATTCTTGGTCAATGTGTGGTAGTTGTAGCACAGTTGGATTTTCAGGTAAATTCACAATGTCAGGCTCAGTCAACTGTCGCGACAATACAGTACTAACGTACTGCAGTTCACAAGGTCCAGGTTGACTCTGTCGATCTTGTGAAAGAATTCTTTGAGCCAACTCGGCTCTGCGCTTTGGGTCAGAGCGTCTAATTTGTCTCGAGCTACGGTCTTGCCTTTCAAGGTAAACAAACAATTCAAGCTGAAAGGCACCTCCACTGTTGCGTTTGTTGTGATTGTTCCAAGCAACTTTCACCATGTCTTTAAAGTTGGATTCGTCGATTACAGTGTACTTTGCTTGGGGTGTTGTTGCAGCTGGTTTCAAGAGGATTGAGAAGGTCTCATCAAAAAGCAGTGTAGACCTGTCCTTTGTTGTTGCATGGGCAGCATCATAGCGCTGCACGACTTGAGCAACACGCTCAGAGACTTTAAGTCGGAGAACACCGTGTGACTCGTTGATGATATCAAAGGCAAAGCTTGCACCTGGCTCAGCATATGTGCGGCTTTCTCCATGAGGCTTGCCAACTTTGACAGAGAGAAAGACAGTGATTGTTGTTGGCAGTGGCACGAGAAGCGTCATCGTTGATGTTTCAGGATTGCGTCGATAACAAGAGTCGCGACTTGTGAAACCATCGACATGTAATCTAAATTTAACTGTCGATTTGCCTTACTCCGAGGCAGAATAATGATTATTCTGTCACAGATTTGTAATTCTACGAGCAGATTTAGCCCTCGTATTGCACCCAATTAAGGGTCTAAATCAGCTGCCAAATTGGGTGCAAAGCACAATAAATATTCAATCGATTTCGAGATTTGTTTAACACTGTAAATACCAACACTGTCACTCTCTCACTCAAGCTTTTTTTCGGCCGTGTTTGCATCTGGCTTGTCTCCATGACGGTGGAAATCATCGCAGCGACGGTGGTGCCATACTCGCACTATGACAACTTGTGGATTCTTTGAGCCCGAGATTGCTTTGTGTCAAGTTCGTCTTTGTTTCTGGTCCAAGCGTGGCGACATGGGATGCTTCCTTGTACACTGGATACAACACCACAGCCAAAGGCAAGGAAGACAAGCTGTGACGTCACTTCCAGTCGGATCTACGGCGTAAATGGGACTTGTGACGCTTGGAATTCAAAGAAGTCTTCCGTGCAATGAAAAGGACTGCGGTACGTATTTCCATCGATCCTAGTCAAGGAACGGTCTAAGAGGTGCGTTTCTGACAGCAAAGTTAGCCTTCCTTGTTGATCAAATTACCCCTTGAGTTCTATCTTCACTGCTGGTTTACTCGCTGACTTCATGTCGTGTCAGCGGAGATTCACTGACTGAACACGATGAACGAGATCGACAGGTATCGACCCGAGACGCTCGTCTGTCAAAACGTGTAACGCACTCCAAGACAATCGAAACCTGTTCCAAAGATGGCTGTCTCGCTCAAACTGGACGTTCCATGACACAATCTTGGCGTCCGCCAATGTGTGGCGACGCTGCCTTGGAATTCGTCCTCGCTGCACTCATACACGGACGATTTGATCTTTATCCCGGGTCCTGTCTGCTATGTACATCATGGCTGTCGGTCTATGCGTCATGAATCAACTACTCAACTCCTTCCCCGCCTGGCTTATGCGGCGATTTATCTCGCGGCGGTGGTTCTTCTCACGGGGGCGCCCACTCACCAATGTCCAGCTTTGACTTCGCAGCGCTCCGCCGATCCATTCACGCTCTACCCGACTTTGGTCGCCCCGATGGTTTCTTACTACTACCGCACGTCGCCGCACTTGGACTCGTATTTCTACATGGCGTATGCTGCTCTTGTGGCCATTTTCTTGCCTCCTCTGGCGACTCATGTTTGGCGGAACTACCGAGCGAGGAAGGGACTGCGCCGCGTCGGAAGTGATCTTTCCAAGTTGAAAATGCATCGCAGTTACTCGAGCTTGGACGTCGCCGTTGGGCTCGCTATTCGTTTCCCAGGCGGATTCATGGACACCACGCGCCTCTACGCACGGCAGCGACGCCCCAACGGACCGAAATCAACCGTGTACAGCCTCGCCAATGGCGAGGACGGTTGTGTCATGCGCACGTCGTCCGTCTAACGTAAATCATCATGAGTGAGCATGGCATCGTGAGTGAGCACCAGTAGAAATTAAGGAGAGGAACCTCCATATTTCAATGTTTTTATTTATTCGGAAGCCGGATAAATGGCGCGCTTTCTGCAAACTCGGACTGTTGTTTCTTTTATCCTCAAAATTATATCTCTCAAATTTAATGTTTCCTTTGAATATTTATACCCTAAACCTTAAGATCTCACCTGACTGTGATACTTTATTCAAGATTAAATTGTGTGCTCACTCACGATTCCCAAAAAGTAAGCAAAATGAAACTTTGGACAGCAATAAGGACTCGTAATGGAGACTAAAATCGCTTACTTTTTGTCTGTTCTTTGAATTCCAAATTCAATCTTTCGTTTGCGACTTGAACTAGAAAAAAACTCGCAAAACTTATTGAAATACTTGCGCTTGAACTTTTCGGTTCCAAACTTGTGCTCACTCATGATGATTTACGTACCGTTGTTTTGCAGCTTACATGGTGGGTTCGTTCATCGACACGTCAGGTCCGATTCATTACTTCAAGATGGAAGCATTTTATTGGCTAAAACTTTCAAATGGAGATATTGGATTGGCTAATTAATGCTCAAATCAGACCTCTCGATTGACGCAATCACTCGCCTTTTTTCATTTTTGGATAATCGCAGTTGTGAGAAGGTCAGCTTTGGGAAGACGATTTGAAAAGCATGCCGACGAACAGGTTGATCAAGAATGGCTTTGTGGGTGCGATTGGATCCACACCGTTGATCCGACTAGGAACCCTCAGTGCAGCAACGGGGTGCAACATCCTCGCAAAAGCTGAGTTTATGAATCCCGGAGGTTCCGTCAAAGACCGCGCTGCTCTCTACGTTGTTCAAGAAAGCGAAAAGACAGGACTCCTTGAGCCAGGTGGAACTGTAGTTGAAGGTACGGCTGGCAACACGGGCATTGGTCTCGCCCATGTGTGTGCAGCCAATGGTACATGTTGGCACAAAACTGGAATGTCCAATTTGATATTAGGCTACAAGTGCGTAATTTACATGCCCAACACGCAGAGCCAAGAAAAGATTCAGGCCTTGCAGTTCCTTGGAGCCGATGTATGTGCCGTCCATACATTATTCATTTACTCGTGTGCTTGCCACAGGTTCGACCGGTGCCTGCGGTTCCCTTCACTGATCCTTTGAACTACAACCACCAAGCTCGAGATTACGCTGCGCAAATTCCGAACGGTAAGCCATCCATCATTTTCTTTCCATCGATGTCAATTGTATAGCTGTCTGGACCAACCAGTTTGACAACGTTGCAAATCGTTTGGCGCACATCAACACCACCGGCCCAGAAGTATGGGATCAAACTCAAGGCAATGTGGATGCGTTCACATGCGCCACTGGGACCGGTGGCACCTTGGCTGGTTCGATCCTCACTCCATGAAGTACCTATGACTGACTTCATCCATAGGCGTCGGTCTCTATCTCAAACAAAAGAACGAGAATGTGAAAATCGTCTTGGCTGATCCTCCTGGCAGTGTCCTCTTCAAGTAGTCGACACGAAATTCACTTGAACTCATAACTTCTCTGTAGCTATATCAAGAAGGGTGTCTTGGAGCGTGAAGGCAATGGCAGCGTCACCGAAGGCATTGGCCAAGGCCGAATCACGGAAAACTTGAAGAATGCACCAATCGATGATGCAGTGCACATTGAGGATCATCGATCGATCGACATGGTCTGCGATTTCGTTTCATGGGAGCTCATGCATGGCAATAGGTCTTTCGACTGCTTAAAGACGAGGGTATCTTTGTTGGCGCGTCATCAGGATTGAACGTTGTGGCGGCTTGTGATGTGGCCAAGACTTTGAGTCCTGGAAGCACTATTGTGACGATTTTATGTGACAGCGCCGCGCGGTACCAGACGCGACTTTTCAGCCGCTCATGGCTTGAATCCAAGGGGCTCTATGAGGCCGTTCCGAAGGATTGCCGTCATTTAGTGTCTTTGCCATAATCAAGAATGTCAACATCGACTTTTGATGAATAAATTAAGGGCTTTAGAGTCGTGATGCAAGCCAGCTGTGCTGCAAGGCTTGTTCGAGAGACCATCTGGACTCTGAAGGTGCGACTAAGCCTTGGATAAGTTCTCTGGCCTCGTCGGAAATGTGACTGTGTTTATCCAATCTACAAAATGTGTGAAAACAAAACAGCCAAACGAACTGGTACCCAGGCACGAGAAGCGAAGGGTTCTGTAGCTTCTCATCGTACCACGCTTCAATATTCGTCAATACATCCTACAAGCACGGTAACTTGTGAACAATATGCAAGTTGATTACCTCGCCACGAAAGGGAGTTTGGCCTACTAGTAATTCATAAGCAACAATACCAAGGCTCCATAAGTCGACTTCACAGCTATATTCACGCTCGCGGATGACTTCGGGACTCATGTATTCGGGTGTGCCACAGAAATGGTGTCGATGTCTGTTGGGCGGGGGCACGTGTATAGCAAGACCGAAATCAGCTACTTTGATATCGTGCTCTGACCCCAAGAGTAAGTTTTCAGGCTAAGAATTTTGTTCGTAAGAACTGCGGAATCATTGGAGTTTAGCAGGCGTACTTTGATGTCACGATGGATGACGTGTCGAGCATGTAGGTATTGCAGCGCTTTTGCGACTTGGGCTACAAACTTCGCCGCCTTGTCTTCGGGGAAATAGCCTTCACTTTGTTCTTCAAGAAGCTTTTGTAGAGTTCCGTGTGGCGCGTATTCCAACACCAAATACGCCAGAGCTTCTTCATGAAAATAGCGGTACAAACGGAGGATGTGTGGATGCTTCAGGCGAGACTAGACGAATTTGAAAAATTATAGTTGATGAATTTCACCTGTATCTCGACTTCCATTTTTAGGCCACGAACGCGAACTTCGTCCATGTTGTTTTTTGTCAACACCTTATGAGTTCATGTCATGAGCATCCAGTCAGTATGAGAATCAAAAACCTTTAGGGCAACTTCCTTTTCTGCCACAGTCTTCTGTTTCGTGAGATAAACGTAGCCAAACTTGCCAAATCCCAATTTTTTCTCGATGCTTTTGAAGTCATCGCGAGACCACTTGGCCCTTAGCATGAAGATTATGTCAGTTCAATAAGCTGTTGATACGTACGTCTTGTCGCGCTCAACAGGCTCGATCGAGGTACGCAGACTCGAGGTACTGAGACGAGACGTTGAGGTACGAACCCTTAGGGCTTGTAGAGTTGACGAGGTGCGTCTGTCAGTAGGTTGATCTGGCATAATATCATCGTCACTGTCGCTTTCGGATTGGTTTGCGAGAACTCGGAGGGGTCCACTTGATAGACTTGATCGGCGCTTTGAAGGCGTAACTTCGTAAGATGCTCTTCGATTTTCTTTCGTTTTTTTCGCAGTCGACGGAGGATCACCCATGCTAACTCGCCGAGGAGGCTGTGTCGGCGAGTCAAATTTATCGAGCAACACTTCATTCGACGTCCGTTTCCTGTTGAGAATTCGAAGAGGGGCTCCAAGATTTGTCATGGATGCTGTCTTTTTTAGCTCATGTGCAGAAGTGTTTGGCGACGCTTGATGCTCATCCGTAGCATTGGGAATATCGCTGCTGATTGAAGAAGAAGAATGAGTTAAATCTTTGTCTGGTGTGGGGCTGACTTGGGGTGACTCAAGGTGACCGTTTTTGGATCTTCGTGCCACTTCAACTCGTGATGGTAATGATGGATTCGACGCCTGCTGCGAAGAGTTGCTTCGCGATACCACCACTTTTGGCTGGGAAATTTTGCTCGTATGGACGATTGGAGCAGATATGCTTCGAGGTTGAACTGTCCGAGTCGGTAGCGTACTCATTACAGCTCGCTTGACTCGTCGACCTCCCTCTTGACTACATATTTATGAGCGTCCCATCTCAAGCAGCATGACGTACATCTTGGAAGTAGTTTCGACCTCAAGCTTTCTCTTCTTCTCCTTCCAAGCATCGAGTCTCGCCCGCATGTCCATCATACGAATCCAGCGTGGTAGATTTTCAAGTGGTTGAAATTAGAATGCGACACAAATTTTGAAATAATTTGTGAATTATATAAAGTATAATACAAAAATCAAGATCTGCTTCAAAATATTAATGTAATAAATGTTCTGGCCTTTCGCGCCTTTTTCATCCGCCATTTTCGAATTGCCAACTTCAGAGCAAATTATGATCTAGCTGTTGCGGTGTCGGCGAAGCGGAGGACACAGTCAATCTATGTGGAAGGCTTCACTGGGCTTCAAACGAACGATTTATGTGTTTAGGTTTTTGCATTTGCTGGACAGCAAGCAAGAAACGTCGAGAGGAACGCAAGCAATTCATTTTCATAGAGATGGGTTCGAATCGCTCCACAGCTTCAGCAGATTGTATTTGGAAATAACTTCCATGGGCAAGCATACATTTGGAAAATGATAGACTCGAGAAGCAACTCCATTGTAAAAAGCATCGCGGATGCAGACCAACAAATAGAAACAATTTCCAACAGGTTGAGCACCCCTGGCACTTCCATAATTATGTCTAACTTAGATCTCTTCCACTCGACCTTCAAATCCATCAAAGAGATCCTTCTTGCGGGGCTCTTTTTTGCCATGATTTCCTCCTCGTTTCGCATATCCTCGATGGGGTGGTACCTTGTCGCCACGGTATTCAAATGGGACTGGTCCTTCGTCGCTATCGAATGGCGATCCAAACATACCGAAGCCAAACGGGCGGAGCATCTCTTGCATGATATCATCCATTTTTTCGAACGGATGGGGTCCTGAAAAGCCGCCTCGAAATGGAGACTGGGCATCGTCTCGGTCCAAGACGCCTCGGAAGATTTGGAATGGATCTGGAAAGTCATCACCACCAAACGCATCATTCATTGAGGCGTTTGTGTCATCAGTTTGGTCTTTCGTGTCAAGAATCAACTCTCGACGTCGTCCTGGGCAGTTGCGAAAGATGCGTCGAAGAATTTCGCATTGGCGGTCTCCGTTTACAGATCTACAAGACGAAGAGATGGTCGTCGAGTGCGTACATTCTGGATGCTCGGCGCGATCCTTCGCCAAGACCGCTTCGTCTTCGTCACTAAATCGTGCCATTGGCATCGTTGGAATTCTTGAAAATGAGTCCTGATCTCCTTAAACATTTACTCTAAATAGGACTTCTCCGAATTTCGAGAATATATCATCCTGAACGTCTGTCCAGCTCCCTTTGATGAACAGCAAGGCAATCACCGCGATTGCCGTCTTGGAATTGACACTGCTTGAGTAGATCCGCGTAGTTGTCCGCGTTAGGCCATTGATCGCCTCGGAGAAATCGCACTCGTGCGCCGCGCTAAAATTGGACAACCAAAGCGTTCGCCTTGGAGTGACGGACACAACAAGCAAAGAATTTCGCTTTGATCACGTCCTTGGCCCCTCGGCAACGCAAAAGGAAGTATACGATACAGCAGGCGTCGCACAGTCGATTGCAAGTGTCTTGGAAGGGTATCATGCCACTTTATTCGCATATGGTCAAACAGGATCGGGGAAAACATTCACAATGGAAGGCTTCGAATATGAAGTACGTGTTACACTTTCCAGAAAATCAACTTATAAGACGAATTTAGAGAAGCGCTGCCAAGTCATCAGAGCGAGCGCAAACCAAAGCAAAAATAGACGTGGCGTCTGAACGCCTCGGGGTATGCTGAGGCTATTCCGGACTCCTAACTGATTTGGTAGATTGTCCCTCGAGTAATTTTGCAACTCTTCGATGCTTTGAAAACTGCGTCAGTCGTCAAAGTACTTCCATTGCCCTCAATTCTATCCGACAAGTGATGTAGAATAAAGCCTACCGCGTCAAGAGCTCTTTCGTCCAAATCTATAACGAGCAGGTAAGAGCTTCATTAGGCATTGATTTTCGACAATCTGTTAGATCTTGGATCTATTTAATCCCTCATCCAAACAGTGCGATTTAAAGCAGCTATTTATCCTCATCCCCACCTGCGATAGATGTTTAAGGCTTCGATGGTCAGCAGACCAGGAGTTTTACGTCGAGGACTTGACGATGATTGAATCTTCGACTGGTGAAGAGGTATGACTTCTATTCTTTAAAATATCTTGACTCAAACATTGTAGATGTTATCCCGCTTTACGGAAGGAGTAAAGCAAAAGATCATGGCAACAACGAACATGAATGCCGCATCGTCTCGATCCCATTGCATTTACACGATATATGTTGAAAGCATTGATTTGGAAAATCCTGAGCTAGTAACCATGACCAAGCTCTCGTTAGGTTTGTTTCTTCTGTTCTTTCGTGAAAAGGTTGACTTCTATCGTAGTTGACTTGGCTGGATCAGAGCGCATCGTCAAGACAGGAGCTACAGGTTTGGTGCGCTGCAGACAGCTCCATCACATTTTGTAGGCGTTACACTACAGGAGTCTATCGGAATCAACAAATCGTTATTTGTTCTGCGTCAAGTTATTCAGATTTTGAGTGATGAAGCAAGCAACAATCAGGCGGGTCATTCATCTGGTGGCAGCAAGACTTATGTGCCATACCGAGATTCAAAATTGACATCATTATTGAAGCACAGGTAGAAGAAACCTTTGAAAATTACATAGTGACAGTGTCAAATAGTTTGGGTGGTAACAGTATTACTGTTATGGTAGTTTGCCTATCGCCGAGTGATTTATGCTACGAAGAAAATTTGAGCACTCTCCAATATGCTGCACGTGCGCAGGTAGGAACTTCACACTTTCAGAACATTGACAATTTCAAAGCAAATTTCCAACACGCCGGTCAAAAATGCAGGGGAGGCCCACAAAGTTTTAGTTCAGCAGCTTCAGGATACAATTCGTACGCTCAAAGTTCAGTTGTCTGAAGTACGACAAACCTAGATGTATTTGAGCTCACTATGATGTAGGCCAATGCAACAATAGAAAGGCTTCAGCGAGGGAGAAGGGTGTCCTCACGAAACTTGGACATTATTCCTCCTCTTGTCAAAACTCAGTCGGTGAGAAGAACAGTCGAAGACAACCAAGTTGAGAAAGTCGAGAAAGCCACGGGCCCCACTCAGACAAGACATTTCGTGAGAGATTTCTTTGGTGCAGACAAAGTACAACGACGGCGGCAGTGGATCGAAGAAGAAGATGCACTGGAGTGTGGCAAAGAGCACATGTTCTCCGTGCACACGACGGCTAGTTCGTGGTTCAATTCATCTCTGTTTTCTTAATTTAGGTTATATTCTACACTTTTTTGGATCTTCGGTTGTTGAGACTGAGATGCATCAAGTCTGTGTTCAAATTCATCGTGTCAAGCAAAAGATCTTGCATTTCTTGGCCGAGGATAGACAAGTCAAAACCGTCTGTCGTTTGTGATGTCCATTTTTCAACTTCCTCGCGCACTTTTTGGACCAGTCTACAATCGATTGTGATGATAAGATACATCGGGGAAACGTACAAAGGGTATCTCTTTGCAGCAGTTTTACGAAACTTTTCTTCTTCGAGGAGGCGAAGCGAGCTGTTGCGGCGATCCAACAAACGATCGCTGTCACTTGCTGCAGTCTCGAATTCGGCGATTTTTTTGTTGTAATCTCGGATCTAGGTAGCATAGTATGAGGATGCGTTGGTATGTTTTACGTACTTGAGTAACGCATTTCATAATGCTTCCCAACGAAGTGAGACGCTTGTATGCATCCGTTAAGAGAGCTTGAAGGATTTGGAATTCCTTGAGCTCAGCTTGAAGATGATTTTGCACTTCGCTATCCAAAGCATGGGCCAACATGGGATTCAGATCTGCAGCGTAAGGGTCTAATTCATGCAAAAAGGACGCCCCGTTCTTGTTCGAAAGTGGAGACAATTTTGATCGCGATGACTCTTGCATGTATTTTTCAAGGAGTCTTCTGTGAGTTTTGCCAGTGGACGTATCTTTCGTGCCTAGAATAAAGTCCAGTCGATCCGTTCCTTCTTCTAATCCAAATGCATCTAGCTCTTCATGTATCATACTGAGCGAAGCTTGAGCAGCTTTCCGAACACGGAAAGTTCCAAGAGAGGCGTGTTCACACCATTCCGTCAAAGCGCCATTTGTTACACGCTCTTGGTTGCCAGGAGTGACAATTTTTGGTGGAGAGTAGTAGCTCCTGCATTGAGCCATGGCTTCTTGGTACATTTTGTCCGCAATAGCACATTTAGCTTTTAGTTTTCGCCGAGTCTGAATACGCGACTCTCGGATGGACAGCAATCTATGCAGGTAATTACAAATAGCAGTCAAACATTGCGTACGTCGAGAAAAGGGCATGCATGAACGATAGTCCATGACTTGTGAAATCCATAACGCCCCCTGATACAAGATCTCAAGTCTGACGTAAATTGGAAATGTATACCTGTGTCAAGCAGCCGCTCGATCAGATTCGAAGGTTCGAATGGGAATGAAAGGCGGTCAACAACTCTTTGTCCGATTTGCGTGAGATCATCAGGCGTAAATTGCAATTCCAGAAAGAGGTATCGTGTGTTTTGCATCATTTCTTCCATATTGCGCAAGCGACTCTCTTTCATCTCATTGAGAAGTTTGATCAACAAGGTATCGTCTTCCAGGGCTTGTTCGCCCAGAGGCAAATTGCCTTCAGCCAAGAGGCGGGTGGTCAGATTCACAATATCACGGACATTATTTTGGCCTATCGAGTCGAACATTGAAAACACCGACATGTCATTGTGTAATCTTCGTAATTCTTCAGCAATTTTGCCTTGAAGCATGAGTTGATGGTGTAATTCAGTGGACATTTTTTCTTCATGGTCCGACGACTCGGGAACTGGGGCGACTATGCCCAATTGCATTTCTTCACAGAGATCTGACGCAGTTTTCAAATTACGGAGACGTAACAGCGCTCGTTGTGCTACTGTATTCTCCAGTTCAGTAAGAGTCGTTTGGGCCAAATGAATCTGTTCAGTCAATTTTGCAGTCTTTGGTAATTCGACATGGCTTTGAAAGCCCAGTGCCTGTTCACACAAGCGGATGGCTTGCATCAATTTGTCTAAGATTCCATATGATTCTTGCTTCTTAAGGAGGAGCTGTTCAAATTCTTCTTGACATTTTGCAGTGATGTCTCGAAGTTGCTCTTCACTGTCATCGTCGTCAATGCCAAGTTCATCCATCATCTCTTGGTATCTCTACATTCGATTGTTAGATTCGTCCAAAAAAGCTTCGTTTACTTTCAGAGCTGAAAAGGCTGCTTCACGTTGTTTGCCTTCTTCCACCTGACGCGCTAAACTTTTTACTTGTTCCTTCAAGTCTGCCACCTCTTTTTCTTTGGCTGCTAATTCCTTAAAGACGTCGGTATTATCTGCCTTGTTCTTGAGGATTTCAATCACTTCTTTTTCGTGCTGAAGTTTCATTGCGTGGATTTGGCTTTCAAACTCCTCCTTAACCAAAGCCAACGAAGGCGCCGACGAAGCGCCTCGGTTGTTTGTGGGAACTTCATTGATTTTGCTGGAGAAAGCACACATCTCCATGCGCTTGCTGTGTTCCAAGACGACGACAAGGTCATTGATGATTCGGACGGCTTCTTCAACAGACATAGGATTGGATATTGAAGATGGCGAGGAATATCCAAGGCGCTTCATGGTTTCACTGAGAGTCTGAATTGACTCGTCAATTGCATGAAGCTCTATTTTTTCTGGATCTCCAAGTGGTCCTTTTCTCATAAAACTGGTCAAGGAAGTTGTTCTTCGTCTGAGTGCTTGCATGAGACTTGACTCAGCATCCTCGTACTGAAGACGACTCTAAGTCCAAAGTATTGAGTCACTCTCCACAACAATTGAAGTACCTCTATTTCATCGATATAGGCTTTGACTTGAGGATGGATCTCATTGCTGGGGTCAATTGCATGTTTATCCAACCATTCGAGAATTTTAACTTCACTCTCCTGGAGTTGGCGCAGTATTCTTTTCACCATGTCACTTCCATACATATTCTATTGGAATATCGTGAAACACATCAATTGCATGTTGCAAAACCTCCAAATCGCTGAGGTGTTGTACTGAGCTTAAATGGCTCCATTTGGTTGTTGATTTTGGGTATCTTCGCAATCGTTCGATTTCAACGTTTTTGGTCTCAATAACATGTTTGGCTAGAAGTTGTTGCTTTTTGAGTCTGTCTTCAAGGTGAAGAAGTTCGGCGCCGGCTTGTTCAATAACTCGCTTGGCTTCCTCCAAGCTTCAGGCAATTTAGACAAGCTTTCGCGAAATCTTACCGATCGTTAGTGTACGTCCAAGCTGCATATTTTTTCTTCAAAGGTTGAAACTTTTCATGCATAGACTTCCATTCGAGATTCAGTAGTTCATTTTGAGGCTCTTCGAGTTTTCGTTGATGAAGAGCACTCAGTTGCTGCTGTAACGCTTCATGTTTTGAGTGGTCAAGCCCCAGCGACCGCAGTTGTTGCTCCAAGGTGTCTCTGCGAGCAATTTCTCGTCGGCGTTTGAGTTCCAAGGCTTGCCGTGAGATGTAAATTTCTCTTTCACATTGCACTAAGTCGTTTGCGACGGCCTCTTTTTCCAATCCACACTCGAGCAAACTGATACAAGTAGGGATTCTTGCAACATCGATCTCGTCTTGATTGTCGCTATCTTCAATCGCTGGGATCACAACTGTGAGGTCGACTGGTGGCGCATCTTTATCTCGTAGCATTTTCAAAAACTGCTGAATCTTTGCATCGGCGAGTAAGGCGCTCAGTTTCCCTTCGTCATCTTGTTTGTCCAAGTACAATGACCGGACCAATTCACGTTGAAGAATCGATACATATGCGTGCAAATTGGAAACCTCGGCAGATCTTGGATCCAAATTTTTAACAGCCTAGATAAAAGTATTGGGTAATTCAGACGATTATTCAGCGCACCTTGTTTTGAATGTTCTTCGCGCGATTGGCATATTGTAATGTGTTCAAACTTTCTGCAGCGTTTCCGATAGCTGGAGAGATACATGCACTAGGAGAGTTTAATCGAAACCGCGCAATATATTTGTCCTACATGAACAGTGTGCGACTATTACCACCGAGTGCATCTTGTAAAAGACGCGTCAACTTTGAAGAGCGATATGGTACGAATGTTTCCTTCTTTTGATTTTGTTCATCACCCAATGCATTGATGACGTTGCCAAGGGCCAAAAGGCCGACTACGAAGCTAAGTCAGGATCCTGGGAGGAATATAGGAATTTACCGTTGATTTGAATGCCTTCTTTCATTCTTGTTCCTTCTGCCATAGTTTTCTTTAACCTGAGATAGATTAGATACACGAGATCACTTCACAATAACAAGCATGTCATACCGTTCACTACCAGCTAAGTCAACAAACGTGAATTTAGATATCGTTGTCATGGTGTCAATAAAAGTAGCATCTTCTGGTTGTGTACGCTTGGTCTTTTGAATCAAAGTGAGAGTGTACACTGCATGTGATCGACTGGACGCATCATTCATTTCAGTGCTTCCAGTTATACGGGTCAAACAACCCACGCGCAGTTGCTCAAGTGCAGCCTCAGCAGTTGCTACAGCCACCTATTTCGAAGTTGTGACTCTACTAACACATAGGAGAGCATCATACCTCTCGAGCGCCTTGAACAAAAACTCCAGTTCGATCCTGACGCAAATTGAGCGGTGTTCGTGGAGTCTTGGCATTCGATATCGGAAGCAGAAGGTCGTGAATATCTTCGCCGTAAATTTCAAGAAACGAAACATGCAGTTGCGCGTCCATCTTGTCGGCATGTACTTTCCGGAATATCTCATGGAGCATACGAGGGATGAGACCCCAATGCTCCTCTGTTTGGTTGGTTAATCCGCTTCCGATAGTATGGGATTTGCCGCTTGCAGTTTGCCCATACCCAATGACGGTTGTGTTAAAGCCTAGAATGACAATGTGTAAGGAAAGGACATGCACGATGTGAATCAAACCATTGAGGAAATTGGACAGTTTGGGCTACAGCAATCACATTATAAGCTCTGCACGTCACCAAGGACTTGCATACCTGTAAGACTTGGTCGAACATTTGCGCTTGTGTGCATTCTGGGCCAAGCACATGATCAAAACAGAACGAGGCTGTTGTTGACGCCGATGTGACTTGGATCGATTGATACTCTTTGTCAATCGTGACAGAGCCGACCGTGCTCCCATTCAAGGCATTGCTCGGGTGAATCAATTCCTTAGGAAGGAACGGACGCACGCGGACAGCCACCTCGACGCATTGTCCTCGCGCGCTCTTGTCATTCATCTCCAGATGAATGGAGTTGTCTGTTTCATAGGGTTTATAAATGATCGTATCCGGTTTCCCAGTTCAACAAAAATATGTACATTTGACCTCCACCATACTGTAATCAAGTGAAAACTGTGGCAATGATTCTATATCCGGATGCCATCGTGGCTGTTTCATCTCCATACCACAACACTGTTGCGAACTTCATGCAACGTGATGAGAAACCTGCGACGGAGGAGCTCAATGACCCTGTTCATCCATGTCTGTGCTTCCGTCCTAAAGAGATTATCCAAGACGCTGTAGGTTGTGCTCCATGTTGTATACTACCTGTAAATTTGCGAAACAAAGTTGTCGTGGAGAATTCCAAGCTAACAGACCATGGACGAACCAGGCATTATCCGTGGCGTGATGGAGTCGGCGCTCAACTTTCTAGCATGGCTTCCAGCGCTCGGTTGTTGTCACGTCTTGCTTAAAGATCTCAAAATGAACAATCCTGTGAGGGGAATAATCGTGACACGGAGGTTGTGAACTCCCTGGCATTGTAACATAAACCTCATTGTCACATTGTGTGGGGGGTCCTCAAGCGTAAAATGACATGATGCACCCTGTACAAACACGCTACGACGAGCTCCTGTTAGCTGATCGCCCCTGGAGTTTTCTTTCTGTACGTATGACAATGTGCCGTTGAGGAATCCTGGCATTTATCTGGATGTCATATGGTGTGCTCGGTTCTTCGTCATGTACACCCACTATGGCGCTTCCTTCCGTCAATGTCTTCCATAGCGGAATCATGTTCATAAGGATTCCTTATGAACATGATTCCGTATATGTTGTTCGCTGGGGCGATTAATGTGCCCAACGTCCCCCCCAGAGGCATTGTGAATCGCGAAGAGGGGCATCCACAGCAGATGTGTCTCAGTGGAGTACAGTGAAGCCCCCCACGAAGAAACGCATTTTTCAGAGGTTCAAATATTACTTTTGACAGTACATAATATATCATAGTCCAAGTATCCAATCTGAGATGACCATATCGAATACTCACCAGCTGCCCATGTAATCACCATAAGAAATGAGTTTGTTGGTTTTGATCGTCTCGTGACTAGATTCTAACCTTACACTCACGCCTATTCAACTTGTCCTTGTTTCCAATCATTCAGCATTTTCTCGTGTGTACTCTGCTTTCAATTTTATCCATCATAAATAATCTCATAATGAACCTTTTGATTTACTGCTCAGCCTCCAAATATTCTCACCAATGGCAAAACAGTAACACACTTAATAATACCTTTGTCATTTAATACTTATTGATTTCAACTGTTCATACTGTATGATAAGATTTCCTCGTGGGAGGCTTTTCTGTACTACTCTGGAACAAAATATAAGGAAAAATCCACTGTCAAAGTGGAACAAAATATAAGGAAATATTAGAGACCTTTCGGTAAGCCCAACTTTGACTTTGACTTAAGGATTTTAACCCGAAGTCGACATTGGAGAAATTCCTCTTTCGGTACATCTTAGACTTAGAGTTAGGATATGTCCTAGACACAGATTTGACAACCCTAGACTGTGACTTTCACTTCACGAAATGGTGCTCCCTCGAATACTGACGTCCACGGAGACGGTAAGCCTGATTGCTGGTGTCTTGCAAGCCTGTACAGGAGACATTGACGAGTTCTTATCGATCATGGATATCCTGATATCTCACAACGTGTTTCGCTCACGATCTGAGCGGCCATTAGTCTGTTACAACAATTCCTTCAATCACTTCTTGGACGACGGAACGGCGATTCACAACTACCGTTTCACTATTTCTCAGCTGCAAACCCTTTCTATCAAACTTCAGTTGCCACATTTCATTGTTACTCCGTCGAAGGACAGCGTTGATGCTTTAGAAGCGTTAGCACTCGTATGTCGACGAATGACAGAGCCGTCGCGTCTGTTTACGACGGCGAATAAGTTTGGGCGCTCAGTTGAGGCCTGCAGTCGGATTATCATGGAAACAATTCAACTCATGCACAAAGCTTTCACAAAAATACTGTACTTCCACGAAAGGTTGATGACGGCTCGTTGTGGTAAGTCTTGTCTTGATGTCTTCCTAATACTTTATAGCCGAGTATGCTAAAGCTATTGAGGTGCGGAGTGGTCTCAGTGGCTTGAAATCTTGTATCGGTTTCATCGATGGAACTAAACAGTTCATATCTCGTCCAACGCCACGACTCAATGCATCTGCGGAGAAAATCTACAACGGTCTGTCTACAATGGCCATCCTAGAAGGCATTGCCTTAATTGGCAAGGCATTGTCGTTCCCGATGGCTTGATTATATCTATGTATGGCCCTGTAGAAGGGCGAAGACATGATTGCACGGTTCTATCGATGAGTGGTGTTTTGGACATTTTACATGGCAATGTCTCTCTGCGTGAATACTGCTTGTACGGCGATCCAGCATATGGTTGTCAACAGGGTTTGGCCAGCCCTTTTCCGAATGCTTCTTTTGGATCAAACGAGGCTGCCTTCAACTCATCGATGAGTGCCGTCCGAGAATCCGTCGAATGGAGCTTTCACATCATCAAGAGTCTATGGGGTCACATCAGTTTTGACAAGAAAATGAGAGTACGGAGCTCACCAGTGGGCGTTTTCTGGCTCGTCGCAACGCTTCTTACCAACTGCAAAACTTGTTTGAAGCCACAGGGAAACCAGGTCTCTCAATACTTTGGTGTAGCTCCACCAGCACTCGACGATCTCTTGACTACGTAGGACTTGTTTCAAAAAAATTAAATTGAATATTGCATTTTGATGAAATAAAGTAATTTAGAACTTTCCTAAATTTAGTGTATAGTACGCGGTCTATTTGGAGTACTATTTAGTACCCTTTTGTGCCTAAATAGATAAAGATAAGGTATTTATGGACTTATATTTTTATTCCATTTTTTTCAAGAAAGCTTGAAGAAGCTGCAATGTCATGCGCTGGTTTGCGTCGTACTGCGCGGCTTGCCGGGAGGCTTGTTGTCGATCGAATTCCAAGCGCTGGACAGCGATTTCCTCCATCCTCTTCTCTCGTTCTTTTTTGTCCTCGATTGCGGTTTGGATTGATTCCACAAGAGCGTTGATGTTCACAGATGGTGCAGGGCGTTTGGTCTTCTTCTTGCCGGGTACATTGCCATCACTTGACGCCAATTCATTCATTGCTAGTTGACGCATAACAAGGCCAGAGTTTTGGATACCCTCTAATTTCCGCTTGGCAGCTTCACGGGTCGCTGCTCCAACTTGTTCGTGGTCGTCCATGCGTGTCCTGATGTCTGTGAGGAGAACCTCACGCTCATCATACTCCTTGGTCGTCCCTGATTGTCGTAGGGACAGTTTCTCCCCTTTGATAAACTTAGGCATAATCGATTCAAACCTTGCCTTCAGGGCCACAGCTTTCTTGTTCATTCCAAAGCCTGGATGTCGACACAACTGGGCCGCTATCTCGTCCCATGCGGTGGTTAGCTTGCCACGGTCGGCTTCCCACGGTCGGACAATAGAAACTTGTTGAAGAAGCTGAATGTCGTGGTGGCATGAGAATTTGCCGCAGCGGGGCGCTTCAATCGCCTCGCTGCTTTCGTCAGATGGAGTGGTCACAGGCTGCTCCATTCAAAATTGAACTGACTGCAGTGCTCACATCCTAAATGTCCTATGTATAAGTCAAAAACGACTTCGACTTAGGACGCCACTAAGGCAATCTAATCTCGACTTAGGGCTGAATCTCGACTATGCATTTGTACAGGTATATCATTTTATACAGGCAAATGTCTATCTAAAGTCAAAGTTTGGGCCACCGAAAGTTCTCTATTGTCACATGCGTTGATTTATATTAGAACAGTTAGTCAGCAGAGAGCTCATAACTGCAAAGCGCTCTTGTGTGGAAAGATTTCGGCGTTTACTTGGGACTGGAGACAAAATCGATGCGAGGTTCATGGTCTTTGATATTGTTAGCATGGCCTTGCAACAACAGCCTCGCAACAACATGACAGTAAAATTTATACATGAAATTTGTATAGCATACAAAATTTTATATATATCATCCTATATTTTATATGAAATAAAGTATGGATCCTTTGTGAGCTTGAAACTCCTTCATAGTTCATCGCGACGATGATTGGTTTGCCTCGTTAGATTCAGTACAATTTGACTGACATCACGAAACCCACTTTGTAGTGATTGGTCAAAATTTGCGAAAGTTGTGCACGATTGAGTGGAAATTTCCTTATATTTTGTTCCAGAGTAGTAATGGAATAGATGACGCTTTGGGCCATCCTTCATGAGTGTACCCAAATCAACAGCTTGTAGAGGGAAAGTCGACTCCAAGATCCAGCCCACAACAAAGGCAAGAGTGGTCGTGTTCTCTCCCTCTCGGTCTTCCCCCCACTTTCTTCGCCAAGGAATCATGAGGGGCGCACTTGATGCGCACTGAATTAGTTTTAATTCCCACACTGTTATACTTGAATTTTGTATGTCAGTTCAATTTATTTCCCAACGAAGCATCTGAAGCGCTCGTCCCACTGGTTGTCATCCGGTCGGTCAAGTTAGTTTCTTATTTCGTTTACACCGCGCAAATCTCCAGCTGGACGTGCCGCGAGCGCCACCCTTTCCCTCGATTCGCGTCATTTAAGCAGCCTATTGTGTTGACGCCGCGCATTCCGTCGTAGTCTTGCGTTGTCGGATCCACCCCCTGTTAGAATTATCGCCGTTTGCGTTGGTCCCCTCGCTTGAATCGACGCAATTGCCCCTTCTCCATCAAATAGGAACAACCATGTTGAAAGTCGGACGAAGCGTAGTGCAAATGCACTATGAGGTATGTGAAATGTGTGGCAAAAGTCGAGGTACGAGACCATCTCGTGTGGCTTACCGGTCTCATACTCCATCCAGTCGTGTCGCTGGACAATACTATTGGTCTTGTACCACCGACGAAGAGTGTCCGCACGACGGAACGCGTCATTCGAGACACGTGCACGTGCAAACGCAGAAGAGGAAATCAAGCTGCTGTGAAACCATCCAAACCTTCCACGCCATCACCTCCTCAGTCGCGTCGAAAGCAAAACGCGAACGCAGCACACACAGAAGACGAACAAATTGACGACGAATCGGAACAGACAACGTCCAGGAGGCCTTCATATACCCCTCGGTCACTTCGTATTCGTCTGAAGAAGGTTGATGATGGGTATATGGCCATCCCAACCATCTCTCGGCCAATCAAAATTCAAATCCATCACTACGACGGCGTCTTCATCGCTGTCCCACCACCATCGCGAGGAAAGAAGCGAAGTGCGTCTCAAGGAGGTACTCTGTGTCCACTCGTCGTGCTCTTAAACGAGAATTTGTAGAAAGTGAAAGTGATGCGTCGAGTACAACCAGCGAGCCAAGCACGCCGAGCACTTCTCCAGCCCCGTCAGCGCCTTCATCGCCAGTCCGACTTCCAGTTCATCTGCCGAATGGTTTAAGCATGGCAGATCTTAGCATCCCTCCATGGACTGTAATGCACACCGATGCGCCGAACAATCGAACACAATGCGAAGTTTGCGGAAAGCAAGGTGAATTGATTTGCTGCGATCGATGTCCATCAGTCTTTCACACTGATTGTCTTCCCCGCGATCATGTTGTAAACGTCAACCCGTGGCTATGCCCAAGTTGCTTGCAAACTCCATTTGATCAAGAAAAAGCCTGCCGCCTATGTGCTGGTGATACAAATTTGTCCCAGATCATATTGTGCGACTGCTGCGATGACGAGTATCATCTTTATTGTTTGAACCCTCCACTTCTTGAAGTTCCTGAAGGTGACTGGTTTTGTCCAGTCTGTTCAAGCCAAGGCCATACACGACGTCAATGTCTCAAGAAAAAACGGGGTGGTCAAAAGCAGAGGCCCCAGTTTTCGTACCCATCGCTTTTGGCTGAGACGCACGAAGACTTGACCATATTGGACCGTGGGGCGTGGATGCGCCCCCCAGTTTTGGGAAAGCAATGGAGTACTGAAGACGTTCGGAAACTAACCCAGGCCCAAAGCAAAGCTCGACATCATCGTGAAAAAGTCACTGGTCGAGTGCGCCGGGAAGACCCATCTTTGGTGAAATTTGATTCGAACGTGGAGTGGTTTCAAAAATTGCTACCTGCTTCTGCCCGTGAGAAAATGGTCCGCTTGGTATATTCGACACAGTTGAATGCCGAGTTTCGCATCCGCCTGCACATGTCTGACCGTGTCGGTGCAATTCTTCAATGGCGGTATGCATGGGCGAGTGCCGATCTCGAGGTCGACGTCTTTATGCGTCTCCTTCGGACGTGGCATGAGCTCGAGCAATCATTGCAACAAAATAGATATTCGCTGCCACCTCCTCCTTCACCCCCGCACCTCAAATGGGGATTTGGCCGATCCACGGCACCTATTCAACTGGTCTTTGACAGGCCCCAATCAGGCTACGAGCGCATGACTCTCGTCTTCGATCGACCCGAGCGACATAAACAATCGGAGTTGGACCCACGTCTCATAGCCAAGCTAGCGCAGTTGCGCATTTCGAGTCCCATGTCCGTCCGCTCAATTTTAAATCCGTTCTGAAGAACCGAGTAATCTATGTAGTCCCCTGGTTGTGTCGATTGAAGTCTTGAGCTGCCAGAATCGTGCTATGGTCATAGCAAAATTTCGTGCAGCAACCACTCAGTGGCGGTTGCAAACGTGACGAAAATAGAATTACCGTTTGACGCATCGATAGAACATTTCGCATTGATCTTCGCAGTGAAGCCGAGACAAACCATTCATGCGATTTGTGGTCGTGTTGTTGTGTGCGCTTGTAGCGACTGCCAGCCCATGCGCCGACAACTACAGCCAATGCAATGGTCTAAACTGGCCCCAAAGTAATGTATGCTGCAAGGATGAGAGCTTCGATTGCACCTACATTGCCGATGATCTGTCACGGTGTCTCCCTGGGCCCGTGCAGAATGCGACGACAAACCCCCCAAGTGCAACAACTCTATCGCCGGCGACCGATTCTTCGATTTCAACCATCACAAGTTCGTCAACTTCTGGCGGTAATTCCAGTCGTCGCTTACGTTCTCGACAGCTAGTGTATCTGCACTGAATATTGTCCGGCCTTTGAATGAAAAAGTTTTGCAATCTACAAATCCTTGCCTTCATTGTCCATGAGGATTTTGAGGACGGACAAGCGGAAAGAGCATCATACAATTTCATGGCGGTAAGGTGAACAAACTGTCAAAAAGTTTAATTAACAAGGTGTGGAAATGGGGATCCTCGATTAACAGTAAGTGATTTATGGGAGAATAGACGCGTAGGCACCAGCGTAAGGAACGGTGGTCCCAAGGGCACTCTTGAGATTGCATGTGCCACCGTTGAATGGGGTCCAAACAAAGGCTCGACATTTTTTATTCGCCCTGCAGTCGTCACAACACCCTCCAGGTGTCGCTTGTTTGGTGGTCCCTATGTTGTTCTCGAACGAATAGACATTGAGCTGAGCTTTGCCGCAATTGGGAGTCGGCGTTGGACGAGGTGTTGGCTGAAGAGTTGTCCTTGTGGTTGGTGATGGCGTCGGTTGTGATGTTGACCTTGACGGGGGCGTTGACGTTGGTTGCACTGTTGGTGCCAGAGTTGACTGTGGGATTGGTGCTGAGGTATCATTATGAGCAGGTTGAGGGGTTAGTTGAGACGTTGATGGTGGGGGAGGTTGAGTTGAGGTCTTGAGGGGAGAAAATGTTGGGGACTCAGATTTCACTGCCACTGTAGTCATTGGTGTTGGCTGTGTTGTCAATGCAGTCGGGTCAGGTGTGGCCAAAACCGTATTCTCGGGAGTTGGTTCAGGAGTGGCTCCTGGTGGAGGGGTGCTCTTTGGGGTAGACGAGTGAGTTCGCTCGGGTGTTGGTGTTACGGTAGATATTGTTGGCTCATTTGCATGGGTATCTGCAGGTGTGAGTTCAGGCATCGACAAAGTTGGCTTGGGGGTCGATATTTGCTCTGGTGTTGGCGCAGGCGTAGTCGCTTCAGTGGCATAAGGTGTCAGTGCCGGTGTGGTGGTACCAGTTGCATGAGGCGTTGGCGTCGGTGTAGTTGTCTCAGTGGCGTAAGGAGTTGGTGTTGGGGTGGTGGGCTCTGTGGCGTAAGGTGTGGGTGCCGGAGAAGTTGCTTCAGTGGCATAAGGTGTTGGTGCCGGTGTGATGGCTTCAGTGACATTAGGTGTCGGCTCAGGTGTGATTGCTTCAGTGGTGGCGTAAGGTGTGGGTGCTGGTGTGATGGGCTCTGTGATGTAAGGTGTGGTTGCCGGAGAAGTTGCTTCAGTGGCATAAGGCGTCGGTTCCGGTGTAGTGGCTTCTGTACCAGAAGGCGTTGACACTGGGGTAGTTGCTTCACTGGTGTTTGGTCTCGGCGTCGGAGGAGCCACCTCCGTTGGCTCAGGTTTAGCTTCTTTAGTTGGTTCAGGCGTTGGCACTTGTGTTTGGTCTGGTGTAGGTTCAGGTGTTAGCTCTTCTGTTGGCTCAGGTGTTGGTTCTGCTGTGGCTTTTTGAATTGGCACGTCTGTTGGCACCGGTATTGGCTCTGGTGTTTGTTCTGGCGTGGCATCTTCAGTTGGTTCAGGTGTTGGTTCTGGCGTGGCATCTTCAGTTGGTTCAGGTGTTGGTACTTTAGTTGGTTCGGACGTTGGTTCTGGTGTTGGTTCCGGTATTGGCTCCGGTGGTGGCCCTGATGTTGGTTCTGGTGTTGGTTTTGGTATTGGCTCTGGTATGACCTCTTCAGTTGGTTCAGGTGTTGGTTTTGGTGTTGGCTCTGGTGTGACATCTTCAGTTGGTTCAGGTGTTGGTATTTCAGTTGGCTCTGGCGTTGGCTCCGGTGTTGCCTCTGATGTTGGTTCTGGCGTGGCATCTTCAGTTGGCTCTGGCGTTGGCTCCGGTGTTGCCTCTGATGTTGGTTCTGGCGTGGCATCTTCAGTTGGTTCAGGTGTTGGTATTTCAGTTGGCTCGGATGTTGACTCTGATGTTGGTTTTGGTGTTGGCTCTGGTGTGACCTCTTGAGTTGGTTCAGGTGTTGGTACTTCAGTTGGCTCGGACGTTGGTTCTGGTGTTGGTTTTGGTGGTGGCTCCGGTGGTGGCCCTGATGTTGGCTCTGGTTTTGGTTCTTTAGTTGGCTCGGATGTTGACTCTGATGTTGGTTTTGGTGTTGGCTCTGGCGTGACCTCTTCAGTTGGTTCAGGTGTCGGTATCTCAGTTGGCTCGAACGTTGGTTCTGGTGTTGGCTCCGGTATTGGCTCCGGTGGTGGCCCTGATGTTGGTTCTGGTGTTGGTTTTGGTGTTGCCTCTGATGTTGGTTCTGGCGTGGCATTTTCAGTTGGTTCAGGTGTTGGTATCTCAGTTGGCTCCGGTATTGGCTCCGGTGTTGGCTCTGGCGTGGCTTCTTGAGTTGGTTCAGGTGTTGGTATATCAGTGGGCTCCGACGTTGGCTCCGGTGTTGGCTCTGGTGTGGCCCCTTCAGTTGGTTCAGGTGTTGGTATTTCAGTTGGCTCTGGCGTGGCTTCTTGAGTTGGTTCAGGTGTTGGTACTTCAGTTTGCTCGGAAGTTGGCTCCGGTTTTGGTTCTTCAGTTGGCTCGGACGTTGGCTCTTGTGAGGGCTCTTCTGTAGGCGCCTCTGTTTGCTCTGCTGTTGGTTTTTCTGTCGGCGCCTCTGTTAGCTGTGGTGTCGGTTGAGGCGTAGCTCTCTCGGTGGGGTCTGGTGTTGGTTTGTCCGTTGGCTTCTCGCTAGCCGAAAGTGTTGATTCTGGTGGAGCAACTGGAGTCGCTTGGGGAGTTGGCTCGGTCGTAAACACGTCATCGGCCTTGGGGGTTGGATCCGGAGTAGCTGTTATTGTAGCTGCATGAGGTGGCTGTGGTGCTGAAGACGGTCTATCTGGTGCAAGTGAAGTTGGAGTGGCCGGAGGGCTTTCTGTAGTCTCACGTGGAGATATTGAGGTTGCCGGAACTCCAGTAGTCGTATGCAACGGAGTCGGTGGGGAAGTTGTCACTGTTGGGGTCATCGGTAAGGTAGTCGTTGGCTCAAACGAGGTGGTCTTGGGCTGAGCAGTTGGCGGCAACGTTTCCTTTGGCACGCACTGCGAGTAGTACGAGTTCATAGCCTTGCATTCAAAACGAGGGTTTTGACAGCAGGATTTGTACGGCCAATTCTGACCGCCGCATTGACTGTAGTCATAAGCGCATTCTGACTTGGTTGTCGTTGGGGGAGCTGCATCAACGAGTGCAAGAATCGCCAAGAGAAAAATGCGCATTTCCACTCAAAGTTTGCGAATGAGTGCCAATACGAGGTATTAGGATAGGTTTCTTCTGCGTAACGACCTTCTCGACTATCTCAAACTCAGTCGTCGAGGGGGTTTCGTCGATCCTAAGAATCCAAGTTGGGTGAGAAAACATGGACAACCAGCATCATTATCAAGTACGAAAAATTTGGAGCCCTGAGATTGCTATATACACCCTTTAGTGGGGAGGTTTCGATCCAGGCAAGCAAGTCTATCTGCTCGGATTACAGAGCTTGGCTTCCAGGTAAAATTTTGGTTGTGGCGTCATCGTCCTAACGCGGCTGAAACCCACAGAAGTTGGCAAGTTATCCGACGACGTCACCAAATCATACTGTGATCATAATGCCTCTTGCTAAAGCCCCATTGAATACTTGAGGTCGCATCAATATGATACATACTTGGAGGACATGAACGATGAGGGTATTGTCCTTGCAGAGGTTGTTGAGGGATGGCGCCATTGCTAACCCCTTTAAACCCTTGAACCCCTTGTTTGTCCATTGTAACCCTGAACCCCTAAATTGAAATTGATTGGCTTATCCAAATCCCTCTCAAACGCGCCAATCCCATTTCAATTTTCGCCGCGAGAAAAGAAAGTACGACCAGGAGGATGGACGATGACAACCCGAATGTGCAGTCAACTGCGATGGATATCGCAGCAGAAACACAATCCCTTCTTCAGAGCCTCCGTCAAGATAATGCACGTAAGCAGGAAGAAGTTCGGGCAAAAAAGGAAGCGCTGCTCTTGAAATTGCGCGCCAAGTCGACATCCATACCTCAATCCCAGTCGACAGCGTCTCAAACGGTCTTTTCACCAACAAAGAAGGCAAAGTTTCAAATCCCTGTTGCACGGGCGACGTCCCATCCCCTCCTGAATGGAAAAAAGCGAATGCTTGGTGAGATCAAAAAGACAGCGCTCATCCAAGGTGCAGATTCGATGGCCAAACTGTTTGGCTACAAAAACTACATGGAGCAAAAGGAGCATTTGCAAAAGGAGGAGCTCGTCCGTATTCAACTCATGGAATTGAAGAAGAAACAGGAAGAAACAGCTAAAGCAAGCAATCCAGTGCCTGATGAGGAAATGGAAGACGATGCCAGTGACGAAGATTTTGTCCCTGAAGATGAGGGTGAAGAGCCAGCATGTGAACCAGAACCCGAGGCCTCATCTGAGGCTGTTGAAACTGAGCAGATTTTACCATCAAAAGAAATTGCTGCTGGCGTTATGACGTCGGAGGCTCCTGTGCACGATAAACCACAAACAAGTGAAGCTGATCTCATGGCCGCCGCAGGTCTCTCTCCAGATGACGAAAGTGACCACGAAGACGAGCATCACACCTCTGACGATTATCACAGTGATGCCGATGATGAAGGAGACTCCACACGTCCTCGTCGACGCCTAGTCAAGGCTGCGGTTAGCGAGTCAGATACTAGTGATGTCGAAGATAGTGCCGATGTTGCGGAACGGCGCGAAAAACGCAATAAGGACAAAGCTGCAAACTATCGAGCGATTCTGGCTGCCGATGCTTCGAAGAACAATCGTCGTCGAGATCCACTCACCAATAATTTGGTTGAATCAGAAGCCGAGGAAGAAGAGGAAGAAGATGTGCTGAAGATTGGAGGACTTGGAGATTTTGGGTTTGGCGTGCCTGAGCCTAAAGTTGTCGAAAAAGACAAAGAAGATGAAGCTGATTTGGTCTTGCGCGAGGACGATTTGGAGAACATTGTCGACGAGTTGTCTGATGATGAAAAGGACAAAGGTAGTCTCAAGTTTTTCAACAGGATGAATAAGAATGTCTGATAGATGCCGATGATTACTTTCGAGAGCGAATGGAAGCCCAAGATCGTGACGAAGTGAGTGAAGTGATGCGAAATGTCCGAGAAGGTTTTGGACGGAATCGCCGCATCTTTTCTTCGTCACTCAATGGGGAAGCCCGTGGGCGATTCAACTTGGACGAACTCGTTGCTGCCGATGGCAGTAAGAAAGAAGCTGCACGGTTGGGTTTGCTTGAGTCAGACGAAGAAGGCGGGGAAGATGATGATAAAATTGCGGAAGAGGAAGAAGAAGAGGACGAAGAAGCGCGTATGGAACGCGAATTACGTGAACGTTACCAACGCCAACCCAAGATCTACATCACATCTTCTGAATCCGAGTCCGAGTCGGAAGTTGAAGAGGCTGCACCAGATATGCCTTCAGATGAGGAACGAGAAGCTCGTCAAATGAAGCTCTTCTCTGCCAAAGCAAAAATTAACCGACGAATGCAGGTGAGCTTACCTCTGTACAGTCTGCACTTAGTTATTCTGCTTAGCGCATGATGCAAATTAAAGCTCAAGAACCTAAAGCTGCTTTGAATGCTCTCGACGATATTGACGACAAAGACGTATATTAACCATCAGCCTCCTCTTTTAACACAATGCATAGTTGGAACAAGTCGTTTTACCATCAACGACGACTCCAGCGGTCATTCCATCAGCACCAATTCTTCAAAAACGTTCGTCGCTGTCCCTCACATCGTCATCAACATCATTTTCCCGAATTTCCGACACATGTAAACGCTTTCATGCAGTACGTCGATACACCCATGAAACCTGAAAGGAAAACTCTTTTCTAGAGCGCATCCAAGGCGTTCGTCTTCACTGCTGAAACTACTGTCGACGACGACGACAAAGTTGATCGGACAACCGTCAAGCGAAAATTGCCACACAACAATGCCCCATTGCCGCGGAAGAAGCCCGCGATGCACAAGAAACCTAGTTCTCTCTTTTCAGCACTTTCTTCTTATCAATGTACTTAATCTATGGTCTTTCTATCTATCTCAAGTTGTGAAACTGGCATCTTGTAACTGAAGCTCATGGTCGAGCTCATCGAGGTGATCGTGAAAGGCCTCTGCTTTGCCTATGCATTGGCCATCTACGGTGTCGCGCAAGCTCTCAAGGGCCAAGAAAAGGACCGCTTCTGGCTCTACATGACCTACGTCTTGGCCATGACTTGTCCATGGTACTCTTTGTCTCGTTGGAACCAAATCACATTCTTTGTAGTATATGGGCCCTCATTCGGTAGATGGCATTCAACTTTCTCGAGACACACTTTGACATGAACTTGTAGATGTGCGCGAGAATGGGATGCAAGACGGAAGATAGTTGTTGTGAAGCCAAAGGTCAAGAAGAAACCCGACATAGCGACCAAGAAAGACCCTCGAGTTGGCATCACGCAGGCAGAAATACTTGCCGCTCAACGAGCCAAGGCAAAAGAGATCGGTGGTATTGTTGATGTCAAGAAGAAGAAAGAAAAGAAGCCTCCAAAACGCAAAGGACCACCAAAGAAGAAGAAAGACGCAGCAGAAATTGTTTAAATGTTTATTGGGGCAAGATAGGAGTGTATTCGGCCTTTTCTTCGCCAGCGAACAAACCGTACACAACAAAGAGGCCACCAACAATGAAGTGGATCCAGGCAGTGTACAAGCCGTAGTCGTTGAGCATGCGGTAGGTGTAGAAACCAAGGAAGATGGCGTACAAGCCAGAGCCAACATACGATTCAAGGAACGAGAACCACTTCAAAGGTTGCTTCCAGCCGAGGGCAGCAGTCGAAAAGAGAGCAAGAGCAAAGAACAATTGGTACAAGCGGAGGAAGACGTTGGCAACATCAAGGCGAGGGGAAGTCGACAAGTAGGTGTCGGCGGCAAGGGCGTAGATGGCCGCAATGGTGGAAAGGAGGCCAAGAATGGCGAGGAGGACTTGGTGGATCGTCGCGATAGCAGAGGCCATGATGTTGTCAAGACAAGGCAAATTGAAGTGTGAAAGAATCTGGCGCTGACTTGTCTAAGACACAAGTACAGTATACTTTAAACAAGTGAAATGATCATTGACGAAGGAGGTTTCCCAGTGACTGAGAAGTGGCGAAAGATACTTGCAATAGTATTGTATATTGCCTCTATCACATTAAAAGGGTGCAAAACGTGTTCTCCCATATAAAAAAGTTCAATTTGAAATGGTGATAGTATTGCTATTGCATTGCTTGAGCTTTTCATTGATATGCTTCAAGGATGTTGAAGAAGATACTGGAAGAAGATGGGAATCTCTATTGACAACCCGATGACAGACTTCCCCTGAAGAAAATGAAGTCGATGACCTGTGGCTTCTTCTGTGGACTCAAATGTCCTGACCACTGCGTACCGCACTCGCCGCATACCGTGGCGAGATCACCAAGTATGTGGTATTCTCCCAGTTCCTTGGAGATTCATTTGCTAAGCCGGAAATGAATCTCAATTCAGACCTCACCCCACGCCATTTTTGAAGCAGCCATGCCGCATGAGACGTTCGCGTCCAAATATAGCATCGACGCAAATTCTGCATGGAGTCGATATGGTTCATCCTCGTATCGCTCTGGCGATGGCTCTTTGGATGGTCCACGCTCTCTAGCCCTCGCACAATCAAGCACGCACCACATAACGACGAGCTTTGCGAGGCTGCTGTTATTCCCGTGAGCTTGAACGTCATCGCAAGTGCATCCAAACTTGAGAAGCAGTACCCTGTCACAATGGTTGAAGCGCATGTTCAGCCCAGGGTTGACAACAATCAAGGAGACACTGAAGTCAAGGATGACTTGATCGCCTACATTGATGGCTATCTCGACTATCTCGGCTCGATGGATACGCCCAGCGACGCGACAAAAGCCTCCAACAATTCCAAGTCAGTCCAACCCACGTCTGAACCACATGAGGACAATCAAATGCTTATAGACTTGCGAGTGTAGCAAATTGAAATACACATTTCATTGAAACATTTACGACTTGGTGAAGTACTCCCAAATTTGAGAGATGGTAGACGATACAGCGGAGTTTTGAGAGAAGAGACCGACAAGATCATTGAGGAGGTTTTCAAGCTCGGCTTCAAAGTCTGGCGAAAGCACGACTTCGCAATATTGACGTAGGAGTTTGTCCTTCTCAGTATCATCCAAAAGACGATGGAAGCAGCTTCGAATAGGAAAAGAATTGTTCCACGCGCGTTTGGAAGCAGGTGAGACATCCAAGAACGATGGAGTGAGGTGGTTTGCTCCGTCGCGAGCAATGAGCAATTGGTTCATGTGCATGCATTCGCACGTGGCCAAAATATCACTGGCATAGGCTTCAGCGCTTTGTAGCTTGGACAAGTAGGGGATAGCGAACACGTTTGAAACCTGGAGTTGAGAGACAACTTGGTTCACGTTGTTCAAGAGCGTGTCAACCCATTCGAGGTACTCTTGTGCAATCTTCAACGAGTACGTCACGTTGTCATCGTCTAGGGTGTTGACATCCGAGTCGTCCAACAATGCCAATCCGTGGACATGGTACGCCATAAACATTGCGGGTCTTGACTTGACACATCCACTCAAGCTGAACAACTTGGTGTCGAAGTCATCTGTGCTGTAAGTGTACGCGTAGTCACCGAGGCTCGTTGTATCCATAACATCACCAGGAGTATTTAGGGACCTTGGTACAAATTCAGCCAAATCTGACGATGACTCGATGGCAGTCTGCTGATACTGTCCGTTTCCAACAGGATCGAAGCACTGGAAGACCATGGTATCCGAAATGCCATCGCTTTGGCCCGTTCCCGAGTAGCACTTGCCTTCTCTCGTTCGTGTAGCTCGACTTGGGTTCGTGCATCCATGGCAAGCTTCCCAAAGAGCATAGACGCGGTCAATGTTTGTCTATGACAAGATCAATTTTGGAATAGCGTGGGGAAAATGCGTACATGGTGTAGGAGGAAGATAGGGTCAGCAGGACTGATGAAAGTCGTCATGAAACCACCAGATCGATCGTGGGGAAGAACGTGAATGTCACCTAATGCGACTTGAATGAAGTCTGCAAAAGTCTGAGCGTTGGCAAGGGATGACGCGAGATTAAGGAAGGATGATGAAGCAAGAGGTGTCGCATACTGGCCATTGGCATCGTTCTATAGGAGTTTGAGCATCTCTGTATGACAGCGACGACTTACGAAGTCGTTCCAACCGCGCCGAATAATGGGGCATGTTGGGTCGTAAGCAGTTTTGAATCTGTGGATTTCCATGCCTGCTCGCCAGGTCTTTGTAATGTCGTTGAGCACACAATAGCCAGAAGCTGAACCAGAAGCCACGCCAGAGACGGGATTTTTGTAGATAGGAACCGTGGCGTACTTCGAATTTGTAGTGCCACCACCGCCCCAGTCACGCAAGACACCTATCGACATGGATTTAACTCGCGCCTGGGAAACAAGAATTTTCTTACCGCTGCATTGAGTACGAGAGGAGCAGCCTGAAGACTGCATCGCAACAGCATCTTCTGTCCAATCCCAGTATGGCAAGTTAATACAGGAGCAGGCACCACCCATGGCACGGAGCATGTTTTGCACCATGAGGAGCCACTTGCGATGCCAGCTCACGAAGCCATTCGTGTGATGGGCATATTGGTCATTGTCATTGAAGACATGGATGCCCGTCATCTTCTGATAGAAACTGGTTTGGAAGAGCTGACTCATGCACGATTGGAACGTGCTCTTTTCAGAGGATGTCATCTGGTACCAATCCTTTCGTACATTCTGACAATTGCTCTTGACGCAAACGCTTGGAGAGGTTGGGCTGTCTTGCGCACATGTATAAAGTGCTTCAGTGATGCAGCGACTGCTGCATCCGTCTCCACTGTTGTTATTGCCGTCGTCGCAAAATTCTCCAGGAGAGACATAGCCGTCACCGCAAGTAGGTACACGGATACATGAGGTTGTTTTGCCGATCGCTGCATTGCAATTCCATCCCGTTTCGATCGTGCATGAAGAACTGCATCCATCTTTTGAAGCAGTATTCCCATCGTCACATGCTTCATTAGCTGTGCGAACACCGTCGCCACAAACAGTCGTACAGATGCCTCCACTTCCAGGGCATTTATAACCGGGCTCGACTTGACAAGTGGAGCTGCATCCATCACCAGATTTCGTGTTGCTGTCATCGCAAGCTTCAGCTCCAGCAACAAGCCTAGAACACTGTGGTCAGGTGAAAATAGACAAATTGCGAGCACCCATCGCCACAAATTGGTTGACACGAAGAAACTCCAGTGGAGAGTGCTTTGCACGAAAAACCAGACTCGACTCGGCAAGTGGAGCTACAACCATCTCCATTTGCAGTATTACCATCGTCACAAGTTTCAGGCGTGAGAATCTTTCCATCGCCGCAAATCGGACCGCAAGTACTCAATCCACTCGAAGCGACACTGCACGAGTACGCCGGCTCTACTCGGCAAGTTGCACTACATCCATCACCATTTGCAGTATTGCCATCGTCGCATCCTTCGTCTGACGTCTTGATACCATTGCCACACACACTGTGGCATACGCGGTCTTGGCAAACATAGCCAGATTCGACCTGGCAACTGCTGCTGCATCCGTCACCACTCACAGCGTTACCATCGTCACAAGTTTCCCCAGTATCAGTGTATCCATCACCGCATCTACACAAAGTCATGAAAGTGCGAAGTATAGAGTGCCTTACCGAGGTGGTGGCACCGCATATTTAGTGCAGTTGACACAGTTTCGAGTAGTATCGTCGCATTGTTCCCAACCTTTCACGAGGCCATCGCCGCAAATTGGTTCGCAAATGGATTTCATAGCATTCTTAGCACATTGCCAACCAGTTTCAACTGCGCAGGAGGCAGAGCATCCATCATTGTCCAGTTTGTTGCCATCGTCGCAAGTCTCAGCGCCAGCAATAATGGCATCGCCACAGATGGAAGTGCAAGTAGATTTTGCATTGGTATTGGAAGCACTGCAAGTAAAGCCCTTTTCAACCTGGCATGCAAATGAGCAACCGTCACCCGCAACGCGATTGCCATCATCACACGCCTCGACAGGGTAGGTAATGATACCATCGCCACATGTCGCTTTGCACTGGGAAAGCCCGTTCTCGTTGGCCGAGCATGTATAGCCCGGTTCAGTCGTACACGTTGCACTGCAGCCATCAAATGAGGCAACATTGCCATCATCACACTGTTCACTTCCAGCAACAATTCCATCTCCACAGGAGGTGTTGCACGTCGATTTGGTTGTATTTGTGGTGCAGGTGTATCCATTTTCGATCCGGCATGTAGAGCTACAGCCATCGCCATTAGCAGAGTTGCCATCATCGCAAGCTTCTAGCCCAACAGCCATAACGCCATCACCGCAGGTTGCTTTGCATACAGAAGGTTTGGTTGAAGTGGGCGTAGTGCAGGTTGCACCGCGCTCAATTTGGCAGCTATTGTTGCAACCGTCTCCATTGGCAGTGTTGCCATCATCGCAGGCTTCGGTCCCTTCGAGACGTCCATCACCACATGATGTCAAATGGCACTGACTCAAGGCGTGGTCAGCAGTCGTGCATACGTACGACGATTCAATTTGACAAGATGCAGAGCAGCCATCACCGTTAGAGGTATTGCCATCGTCACACTGCTCGTCGGCAGTCTTGATGCCATCACCACAGGTACGATTGCAATCGGATTTGCACTTCGAGGAGTAGCAGCCTGCCGTGCAACTGGCGCTCCATTGACGCCCAAATGTTACAATGCTCGTATCACATGTCGACGACTGGGCTTGAACACATTTGGCACAGATTGCATCAGCAGGATGACATTGCGCAGATGGACTACACTCAGTAATACACGCGGGTTGCTGACAGGTCTCGTAACAAGATAGGTTCCATTCATCTCGATTGCAGGCAGCAGGTGCATTTTTGGCAACACATGCAGAGCATGCCGAACTAGCAGAAGCTTTGGTGCACAGGGGGTTGGGCAGACAAACCGGGGCACAGGCTTCCGTTAGGCCAAGAGAGAGACAATTGCAGTCCTGTTCAAGTTTATACTGCGGATCGTATCCATCCATTCCAATAATGTAGCATAGTGGAGAGACAGCTTGCTTAGCTGCGAGATTGGCAATACACGAATGACTAAAAGATCGATGTCAGAAAGTACACATTGAAAAACGCACCATTGAAAGTTGATAGCCGGATCCGTCGAGAGAAGGAATGGACTACGCAGTATCACACTTGCAGCGTCGTAAAAGATGTTAGGGCAAGTACTCGTCGTCGAGTACGTTGCAGCGTCAGCGATTGCCGACATGACCGCCAACGCCGATCCGACGCCGTATCTTCCCCACATGGCAAATTCGAAACTGTGAAAGATCTGCTCGGCGACTGTTCAATTTTGACCAATCAATGAGTTTTTTTAATGATATCCGGCACTCAAGATGTTGCATATTTTTCTGCTTGAACTTATTATTTTTAACCAATCAACATACTTTAAAACATATTTTTGGTGTCTGATTGGCTTCCTTGTACAAATTGTTGTCATCCTCATGAAAATCTTTGTGCCAGATTTGAATTCTGGAGATCACAATGAAATGGAAGAAAATTTGAAAAGATATGAAACAGTAATCGTGTGAGAAGTGATGCATTCTGTGCTTGAAAACTAAAGCTCTGGTTTGTGTGCGCCACTGAGAAATAAAGGGGCTTGGGACCAATGCACACAAGTAGAATGGCCATTTTGAGATTCAAGATGTCTGTGTTCATTCACAGTTACTGTGTCTACACTAGCCCAGAGGTTGGCGCGCTGGTCGTGGAGTTATCGATGTCTTCTGAAGCCACACCAACAATCGGCTTTAGAGATGAGTAGAGATAGTCAAAGGATGAGGTAAAGCCCATATCCAAGGCGAAATGGAACATGGACGTTCGAGATAGCGAGTACATTTGGTTGGGAGGGAGATTGAAGTCTGCATGCAAAATCACGGGGAATATAGGCTTGCCTAGACCAAAACATTAAATAATACTCCAGCAATATTTGCATGCCTTTGTCTTCGGCAAATGCCAGTTGATCGTTGAGGACTTCTGATTTGACTGACTTCGCCGACAATATAACAATGACTGCACTGCAGCGCAAAATTGCGTCCTTGGCGGCAGTGACACGGGCAGCCATGTCTTTGTTTGTCTTGAGATCCAAATAGCAATTCATCTATACAAATATGAGCAAAACGCAATCTTGAGTGAGATGTTACCTGGTTGTTCTTGGTCAATTCGCTGTACAGACGTTTGACAAAGCCACGATGACAATCACCATGCGCCAAAAAGATGAACTTCCGTTCCATTAGATTGTTTGCAGGGCTTGATCGTGGGCTTAAAAAGGTCACGTTGCTCGTGTTGTTGGACGACGTTGGGCTCATTGTAACCTGAGAGCGCAGCATAGCAGCCTTCTTTCGGCGCTTCTCAATTTCATCACGAATGCCATCAAGGAGTAATCGGAATTGAACTTGATATTTGTCGTCATTGTATTCGTACGTGACGTTTCTACCACCGTGGTCGTCAAAATCATAAGCGTTACAAGGAATCATACCTTGGATTAGAATTGTTGATGTGCGTGATAGCAGGTTCAAACGGAACAATTTGGCGAGTGTACAAATACACTTGGAGCTCTTCATTCAAGCGAACATGCTCCGTTGAGATTGGCAACACAGGCGTGCCAACTTGCTTAGCGGTGGCCAATTCTTTTAAGCACCACTCTGACTTTGTGTAATCTTCACTGATAATCGCAACAAGAAGAGATGCATTTGATATGCCTTTGGCAATTTCTTCACGCCACACTGAGCCTCCCCCAATGCCTGATGGGTCCATCGTATCCAACCAAGCTGTGATGTTCACAGCTTCCAAGCTTCGACGCAATTTAAGTGCAAATTCAGCATGAGAGTGCGTATAGCTGATCATGACATCACGGTGACCAGCAGCGCTCTTGATTGCAAACTGAAGTGCGGTCGACGTCGCAATATCAATTGCACGGAATCCTAGATGGTTGGTCGCCATGATATTTGCACCGCATCCAACCTGTCAAGATGTGACGACACATATGAGAGCCTTATGTACCAAAGCAGTTGCAATGTCTTGCTTTTCGTGTTTGATCGCAATGTGAAGCGCCGTATCGCCATTGGACTTCATTTGAAAGTTGATATTGGCACCGTGTTGCACCATAGCCTAGAGAAAGGTCATTCACTAAACCAGCATTTTTCGGAATTACTCTCAACATCTCAGTGCTGGCGTGTTCAGCAAATGCGGAACAAATGATGGGTGTCATGCCTTTCATATCTTGTAAATTTGGGTCAGCCCCATTTTCCAGCAGAACGCGGACAACTTCCGGTTTGTTGTTCCGTACTGCCCAGTGCAACGGACTACGCCCCTTCGCATCTTGGAAATTGGGATCGGCATTGCCAGCTAAAAGAGCAGCGGCGGTCTCGCTTTGTCCATTAATTGCCGCCCAATGTAGTGGCGTGCGAATATTTACACCCACGTAGCCGTGTTCGCCTAAGCAGTTTGGATCGACTTTCATTTTTAAATACTTTTGCACTCTACGATAACAAATAAACGCCAAGAGACCTTACACATTACTCACTTTTTCACATTTCCCAGTGCTGCATAACGATGCATCGGCGTCAAAGCCACATCAGCTCCCCAATCTTCTAGGGCAGCACATACAGCATAGTTTTCACGTAAATAAGCCACTTCAAGCGCCGTAATGCAATTTACAGACCTAATATTGGAAAAGGTCGTTAAGCAATTATCGCAAAATATTAGACGTACCCAGCCTCTGGCACCATGAGCATATTGGCCCCAGCTGCAAGCAGAATATCAACAATTTTTGGATGCTCGGCGTGGAAGAGGGGTGGGGTACGGTCTGAAGAGTACGGCGATACAGCGAGGGTATCAACCACTGCATTCTTCTCTTCGACTAAGTACCGCACCGTGTCAACTTGGGATGTTGCTACGGCGCAATGCAATGGAGTCAGGAGCGTGAGACGCTTATGCCGGTTTTGATCTGAGGATGAGACCGGTTGTGGAACGATGAAGCGGACAAAGAACCAAAATAGGTCAGATGTACTGAAGCGAAGACGCGACACCTTGTCCAGTGCATTCACTTCAAATCCAGCATCGAAGAGGAGTCGCAAGGCGGCGATATTGCCTGTGGAAGCAGCCACGTGCACAGGATTCTTCTGGGAAACTGTGAAATAGCCCAAGATCAAATGAGCAGATGGATACATATGCTTCGCGAATGAGTCGCCCAGCTTTTGACGTGCCTCTTGCAACAGGTCTTCAAGCTCTTCGTTGTTACCGTGTTCAGCGGCTTTAAATAGTTGCTTGCGGAAACGCGAAGCATCATCACGACGCTTGCCCCATTGAGCGCGAACGTCTCCAGTCTGTTCGGATTCACGGAATGCCCCCAATTGCCGCTTGATATGTTCTCGAAAGCGCGTGAAATGCCCAATAAAAGGCAGCATACAAAAATATGTGAGCACCGAGACAACGGCAAAGACAATGGCCGGTATCTGATAGCATTTGAAGGGTGCCTGGATAAGGACAATGACAACTGAAACAAAGAGGAAGGCCATATAGACCACCAAGAACGATGCAAGCACCTACAAATAATAGTCTTATAGGTGTACATAGTGGCTGCAATACCTCGCAAAATTGAAGATATAGCGTTCGCTTCACCTTAAACTTCTTGTTGGAGAGGTCAGATGGCTTCTTGCGCGTAAATAGTTCAAAGCATCGGATCCCTGTAGCAGGTAGCATGAGAAAAAAGACGATCGCCCCACTCCAGTATGACTTCTCAGCGAAGATAACCCACGTATCGCAATCATCAATGCCGGTCCATAACGTATAATCGTCAATGTCTTGGGTCGTGAAGAAGTATGCGAGTGCGCCTGCGTCGATCAAGAGTATAAAGAGGCCACTCATGAATAGTCGTCGAGCAAAGAAAGAATTGCGCGTGAAAGACATGCCCAAGACATGAGCGGGAATTTTCTGCATGACAGCAACAGCAGAGTGAATAGGAAGCTGTCTCATCGACGCCATCTCAGGCGGCGTAGCCGACTCAGTATAACGCGGTCCGTGTCCGTACGGTTCGTCGCCGCCGTCGAGATCCTTACTCTCATTGACAGCGAGTTGGATCTCAGCGTCTGTCTTGGCCATGGTGTCCAAGAGAGGCGTCTGTATCGTCGCAAGATTGTTTTTCTTCAGGGTGTATGGACTGGACGCGGAAAAGCGCAAGCAGGGAGAGGAGACAAATGGTCGATAACCTCTTAAATTGTATATCTTCGATTTATGCACTATCGAGTGTAACTTGCTGAAATTTGCCACTTTACAGTGTTAGGTACGGAAAACCTGTCTAAATTGATATCATGGTCATCTCATCATCCACGAAACGCGTTTTAATCTCGTCACTGCGTGCGTTTAGTGCTCCACAAAGCGAACTAGCAGTAGATACAGTTTGTGTTAAGCAAATTGTAAGCTTTCCGACGATGCGGAAAACGCTCAAATGTTGTCGCAGGCTTTCTCCCATTGTACTTAATGGGTTTTGCAATTTAAAGAGAATTGGGGAAAATTTATTCAAACGAATGTGTCGCAGGGAATGTCGTCAGCACGAACAAGCTCATCGCCCCAAGGCATCGAGCGATCGCATCCAAGTATTGAGTCGAAAGAAGCACGAGAGCACAACACCACACGCTCCCCTAGATTTACTGCTACTGTAAATGGATAAGTTCTCCTGTTTATTCGAAGAATATGATCGAGATTTGAGACATTTGCAGATATTTTGGTCAATTTTCACTTTTTTGGACAATTTTTGGCGTCCTCCGGAAGTTCCACGATTGGATTTTACAAAGTTTTGAAACATCGTGGGGTTGTTCGTACTTTTGAATGCCATCATAAATGTCGAGGTTAATGAACAAACAAGGCGTAACGTCATCGTGTTGCTAAACGTGGAGTATATCGTTCGATGAGCTGCTTGGTCCTGGTGTTGCAACGTCTCGAGCGGTTGAAAAAGCTGCGGTGGCTAAAATGGTGGATGGCTTTTCATGCAAGAAGTTCATCGTAACGTCCAATGCATGGCGAAGACGAGGGCAGCTTGAATCGAACTCCAGGCCCTAGCAGAAATAAGTAGGACCAGTATAGCTGAAAAGGACGATTGTACCTTTCGAAATTCGACGCAAGCTTCAGCAAATCGTCCGAGACTGCATAACGCATAGCCTTTTCGATAGTATGCCACAGTGTAGCGTGGTTCGAGTTGAATTGCACGCTCAGTATCATCAAGGGATTCTTTGAAATGACCCAAGGCAGCAAATAAAGTCGCTCGCCGGGAGAGAACCACGGCCATGTTCCGATTGGTCTCGTAGTTGAGGCGAATGAGCTTTGAATATTTTTCGACCATCCTGATCAATTGTTGCTCTTCAAACTGTGAGGATGTAAGCATTGTCAAACTTAAAAGGTGCACACCTGTTTTGGGGGGCAAGCAGAAAGCTCTCTGAGATTCAACCCTTTGCCCACATGGCCCTAGATCGTATTCATTTTGGGTAACGTTACAAGAAGTGGAGATACCATTTTGTGCACAAAGACATCGACGTATCTCGGCGTTTCGCATGACTTGGTACCAAGCGGCTCCAATCGCAGACCAGAAATGCCATGGATGATTGAGCCATTGTCAGTTTGCACTGAAAAGGTTCCGTCTTGGGCATATTTGGAGTGATCGAAGACAGTCACGACGCATCTATCCGCTGTCTGATCGTTTGCTCGAACAGCCATTCCACCATAAAGTACAACCTTCTCACCCAGGAGAAAAGGCGGTAAGCTTTTGATCGCCGAGTCTGACGGAATGCATGCTAACTTGGGTCTATCCGTCGGCAAGTTTAGCATGTATTCAACGTCTTGCAATGGGCATTTGATTCGTGAGGTTGACGCATCCTGGATCGACTCGGTGCAACTACATTTCGTAATTGATGGCCGAGTTGGTAGCTCCTCTAATGCAGACACAGTTGGCGTTTTGCTCTTCTCAAGCCCTGGAGAGCTTGTTGAATTGCTTTGAGGCTTCTAATTAACGTGTGAATGACGATAGTCCAGTCATCATGCGCCAACCGTGACTCTTGCTGGTTTCATCGAAGTGTACCTGCTCGGTACTGTATTGTTGGATGCTGAATTGTCAATTTCATTCGAAATTGTGAGGGGGGTCCGAAATGTATCGATTTTTCAAATCGATCTACAAATCGCTCAGCCAATCAGAATCGAGTATTTACCTAATTCACGCAAAACACACCCAGACACACGTGTAATTAATTTGGGACGTTTCCATTTATACTTGACTTCAGTATGATCGAATCGATTTGGAATCGAATTCGATTTTGGTAAAAAATACAAATTTGGGTGAAAAAGACAATAATTTTAGCCAATTAAATAATTTATCATTGATTATGTCCATTGATTGGCTAGATTTTTCCCGGGAACCTCATCAACTGAAAAAGTTGCGCCATGAGACGATGGATCGAGTCTGAGGACGATCATGAAGAAAAGCTCAGCATGAGCGCATCGGACGTCTATAGAGAAATGCCGTATCATGCGCCAAAACGTCCATCTCTTGATGCGGCGCCGCTGGTCGTCTCGTCAATGGAAGCGTCGACTGGCATAACAACGCAAACTCCATCATCAGCGGAATACGACGACGAAGCAGAAATAAACCATTTTTATCACATGCAGGAGGCGAACGAGGCGACTCAAGTACTGGAAACGTCAAGTCCAATACACAACGGCGAGGTCTCAGACGCAGAGACTCAACTTTTCAGCGACGACGACGAACAATTAACCCAAATGATCTCTGAAGACGAACCGATCCCAACGCATCAACAGGTCGAAATGCATTGTACGACAGGAGGAACACTGAGGATACAATCCCATCGTGAATCGATAGACGACTCCTCGGCCGTGCAATCGCCGTCAAGTACATCAGATAAGGTTGAATCGAGGACTCAGCATTATGACACGGCCGTCATGGAAGGCAAAAGTCAAGAGGAGTTGCAATTTGCCACAGCGACAATGAATTTATCGGAACACACCAAGAATTATGTTCAGAGTGACGCGTCCGTTGACGAAAAAGCATCCGCAGTCACAACTATGTCATCGAGCTCAAATGGCAACATGGATTCAGAGCCACATTGCGAGGTCCGAGACACCACCTTTCAACTTCCATCGAACAATTCTACGGGCCATCCTGAAAGCTCACAAGCACCATCCAGTGCATCAATTCCTTGGATAACCTCGAAACCCGGTTTCAAGAAGAAAGAAGAATCTATAGTTATTGAGACCGCTCAAGCCAGATCGGAGCCTGTGCCAGACTACAATTCCATGGATGACGAAACAGAACCACCTCAGTCGCCACCTCTAACGTCTTATCTAAACCGCCGTGTCAAAGAAGCAGCCCTTGTGACACCAGATCGAGCTCATGGCTTTGAATTTGACGAAAATTCAAAACCATCGCTGTCCCAACAGTCGACAGCATCCAAAAAACGCTCGTACGCTTTCTTGAATGAGAATTCGCAATCCCAGCAGGAGACTCAAGAAAGCCCGCCAAACTTAAGTCGCTTAGCCGCGACGACTCTCCATGCAGCTATGCATGTCCACGGCTACATTTCGCCACATACTCGCCTCAAGCAGGAAGATGGCGATATGAAGAAAGACTTTGATATCCCACCAAAATCGTTGAACTTTACCACGCCATCCACTCGTCGAGTAAAGCGCATAAAGGTGGAGTTCTCGCCAATTCCTCCCAGGACTGTTTATGCAACGCGAGTAAAGTGCTTTGCGGGCGTATCGTTCTACCTGAGTGGATTTGAAGAAACTGCGGGTGAGCAACTGAAGAGTCAAATTGAGTCGTATGGGGGGTCTATTTTGAAGAATGTGGAACAAATGAGAAAGCATGCAGGTTGGCTTTTCTAGCCATTTGTTGATTCAAATCACTGGACCTCATAGAAAAATGCTACGTCATTGCAACACCAGAAGCAAGCCGGCGACCCAAAATCCTGTATGCAATGGCTTACGGTGTGCCAATTGTCCACCCAGATTGGCTAGCTGCCTGTTTTGCGGCCCGAAGATGTCTCGATGTCACTGGGTAGGAACCGAATGTGACTTCAATGTATAATCTGTCTCATGTAGGTACTGGATTCCAGCAGGTTTTTCCTGGATATTACGACGCAGCGTTGTGCTGCTTCCTAAGCACCAGGTTTGATGAGCACACTGTCGAAAGCTGAAAAATCCTGCAGGATTTGCTGTTCAAAAACCTCCGCTTCGGTGTTCCCTACGACATTAGCAACGACAAGCGCAAAAAAATTCAGATTTCCTTCGCCAAGTTGATGAAGATTCCTCTGGAGCATTGTGGTGCCCAGTTTGTGAAGACGGTAAGAATTCACAGGACTGAATATGTGTCAACTAGTGGTTAGGACATTAAGCGCGCAGCGATTGTTGAAGGAAATGTTGATATTATCTTGAGCAATGAGTTCACCAAGGTATAACAATGACGGCCATTAAGTGGTGACGAGAATGAATACGCTATAGCTGTGCTCTGTTGCTCAAGAGCACGAAATCCCAGTAGTACGATTTTTGTGGGTGAACGAATGTATCATCCAAGGAGTATGTTATGCTAATAGCACGCCTGGATCTAAGCTTTGGTGCTGTAGAGCCTTGCCGACATGAAAAATCCCAACTTGGCCCCTGATGTTTTTGCTGAAGATGGCACACTTCATACTCGCGTTGTTGAAATTACACTGGCTGAAACAACAGCGTATGTGGAGCTCACTTGGTCCTTGTTGATGATAGCATTGTAGTCAGCAGCGATTATGCTTGGGGGAACTCATTTTCGTGGATTTGGACGATAAACCCCACGATATACTGTATCATATTTGCCAAGTAGTCCGTCTGGACGAAGGAAAAGATGGAGAGCTAACCATCAGAGTACAAGTGTACAAAAAGTATGCGACTCATAATGCAATCAGTCTAAGTGTCGATTTGTAGATGTAGAAATGTACAGGTGGGACTGAATAGCCAAGAAATAATTCCTACACGACGAGTTGTCAAGATAAAACCAAGTCAGATCAAGCGAAAGGGGTGTCTCGTCTCACAAGCTGACTTTGAACGACTTGCTTACAAAGACAGTAGCGTTTTTTACGTCCAAGATTAAAGTAAGGGGAGTATTGCAATTTTGGGAGTCTCAGCCGCTTTGCTGTTTAACGGGAGTTGCCGCACACGACCGGGTACAAACAAGTAAAACCATTGCTACGAGATAGTGAGCCCCAATGTGAAATCAAACCACTCTGTCAGTGCTGACATACTTTCGTCAATGGATCCAATCCTACGCTTGTATACAAGTTTTGCCACCCGATGAGCCCCAAATGAACGATCCTATAGCCAAAGTGAAGTGAGAGGACAGACGCAAGTTCGCTGTACATCAAGCGATAGTAATCTGTGAAAGTTGACGCAAGGAATACCCAATTGGACATGGTATCATGCAGCCAAATTTCGGGTTGCTCTATTGTATACATGAATGAGTCAAGCCTGTCAGGCATTACAATGACTTACCATCTTCTCTGAAGACAAGGCAGACATCACCGACAGTAGTGGAGGAATGTAGAGCTAGCGCCACTGTCGCAATAGTGAGACTATTCACCAGAGTGCGATTGTACGATGTGTGCCGTCAGGAAATACAGCATTCATGTCCTTCAGTTGTTGAAGCGAGTTCAAACTGAAATGACCGACCAAATGTTGCTTGCCTTTGAGCATTGTGTACCACTTGACAGATAGCCCGTTTGACATAGTTAGAAACTCGACCAAGTCATGGGGAAGAACTTTTGGCTTGTGTCTCTATGAACAACTTTGAATCTGCATAGGCATCGATGAATCTAACCTGTTCCCATAGGGCAATGTTGTGTCCTTGGATACCCGGAGAAGGTTTATAATCAACGTTAGAGACAGTTGGGAGTGAGCCCAAGTACTCAAATACTCGCAGCGATAGTGCATTCAGCTCGTCCATGAGTCCTTGACGATCTTTGGATGTGCCCGTTCAGGTCTGATCAGACCTTGATTGGTCAGTCCAACCTCATGAACTGTATGGCATTCAAGAATCACATTGAATTTATTCGTGCTCAAGATTGAAGAGATGATGGATTGCTTGTCATTTGCTTATTAGAGTAAAAAAACACTTACAGCGACCTGAAGCCCATGTCATTATCTGCGAAGATGGAAATTTATGGATTATCTTCAAAAACGACCACGTGAAGCCCAGTCTCATTCATTGGTCACGGCACAAGGTATATTTTTCTGAAGGGAGGGAAGCTACATTGTCCGCAAGATTACAGCTCTACATGACGCTGCATTGTTCTTGACCCGGCATACCAGACACTATGTATTTGGATGAGTTCAAAGTTAGCACAATCAGTGTGTACTTGTTGCACCAGGAAGGCCTGGAAAAGCGCCGGGTCCCTACACAATACCATCTTAAGTCAATGTTCTAATGCAATGCGACACGAACCATGTTGGGCATGATTGGCATACCCTCTTCGTCGAACTGCAAACCTGAAACATGCATGTCAAATGCACAATTCGATCAGTCATTGGTCTACCTGGCGCCAGTTCCTTGACGATTTCGGAGGGTGGTTGACCGCATTCTTGCATCTACGACTCACGTAAATACCTAGATTCATTCGTTTACTAACGAACTTCTTGCATCAATTCGGACAGTCGCGCATAGTTTTCTGGCTCTGTGTCGTAAACTGCGAGGATTTGTTGGAAATACTGGTATTGCTTGCCGTATCTGTATTCGTAATAAGAGAACAACGTCGTCATTTGAAGTACCTTTCATAGTCTTCTTTAGACAGATGAGCCTCTTTTTCAGCGAGCCATTCAGGGTACTTCAAATCCGGTCAGGAAGCTCTCATTCATGAACCTCACCTTCTCGCAAATCTGCTTCATAGGATCATACATGACATCCTTTGACAACAACTGTTGCATCATTCCATCAACCAACCCTTGAAAATCGTTCTAAATGCATCTAGTTGAGAATTTCACTATTGCAACGCATCACCTTTTCGCCCATTTGCTCGAATTGCTTCATCATTTCTTGCATCATTTCTTCTCCCATTTCTTCAGCTTTATTTGTGTCCATTCCTTCCATATCCTCAGCAGCTTTAGCCATGCTCTGTCCATGGTTAGATGAGTAATAGCTGATCCACATACTTGAAGGGTACGAGCAACACCAACATCCACGTCTGCAGGTGTGTCGGATTTCGCTTTTAAGCTGCCTAGAAGTGACTCCAAGCTTTCGCAATTTGCATTCGACGATTCGGTGTTCATCTCGCGGAATGCTTGCTCCAACACACTTTGAAATTCGGGGTTTTGTGCATCTTCCAAGAATTTAGCCATGCTCTACGGATTTCATGATGAGATAGATGCACATTGAAGTTTTCCAACTTCTTTCAAGTTCTCCATCTCTCGTGATTGCGCCTCGTCAACCTTTGCTTTTGCCTCGTGGACAGCGTCGACTTCTTCGTCTTCAAAATCGTCAAGCGCGTCTACAATTACATTGAATCCCCTTTCTGGACAGACATCACCGCACCGTCAAGGAGAGCATCCAAATCCACGTCGTTGCCTGCCATGTTAAATGTGGGAGGTCAAATATAAAATGTTCACATTCAGATACATTCTCCGGTATTAAATTGAACCCAAAGCACAAATTTTAAATAGAAAAATTACAAAGGTGGACTTTTAAATACATTTAAAAACATATCATTTTTGGCTTTCTTTACTTGCTCACAGCACTGTCAACGGAGAATGATTTTCATGATCAGACTGTGCAAATCGTGCCAACAATTTGATCACTTTTTCACATGAACTTCATAATTGTATGCTTGAAAAATGTATGAAATATAGAAGCGCCTTGGTCGATTTATACAGAAATCGTAAACTTGAGATTGATCCCAACGTTGATGGCGTATTAAGACGAGTCCTCGATGGATACGATAAGACAATCAATAGTTTGAAACCGTGGCATCATGGATATAAACGAAGGTAAACGTCATCTTAAGTCTAAAGGCTACAATTTGCTGGCAACTAAACTAATGAGAGCTCCGCCGGATTCAAGTGGACAAACGTGGTCAAATGTGGTGTTTGCATGATCATTCTTTGTCATAATGTGGAACTTGATGAGCCGACCCGACTCCGTTGAGAAGATCATGCTCCATCATCTAGATTGGGTTGAAGATGCTCTGAGTATCGAGGAGGAAGGCCACAAGGAGGATCAATCTGGTGCCGACAAGTTTGGGAAGCACGTATATGCAAATCCATACGAACCTTGGGAATGTCCAATCATTCCTTGCTTTGAGTGTATTTTTACTTGTCCTGACGGGAAGCACCAGCTCTTTGTTGGGACTGTGAATAAACGACGCTTTGGACGCGCTTTGAGACGAATCTTGATGTCTCTCAGCGATGATGAACTTCGGGCTTTGGGTTGTGACGCTCAAGATATTGGGAGCATAGCTTACGAAAGGGTAGCAGTACTTACGCTCTGGTCCATATCAATGGTCCAACTCCAGTTTCAGTCTACTTACGAATGGGTCAGTGCTTGGGACGACTGAAAGATCGCTATATACATTTTGGCGACGGTGCCAACTTTGTGACGCATGATATGTGGTTTGACATTTGATTCTGAACGTTTCGCAGTTCTACCACCCACTTTGATCCCTCTGACTACGCTTTGTTGACAAATTCATTTTGGCGAGATCTTGTTTCGGACTGTGAATGGTATCCTCGTGCAGCACAATCCATTCTACCTTACTTGCTCGCTTCGACAATACATCACGAGCAATATCTACGAGAAAATCTTGACTCCAAACATCTAATATTTACGAGTAGAGTATTCTCTGTCAATCCACGTATGAATTGCTTGCGCAACAGCACCATCATCGCGATTGGTACCTCACCATGCACTAGTATGAAAACTACTGGGATTCTCGTTTGTTCATTTCATCGTGAAGAGCATGTCTTGTCACTCCGTTTGAGAGCAAATAATGAGTCGTTACCCATATTTGTGTGATGGATATTGCATCATGTTTATTGCAGTATTGATAACAATATCGATGTCGAATTGCCCTGAATAGCAGACAGCAAGGTTTGGATTCTGTCAAATGACTTGACCACGGAGTCCACGGTGGCGCGTATGATATGGCGCGCGACCACGCTGAGCAGATTCTCGACAAGCCATTGGATGCACGTGAATCATGATGAGTATACATTGCTGGTGACCCCTAAAAATGTATACACATGCTGAGCTATAGTCGGTGCAACAACTCTTGATGGAGGTGTGTTCACGATGTGGGACGACGGACATGTTTAAACACGATTCGTGGAAATGGTACCATTCGACTACTTCCTGCGTCCGAGATGGACGTTGGTAGAAAGAGCAAGTTGTGTTTTGTTTGTTTGCAAAGAGGACACATGTGCACGTGGTGTGGGGTATTTGGAGAATGGGTTCGTTTGATGAAGGATAGAGAGTTTGTGTAAATTGTTGTGAATGGGAAAGTAAGGAAGGTATGAGGTTGTGTTGAGGTGTGTGGAAGATTTCGTGCGTGTGTGTGTGGTATGGCGAGAGTGATATTGGCTGAAACAGTGGTTTTTTGAAGGTGTGTGAAAGTGTGAAGGGTATTGAGCTGCGTGGGAAGGGAAATCAGCATGAAATCCTCGTTAGTATAGTGGTCAGTATACCCGCCTGTCACGCGGGTGACCCGGGTTCAATTCCCGGACGGGGAGTTCCTTTTTCATTTTTTCCTCTCCTACACAGAGAGAAACCCTATCTTTTTATATCCTTCCAACTTTTCCTACTTTCAAAAGATAGCATACACTCGAATGGTCCGTCTGACCTACCATCGTCAACATTACAAATCTTGCAATATTCCATCCCACATGTTCAATCGATGCGACAGTGTCACTCCAACAAGGTTGATCGCCAAGACGCAATCCAAGTCAGACCAAGCAGTATGGATTTCAGCTGGTTGGCTGCATCGAATGTTGGGATGTTTTCGAGGCCACTCTGTCGATGGCCTCTTCCATTTCGACGAGTCTAGCCTTGACAAGACTTGATAACAACTTGATATTGCAACATAGATTTCTCATCAGAGACCTCAAACGCAACCATACATCGACAACCAATTCAAAACTACCTGAAACAGACTCACTACAACAAAACAAAATGGACAATCAACACCATCAGTTCAGGCGACAATGTCACGACGTCAAAACAAATTATACACACAGCACTCTCGTTTGTTCATTTCATCGTGAAGAGCATGTCTTGTCACTCCGTTTGAGAGCAAATAATGAGTCGTTACCCATATTGGTGTGATGGATATTGCATCATGTTTATTGCAGTATTGATAACAATATCGATGTCGAATTGCCCTGAATAGCAGACAGCAAGGTTTGGATTCTGTCAAATGACTTGACCACGGAGTCCACGGTGGCGCGTATGATATGGCGCGCGACCACGCTGAGCAGATTCTCGACAAGCCATTGGATGCACGTGAATCATGATGAGTATACATTGCTGGTGACCCCTAAAAATGTATACACATGCTGAGCTATAGTCGGTGCAACAACTCTTGATGGAGGTGTGTTCACGATGTGGGACGACGGACATGTTTAAACACGATTCGTGGAAATGGTACCATTCGACTACTTCCTGCGTCCGAGATGGACGTTGGTAGAAAGAGCAAGTTGTGTTTTGTTTGTTTGCAAAGAGGACACATGTGCACGTGGTGTGGGGTATTTGGAGAATGTATCTGGTTCGTTTGATGAAGGATAGAGAGTTTGTGTAAATTGTTGTGAATGGGAAAGTAAGGAAGGTATGAGGTTGTGTTGAGGTGTGTGGAAGATTTCGTGCGTGTGTGTGTGTGGTATGGCGAGAGTGATATTGGCTGAAACAGTGGTTTTTTGAAGGTGTGTGAAAGTGTGAAGGGTATTGAGCTGCGTGGGAAGGGAAATCAGCATGAAATCCTCGTTAGTATAGTGGTCAGTATACCCGCCTGTCACGCGGGTGACCCGGGTTCAATTCCCGGACGGGGAGTTCCTTTTTCATTTTTTCCTCTCCTACACAGAGAGAAACCCTATCTTTTTATATCCTTCCAACTTTTCCTACTTTCAAAAGATAGCATACACTCGAATGGTCCGTCTGACCTACCATCGTCAACATTACAAATCTTGCAATATTCCATCCCACATGTTCAATCGATGCGACAGTGTCACTCCAACAAGGTTGATCGCCCAAGACGCAATCCAAGTCAGACCAAGCAGTATGGATTTCAGCTGGTTGGCTGCATCGAATGTTGGGATGTTTTCGAGGCCACTCTGTCGATGGCCTCTTCCATTTCGACGAGTCTAGCCTTGACAAGACTTGATAACAACTTGATATTGCAACATAGATTTCTCATCAGAGACCTCAAACGCAACCATACATCGACAACCAATTCAAAACTACCTGAAACAGACTCACTACAACAAAACAAAATGGACAATCAACACCATCAGTTCAGGCGACAATGTCACGACGTCAAAACAAATTATACACACAGCACTCTCGTTTGTTCATTTCATCGTGAAGAGCATGTCTTGTCACTCCGTTTGAGAGCAAATAATGAGTCGTTACCCATATTGGTGTGATGGATATTGCATCATGTTTATTGCAGTATTGATAACAATATCGATGTCGAATTGCCCTGAATAGCAGACAGCAAGGTTTGGATTCTGTCAAATGACTTGACCACGGAGTCCACGGTGGCGCGTATGATATGGCGCGCGACCACGCTGAGCAGATTCTCGACAAGCCATTGGATGCACGTGAATCATGATGAGTATACATTGCTGGTGACCCCTAAAAATGTATACACATGCTGAGCTATAGTCGGTGCAAATGCTACAACTCTTGATGGAGGTGTGTTCACGATGTGGGACGACGGACATGTTTAAACACGATTCGTGGAAATGGTACCATTCGACTACTTCCTGCGTCCGAGATGGACGTTGGTAGAAAGAGCAAGTTGTGTTTTGTTTGTTTGCAAAGAGGACACATGTGCACGTGGTGTGGGGTATTTGGAGAATGTATCTGGTTCGTTTGATGAAGGATAGAGAGTTTGTGTAAATTGTTGTGAATGGGAAAGTAAGGAAGGTATGAGGTTGTGTTGAGGTGTGTGGAAGATTTCGTGCGTGTGTGTGTGTGTGGTATGGCGAGAGTGATATTGGCTGAAACAGTGGTTTTTTGAAGGTGTGTGAAAGTGTGAAGGGTATTGAGCTGCGTGGGAAGGGAAATCAGCATGAAATCCTCGTTAGTATAGTGGTCAGTATACCCGCCTGTCACGCGGGTGACCCGGGTTCAATTCCCGGACGGGGAGTTCCTTTTTCATTTTTTCCTCTCCTACACAGAGAGAAACCCTATCTTTTTATATCCTTCCAACTTTTCCTACTTTCAAAAGATAGCATACACTCGAATGGTCCGTCTGACCTACCATCGTCAACATTACAAATCTTGCAATATTCCATCCCACATGTTCAATCGATGCGACAGTGTCACTCCAACAAGGTTGATCGCCCAAGACGCAATCCAAGTCAGACCAAGCAGTATGGATTTCAGCTGGTTGGCTGCATCGAATGTTGGGATGTTTTCGAGGCCACTCTGTCGATGGCCTCTTCCATTTCGACGAGTCTAGCCTTGACAAGACTTGATAACAACTTGATATTGCAACATAGATTTCTCATCAGAGACCTCAAACGCAACCATACATCGACAACCAATTCAAAACTACCTGAAACAGACTCACTACAACAAAACAAAATGGACAATCAACACCATCAGTTCAGGCGACAATGTCACGACGTCAAAACAAATTATACACACAGCACTCTCGTTTGTTCATTTCATCGTGAAGAGCATGTCTTGTCACTCCGTTTGAGAGCAAATAATGAGTCGTTACCCATATTGGTGTGATGGATATTGCATCATGTTTATTGCAGTATTGATAACAATATCGATGTCGAATTGCCCTGAATAGCAGACAGCAAGGTTTGGATTCTGTCAAATGACTTGACCACGGAGTCCACGGTGGCGCGTATGATATGGCGCGCGACCACGCTGAGCAGATTCTCGACAAGCCATTGGATGCACGTGAATCATGATGAGTATACATTGCTGGTGACCCCTAAAAATGTATACACATGCTGAGCTATAGTCGGTGCAAATGCTACAACTCTTGATGGAGGTGTGTTCACGATGTGGGACGACGGACATGTTTAAACACGATTCGTGGAAATGGTACCATTCGACTACTTCCTGCGTCCGAGATGGACGTTGGTAGAAAGAGCAAGTTGTGTTTTGTTTGTTTGCAAAGAGGACACATGTGCACGTGGTGTGGGGTATTTGGAGAATGGGTTCGTTTGATGAAGGATAGAGAGTTTGTGTAAATTGTTGTGAATGGGAAAGTAAGGAAGGTATGAGGTTGTGTTGAGGTGTGTGGAAGATTTCGTGCGTGTGTGTGTGGTATGGCGAGAGTGATATTGGCTGAAACAGTGGTTTTTTGAAGGTGTGTGAAAGTGTGAAGGGTATTGAGCTGCGTGGGAAGGGAAATCAGCATGAAATCCTCGTTAGTATAGTGGTCAGTATACCCGCCTGTCACGCGGGTGACCCGGGTTCAATTCCCGGACGGGGAGTTCCTTTTTCATTTTTTCCTCTCCTACACAGAGAGAAACCCTATCTTTTTATATCCTTCCAACTTTTCCTACTTTCAAAAGATAGCATACACTCGAATGGTCCGTCTGACCTACCATCGTCAACATTACAAATCTTGCAATATTCCATCCCACATGTTCAATCGATGCGACAGTGTCACTCCAACAAGGTTGATCGCCCAAGACGCAATCCAAGTCAGACCAAGCAGTATGGATTTCAGCTGGTTGGCTGCATCGAATGTTGGGATGTTTTCGAGGCCACTCTGTCGATGGCCTCTTCCATTTCGACGAGTCTAGCCTTGACAAGACTTGATAACAACTTGATATTGCAACATAGATTTCTCATCAGAGACCTCAAACGCAACCATACATCGACAACCAATTCAAAACTACCTGAAACAGACTCACTACAACAAAACAAAATGGACAATCAACACCATCAGTTCAGGCGACAATGTCACGACGTCAAAACAAATTATACACACAGCACTCTCGTTTGTTCATTTCATCGTGAAGAGCATGTCTTGTCACTCCGTTTGAGAGCAAATAATGAGTCGTTACCTATATTTGTGTGATGGATATTGCATCATGTTTATTGCAGTATTGATAACAATATCGATGTCGAATTGCCCTGAATAGCAGACAGCAAGGTTTGGATTCTGTCAAATGACTTGACCACGGAGTCCACGGTGGCGCGTATGATATGGCGCGCGACCACGCTGAGCAGATTCTCGACAAGCCATTGGATGCACGTGAATCATGATGAGTATACATTGCTGGTGACCCCTAAAAATGTATACACATGCTGAGCTATAGTCGGTGCAAATGCTACAACTCTTGATGGAGGTGTGTTCACGATGTGGGACGACGGACATGTTTAAACACGATTCGTGGAAATGGTACCATTCGACTACTTCCTGCGTCCGAGATGGACGTTGGTAGAAAGAGCAAGTTGTGTTTTGTTTGTTTGCAAAGAGGACACATGTGCACGTGGTGTGGGGTATTTGGAGAATGTATCTGGTTCGTTTGATGAAGGATAGAGAGTTTGTGTAAATTGTTGTGAATGGGAAAGTAAGGAAGGTATGAGGTTGTGTTGAGGTGTGTGGAAGATTTCGTGCGTGTGTGTGTGTGTGGTATGGCGAGAGTGATATTGGCTGAAACAGTGGTTTTTTGAAGGTGTGTGAAAGTGTGAAGGGTATTGAGCTGCGTGGGAAGGGAAATCAGCATGAAATCCTCGTTAGTATAGTGGTCAGTATACCCGCCTGTCACGCGGGTGACCCGGGTTCAATTCCCGGACGGGGAGTTCCTTTTTCATTTTTTCCTCTCCTACACAGAGAGAAACCCTATCTTTTTATATCCTTCCAACTTTTCCTACTTTCAAAAGATAGCATACACTCGAATGGTCCGTCTGACCTACCATCGTCAACATTACAAATCTTGCAATATTCCATCCCACATGTTCAATCGATGCGACAGTGTCACTCCAACAAGGTTGATCGCCCAAGACGCAATCCAAGTCAGACCAAGCAGTATGGATTTCAGCTGGTTGGCTGCATCGAATGTTGGGATGTTTTCGAGGCCACTCTGTCGATGGCCTCTTCCATTTCGACGAGTCTAGCCTTGACAAGACTTGATAACAACTTGATATTGCAACATAGATTTCTCATCAGAGACCTCAAACGCAACCATACATCGACAACCAATTCAAAACTACCTGAAACAGACTCACTACAACAAAACAAAATGGACAATCAACACCATCAGTTCAGGCGACAATGTCACGACGTCAAAACAAATTATACACACAGCACTCTCGTTTGTTCATTTCATCGTGAAGAGCATGTCTTGTCACTCCGTTTGAGAGCAAATAATGAGTCGTTACCCATATTTGTGTGATGGATATTGCATCATGTTTATTGCAGTATTGATAACAATATCGATGTCGAATTGCCCTGAATAGCAGACAGCAAGGTTTGGATTCTGTCAAATGACTTGACCACGGAGTCCACGGTGGCGCGTATGATATGGCGCGCGACCACGCTGAGCAGATTCTCGACAAGCCATTGGATGCACGTGAATCATGATGAGTATACATTGCTGGTGACCCCTAAAAATGTATACACATGCTGAGCTATAGTCGGTGCAAATGCTACAACTCTTGATGGAGGTGTGTTCACGATGTGGGACGACGGACATGTTTAAACACGATTCGTGGAAATGGTACCATTCGACTACTTCCTGCGTCCGAGATGGACGTTGGTAGAAAGAGCAAGTTGTGTTTTGTTTGTTTGCAAAGAGGACACATGTGCACGTGGTGTGGGGTATTTGGAGAATGTATCTGGTTCGTTTGATGAAGGATAGAGAGTTTGTGTAAATTGTTGTGAATGGGAAAGTAAGGAAGGTATGAGGTTGTGTTGAGGTGTGTGGAAGATTTCGTGCGTGTGTGTGTGTGTGGTATGGCGAGAGTGATATTGGCTGAAACAGTGGTTTTTTGAAGGTGTGTGAAAGTGTGAAGGGTATTGAGCTGCGTGGGAAGGGAAATCAGCATGAAATCCTCGTTAGTATAGTGGTCAGTATACCCGCCTGTCACGCGGGTGACCCGGGTTCAATTCCCGGACGGGGAGTTCCTTTTTCATTTTTTCCTCTCCTACACAGAGAGAAACCCTATCTTTTTATATCCTTCCAACTTTTCCTACTTTCAAAAGATAGCATACACTCGAATGGTCCGTCTGACCTACCATCGTCAACATTACAAATCTTGCAATATTCCATCCCACATGTTCAATCGATGCGACAGTGTCACTCCAACAAGGTTGATCGCCCAAGACGCAATCCAAGTCAGACCAAGCAGTATGGATTTCAGCTGGTTGGCTGCATCGAATGTTGGGATGTTTTCGAGGCCACTCTGTCGATGGCCTCTTCCATTTCGACGAGTCTAGCCTTGACAAGACTTGATAACAACTTGATATTGCAACATAGATTTCTCATCAGAGACCTCAAACGCAACCATACATCGACAACCAATTCAAAACTACCTGAAACAGACTCACTACAACAAAACAAAATGGACAATCAACACCATCAGTTCAGGCGACAATGTCACGACGTCAAAACAAATTATACACACAGCACTCTCGTTTGTTCATTTCATCGTGAAGAGCATGTCTTGTCACTCCGTTTGAGAGCAAATAATGAGTCGTTACCCATATTTGTGTGATGGATATTGCATCATGTTTATTGCAGTATTGATAACAATATCGATGTCGAATTGCCCTGAATAGCAGACAGCAAGGTTTGGATTCTGTCAAATGACTTGACCACGGAGTCCACGGTGGCGCGTATGATATGGCGCGCGACCACGCTGAGCAGATTCTCGACAAGCCATTGGATGCACGTGAATCATGATGAGTATACATTGCTGGTGACCCCTAAAAATGTATACACATGCTGAGCTATAGTCGGTGCAAATGCTACAACTCTTGATGGAGGTGTGTTCACGATGTGGGACGACGGACATGTTTAAACACGATTCGTGGAAATGGTACCATTCGACTACTTCCTGCGTCCGAGATGGACGTTGGTAGAAAGAGCAAGTTGTGTTTTGTTTGTTTGCAAAGAGGACACATGTGCACGTGGTGTGGGGTATTTGGAGAATGTATCTGGTTCGTTTGATGAAGGATAGAGAGTTTGTGTAAATTGTTGTGAATGGGAAAGTAAGGAAGGTATGAGGTTGTGTTGAGGTGTGTGGAAGATTTCGTGCGTGTGTGTGTGTGTGGTATGGCGAGAGTGATATTGGCTGAAACAGTGGTTTTTTGAAGGTGTGTGAAAGTGTGAAGGGTATTGAGCTGCGTGGGAAGGGAAATCAGCATGAAATCCTCGTTAGTATAGTGGTCAGTATACCCGCCTGTCACGCGGGTGACCCGGGTTCAATTCCCGGACGGGGAGTTCCTTTTTCATTTTTTCCTCTCCTACACAGAGAGAAACCCTATCTTTTTATATCCTTCCAACTTTTCCTACTTTCAAAAGATAGCATACACTCGAATGGTCCGTCTGACCTACCATCGTCAACATTACAAATCTTGCAATATTCCATCCCACATGTTCAATCGATGCGACAGTGTCACTCCAACAAGGTTGATCGCCCAAGACGCAATCCAAGTCAGACCAAGCAGTATGGATTTCAGCTGGTTGGCTGCATCGAATGTTGGGATGTTTTCGAGGCCACTCTGTCGATGGCCTCTTCCATTTCGACGAGTCTAGCCTTGACAAGACTTGATAACAACTTGATATTGCAACATAGATTTCTCATCAGAGACCTCAAACGCAACCATACATCGACAACCAATTCAAAACTACCTGAAACAGACTCACTACAACAAAACAAAATGGACAATCAACACCATCAGTTCAGGCGACAATGTCACGACGTCAAAACAAATTATACACACAGCACTCTCGTTTGTTCATTTCATCGTGAAGAGCATGTCTTGTCACTCCGTTTGAGAGCAAATAATGAGTCGTTACCCATATTGGTGTGATGGATATTGCATCATGTTTATTGCAGTATTGATAACAATATCGATGTCGAATTGCCCTGAATAGCAGACAGCAAGGTTTGGATTCTGTCAAATGACTTGACCACGGAGTCCACGGTGGCGCGTATGATATGGCGCGCGACCACGCTGAGCAGATTCTCGACAAGCCATTGGATGCACGTGAATCATGATGAGTATACATTGCTGGTGACCCCTAAAAATGTATACACATGCTGAGCTATAGTCGGTGCAAATGCTACAACTCTTGATGGAGGTGTGTTCACGATGTGGGACGACGGACATGTTTAAACACGATTCGTGGAAATGGTACCATTCGACTACTTCCTGCGTCCGAGATGGACGTTGGTAGAAAGAGCAAGTTGTGTTTTGTTTGTTTGCAAAGAGGACACATGTGCACGTGGTGTGGGGTATTTGGAGAATGTATCTGGTTCGTTTGATGAAGGATAGAGAGTTTGTGTAAATTGTTGTGAATGGGAAAGTAAGGAAGGTATGAGGTTGTGTTGAGGTGTGTGGAAGATTTCGTGCGTGTGTGTGTGTGTGGTATGGCGAGAGTGATATTGGCTGAAACAGTGGTTTTTTGAAGGTGTGTGAAAGTGTGAAGGGTATTGAGCTGCGTGGGAAGGGAAATCAGCATGAAATCCTCGTTAGTATAGTGGTCAGTATACCCGCCTGTCACGCGGGTGACCCGGGTTCAATTCCCGGACGGGGAGTTCCTTTTTCATTTTTTCCTCTCCTACACAGAGAGAAACCCTATCTTTTTATATCCTTCCAACTTTTCCTACTTTCAAAAGATAGCATACACTCGAATGGTCCGTCTGACCTACCATCGTCAACATTACAAATCTTGCAATATTCCATCCCACATGTTCAATCGATGCGACAGTGTCACTCCAACAAGGTTGATCGCCCAAGACGCAATCCAAGTCAGACCAAGCAGTATGGATTTCAGCTGGTTGGCTGCATCGAATGTTGGGATGTTTTCGAGGCCACTCTGTCGATGGCCTCTTCCATTTCGACGAGTCTAGCCTTGACAAGACTTGATAACAACTTGATATTGCAACATAGATTTCTCATCAGAGACCTCAAACGCAACCATACATCGACAACCAATTCAAAACTACCTGAAACAGACTCACTACAACAAAACAAAATGGACAATCAACACCATCAGTTCAGGCGACAATGTCACGACGTCAAAACAAATTATACACACAGCACTCTCGTTTGTTCATTTCATCGTGAAGAGCATGTCTTGTCACTCCGTTTGAGAGCAAATAATGAGTCGTTACCCATATTGGTGTGATGGATATTGCATCATGTTTATTGCAGTATTGATAACAATATCGATGTCGAATTGCCCTGAATAGCAGACAGCAAGGTTTGGATTCTGTCAAATGACTTGACCACGGAGTCCACGGTGGCGCGTATGATATGGCGCGCGACCACGCTGAGCAGATTCTCGACAAGCCATTGGATGCACGTGAATCATGATGAGTATACATTGCTGGTGACCCCTAAAAATGTATACACATGCTGAGCTATAGTCGGTGCAAATGCTACAACTCTTGATGGAGGTGTGTTCACGATGTGGGACGACGGACATGTTTAAACACGATTCGTGGAAATGGTACCATTCGACTACTTCCTGCGTCCGAGATGGACGTTGGTAGAAAGAGCAAGTTGTGTTTTGTTTGTTTGCAAAGAGGACACATGTGCACGTGGTGTGGGGTATTTGGAGAATGGGTTCGTTTGATGAAGGATAGAGAGTTTGTGTAAATTGTTGTGAATGGGAAAGTAAGGAAGGTATAAGGTTGTGTTGAGGTGTGTGGAAGATTTCGTGCGTGTGTGTGTGTGGTATGGCGAGAGTGATATTGGCTGAAACAGTGGTTTTTTGAAGGTGTGTGAAAGTGTGAAGGGTATTGAGCTGCGTGGGAAGGGAAATCAGCATGAAATCCTCGTTAGTATAGTGGTCAGTATACCCGCCTGTCACGCGGGTGACCCGGGTTCAATTCCCGGACGGGGAGTTCCTTTTTCATTTTTTCCTCTCCTACACAGAGAGAAACCCTATCTTTTTATATCCTTCCAACTTTTCCTACTTTCAAAAGATAGCATACACTCGAATGGTCCGTCTGACCTACCATCGTCAACATTACAAATCTTGCAATATTCCATCCCACATGTTCAATCGATGCGACAGTGTCACTCCAACAAGGTTGATCGCCCAAGACGCAATCCAAGTCAGACCAAGCAGTATGGATTTCAGCTGGTTGGCTGCATCGAATGTTGGGATGTTTTCGAGGCCACTCTGTCGATGGCCTCTTCCATTTCGACGAGTCTAGCCTTGACAAGACTTGATAACAACTTGATATTGCAACATAGATTTCTCATCAGAGACCTCAAACGCAACCATACATCGACAACCAATTCAAAACTACCTGAAACAGACTCACTACAACAAAACAAAATGGACAATCAACACCATCAGTTCAGGCGACAATGTCACGACGTCAAAACAAATTATACACACAGCACTCTCGTTTGTTCATTTCATCGTGAAGAGCATGTCTTGTCACTCCGTTTGAGAGCAAATAATGAGTCGTTACCCATATTGGTGTGATGGATATTGCATCATGTTTATTGCAGTATTGATAACAATATCGATGTCGAATTGCCCTGAATAGCAGACAGCAAGGTTTGGATTCTGTCAAATGACTTGACCACGGAGTCCACGGTGGCGCGTATGATATGGCGCGCGACCACGCTGAGCAGATTCTCGACAAGCCATTGGATGCACGTGAATCATGATGAGTATACATTGCTGGTGACCCCTAAAAATGTATACACATGCTGAGCTATAGTCGGTGCAAATGCTACAACTCTTGATGGAGGTGTGTTCACGATGTGGGACGACGGACATGTTTAAACACGATTCGTGGAAATGGTACCATTCGACTACTTCCTGCGTCCGAGATGGACGTTGGTAGAAAGAGCAAGTTGTGTTTTGTTTGTTTGCAAAGAGGACACATGTGCACGTGGTGTGGGGTATTTGGAGAATGTATCTGGTTCGTTTGATGAAGGATAGAGAGTTTGTGTAAATTGTTGTGAATGGGAAAGTAAGGAAGGTATGAGGTTGTGTTGAGGTGTGTGGAAGATTTCGTGCGTGTGTGTGTGTGTGGTATGGCGAGAGTGATATTGGCTGAAACAGTGGTTTTTTGAAGGTGTGTGAAAGTGTGAAGGGTATTGAGCTGCGTGGGAAGGGAAATCAGCATGAAATCCTCGTTAGTATAGTGGTCAGTATACCCGCCTGTCACGCGGGTGACCCGGGTTCAATTCCCGGACGGGGAGTTCCTTTTTCATTTTTTCCTCTCCTACACAGAGAGAAACCCTATCTTTTTATATCCTTCCAACTTTTCCTACTTTCAAAAGATAGCATACACTCGAATGGTCCTTCTGACCTACCATCGTCAACATTACAAATCTTGCAATATTCCATCCCACATGTTCAATCGATGCGACAGTGTCACTCCAACAAGGTTGATCGCCCAAGACGCAATCCAAGTCAGACCAAGCAGTATGGATTTCAGCTGGTTGGCTGCATCGAATGTTGGGATGTTTTCGAGGCCACTCTGTCGATGGCCTCTTCCATTTCGACGAGTCTAGCCTTGACAAGACTTGATAACAACTTGATATTGCAACATAGATTTCTCATCAGAGACCTCAAACGCAACCATACATCGACAACCAATTCAAAACTACCTGAAACAGACTCACTACAACAAAACAAAATGGACAATCAACACCATCAGTTCAGGCGACAATGTCACGACGTCAAAACAAATTATACACACAGCACTCTCGTTTGTTCATTTCATCGTGAAGAGCATGTCTTGTCACTCCGTTTGAGAGCAAATAATGAGTCGTTACCCATATTGGTGTGATGGATATTGCATCATGTTTATTGCAGTATTGATAACAATATCGATGTCGAATTGCCCTGAATAGCAGACAGCAAGGTTTGGATTCTGTCAAATGACTTGACCACGGAGTCCACGGTGGCGCGTATGATATGGCGCGCGACCACGCTGAGCAGATTCTCGACAAGCCATTGGATGCACGTGAATCATGATGAGTATACATTGCTGGTGACCCCTAAAAATGTATACACATGCTGAGCTATAGTCGGTGCAAATGCTACAACTCTTGATGGAGGTGTGTTCACGATGTGGGACGACGGACATGTTTAAACACGATTCGTGGAAATGGTACCATTCGACTACTTCCTGCGTCCGAGATGGACGTTGGTAGAAAGAGCAAGTTGTGTTTTGTTTGTTTGCAAAGAGGACACATGTGCACGTGGTGTGGGGTATTTGGAGAATGGGTTCGTTTGATGAAGGATAGAGAGTTTGTGTAAATTGTTGTGAATGGGAAAGTAAGGAAGGTATGAGGTTGTGTTGAGGTGTGTGGAAGATTTCGTGCGTGTGTGTGTGTGTGGTATGGCGAGAGTGATATTGGCTGAAACAGTGGTTTTTTGAAGGTGTGTGAAAGTGTGAAGGGTATTGAGCTGCGTGGGAAGGGAAATCAGCATGAAATCCTCGTTAGTATAGTGGTCAGTATACCCGCCTGTCACGCGGGTGACCCGGGTTCAATTCCCGGACGGGGAGTTCCTTTTTCATTTTTTCCTCTCCTACACAGAGAGAAACCCTATCTTTTTATATCCTTCCAACTTTTCCTACTTTCAAAAGATAGCATACACTCGAATGGTCCGTCTGACCTACCATCGTCAACATTACAAATCTTGCAATATTCCATCCCACATGTTCAATCGATGCGACAGTGTCACTCCAACAAGGTTGATCGCCCAAGACGCAATCCAAGTCAGACCAAGCAGTATGGATTTCAGCTGGTTGGCTGCATCGAATGTTGGGATGTTTTCGAGGCCACTCTGTCGATGGCCTCTTCCATTTCGACGAGTCTAGCCTTGACAAGACTTGATAACAACTTGATATTGCAACATAGATTTCTCATCAGAGACCTCAAACGCAACCATACATCGACAACCAATTCAAAACTACCTGAAACAGACTCACTACAACAAAACAAAATGGACAATCAACACCATCAGTTCAGGCGACAATGTCACGACGTCAAAACAAATTATACACACAGCACTCTCGTTTGTTCATTTCATCGTGAAGAGCATGTCTTGTCACTCCGTTTGAGAGCAAATAATGAGTCGTTACCCATATTGGTGTGATGGATATTGCATCATGTTTATTGCAGTATTGATAACAATATCGATGTCGAATTGCCCTGAATAGCAGACAGCAAGGTTTGGATTCTGTCAAATGACTTGACCACGGAGTCCACGGTGGCGCGTATGATATGGCGCGCGACCACGCTGAGCAGATTCTCGACAAGCCATTGGATGCACGTGAATCATGATGAGTATACATTGCTGGTGACCCCTAAAAATGTATACACATGCTGAGCTATAGTCGGTGCAAATGCTACAACTCTTGATGGAGGTGTGTTCACGATGTGGGACGACGGACATGTTTAAACACGATTCGTGGAAATGGTACCATTCGACTACTTCCTGCGTCCGAGATGGACGTTGGTAGAAAGAGCAAGTTGTGTTTTGTTTGTTTGCAAAGAGGACACATGTGCACGTGGTGTGGGGTATTTGGAGAATGGGTTCGTTTGATGAAGGATAGAGAGTTTGTGTAAATTGTTGTGAATGGGAAAGTAAGGAAGGTATGAGGTTGTGTTGAGGTGTGTGGAAGATTTCGTGCGTGTGTGTGTGTGTGGTATGGCGAGAGTGATATTGGCTGAAACAGTGGTTTTTTGAAGGTGTGTGAAAGTGTGAAGGGTATTGAGCTGCGTGGGAAGGGAAATCAGCATGAAATCCTCGTTAGTATAGTGGTCAGTATACCCGCCTGTCACGCGGGTGACCCGGGTTCAATTCCCGGACGGGGAGTTCCTTTTTCATTTTTTCCTCTCCTACACAGAGAGAAACCCTATCTTTTTATATCCTTCCAACTTTTCCTACTTTCAAAAGATAGCATACACTCGAATGGTCCGTCTGACCTACCATCGTCAACATTACAAATCTTGCAATATTCCATCCCACATGTTCAATCGATGCGACAGTGTCACTCCAACAAGGTTGATCGCCCAAGACGCAATCCAAGTCAGACCAAGCAGTATGGATTTCAGCTGGTTGGCTGCATCGAATGTTGGGATGTTTTCGAGGCCACTCTGTCGATGGCCTCTTCCATTTCGACGAGTCTAGCCTTGACAAGACTTGATAACAACTTGATATTGCAACATAGATTTCTCATCAGAGACCTCAAACGCAACCATACATCGACAACCAATTCAAAACTACCTGAAACAGACTCACTACAACAAAACAAAATGGACAATCAACACCATCAGTTCAGGCGACAATGTCACGACGTCAAAACAAATTATACACACAGCACTCTCGTTTGTTCATTTCATCGTGAAGAGCATGTCTTGTCACTCCGTTTGAGAGCAAATAATGAGTCGTTACCCATATTGGTGTGATGGATATTGCATCATGTTTATTGCAGTATTGATAACAATATCGATGTCGAATTGCCCTGAATAGCAGACAGCAAGGTTTGGATTCTGTCAAATGACTTGACCACGGAGTCCACGGTGGCGCGTATGATATGGCGCGCGACCACGCTGAGCAGATTCTCGACAAGCCATTGGATGCACGTGAATCATGATGAGTATACATTGCTGGTGACCCCTAAAAATGTATACACATGCTGAGCTATAGTCGGTGCAAATGCTACAACTCTTGATGGAGGTGTGTTCACGATGTGGGACGACGGACATGTTTAAACACGATTCGTGGAAATGGTACCATTCGACTACTTCCTGCGTCCGAGATGGACGTTGGTAGAAAGAGCAAGTTGTGTTTTGTTTGTTTGCAAAGAGGACACATGTGCACGTGGTGTGGGGTATTTGGAGAATGGGTTCGTTTGATGAAGGATAGAGAGTTTGTGTAAATTGTTGTGAATGGGAAAGTAAGGAAGGTATGAGGTTGTGTTGAGGTGTGTGGAAGATTTCGTGCGTGTGTGTGTGTGTGGTATGGCGAGAGTGATATTGGCTGAAACAGTGGTTTTTTGAAGGTGTGTGAAAGTGTGAAGGGTATTGAGCTGCGTGGGAAGGGAAATCAGCATGAAATCCTCGTTAGTATAGTGGTCAGTATACCCGCCTGTCACGCGGGTGACCCGGGTTCAATTCCCGGACGGGGAGTTCCTTTTTCATTTTTTCCTCTCCTACACAGAGAGAAACCCTATCTTTTTATATCCTTCCAACTTTTCCTACTTTCAAAAGATAGCATACACTCGAATGGTCCTTCTGACCTACCATCGTCAACATTACAAATCTTGCAATATTCCATCCCACATGTTCAATCGATGCGACAGTGTCACTCCAACAAGGTTGATCGCCCAAGACGCAATCCAAGTCAGACCAAGCAGTATGGATTTCAGCTGGTTGGCTGCATCGAATGTTGGGATGTTTTCGAGGCCACTCTGTCGATGGCCTCTTCCATTTCGACGAGTCTAGCCTTGACAACACTTGATAACAACTTGATATTGCAACATAGATTTCTCATCAGAGACCTCAAACGCAACCATACATCGACAACCAATTCAAAACTACCTGAAACAGACTCACTACAACAAAACAAAATGGACAATCAACACCATCAGTTCAGGCGACAATGTCACGACGTCAAAACAAATTATACACACAGCACTCTCGTTTGTTCATTTCATCGTGAAGAGCATGTCTTGTCACTCCGTTTGAGAGCAAATAATAGTCGTTACCCATATTGGTGTGATGGATATTGCATCATGTTTATTGCAGTATTGATAACAATATCGATGTCGAATTGCCCTGAATAGCAGACAGCAAGGTTTGGATTCTGTCAAATGACTTGACCACGGAGTCCACGGTGGCGCGTATGATATGGCGCGCGACCACGCTGAGCAGATTCTCGACAAGCCATTGGATGCACGTGAATCATGATGAGTATACATTGCTGGTGACCCCTAAAAATGTATACACATGCTGAGCTATAGTCGGTGCAAATGCTACAACTCTTGATGGAGGTGTGTTCACGATGTGGGACGACGGACATGTTTAAACACGATTCGTGGAAATGGTACCATTCGACTACTTCCTGCGTCCGAGATGGACGTTGGTAGAAAGAGCAAGTTGTGTTTTGTTTGTTTGCAAAGAGGACACATGTGCACGTGGTGTGGGGTATTTGGAGAATGGGTTCGTTTGATGAAGGATAGAGAGTTTGTGTAAATTGTTGTGAATGGGAAAGTAAGGAAGGTATGAGGTTGTGTTGAGGTGTGTGGAAGATTTCGTGCGTGTGTGTGTGTGTGGTATGGCGAGAGTGATATTGGCTGAAACAGTGGTTTTTTGAAGGTGTGTGAAAGTGTGAAGGGTATTGAGCTGCGTGGGAAGGGAAATCAGCATGAAATCCTCGTTAGTATAGTGGTCAGTATACCCGCCTGTCACGCGGGTGACCCGGGTTCAATTCCCGGACGGGGAGTTCCTTTTTCATTTTTTCCTCTCCTACACAGAGAGAAACCCTATCTTTTTATATCCTTCCAACTTTTCCTACTTTCAAAAGATAGCATACACTCGAATGGTCCGTCTGACCTACCATCGTCAACATTACAAATCTTGCAATATTCCATCCCACATGTTCAATCGATGCGACAGTGTCACTCCAACAAGGTTGATCGCCCAAGACGCAATCCAAGTCAGACCAAGCAGTATGGATTTCAGCTGGTTGGCTGCATCGAATGTTGGGATGTTTTCGAGGCCACTCTGTCGATGGCCTCTTCCATTTCGACGAGTCTAGCCTTGACAAGACTTGATAACAACTTGATATTGCAACATAGATTTCTCATCAGAGACCTCAAACGCAACCATACATCGACAACCAATTCAAAACTACCTGAAACAGATCACTACAACAAAACAAAATGGACAATCAACACCATCAGTTCAGGCGACAATGTCACGACGTCAAAACAAATTATACACACAGCACTCTCGTTTGTTCATTTCATCGTGAAGAGCATGTCTTGTCACTCCGTTTGAGAGCAAATAATGAGTCGTTACCCATATTTGTGTGATGGATATTGCATCATGTTTATTGCAGTATTGATAACAATATCGATGTCGAATTGCCCTGAATAGCAGACAGCAAGGTTTGGATTCTGTCAAATGACTTGACCACGGAGTCCACGGTGGCGCGTATGATATGGCGCGCGACCACGCTGAGCAGATTCTCGACAAGCCATTGGATGCACGTGAATCATGATGAGTATACATTGCTGGTGACCCCTAAAAATGTATACACATGCTGAGCTATAGTCGGTGCAAATGCTACAACTCTTGATGGAGGTGTGTTCACGATGTGGGACGACGGACATGTTTAAACACGATTCGTGGAAATGGTACCATTCGACTACTTCCTGCGTCCGAGATGGACGTTGGTAGAAAGAGCAAGTTGTGTTTTGTTTGTTTGCAAAGAGGACACATGTGCACGTGGTGTGGGGTATTTGGAGAATGTATCTGGTTCGTTTGATGAAGGATAGAGAGTTTGTGTAAATTGTTGTGAATGGGAAAGTAAGGAAGGTATGAGGTTGTGTTGAGGTGTGTGGAAGATTTCGTGCGTGTGTGTGTGTGTGGTATGGCGAGAGTGATATTGGCTGAAACAGTGGTTTTTTGAAGGTGTGTGAAAGTGTGAAGGGTATTGAGCTGCGTGGGAAGGGAAATCAGCATGAAATCCTCGTTAGTATAGTGGTCAGTATACCCGCCTGTCACGCGGGTGACCCGGGTTCAATTCCCGGACGGGGAGTTCCTTTTTCATTTTTTCCTCTCCTACACAGAGAGAAACCCTATCTTTTTATATCCTTCCAACTTTTCCTACTTTCAAAAGATAGCATACACTCGAATGGTCCTTCTGACCTACCATCGTCAACATTACAAATCTTGCAATATTCCATCCCACATGTTCAATCGATGCGACAGTGTCACTCCAACAAGGTTGATCGCCCAAGACGCAATCCAAGTCAGACCAAGCAGTATGGATTTCAGCTGGTTGGCTGCATCGAATGTTGGGATGTTTTCGAGGCCACTCTGTCGATGGCCTCTTCCATTTCGACGAGTCTAGCCTTGACAAGACTTGATAACAACTTGATATTGCAACATAGATTTCTCATCAGAGACCTCAAACGCAACCATACATCGACAACCAATTCAAAACTACCTGAAACAGACTCACTACAACAAAACAAAATGGACAATCAACACCATCAGTTCAGGCGACAATGTCACGACGTCAAAACAAATTATACACACAGCACTCTCGTTTGTTCATTTCATCGTGAAGAGCATGTCTTGTCACTCCGTTTGAGAGCAAATAATGAGTCGTTACCCATATTGGTGTGATGGATATTGCATCATGTTTATTGCAGTATTGATAACAATATCGATGTCGAATTGCCCTGAATAGCAGACAGCAAGGTTTGGATTCTGTCAAATGACTTGACCACGGAGTCCACGGTGGCGCGTATGATATGGCGCGCGACCACGCTGAGCAGATTCTCGACAAGCCATTGGATGCACGTGAATCATGATGAGTATACATTGCTGGTGACCCCTAAAAATGTATACACATGCTGAGCTATAGTCGGTGCAAATGCTACAACTCTTGATGGAGGTGTGTTCACGATGTGGGACGACGGACATGTTTAAACACGATTCGTGGAAATGGTACCATTCGACTACTTCCTGCGTCCGAGATGGACGTTGGTAGAAAGAGCAAGTTGTGTTTTGTTTGTTTGCAAAGAGGACACATGTGCACGTGGTGTGGGGTATTTGGAGAATGGGTTCGTTTGATGAAGGATAGAGAGTTTGTGTAAATTGTTGTGAATGGGAAAGTAAGGAAGGTATGAGGTTGTGTTGAGGTGTGTGGAAGATTTCGTGCGTGTGTGTGTGTGTGGTATGGCGAGAGTGATATTGGCTGAAACAGTGGTTTTTTGAAGGTGTGTGAAAGTGTGAAGGGTATTGAGCTGCGTGGGAAGGGAAATCAGCATGAAATCCTCGTTAGTATAGTGGTCAGTATACCCGCCTGTCACGCGGGTGACCCGGGTTCAATTCCCGGACGGGGAGTTCCTTTTTCATTTTTTCCTCTCCTACACAGAGAGAAACCCTATCTTTTTATATCCTTCCAACTTTTCCTACTTTCAAAAGATAGCATACACTCGAATGGTCCGTCTGACCTACCATCGTCAACATTACAAATCTTGCAATATTCCATCCCACATGTTCAATCGATGCGACAGTGTCACTCCAACAAGGTTGATCGCCCAAGACGCAATCCAAGTCAGACCAAGCAGTATGGATTTCAGCTGGTTGGCTGCATCGAATGTTGGGATGTTTTCGAGGCCACTCTGTCGATGGCCTCTTCCATTTCGACGAGTCTAGCCTTGACAACACTTGATAACAACTTGATATTGCAACATAGATTTCTCATCAGAGACCTCAAACGCAACCATACATCGACAACCAATTCAAAACTACCTGAAACAGACTCACTACAACAAAACAAAATGGACAATCAACACCATCAGTTCAGGCGACAATGTCACGACGTCAAAACAAATTATACACACAGCACTCTCGTTTGTTCATTTCATCGTGAAGAGCATGTCTTGTCACTCCGTTTGAGAGCAAATAATGAGTCGTTACCCATATTGGTGTGATGGATATTGCATCATGTTTATTGCAGTATTGATAACAATATCGATGTCGAATTGCCCTGAATAGCAGACAGCAAGGTTTGGATTCTGTCAAATGACTTGACCACGGAGTCCACGGTGGCGCGTATGATATGGCGCGCGACCACGCTGAGCAGATTCTCGACAAGCCATTTGGATGCACGTGAATCATGATGAGTATACATTGCTGGTGACCCCTAAAAATGTATACACATGCTGAGCTATAGTCGGTGCAAATGCTACAACTCTTGATGGAGGTGTGTTCACGATGTGGGACGACGGACATGTTTAAACACGATTCGTGGAAATGGTACCATTCGACTACTTCCTGCGTCCGAGATGGACGTTGGTAGAAAGAGCAAGTTGTGTTTTGTTTGTTTGCAAAGAGGACACATGTGCACGTGGTGTGGGGTATTTGGAGAATGTATCTGGTTCGTTTGATGAAGGATAGAGAGTTTGTGTAAATTGTTGTGAATGGGAAAGTAAGGAAGGTATGAGGTTGTGTTGAGGTGTGTGGAAGATTTCGTGCGTGTGTGTGTGTGTGGTATGGCGAGAGTGATATTGGCTGAAACAGTGGTTTTTTGAAGGTGTGTGAAAGTGTGAAGGGTATTGAGCTGCGTGGGAAGGGAAATCAGCATGAAATCCTCGTTAGTATAGTGGTCAGTATACCCGCCTGTCACGCGGGTGACCCGGGTTCAATTCCCGGACGGGGAGTTCCTTTTTCATTTTTTCCTCTCCTACACAGAGAGAAACCCTATCTTTTTATATCCTTCCAACTTTTCCTACTTTCAAAAGATAGCATACACTCGAATGGTCCGTCTGACCTACCATCGTCAACATTACAAATCTTGCAATATTCCATCCCACATGTTCAATCGATGCGACAGTGTCACTCCAACAAGGTTGATCGCCCAAGACGCAATCCAAGTCAGACCAAGCAGTATGGATTTCAGCTGGTTGGCTGCATCGAATGTTGGGATGTTTTCGAGGCCACTCTGTCGATGGCCTCTTCCATTTCGACGAGTCTAGCCTTGACAACACTTGATAACAACTTGATATTGCAACATAGATTTCTCATCAGAGACCTCAAACGCAACCATACATCGACAACCAATTCAAAACTACCTGAAACAGACTCACTACAACAAAACAAAATGGACAATCAACACCATCAGTTCAGGCGACAATGTCACGACGTCAAAACAAATTATACACACAGCACTCTCGTTTGTTCATTTCATCGTGAAGAGCATGTCTTGTCACTCCGTTTGAGAGCAAATAATGAGTCGTTACCCATATTGGTGTGATGGATATTGCATCATGTTTATTGCAGTATTGATAACAATATCGATGTCGAATTGCCCTGAATAGCAGACAGCAAGGTTTGGATTCTGTCAAATGACTTGACCACGGAGTCCACGGTGGCGCGTATGATATGGCGCGCGACCACGCTGAGCAGATTCTCGACAAGCCATTGGATGCACGTGAATCATGATGAGTATACATTGCTGGTGACCCCTAAAAATGTATACACATGCTGAGCTATAGTCGGTGCAAATGCTACAACTCTTGATGGAGGTGTGTTCACGATGTGGGACGACGGACATGTTTAAACACGATTCGTGGAAATGGTACCATTCGACTACTTCCTGCGTCCGAGATGGACGTTGGTAGAAAGAGCAAGTTGTGTTTTGTTTGTTTGCAAAGAGGACACATGTGCACGTGGTGTGGGGTATTTGGAGAATGGGTTCGTTTGATGAAGGATAGAGAGTTTGTGTAAATTGTTGTGAATGGGAAAGTAAGGAAGGTATGAGGTTGTGTTGAGGTGTGTGGAAGATTTCGTGCGTGTGTGTGTGTGTGGTATGGCGAGAGTGATATTGGCTGAAACAGTGGTTTTTTGAAGGTGTGTGAAAGTGTGAAGGGTATTGAGCTGCGTGGGAAGGGAAATCAGCATGAAATCCTCGTTAGTATAGTGGTCAGTATACCCGCCTGTCACGCGGGTGACCCGGGTTCAATTCCCGGACGGGGAGTTCCTTTTTCATTTTTTCCTCTCCTACACAGAGAGAAACCCTATCTTTTTATATCCTTCCAACTTTTCCTACTTTCAAAAGATAGCATACACTCGAATGGTCCGTCTGACCTACCATCGTCAACATTACAAATCTTGCAATATTCCATCCCACATGTTCAATCGATGCGACAGTGTCACTCCAACAAGGTTGATCGCCCAAGACGCAATCCAAGTCAGACCAAGCAGTATGGATTTCAGCTGGTTGGCTGCATCGAATGTTGGGATGTTTTCGAGGCCACTCTGTCGATGGCCTCTTCCATTTCGACGAGTCTAGCCTTGACAACACTTGATAACAACTTGATATTGCAACATAGATTTCTCATCAGAGACCTCAAACGCAACCATACATCGACAACCAATTCAAAACTACCTGAAACAGACTCACTACAACAAAACAAAATGGACAATCAACACCATCAGTTCAGGCGACAATGTCACGACGTCAAAACAAATTATACACACAGCACTCTCGTTTGTTCATTTCATCGTGAAGAGCATGTCTTGTCACTCCGTTTGAGAGCAAATAATGAGTCGTTACCCATATTGGTGTGATGGATATTGCATCATGTTTATTGCAGTATTGATAACAATATCGATGTCGAATTGCCCTGAATAGCAGACAGCAAGGTTTGGATTCTGTCAAATGACTTGACCACGGAGTCCACGGTGGCGCGTATGATATGGCGCGCGACCACGCTGAGCAGATTCTCGACAAGCCATTGGATGCACGTGAATCATGATGAGTATACATTGCTGGTGACCCCTAAAAATGTATACACATGCTGAGCTATAGTCGGTGCAAATGCTACAACTCTTGATGGAGGTGTGTTCACGATGTGGGACGACGGACATGTTTAAACACGATTCGTGGAAATGGTACCATTCGACTACTTCCTGCGTCCGAGATGGACGTTGGTAGAAAGAGCAAGTTGTGTTTTGTTTGTTTGCAAAGAGGACACATGTGCACGTGGTGTGGGGTATTTGGAGAATGGGTTCGTTTGATGAAGGATAGAGAGTTTGTGTAAATTGTTGTGAATGGGAAAGTAAGGAAGGTATGAGGTTGTGTTGAGGTGTGTGGAAGATTTCGTGCGTGTGTGTGTGTGTGGTATGGCGAGAGTGATATTGGCTGAAACAGTGGTTTTTTGAAGGTGTGTGAAAGTGTGAAGGGTATTGAGCTGCGTGGGAAGGGAAATCAGCATGAAATCCTCGTTAGTATAGTGGTCAGTATACCCGCCTGTCACGCGGGTGACCCGGGTTCAATTCCCGGACGGGGAGTTCCTTTTTCATTTTTTCCTCTCCTACACAGAGAGAAACCCTATCTTTTTATATCCTTCCAACTTTTCCTACTTTCAAAAGATAGCATACACTCGAATGGTCCGTCTGACCTACCATCGTCAACATTACAAATCTTGCAATATTCCATCCCACATGTTCAATCGATGCGACAGTGTCACTCCAACAAGGTTGATCGCCCAAGACGCAATCCAAGTCAGACCAAGCAGTATGGATTTCAGCTGGTTGGCTGCATCGAATGTTGGGATGTTTTCGAGGCCACTCTGTCGATGGCCTCTTCCATTTCGACGAGTCTAGCCTTGACAACACTTGATAACAACTTGATATTGCAACATAGATTTCTCATCAGAGACCTCAAACGCAACCATACATCGACAACCAATTCAAAACTACCTGAAACAGACTCACTACAACAAAACAAAATGGACAATCAACACCATCAGTTCAGGCGACAATGTCACGACGTCAAAACAAATTATACACACAGCACTCTCGTTTGTTCATTTCATCGTGAAGAGCATGTCTTGTCACTCCGTTTGAGAGCAAATAATGAGTCGTTACCCATATTTGTGTGATGGATATTGCATCATGTTTATTGCAGTATTGATAACAATATCGATGTCGAATTGCCCTGAATAGCAGACAGCAAGGTTTGGATTCTGTCAAATGACTTGACCACGGAGTCCACGGTGGCGCGTATGATATGGCGCGCGACCACGCTGAGCAGATTCTCGACAAGCCATTGGATGCACGTGAATCATGATGAGTATACATTGCTGGTGACCCCTAAAAATGTATACACATGCTGAGCTATAGTCGGTGCAAATGCTACAACTCTTGATGGAGGTGTGTTCACGATGTGGGACGACGGACATGTTTAAACACGATTCGTGGAAATGGTACCATTCGACTACTTCCTGCGTCCGAGATGGACGTTGGTAGAAAGAGCAAGTTGTGTTTTGTTTGTTTGCAAAGAGGACACATGTGCACGTGGTGTGGGGTATTTGGAGAATGTATCTGGTTCGTTTGATGAAGGATAGAGAGTTTGTGTAAATTGTTGTGAATGGGAAAGTAAGGAAGGTATGAGGTTGTGTTGAGGTGTGTGGAAGATTTCGTGCGTGTGTGTGTGTGGTATGGCGAGAGTGATATTGGCTGAAACAGTGGTTTTTTGAAGGTGTGTGAAAGTGTGAAGGGTATTGAGCTGCGTGGGAAGGGAAATCAGCATGAAATCCTCGTTAGTATAGTGGTCAGTATACCCGCCTGTCACGCGGGTGACCCGGGTTCAATTCCCGGACGGGGAGTTCCTTTTTCATTTTTTCCTCTCCTACACAGAGAGAAACCCTATCTTTTTATATCCTTCCAACTTTTCCTACTTTCAAAAGATAGCATACACTCGAATGGTCCGTCTGACCTACCATCGTCAACATTACAAATCTTGCAATATTCCATCCCACATGTTCAATCGATGCGACAGTGTCACTCCAACAAGGTTGATCGCCCAAGACGCAATCCAAGTCAGACCAAGCAGTATGGATTTCAGCTGGTTGGCTGCATCGAATGTTGGGATGTTTTCGAGGCCACTCTGTCGATGGCCTCTTCCATTTCGACGAGTCTAGCCTTGACAACACTTGATAACAACTTGATATTGCAACATAGATTTCTCATCAGAGACCTCAAACGCAACCATACATCGACAACCAATTCAAAACTACCTGAAACAGACTCACTACAACAAAACAAAATGGACAATCAACACCATCAGTTCAGGCGACAATGTCACGACGTCAAAACAAATTATACACACAGCACTCTCGTTTGTTCATTTCATCGTGAAGAGCATGTCTTGTCACTCCGTTTGAGAGCAAATAATGAGTCGTTACCCATATTTGTGTGATGGATATTGCATCATGTTTATTGCAGTATTGATAACAATATCGATGTCGAATTGCCCTGAATAGCAGACAGCAAGGTTTGGATTCTGTCAAATGACTTGACCACGGAGTCCACGGTGGCGCGTATGATATGGCGCGCGACCACGCTGAGCAGATTCTCGACAAGCCATTGGATGCACGTGAATCATGATGAGTATACATTGCTGGTGACCCCTAAAAATGTATACACATGCTGAGCTATAGTCGGTGCAAATGCTACAACTCTTGATGGAGGTGTGTTCACGATGTGGGACGACGGACATGTTTAAACACGATTCGTGGAAATGGTACCATTCGACTACTTCCTGCGTCCGAGATGGACGTTGGTAGAAAGAGCAAGTTGTGTTTTGTTTGTTTGCAAAGAGGACACATGTGCACGTGGTGTGGGGTATTTGGAGAATGGGTTCGTTTGATGAAGGATAGAGAGTTTGTGTAAATTGTTGTGAATGGGAAAGTAAGGAAGGTATGAGGTTGTGTTGAGGTGTGTGGAAGATTTCGTGCGTGTGTGTGTGTGGTATGGCGAGAGTGATATTGGCTGAAACAGTGGTTTTTTGAAGGTGTGTGAAAGTGTGAAGGGTATTGAGCTGCGTGGGAAGGGAAATCAGCATGAAATCCTCGTTAGTATAGTGGTCAGTATACCCGCCTGTCACGCGGGTGACCCGGGTTCAATTCCCGGACGGGGAGTTCCTTTTTCATTTTTTCCTCTCCTACACAGAGAGAAACCCTATCTTTTTATATCCTTCCAACTTTTCCTACTTTCAAAAGATAGCATACACTCGAATGGTCCGTCTGACCTACCATCGTCAACATTACAAATCTTGCAATATTCCATCCCACATGTTCAATCGATGCGACAGTGTCACTCCAACAAGGTTGATCGCCCAAGACGCAATCCAAGTCAGACCAAGCAGTATGGATTTCAGCTGGTTGGCTGCATCGAATGTTGGGATGTTTTCGAGGCCACTCTGTCGATGGCCTCTTCCATTTCGACGAGTCTAGCCTTGACAAGACTTGATAACAACTTGATATTGCAACATAGATTTCTCATCAGAGACCTCAAACGCAACCATACATCGACAACCAATTCAAAACTACCTGAAACAGACTCACTACAACAAAACAAAATGGACAATCAACACCATCAGTTCAGGCGACAATGTCACGACGTCAAAACAAATTATACACACAGCACTCTCGTTTGTTCATTTCATCGTGAAGAGCATGTCTTGTCACTCCGTTTGAGAGCAAATAATGAGTCGTTACCCATATTTGTGTGATGGATATTGCATCATGTTTATTGCAGTATTGATAACAATATCGATGTCGAATTGCCCTGAATAGCAGACAGCAAGGTTTGGATTCTGTCAAATGACTTGACCACGGAGTCCACGGTGGCGCGTATGATATGGCGCGCGACCACGCTGAGCAGATTCTCGACAAGCCATTGGATGCACGTGAATCATGATGAGTATACATTGCTGGTGACCCCTAAAAATGTATACACATGCTGAGCTATAGTCGGTGCAAATGCTACAACTCTTGATGGAGGTGTGTTCACGATGTGGGACGACGGACATGTTTAAACACGATTCGTGGAAATGGTACCATTCGACTACTTCCTGCGTCCGAGATGGACGTTGGTAGAAAGAGCAAGTTGTGTTTTGTTTGTTTGCAAAGAGGACACATGTGCACGTGGTGTGGGGTATTTGGAGAATGGGTTCGTTTGATGAAGGATAGAGAGTTTGTGTAAATTGTTGTGAATGGGAAAGTAAGGAAGGTATGAGGTTGTGTTGAGGTGTGTGGAAGATTTCGTGCGTGTGTGTGTGTGTGGTATGGCGAGAGTGATATTGGCTGAAACAGTGGTTTTTTGAAGGTGTGTGAAAGTGTGAAGGGTATTGAGCTGCGTGGGAAGGGAAATCAGCATGAAATCCTCGTTAGTATAGTGGTCAGTATACCCGCCTGTCACGCGGGTGACCCGGGTTCAATTCCCGGACGGGGAGTTCCTTTTTCATTTTTTCCTCTCCTACACAGAGAGAAACCCTATCTTTTTATATCCTTCCAACTTTTCCTACTTTCAAAAGATAGCATACACTCGAATGGTCCGTCTGACCTACCATCGTCAACATTACAAATCTTGCAATATTCCATCCCACATGTTCAATCGATGCGACAGTGTCACTCCAACAAGGTTGATCGCCCAAGACGCAATCCAAGTCAGACCAAGCAGTATGGATTTCAGCTGGTTGGCTGCATCGAATGTTGGGATGTTTTCGAGGCCACTCTGTCGATGGCCTCTTCCATTTCGACGAGTCTAGCCTTGACAACACTTGATAACAACTTGATATTGCAACATAGATTTCTCATCAGAGACCTCAAACGCAACCATACATCGACAACCAATTCAAAACTACCTGAAACAGACTCACTACAACAAAACAAAATGGACAATCAACACCATCAGTTCAGGCGACAATGTCACGACGTCAAAACAAATTATACACACAGCACTCTCGTTTGTTCATTTCATCGTGAAGAGCATGTCTTGTCACTCCGTTTGAGAGCAAATAATGAGTCGTTACCCATATTTGTGTGATGGATATTGCATCATGTTTATTGCAGTATTGATAACAATATCGATGTCGAATTGCCCTGAATAGCAGACAGCAAGGTTTGGATTCTGTCAAATGACTTGACCACGGAGTCCACGGTGGCGCGTATGATATGGCGCGCGACCACGCTGAGCAGATTCTCGACAAGCCATTGGATGCACGTGAATCATGATGAGTATACATTGCTGGTGACCCCTAAAAATGTATACACATGCTGAGCTATAGTCGGTGCAAATGCTACAACTCTTGATGGAGGTGTGTTCACGATGTGGGACGACGGACATGTTTAAACACGATTCGTGGAAATGGTACCATTCGACTACTTCCTGCGTCCGAGATGGACGTTGGTAGAAAGAGCAAGTTGTGTTTTGTTTGTTTGCAAAGAGGACACATGTGCACGTGGTGTGGGGTATTTGGAGAATGTATCTGGTTCGTTTGATGAAGGATAGAGAGTTTGTGTAAATTGTTGTGAATGGGAAAGTAAGGAAGGTATGAGGTTGTGTTGAGGTGTGTGGAAGATTTCGTGCGTGTGTGTGTGTGGTATGGCGAGAGTGATATTGGCTGAAACAGTGGTTTTTTGAAGGTGTGTGAAAGTGTGAAGGGTATTGAGCTGCGTGGGAAGGGAAATCAGCATGAAATCCTCGTTAGTATAGTGGTCAGTATACCCGCCTGTCACGCGGGTGACCCGGGTTCAATTCCCGGACGGGGAGTTCCTTTTTCATTTTTTCCTCTCCTACACAGAGAGAAACCCTATCTTTTTATATCCTTCCAACTTTTCCTACTTTCAAAAGATAGCATACACTCGAATGGTCCGTCTGACCTACCATCGTCAACATTACAAATCTTGCAATATTCCATCCCACATGTTCAATCGATGCGACAGTGTCACTCCAACAAGGTTGATCGCCCAAGACGCAATCCAAGTCAGACCAAGCAGTATGGATTTCAGCTGGTTGGCTGCATCGAATGTTGGGATGTTTTCGAGGCCACTCTGTCGATGGCCTCTTCCATTTCGACGAGTCTAGCCTTGACAACACTTGATAACAACTTGATATTGCAACATAGATTTCTCATCAGAGACCTCAAACGCAACCATACATCGACAACCAATTCAAAACTACCTGAAACAGACTCACTACAACAAAACAAAATGGACAATCAACACCATCAGTTCAGGCGACAATGTCACGACGTCAAAACAAATTATACACACAGCACTCTCGTTTGTTCATTTCATCGTGAAGAGCATGTCTTGTCACTCCGTTTGAGAGCAAATAATGAGTCGTTACCCATATTTGTGTGATGGATATTGCATCATGTTTATTGCAGTATTGATAACAATATCGATGTCGAATTGCCCTGAATAGCAGACAGCAAGGTTTGGATTCTGTCAAATGACTTGACCACGGAGTCCACGGTGGCGCGTATGATATGGCGCGCGACCACGCTGAGCAGATTCTCGACAAGCCATTGGATGCACGTGAATCATGATGAGTATACATTGCTGGTGACCCCTAAAAATGTATACACATGCTGAGCTATAGTCGGTGCAAATGCTACAACTCTTGATGGAGGTGTGTTCACGATGTGGGACGACGGACATGTTTAAACACGATTCGTGGAAATGGTACCATTCGACTACTTCCTGCGTCCGAGATGGACGTTGGTAGAAAGAGCAAGTTGTGTTTTGTTTGTTTGCAAAGAGGACACATGTGCACGTGGTGTGGGGTATTTGGAGAATGTATCTGGTTCGTTTGATGAAGGATAGAGAGTTTGTGTAAATTGTTGTGAATGGGAAAGTAAGGAAGGTATGAGGTTGTGTTGAGGTGTGTGGAAGATTTCGTGCGTGTGTGTGTGTGGTATGGCGAGAGTGATATTGGCTGAAACAGTGGTTTTTTGAAGGTGTGTGAAAGTGTGAAGGGTATTGAGCTGCGTGGGAAGGGAAATCAGCATGAAATCCTCGTTAGTATAGTGGTCAGTATACCCGCCTGTCACGCGGGTGACCCGGGTTCAATTCCCGGACGGGGAGTTCCTTTTTCATTTTTTCCTCTCCTACACAGAGAGAAACCCTATCTTTTTATATCCTTCCAACTTTTCCTACTTTCAAAAGATAGCATACACTCGAATGGTCCGTCTGACCTACCATCGTCAACATTACAAATCTTGCAATATTCCATCCCACATGTTCAATCGATGCGACAGTGTCACTCCAACAAGGTTGATCGCCCAAGACGCAATCCAAGTCAGACCAAGCAGTATGGATTTCAGCTGGTTGGCTGCATCGAATGTTGGGATGTTTTCGAGGCCACTCTGTCGATGGCCTCTTCCATTTCGACGAGTCTAGCCTTGACAACACTTGATAACAACTTGATATTGCAACATAGATTTCTCATCAGAGACCTCAAACGCAACCATACATCGACAACCAATTCAAAACTACCTGAAACAGACTCACTACAACAAAACAAAATGGACAATCAACACCATCAGTTCAGGCGACAATGTCACGACGTCAAAACAAATTATACACACAGCACTCTCGTTTGTTCATTTCATCGTGAAGAGCATGTCTTGTCACTCCGTTTGAGAGCAAATAATGAGTCGTTACCCATATTTGTGTGATGGATATTGCATCATGTTTATTGCAGTATTGATAACAATATCGATGTCGAATTGCCCTGAATAGCAGACAGCAAGGTTTGGATTCTGTCAAATGACTTGACCACGGAGTCCACGGTGGCGCGTATGATATGGCGCGCGACCACGCTGAGCAGATTCTCGACAAGCCATTGGATGCACGTGAATCATGATGAGTATACATTGCTGGTGACCCCTAAAAATGTATACACATGCTGAGCTATAGTCGGTGCAAATGCTACAACTCTTGATGGAGGTGTGTTCACGATGTGGGACGACGGACATGTTTAAACACGATTCGTGGAAATGGTACCATTCGACTACTTCCTGCGTCCGAGATGGACGTTGGTAGAAAGAGCAAGTTGTGTTTTGTTTGTTTGCAAAGAGGACACATGTGCACGTGGTGTGGGGTATTTGGAGAATGTATCTGGTTCGTTTGATGAAGGATAGAGAGTTTGTGTAAATTGTTGTGAATGGGAAAGTAAGGAAGGTATGAGGTTGTGTTGAGGTGTGTGGAAGATTTCGTGCGTGTGTGTGTGTGGTATGGCGAGAGTGATATTGGCTGAAACAGTGGTTTTTTGAAGGTGTGTGAAAGTGTGAAGGGTATTGAGCTGCGTGGGAAGGGAAATCAGCATGAAATCCTCGTTAGTATAGTGGTCAGTATACCCGCCTGTCACGCGGGTGACCCGGGTTCAATTCCCGGACGGGGAGTTCCTTTTTCATTTTTTCCTCTCCTACACAGAGAGAAACCCTATCTTTTTATATCCTTCCAACTTTTCCTACTTTCAAAAGATAGCATACACTCGAATGGTCCGTCTGACCTACCATCGTCAACATTACAAATCTTGCAATATTCCATCCCACATGTTCAATCGATGCGACAGTGTCACTCCAACAAGGTTGATCGCCCAAGACGCAATCCAAGTCAGACCAAGCAGTATGGATTTCAGCTGGTTGGCTGCATCGAATGTTGGGATGTTTTCGAGGCCACTCTGTCGATGGCCTCTTCCATTTCGACGAGTCTAGCCTTGACAACACTTGATAACAACTTGATATTGCAACATAGATTTCTCATCAGAGACCTCAAACGCAACCATACATCGACAACCAATTCAAAACTACCTGAAACAGACTCACTACAACAAAACAAAATGGACAATCAACACCATCAGTTCAGGCGACAATGTCACGACGTCAAAACAAATTATACACACAGCACTCTCGTTTGTTCATTTCATCGTGAAGAGCATGTCTTGTCACTCCGTTTGAGAGCAAATAATGAGTCGTTACCCATATTTGTGTGATGGATATTGCATCATGTTTATTGCAGTATTGATAACAATATCGATGTCGAATTGCCCTGAATAGCAGACAGCAAGGTTTGGATTCTGTCAAATGACTTGACCACGGAGTCCACGGTGGCGCGTATGATATGGCGCGCGACCACGCTGAGCAGATTCTCGACAAGCCATTGGATGCACGTGAATCATGATGAGTATACATTGCTGGTGACCCCTAAAAATGTATACACATGCTGAGCTATAGTCGGTGCAAATGCTACAACTCTTGATGGAGGTGTGTTCACGATGTGGGACGACGGACATGTTTAAACACGATTCGTGGAAATGGTACCATTCGACTACTTCCTGCGTCCGAGATGGACGTTGGTAGAAAGAGCAAGTTGTGTTTTGTTTGTTTGCAAAGAGGACACATGTGCACGTGGTGTGGGGTATTTGGAGAATGTATCTGGTTCGTTTGATGAAGGATAGAGAGTTTGTGTAAATTGTTGTGAATGGGAAAGTAAGGAAGGTATGAGGTTGTGTTGAGGTGTGTGGAAGATTTCGTGCGTGTGTGTGTGTGGTATGGCGAGAGTGATATTGGCTGAAACAGTGGTTTTTTGAAGGTGTGTGAAAGTGTGAAGGGTATTGAGCTGCGTGGGAAGGGAAATCAGCATGAAATCCTCGTTAGTATAGTGGTCAGTATACCCGCCTGTCACGCGGGTGACCCGGGTTCAATTCCCGGACGGGGAGTTCCTTTTTCATTTTTTCCTCTCCTACACAGAGAGAAACCCTATCTTTTTATATCCTTCCAACTTTTCCTACTTTCAAAAGATAGCATACACTCGAATGGTCCGTCTGACCTACCATCGTCAACATTACAAATCTTGCAATATTCCATCCCACATGTTCAATCGATGCGACAGTGTCACTCCAACAAGGTTGATCGCCCAAGACGCAATCCAAGTCAGACCAAGCAGTATGGATTTCAGCTGGTTGGCTGCATCGAATGTTGGGATGTTTTCGAGGCCACTCTGTCGATGGCCTCTTCCATTTCGACGAGTCTAGCCTTGACAAGACTTGATAACAACTTGATATTGCAACATAGATTTCTCATCAGAGACCTCAAACGCAACCATACATCGACAACCAATTCAAAACTACCTGAAACAGACTCACTACAACAAAACAAAATGGACAATCAACACCATCAGTTCAGGCGACAATGTCACGACGTCAAAACAAATTATACACACAGCACTCTCGTTTGTTCATTTCATCGTGAAGAGCATGTCTTGTCACTCCGTTTGAGAGCAAATAATGAGTCGTTACCCATATTTGTGTGATGGATATTGCATCATGTTTATTGCAGTATTGATAACAATATCGATGTCGAATTGCCCTGAATAGCAGACAGCAAGGTTTGGATTCTGTCAAATGACTTGACCACGGAGTCCACGGTGGCGCGTATGATATGGCGCGCGACCACGCTGAGCAGATTCTCGACAAGCCATTGGATGCACGTGAATCATGATGAGTATACATTGCTGGTGACCCCTAAAAATGTATACACATGCTGAGCTATAGTCGGTGCAAATGCTACAACTCTTGATGGAGGTGTGTTCACGATGTGGGACGACGGACATGTTTAAACACGATTCGTGGAAATGGTACCATTCGACTACTTCCTGCGTCCGAGATGGACGTTGGTAGAAAGAGCAAGTTGTGTTTTGTTTGTTTGCAAAGAGGACACATGTGCACGTGGTGTGGGGTATTTGGAGAATGTATCTGGTTCGTTTGATGAAGGATAGAGAGTTTGTGTAAATTGTTGTGAAGGGGAAAGTAAGGAAGGTATGAGGTTGTGTTGAGGTGTGTGGAAGATTTCGTGCGTGTGTGTGTGTGGTATGGCGAGAGTGATATTGGCTGAAACAGTGGTTTTTTGAAGGTGTGTGAAAGTGTGAAGGGTATTGAGCTGCGTGGGAAGGGAAATCAGCATGAAATCCTCGTTAGTATAGTGGTCAGTATACCCGCCTGTCACGCGGGTGACCCGGGTTCAATTCCCGGACGGGGAGTTCCTTTTTCATTTTTTCCTCTCCTACACAGAGAGAAACCCTATCTTTTTATATCCTTCCAACTTTTCCTACTTTCAAAAGATAGCATACACTCGAATGGTCCGTCTGACCTACCATCGTCAACATTACAAATCTTGCAATATTCCATCCCACATGTTCAATCGATGCGACAGTGTCACTCCAACAAGGTTGATCGCCCAAGACGCAATCCAAGTCAGACCAAGCAGTATGGATTTCAGCTGGTTGGCTGCATCGAATGTTGGGATGTTTTCGAGGCCACTCTGTCGATGGCCTCTTCCATTTCGACGAGTCTAGCCTTGACAACACTTGATAACAACTTGATATTGCAACATAGATTTCTCATCAGAGACCTCAAACGCAACCATACATCGACAACCAATTCAAAACTACCTGAAACAGACTCACTACAACAAAACAAAATGGACAATCAACACCATCAGTTCAGGCGACAATGTCACGACGTCAAAACAAATTATACACACAGCACTCTCGTTTGTTCATTTCATCGTGAAGAGCATGTCTTGTCACTCCGTTTGAGAGCAAATAATGAGTCGTTACCCATATTTGTGTGATGGATATTGCATCATGTTTATTGCAGTATTGATAACAATATCGATGTCGAATTGCCCTGAATAGCAGACAGCAAGGTTTGGATTCTGTCAAATGACTTGACCACGGAGTCCACGGTGGCGCGTATGATATGGCGCGCGACCACGCTGAGCAGATTCTCGACAAGCCATTGGATGCACGTGAATCATGATGAGTATACATTGCTGGTGACCCCTAAAAATGTATACACATGCTGAGCTATAGTCGGTGCAAATGCTACAACTCTTGATGGAGGTGTGTTCACGATGTGGGACGACGGACATGTTTAAACACGATTCGTGGAAATGGTACCATTCGACTACTTCCTGCGTCCGAGATGGACGTTGGTAGAAAGAGCAAGTTGTGTTTTGTTTGTTTGCAAAGAGGACACATGTGCACGTGGTGTGGGGTATTTGGAGAATGTATCTGGTTCGTTTGATGAAGGATAGAGAGTTTGTGTAAATTGTTGTGAATGGGAAAGTAAGGAAGGTATGAGGTTGTGTTGAGGTGTGTGGAAGATTTCGTGCGTGTGTGTGTGTGGTATGGCGAGAGTGATATTGGCTGAAACAGTGGTTTTTTGAAGGTGTGTGAAAGTGTGAAGGGTATTGAGCTGCGTGGGAAGGGAAATCAGCATGAAATCCTCGTTAGTATAGTGGTCAGTATACCCGCCTGTCACGCGGGTGACCCGGGTTCAATTCCCGGACGGGAGTTCCTTTTTCATTTTTTCCTCTCCTACACAGAGAGAAACCCTATCTTTTTATATCCTTCCAACTTTTCCTACTTTCAAAAGATAGCATACACTCGAATGGTCCGTCTGACCTACCATCGTCAACATTACAAATCTTGCAATATTCCATCCCACATGTTCAATCGATGCGACAGTGTCACTCCAACAAGGTTGATCGCCCAAGACGCAATCCAAGTCAGACCAAGCAGTATGGATTTCAGCTGGTTGGCTGCATCGAATGTTGGGATGTTTTCGAGGCCACTCTGTCGATGGCCTCTTCCATTTCGACGAGTCTAGCCTTGACAACACTTGATAACAACTTGATATTGCAACATAGATTTCTCATCAGAGACCTCAAACGCAACCATACATCGACAACCAATTCAAAACTACCTGAAACAGACTCACTACAACAAAACAAAATGGACAATCAACACCATCAGTTCAGGCGACAATGTCACGACGTCAAAACAAATTATACACACAGCACTCTCGTTTGTTCATTTCATCGTGAAGAGCATGTCTTGTCACTCCGTTTGAGAGCAAATAATGAGTCGTTACCCATATTTGTGTGATGGATATTGCATCATGTTTATTGCAGTATTGATAACAATATCGATGTCGAATTGCCCTGAATAGCAGACAGCAAGGTTTGGATTCTGTCAAATGACTTGACCACGGAGTCCACGGTGGCGCGTATGATATGGCGCGCGACCACGCTGAGCAGATTCTCGACAAGCCATTGGATGCACGTGAATCATGATGAGTATACATTGCTGGTGACCCCTAAAAATGTATACACATGCTGAGCTATAGTCGGTGCAAATGCTACAACTCTTGATGGAGGTGTGTTCACGATGTGGGACGACGGACATGTTTAAACACGATTCGTGGAAATGGTACCATTCGACTACTTCCTGCGTCCGAGATGGACGTTGGTAGAAAGAGCAAGTTGTGTTTTGTTTGTTTGCAAAGAGGACACATGTGCACGTGGTGTGGGGTATTTGGAGAATGTATCTGGTTCGTTTGATGAAGGATAGAGAGTTTGTGTAAATTGTTGTGAATGGGAAAGTAAGGAAGGTATGAGGTTGTGTTGAGGTGTGTGGAAGATTTCGTGCGTGTGTGTGTGTGGTATGGCGAGAGTGATATTGGCTGAAACAGTGGTTTTTTGAAGGTGTGTGAAAGTGTGAAGGGTATTGAGCTGCGTGGGAAGGGAAATCAGCATGAAATCCTCGTTAGTATAGTGGTCAGTATACCCGCCTGTCACGCGGGTGACCCGGGTTCAATTCCCGGACGGGGAGTTCCTTTTTCATTTTTTCTCTCCTACACAGAGAGAAACCCTATCTTTTTATATCCTTCCAACTTTTCCTACTTTCAAAAGATAGCATACACTCGAATGGTCCGTCTGACCTACCATCGTCAACATTACAAATCTTGCAATATTCCATCCCACATGTTCAATCGATGCGACAGTGTCACTCCAACAAGGTTGATCGCCCAAGACGCAATCCAAGTCAGACCAAGCAGTATGGATTTCAGCTGGTTGGCTGCATCGAATGTTGGGATGTTTTCGAGGCCACTCTGTCGATGGCCTCTTCCATTTCGACGAGTCTAGCCTTGACAACACTTGATAACAACTTGATATTGCAACATAGATTTCTCATCAGAGACCTCAAACGCAACCATACATCGACAACCAATTCAAAACTACCTGAAACAGACTCACTACAACAAAACAAAATGGACAATCAACACCATCAGTTCAGGCGACAATGTCACGACGTCAAAACAAATTATACACACAGCACTCTCGTTTGTTCATTTCATCGTGAAGAGCATGTCTTGTCACTCCGTTTGAGAGCAAATAATGAGTCGTTACCCATATTTGTGTGATGGATATTGCATCATGTTTATTGCAGTATTGATAACAATATCGATGTCGAATTGCCCTGAATAGCAGACAGCAAGGTTTGGATTCTGTCAAATGACTTGACCACGGAGTCCACGGTGGCGCGTATGATATGGCGCGCGACCACGCTGAGCAGATTCTCGACAAGCCATTGGATGCACGTGAATCATGATGAGTATACATTGCTGGTGACCCCTAAAAATGTATACACATGCTGAGCTATAGTCGGTGCAAATGCTACAACTCTTGATGGAGGTGTGTTCACGATGTGGGACGACGGACATGTTTAAACACGATTCGTGGAAATGGTACCATTCGACTACTTCCTGCGTCCGAGATGGACGTTGGTAGAAAGAGCAAGTTGTGTTTTGTTTGTTTGCAAAGAGGACACATGTGCACGTGGTGTGGGGTATTTGGAGAATGTATCTGGTTCGTTTGATGAAGGATAGAGAGTTTGTGTAAATTGTTGTGAATGGGAAAGTAAGGAAGGTATGAGGTTGTGTTGAGGTGTGTGGAAGATTTCGTGCGTGTGTGTGTGTGGTATGGCGAGAGTGATATTGGCTGAAACAGTGGTTTTTTGAAGGTGTGTGAAAGTGTGAAGGGTATTGAGCTGCGTGGGAAGGGAAATCAGCATGAAATCCTCGTTAGTATAGTGGTCAGTATACCCGCCTGTCACGCGGGTGACCCGGGTTCAATTCCCGGACGGGGAGTTCCTTTTTCATTTTTTCCTCTCCTACACAGAGAGAAACCCTATCTTTTTATATCCTTCCAACTTTTCCTACTTTCAAAAGATAGCATACACTCGAATGGTCCGTCTGACCTACCATCGTCAACATTACAAATCTTGCAATATTCCATCCCACATGTTCAATCGATGCGACAGTGTCACTCCAACAAGGTTGATCGCCCAAGACGCAATCCAAGTCAGACCAAGCAGTATGGATTTCAGCTGGTTGGCTGCATCGAATGTTGGGATGTTTTCGAGGCCACTCTGTCGATGGCCTCTTCCATTTCGACGAGTCTAGCCTTGACAACACTTGATAACAACTTGATATTGCAACATAGATTTCTCATCAGAGACCTCAAACGCAACCATACATCGACAACCAATTCAAAACTACCTGAAACAGACTCACTACAACAAAACAAAATGGACAATCAACACCATCAGTTCAGGCGACAATGTCACGACGTCAAAACAAATTATACACACAGCACTCTCGTTTGTTCATTTCATCGTGAAGAGCATGTCTTGTCACTCCGTTTGAGAGCAAATAATGAGTCGTTACCCATATTTGTGTGATGGATATTGCATCATGTTTATTGCAGTATTGATAACAATATCGATGTCGAATTGCCCTGAATAGCAGACAGCAAGGTTTGGATTCTGTCAAATGACTTGACCACGGAGTCCACGGTGGCGCGTATGATATGGCGCGCGACCACGCTGAGCAGATTCTCGACAAGCCATTGGATGCACGTGAATCATGATGAGTATACATTGCTGGTGACCCCTAAAAATGTATACACATGCTGAGCTATAGTCGGTGCAAATGCTACAACTCTTGATGGAGGTGTGTTCACGATGTGGGACGACGGACATGTTTAAACACGATTCGTGGAAATGGTACCATTCGACTACTTCCTGCGTCCGAGATGGACGTTGGTAGAAAGAGCAAGTTGTGTTTTGTTTGTTTGCAAAGAGGACACATGTGCACGTGGTGTGGGGTATTTGGAGAATGGGTTCGTTTGATGAAGGATAGAGAGTTTGTGTAAATTGTTGTGAATGGGAAAGTAAGGAAGGTATGAGGTTGTGTTGAGGTGTGTGGAAGATTTCGTGCGTGTGTGTGTGTGGTATGGCGAGAGTGATATTGGCTGAAACAGTGGTTTTTTGAAGGTGTGTGAAAGTGTGAAGGGTATTGAGCTGCGTGGGAAGGGAAATCAGCATGAAATCCTCGTTAGTATAGTGGTCAGTATACCCGCCTGTCACGCGGGTGACCCGGGTTCAATTCCCGGACGGGGAGTTCCTTTTTCATTTTTTCCTCTCCTACACAGAGAGAAACCCTATCTTTTTATATCCTTCCAACTTTTCCTACTTTCAAAAGATAGCATACACTCGAATGGTCCGTCTGACCTACCATCGTCAACATTACAAATCTTGCAATATTCCATCCCACATGTTCAATCGATGCGACAGTGTCACTCCAACAAGGTTGATCGCCCAAGACGCAATCCAAGTCAGACCAAGCAGTATGGATTTCAGCTGGTTGGCTGCATCGAATGTTGGGATGTTTTCGAGGCCACTCTGTCGATGGCCTCTTCCATTTCGACGAGTCTAGCCTTGACAACACTTGATAACAACTTGATATTGCAACATAGATTTCTCATCAGAGACCTCAAACGCAACCATACATCGACAACCAATTCAAAACTACCTGAAACAGACTCACTACAACAAAACAAAATGGACAATCAACACCATCAGTTCAGGCGACAATGTCACGACGTCAAAACAAATTATACACACAGCACTCTCGTTTGTTCATTTCATCGTGAAGAGCATGTCTTGTCACTCCGTTTGAGAGCAAATAATGAGTCGTTACCCATATTTGTGTGATGGATATTGCATCATGTTTATTGCAGTATTGATAACAATATCGATGTCGAATTGCCCTGAATAGCAGACAGCAAGGTTTGGATTCTGTCAAATGACTTGACCACGGAGTCCACGGTGGCGCGTATGATATGGCGCGCGACCACGCTGAGCAGATTCTCGACAAGCCATTGGATGCACGTGAATCATGATGAGTATACATTGCTGGTGACCCCTAAAAATGTATACACATGCTGAGCTATAGTCGGTGCAAATGCTACAACTCTTGATGGAGGTGTGTTCACGATGTGGGACGACGGACATGTTTAAACACGATTCGTGGAAATGGTACCATTCGACTACTTCCTGCGTCCGAGATGGACGTTGGTAGAAAGAGCAAGTTGTGTTTTGTTTGTTTGCAAAGAGGACACATGTGCACGTGGTGTGGGGTATTTGGAGAATGTATCTGGTTCGTTTGATGAAGGATAGAGAGTTTGTGTAAATTGTTGTGAATGGGAAAGTAAGGAAGGTATGAGGTTGTGTTGAGGTGTGTGGAAGATTTCGTGCGTGTGTGTGTGTGGTATGGCGAGAGTGATATTGGCTGAAACAGTGGTTTTTTGAAGGTGTGTGAAAGTGTGAAGGGTATTGAGCTGCGTGGGAAGGGAAATCAGCATGAAATCCTCGTTAGTATAGTGGTCAGTATACCCGCCTGTCACGCGGGTGACCCGGGTTCAATTCCCGGACGGGGAGTTCCTTTTTCATTTTTTCCTCTCCTACACAGAGAGAAACCCTATCTTTTTATATCCTTCCAACTTTTCCTACTTTCAAAAGATAGCATACACTCGAATGGTCCGTCTGACCTACCATCGTCAACATTACAAATCTTGCAATATTCCATCCCACATGTTCAATCGATGCGACAGTGTCACTCCAACAAGGTTGATCGCCCAAGACGCAATCCAAGTCAGACCAAGCAGTATGGATTTCAGCTGGTTGGCTGCATCGAATGTTGGGATGTTTTCGAGGCCACTCTGTCGATGGCCTCTTCCATTTCGACGAGTCTAGCCTTGACAACACTTGATAACAACTTGATATTGCAACATAGATTTCTCATCAGAGACCTCAAACGCAACCATACATCGACAACCAATTCAAAACTACCTGAAACAGACTCACTACAACAAAACAAAATGGACAATCAACACCATCAGTTCAGGCGACAATGTCACGACGTCAAAACAAATTATACACACAGCACTCTCGTTTGTTCATTTCATCGTGAAGAGCATGTCTTGTCACTCCGTTTGAGAGCAAATAATGAGTCGTTACCCATATTTGTGTGATGGATATTGCATCATGTTTATTGCAGTATTGATAACAATATCGATGTCGAATTGCCCTGAATAGCAGACAGCAAGGTTTGGATTCTGTCAAATGACTTGACCACGGAGTCCACGGTGGCGCGTATGATATGGCGCGCGACCACGCTGAGCAGATTCTCGACAAGCCATTGGATGCACGTGAATCATGATGAGTATACATTGCTGGTGACCCCTAAAAATGTATACACATGCTGAGCTATAGTCGGTGCAAATGCTACAACTCTTGATGGAGGTGTGTTCACGATGTGGGACGACGGACATGTTTAAACACGATTCGTGGAAATGGTACCATTCGACTACTTCCTGCGTCCGAGATGGACGTTGGTAGAAAGAGCAAGTTGTGTTTTGTTTGTTTGCAAAGAGGACACATGTGCACGTGGTGTGGGGTATTTGGAGAATGGGTTCGTTTGATGAAGGATAGAGAGTTTGTGTAAATTGTTGTGAATGGGAAAGTAAGGAAGGTATGAGGTTGTGTTGAGGTGTGTGGAAGATTTCGTGCGTGTGTGTGTGTGGTATGGCGAGAGTGATATTGGCTGAAACAGTGGTTTTTTGAAGGTGTGTGAAAGTGTGAAGGGTATTGAGCTGCGTGGGAAGGGAAATCAGCATGAAATCCTCGTTAGTATAGTGGTCAGTATACCCGCCTGTCACGCGGGTGACCCGGGTTCAATTCCCGGACGGGGAGTTCCTTTTTCATTTTTTCCTCTCCTACACAGAGAGAAACCCTATCTTTTTATATCCTTCCAACTTTTCCTACTTTCAAAAGATAGCATACACTCGAATGGTCCGTCTGACCTACCATCGTCAACATTACAAATCTTGCAATATTCCATCCCACATGTTCAATCGATGCGACAGTGTCACTCCAACAAGGTTGATCGCCCAAGACGCAATCCAAGTCAGACCAAGCAGTATGGATTTCAGCTGGTTGGCTGCATCGAATGTTGGGATGTTTTCGAGGCCACTCTGTCGATGGCCTCTTCCATTTCGACGAGTCTAGCCTTGACAACACTTGATAACAACTTGATATTGCAACATAGATTTCTCATCAGAGACCTCAAACGCAACCATACATCGACAACCAATTCAAAACTACCTGAAACAGACTCACTACAACAAAACAAAATGGACAATCAACACCATCAGTTCAGGCGACAATGTCACGACGTCAAAACAAATTATACACACAGCACTCTCGTTTGTTCATTTCATCGTGAAGAGCATGTCTTGTCACTCCGTTTGAGAGCAAATAATGAGTCGTTACCCATATTTGTGTGATGGATATTGCATCATGTTTATTGCAGTATTGATAACAATATCGATGTCGAATTGCCCTGAATAGCAGACAGCAAGGTTTGGATTCTGTCAAATGACTTGACCACGGAGTCCACGGTGGCGCGTATGATATGGCGCGCGACCACGCTGAGCAGATTCTCGACAAGCCATTGGATGCACGTGAATCATGATGAGTATACATTGCTGGTGACCCCTAAAAATGTATACACATGCTGAGCTATAGTCGGTGCAAATGCTACAACTCTTGATGGAGGTGTGTTCACGATGTGGGACGACGGACATGTTTAAACACGATTCGTGGAAATGGTACCATTCGACTACTTCCTGCGTCCGAGATGGACGTTGGTAGAAAGAGCAAGTTGTGTTTTGTTTGTTTGCAAAGAGGACACATGTGCACGTGGTGTGGGGTATTTGGAGAATGTATCTGGTTCGTTTGATGAAGGATAGAGAGTTTGTGTAAATTGTTGTGAATGGGAAAGTAAGGAAGGTATGAGGTTGTGTTGAGGTGTGTGGAAGATTTCGTGCGTGTGTGTGTGTGGTATGGCGAGAGTGATATTGGCTGAAACAGTGGTTTTTTGAAGGTGTGTGAAAGTGTGAAGGGTATTGAGCTGCGTGGGAAGGGAAATCAGCATGAAATCCTCGTTAGTATAGTGGTCAGTATACCCGCCTGTCACGCGGGTGACCCGGGTTCAATTCCCGGACGGGAGTTCCTTTTTCATTTTTTCCTCTCCTACACAGAGAGAAACCCTATCTTTTTATATCCTTCCAACTTTTCCTACTTTCAAAAGATAGCATACACTCGAATGGTCCGTCTGACCTACCATCGTCAACATTACAAATCTTGCAATATTCCATCCCACATGTTCAATCGATGCGACAGTGTCACTCCAACAAGGTTGATCGCCCAAGACGCAATCCAAGTCAGACCAAGCAGTATGGATTTCAGCTGGTTGGCTGCATCGAATGTTGGGATGTTTTCGAGGCCACTCTGTCGATGGCCTCTTCCATTTCGACGAGTCTAGCCTTGACAACACTTGATAACAACTTGATATTGCAACATAGATTTCTCATCAGAGACCTCAAACGCAACCATACATCGACAACCAATTCAAAACTACCTGAAACAGACTCACTACAACAAAACAAAATGGACAATCAACACCATCAGTTCAGGCGACAATGTCACGACGTCAAAACAAATTATACACACAGCACTCTCGTTTGTTCATTTCATCGTGAAGAGCATGTCTTGTCACTCCGTTTGAGAGCAAATAATGAGTCGTTACCCATATTTGTGTGATGGATATTGCATCATGTTTATTGCAGTATTGATAACAATATCGATGTCGAATTGCCCTGAATAGCAGACAGCAAGGTTTGGATTCTGTCAAATGACTTGACCACGGAGTCCACGGTGGCGCGTATGATATGGCGCGCGACCACGCTGAGCAGATTCTCGACAAGCCATTGGATACACGTGAATCATGATGAGTATACATTGCTGGTGACCCCTAAAAATGTATACACATGCTGAGCTATAGTCGGTGCAAATGCTACAACTCTTGATGGAGGTGTGTTCACGATGTGGGACGACGGACATGTTTAAACACGATTCGTGGAAATGGTACCATTCGACTACTTCCTGCGTCCGAGATGGACGTTGGTAGAAGAGCAAGTTGTGTTTTGTTTGTTTGCAAAGAGGACACATGTGCACGTGGTGTGGGGTATTTGGAGAATGTATCTGGTTCGTTTGATGAAGGATAGAGAGTTTGTGTAAATTGTTGTGAATGGGAAAGTAAGGAAGGTATGAGGTTGTGTTGAGGTGTGTGGAAGATTTCGTGCGTGTGTGTGTGTGGTATGGCGAGAGTGATATTGGCTGAAACAGTGGTTTTTGAAGGTGTGTGAAAGTGTGAAGGGTATTGAGCTGCGTGGGAAGGGAAATCAGCATGAAATCCTCGTTAGTATAGTGGTCAGTATACCCGCCTGTCACGCGGGTGACCGGTTCAATTTGGACGGGGAGTTTCCTTTTTTTTTTTTTCCTCTCCTACACAGAGAGAAACCCTATCTTTTTATATCCTTCCAACTTTTTCCTACTTTCAAAAGATAGCATACACTCGAATGGTCCGTCTGACCTACCATCGTCAACATTACAAAATCTTGCAATATTCCATCCCACATGTTCAATCGATGCGACAGTGTCACTCCAACAAGGTTGATCGCCCAGACGCAATCCAAGTCAGACCAAGCAGTATGGATTTCAGCTG